>CM075499.1:29098565-29725231 GCA_037950675.1 Hypophthalmichthys molitrix
GGTATCGCCTCATGCTACCAGTAGTGACACTGACTCTATGCAAAACTAGTGAAAAACAGTCAGAAAAGATGAGCAGGGAAAAAAAGGTGAGTGGCCTCCACGTGTAAAACCATTCCTGTTTTGGGGGTCGTCTCATTGTTGCCCATCTAGTACACCTGTTGTTAATTTCATTAACACCAAAGCAGCTGAAACTGATTAACAACACCCTCTGCTACTTAACTGACCAGATCAGTATCCCACGAGTTTAACTGGTTTGATACTATTCTCTGATTAAAAAGTGTTCCTTTAATTTTTTTGAGCAGTGTGCGTATATGTGCATATATATATATATATGTATGTATATATACACACACACACTGTAACGCTATGTGGTTGATAAAGGCACACAACAAAGGAACTGGTGAAAATCTTAATCAAGTAACACACGCAGATGAAGATAACCACATAAACACAAGCGATACATATGAGAACCGACGAGGGACTGAACAGAACAGGGAGTATAAATACATTTAGTAAATGAGGGAACTAAACAGGAACAGCACACACACATACACATATATTATATAAACACAAACTTTTGTTAGATGAGATTAATCACAATGAATTGATTTAACAGCCCTACTGTTACATGTGCCCTGGGTCTATGTTCATCAACTTTATTTTTATGGACTCCATTTCCCACAATTCCCCATCTAGGAACCAATCACACACTCACACCTGTTTCCCATCAGTGACTCTTTATAAGCTGCACTCAGACAGACACACATTGCTGAGTATTGTTTAGCCATTGGTTTGCATTCTGTTTGTTTCTTGTCCTGCCTTGGCTTGCCTAGCCTGTGTTTTGACCCTGGACTTATTTCTTTGTTTTTGATTGTTTGCTGCCTGCGTTTTTGGATTACTCTTTTGCCTTGCCTTCCTGTTACCGGTTGCTGGTGATCGACCTACTGCCTGTTTGACTACGCTCTTCTTATGTATAAAGCTTGCATGTGGATCTCCAGCTCCGTTGTCCCGCTCCATCTGTTACACCTACTATATTTTAATATTTTAACAAAGCATTATACATTTACAAACACATCGGCTACATATTATACAAATAATTTTATTGTATTAATTGTTTTAAACAAGAAAATATGTTTTCCTATTAACCGTACATAATATATATTTGTTACAAAACATCTTTAACAACCAAAATACATTTCTGAGGAAAATGTTGATATATGGCAAATCTGTAACACAAAGGAAAATAGTAGAGAGAGAAAAAAAATCCTCTTAGAAGTTGATGTATAAATATACCACTTCATATAAAAAACATTTTGGAACAACTGCAAACTCAAACTGGGTGAATTATTATTATTTATGAACTTAATATTCCTTAATTGTTTAATTTGTCTGAATACCAAAAAAAAAAAAAAAAAAATTGTCTTACATTTATGCCTAATACAATCTTTTTTTTCTTATTCTTTTTTTTTTTTTTTTTGCACAAGAAAAGTTACACAAGAAATGCATTTAATAGCACAAGGTATTGCAGAAGATGGAGTCATTATTAAGGGTCACAGATGGAGGAAAGCTGTCATCTACCTTCTACATTGCATTTGCTCTCATTTGCGGAGACTGAGAGCACCAGTAGAGCTGTTATCTTTGATTTCTGCAGGACAGCATGAGGCATCAGATCAAAGACCAAGGAAATGGTGTTTCAGATAGTGAATCAACATCTCACTCTGCTCCTGTCTGGGCTGTCCATGGGTAAATTGTTTTTCTTACAGCAATGGAATTAATTGGAAAGCACATCTGAAAGCCTCCTGCTTTTCTGAGAAAAAGTTTAAAGAGTTTCCAGAAGGGATCTCAAAAGTGAAATGAGGGTCTACATGAAGAATATATATAGGACAACCCAACATACACTATAACATACACTTAAAATGTAGATGTAGGGTAAATTGTATTCCTGATGTTATTATCCATTTTAAAGTGTATATTTGGGATTTAAAATATCTTATATATTTTATGGCTTACTGTATTTTTCATTCTATATGTCTCCATAGAGCTTCAGAATGTGAGGATGTGTATTGACTAAAATTGTATGTCCACATGAAATATATAAATTCGCATTGAGTTATACTGTAGCTTCCTTCATTGACAGTCATATTAAAGGGATAGTTCACCCCAAAATTAAAATTATCCCCTAATTTACTCACCCACAAGCCATCCTTGGTGTATATGACTTTCTTCTTTCAGCCAAACACAGTCGGGAGATATTATATCCCGGCTCTTCCAAGCTTTATAATGGGAGTGAATAGTCAGAAGCCCAAAAAAGCTCATCCATCCATCATAAAACGACTCCAGGCGATTAATAAAGTCCTTCTGATGCGAAGCGATGTACTTTTGTAAGAAAAATATCCATAATTATAACTTTATAAACTGTAATTACTAGCTTCCGGTAAAATGTCCGTCCGCGGGTTCACGGGTGAATCTCTCGCGGTTCAAACAAATAGGGTTGGGCAACAAACTCAAGCTCCTCCAACATTTCTCTTTAAAAATTCTCGTTTTAGACTTCTAATTCATGACCGGTGTTTTGTTTTGCTCTATCCTCTGCACTTACGCGTTCATCAGTACATCATGGGTCGGGTCAGAGGTCACTCTTCCGCGGGATTCGACTCATGGACAGAAGCCAGTGATTCTAGTTTATAAAGTTATAAATTTGGAAATAATTATTACAAAAAACCATCGCTTCACTTCAGAAGGCCTTTATTAACCCTCTGGAGCCATATGGATTACTTTTAAGATGGATGGATGCGCTTTTTTGGGCTTCAAAATCTTGAGCCCCATTCACTCTCATTATAAAGCTTGGAAGAGCTGGGATTTTTTTTAATATAACTCTGATTGTGTTCAGCTGAAAGAAGAAAGTCACCTAGGATGGCTTGAGAGTGAGTAAATCTAATTTTTGGGGGAACCATCACTTTAAAGCTACTTTAAAGCTCTACTAAAGGCCCTCTAGTGGCAAAACGCACTAATGACTTAATAAATAATGCTTAATTGATGTGTCAAAGATATTTGAGGCCACAGTAGCAGATGCAATATTAACATTCACATGTTTTATTCCTGATGATGTACTGATTTAAACTATATGTTTAAAGAAAAATAATTTGGTATTTCAGAAGTTTTACCTTAAACCAAATAATATTCTGCTTGCTAAAATCAAGAAGTGTCATTTCCTAACCCTCCTGCTGTTCTGACTGCAGTCATGGAGAGGCAACACAGTGTTTTGTAGGGTGAGAATGGAAAGCCTGTGATGAATATTTTATGAGCGATCATTCAGCTAGTTTTCTGTGGTATGACAGCTGTGAAGAGTCCTACGCTCTCTTAAAACATCCCTTCTGTCAAACAGAATGACATGCAGGAAAAGATGATAGTAAGACAGAGTCTTTGTGAAATCCTCAGCTGACTTAAAATTGAATGTAAAGCTAAGTGACTTCACCATCAAACAATATTATAAAGCTTACATTTATTTTATTTTAGCTAATGTTTTTGAGTTAGAAACCTTTGTGTAATAAACTACAGGACAGGAGTCAAACTTGCATCATACAACAGGACTGAATTTCATTAATTATTTAAATAATATTATTTTTCTCAACCATGGCTGGTTATGTAATCGCAAGTTTGATGAAAGCTTATGAAAACATGTAAAAAAAGCCTTTTTTCCAAATGCTGCATTCATTCAAACAATGTACAAAAATGTGCACTGATGTATTGTTTTTCTTCAAACATGCATGTGACACACTTTAAATCATCCATCAAGCCGGTTTTATGTGATTGATACAGACCAATTTGGAAGCGTATGTATCCCAGAAAGCATATATATCATATTTATTTCTTGTTGTCAGATGATGTATGGAGTGTCTGTGTGTCAAATCCCGATATTCATGATGATGCTCTCATACATAAAAGTGATATGAAATCTGAGTTTCTGTTGAAAAGAAAAATTATAGTCTACATTTTAACTTCATCATGAGCAGTTACAATGACAGGGCATCTGCCTTTAAGACATGAATTACCCTAAAATGAAAAGTTTGTCATCATTTATTTATTTACTACTTCTATCAGCAGTAAGAAGTGATACATTTCCGAGTGAAACAGGGTATTCAGTGTGAAATTTAGGCTGGGATTTGGATATTATGGAATATTTCAGTAATATTATTAGTTAATAGGGATGATGGTTCAATACCTCGGTACTGAAGTCACAGATCGGTACAGCAGGAGGAGAAAACTAAACATAAAATTGCTTCCTTTTTTTATTAAACAGTGATTTAGTGAACAAATTTTGTCTCTGTTTTTAAACGAATTCAGTTATAATTAAACGTTTCTTAAAGATAAAAAATTATCTCTGCTAATGCTGTAAGCTATATAAGAAGTCCTTACTTGCACATTACTATAATATTAAAGGTTCAGAGCCCAAAATTCAAAATTTCGGTGTGATCAGTCTTGGCTGGCCCCAGGAGCGTACGATTGATTAGAACGTTCAGTGCATCACGTGATCAACTGCCAAATTCAAATGTGCTTGCGCGCTTTGGCTGGCGCTAAACCAGAGATGGACGCGCGCGGCGCTTTTCATATATCACAAATATGCAGTGTTTTCAACCACATAATGTTTATTTTAGGTTTCAGACGTTTAAATACACATAAGTACAAACAAAACAATACATCTAGAGTTTGTAAAATACACAGTGATGTCTATAGAAGCGGCAATAACAATTATTTCCATTATAATTAGACGACACGTTTATTCATATCAGATACACAATGTGTAAGTAACTTTAAAGTTTACTCTATTCTTCCCCAGTTCACCAGCTTACTTACTTTCATGTAATTCGGGAGAAGTGGATGAATTCACGTGTTGTAAATCCAACAGAACCTGCGGCACAAACTAACATGGCGGCGCCCATAACGTGTATAGCTCAACTAACGCGATCATTATAAAGATGTTTAAACAGCAAAACACATCCACTTGCTCATATTTGACAATCGGAATATCAGATATTTCATGTTATAGCTAACAAATTTGTGAATATTTTGAATAAAAAAGGAAAAATGAAATCAGAAAGCAGATTATCAGTCATACAGCGCTGCGGTGTGTGACCTGACAAGCGATGACGCGTCACCATGGAAACAATAAAGTGATACGTTCTAAATAACGGTCGCCTGGAAAAACTCAGGCTGGGGGATCAGACAGAACTATTATTATTAAACTTACGTGCGAAAGGGTTAAACATACATTAAATAATCAAGGCATCACATCACTAACAGGTTAAGTAAAATATAATAAATGTATAGGCTAATATAGTGCATATATTTAGCGAAAGAGTTCATTTCTCTAGCGAACTAACAAGCTGTGGACACTGAATGACTTGCCTGAGGTAAATGTAATGCTATACATGACATATTGTTTACAAGCTGTCTTATTGATGTCTTTCTGCTGTCATATTGTTTACAAGCTGTCTTACTGATGTCTTTCTACACTGATTGAGCGATTACATGAGATATGACCGTTTCAGTAAGTTGTACTGTATCTTTCAACATACCTTCAGATGTTCATTCATGTTTAGTCTGTAACTAGCATTAAAGAGGAAGAGACGATCGCGTTCACTCGCACTCCACGCTGCTGCTTGAACTGAGGCACCTGTATGCTAATCTGTTATGCCACATCAAAGAGTATCAAAACGGCATTTTTTTGGTTGAATTTCCTGATAAAATGGATAGAATTTGAAAGATGACACTTTGTTTCTTATCAAAAGTAACAAAACACGGAGCTTATTGCGATTATTGGTGGTTAATGGTGGTTAGGCTACAACGCTGTATTTGTTGTGTACACTATAGCGTCTGTGGTGGATCAAAATCATCAATACAACTATAAATTAAAGAAAGCTTTTAACGTTTGACCTCCTTCAGATAACTCATAGACCATGGCTCCGGCAGGTCTGGATGAAATGACCCTGTTGGCATCTTTGTTACCTCCAGTGAGGAGAAGCAGGAGGCTTTCTCACCAGCTCCGGGGACTTCAAAGAGTCACCCGTGCTCCCCCCCAAGACCCGAGACGCTGTGATACAAACACACATTTGGAGACTGTATCTACATTTAGCCTCAAAATATGACTATACCAAAGTGTACCCGTTGCTGTATTCAAGTGAACGTGCATGTATGCATAGTATATAAGATTAGTTTTGATTGTAGCGGTGTTAGTTGTACTCTAAACGGTATATTCTAGTATAAACTGTATCTCTCACTTTTATATCTTTGACATCTGACAAGTTTGGTCTCATTGTAAAGCTCTCTTCATGCCCTAATTGACAATGTATGTCACGTTACTGTAAAATGCATTTTTCTATTTTTAATGGTACTTCGAAGAAAATGTACTCAGACCTGACACTTCATAAACCATGCAAATGAGGTCGTAAATGGAGACAAAGAAAAAGTTTGCCCGCCAAACTTTCATCCTTGCCATTGGCTGGCGCTTCCAAGAAGGCGTTTTGGCTTGTTTGTCCTTAAAAAGACAAACACACGCACGTTTCTTTTGTCTCTCGATTGTCTTTCGATTGTCCCTCGCCACCTCACGCACGTCTCTCCCGGACGTCTCGGCGACCGCGCTTCCATCACGCGCTCCTCTGCATCTTCGGGACGACCATCTGTTTGGCACAAGTTTTTCTTTTGTCAAGCCTCCGTCATCCTCCATCACCTCGGACACGGACTCTCTCTTCTTTATTTTCCGGTTATCTTACTCTTAAGTTAAAACTTTGTTTGAAAATCCCGCCGAGAACCCAGCCTCGGAAAAGGACCAATCGCTCCAGCCGCACGCATTGAAACTCCTGCAGAAAGACAAACAACCGCAGCACCTGAACCTATGCAAGTATAGAACTATTCTTTTCGAAGCGTTTTAAGCTCCATGCGTAAGCTGAGTTTCTTTGCTGGCTCTCAAAGGTTTAACTATTTGTAATTTGCCATTTTCTTTGATCACCTCTGTTTTCCTGCCTTTACTTTCGCTTTTGTATATATGTGTATTCTTTGTGCATATCTAGTCATATAACGTTAGCCCATGTAGTTGTAGTTTCGTATATTAAATACATTATATTCATGCTCGATTGCCTCTGTTGCTCATTCAACGAACCAGGTCCCTTCTACGTTTGATTCTGCAAAACTGCTTTACGCTTTAATGCTATAATAGGAAGTTATTCTCGTGGCCAGAGACCAACTTCCTTTTATAATAGTTTATGAGAAAACTGATGGTTTGCTGGACAAACTAGGATAGTCTTTCTCAAATCACTATTGAACTAGACCTAATCATATATGTAATTAATTATAATCCGTTGTAATTAATTCACAATACATGTGCATAATTCCCTCTTTGGTCGATCTATATTATAATTAATCATAACGCGTTATGACTTAATTATATATATATTTCACCCATAATTTGAGCTAATTGATTAAATACCTGTAAATTCGTTACAACATACGTACCGAACTGTAAATACGTGTACCGTTACACCCCTATTAGATAATATTATTATTATCCTGTGTAGCTTTGGTTATGTCAGAAATGAAGGTCTGTTCCCAAAGCCAAGAAATCACTAGCAAATTATGGGTCATGACTACAGAAACTAAAGTCTATACAAGAGGCCAAACAAGGACAAGCTCCTTGAAATGTCTCACCTCTCCTGTTTCTATAGAAAATATGTCACCCCAAGAAAGAAAGACCAGGTACAGCTTTCTTACACTCGCAGAAACGCTATAGTCACTGGAATACTGTGGGCTGCAGCTGGATTCTTTCAAGGATCAGCCATATCATTGCTTAGTTTTTCTCATCTCTACTTAATCAAAAGACGTCATCCTTCTGTCAACACTTGAGGCCTAGGATCAGCGGTGATTAAGCAGTCAGGATACGGATTCATCAAGGCTGAATGAAGCAAAATGATCAGGACCTTCTGTGGTCTCTTCTCCCAGAACCCCTATATAAATGAAGCTCATTTCCAAGTTAATAGCCGCCCTCATTTGTAATGCCTTATTTTCATGTTTATCTGTTTCCAGCTGATGCATAATGAGTTTGAGCTTGTTTTCCACAATTTGTCCACATCTACAGAGGAGTAACAGTGGTCAAAGGTGCTTGTTGATGGAATGAGGCTGCATTATCAAACTGAAAGGATGTGGATAAAATCACTTGCTCCATGTTGCCTTTTTTTTAGCAGCTGTTATTGCAAATGGACCTTCCTCCACAAAATGACTATATAAACCAGCAAAACCAAAGAGAAATGTGGAATAAACAAAAACGACAAGTACTTTTTCCAGTCACGCACACATTATTAAAGGTGCATTCAGTTGTTTAGTGCTAATATAAAATGCTTTACACAGTCGAATGAATGATCTCATAATAGTCATCGTAAAAGTGTTCTATAACAAAATGTATTTTTATTACGTATGGAGCAGGTCAGATCTCTATTTCACCACGTTGAAATGGCGTGACCTGCGGTGTTTCACTAAAAGTCAAAGACGATCCTTGTGCTTACTGACTGCCAGTAGTATAGTTTGGTGTAGTTTGGCTGTTTGGTGATGCGAAGAGTGAAAATCAGACAACAGATCGTGCTTTACCAGCACAGACAACGGGAGACTCAGCCCCTGTATGGCAGAAGAAGCAGAAAAGCTCTGAAGCCAGATAACATAAATACCAATGATTCAACATCGGTACAAATGATTTGACAACAGATATTATCCTGAGTAACGATGCTAAAGTTTCTTAATTTTTTAAAACTCAGGAATGCTCTTGTGAAAAAGAAGTACTTTTAAATGCAAAACTTATAGATATAATACAGCCTATTAAAAAGAATATAGGCCTACTTAAGTGTGAACTGAATGTAATGTTTTCGGACACTTAATTACATGTAAATTTCAATTAAATTAAAATGTATTACAGCCTATGTTTTATATAAATTTATATTAAAATTAGTAGGTTGAATTTAAGAGTGCCTTTTTGAACCACTTAAGTAGAACCAATGTTTTATCATATTAGATGCATTTGTGTGTTAAAAGTTGTTATAATGCTACTCTGCATTCGCGCAGCGGCTAATATGAGACACTTGTTGCACACTGCAGTAAGCTAAATCGATATTAGTCATGGTAAAACATGGTACTCGCGGTAAATCAAGAAAACGAGATTTAACAACAAGACTTAATGTGTTGAGCTATATAACAATGATTAGTTTTCTGTCGATGAATGAATCCAGACATTTGCTCACCTGTCTAATTAAACACATAATATATTAAAGCATCTTTGGTGTTTCCATGGTTTCTACAAAATAAGACCAGAAATTGAGGGTAACACAGGTATGATGTCTTTGATAGGCAATGCATGGACACGGTCCGTGTCCTGGTTAAAATTTCTTATTTCTCTGGATTTAAGCATTCTTGGAAACATTTGGGATAATGCAAGTACACAAGTCAACAAAATATATAACATTGTTCTAGTGGTTTTTGGATATTTTTATCAAAAAATCTTACATATTGTGCCTTTTAAGTCTGTTAAACATAGTCATGAAAGTATACTCCCTTTTAGTGATCTTTTATTTCAGTAATACTTTATATGCAAGTACAGTTTTTTAAAATATACTTTAAAGTTTTAAGTACACTACAAGTGCACATTCAACAGAATTAAGCACACTTATTTTTTACAAGCTGATCATGCTGATCCAGGACGATAGACAGCAGCGCAGCATGATGCTAGATAAAGAACCAATTAATGCACTTTTAATCCATATTTAACTAACTACAGTTTCACCAATATGCCACAGTTGCTACAAATAACACGTTTTTTAAAAAATCAGTTTGAGGCATATACATTTTAGCAGTCCCTGCATTCCATGGGAATCAATGTCATTTCATTACCATGTCAGTGCCATCCATGCTCTACCATTTACTATGGTTTTTACATTACACTGTAAAATCGAATTAGTTAGACTTACCTAAAAACTGATTGCCTTAAAAAAAAAACAAGTAAAGTAAAATAGGAATTTTGTTGCACTGACAAATGCTTAGTTAGTTATACATGAGAGTTATAGTACTAAAAATGAACTGTAGAGAGTACTTGATCATTTACTTTAAATAAAATTTAATTGTTACTGTTGTTGTGTTTTGCATGCTGAATGTTGAAGTCTGTGCGTGACTCAAGCATGGTCAATTGCAAGATATTGGTACAAATATAGAGGAATTATATCAACCCAATTAAAAGTTTCACAAGGTGTTTATGACATAAGTGTTAGCAATAATCATTATCCAACATGTAAAATAGACTAGTTAATGATTTAGTTAGAAGTTAGCTCACCTTTTAGAAGCAACCTATTTATTATTTCCCTTCCTTTGAAACCAAATAACTGTGATTTCTTGTTGCATCGCTGCAATAATAGGAAGAGAATTATAATAATATAAATGAAGTTCCAAGTGCCCAACCAAATGGAATACTAATCACCATAATGGTGAATTCATATAAAATCAAATTCAATATTCAAGATGACTTTGGGAAATGAGTGAATGCAACTAGAGATAACTGCAGAAGTGGAGGAAATGAGTGAAAAGTCTAAGAATTCTTAGACTCACTTTAAAATGAAAATTACCCCAAGATTTACTCTCAAGCCATCCTAGGAGTATATGACTTTCTTCTTTCTGATGAACACAATCTGAGATATGTTAATAAATATCCTGACACATCCGATCTTTATAATGGAAGTTAACAGGACCAACGAGTATGAAGCTCAAGAAAGTGCATCCATCCATCATAAACGTACTCCACACAGCTTCAGGCGGTTAATAAAGGCCTTCTGAAGCAAAGCCATGCATTTGGGTAAGAAAAACATCCATATTTAACAAGTTATGAAGTAAAATATCTAGCTTCTGCCAAACCGCCTTCCATATTCAACTTACAAAGAAATGCACTTTCTTGAGCTTCAAACTCTATAATAAACTCTATAACATTATAAAGCTTGGATGCGTCAGGATATTTATTAATATACCTCCGATTGTGTTCATTAGAAAGAAGGAAGTCATATACACCTAGGATGGTTTGAAGGTGAGTAAAGCTTGGGGTAATTTTCATTTTAAAGTGAACTAATACTATGGTACATACAGTATTTGTAAGTTTTCAAGTGAGGTGCTTGTTTGTAGTGAAGTCAAAAAATGTCCATGTTCCTTTGAAAAAAGACACACAAAAAGCCAAAACTCAGCTATGATGCAAGCTACCATTATAAATTTAGAGCTTCTGCAGAACATTTCACAACACAGAGAGGATATTTAGCTTCTCTCTGAACTCACCAGTTCTCAGCTTCCATAATCGCATGCTTTTATTTTTATTTATGCGTGGTGCTTTACAACTGTCATTTAGTGTAATTGCTTTAGGGTAGAGCAGGTGCTGGATCTCAGCTGTAATTAAATAGTCTATTTCAGAGCATTTCAGGCAATCCATTTAGTATTCCATTAAATATTGCGGTATAATATTTCTATAACGGATACACAGACACAAAACGACGGATGAGATCTATTTACACAGGTGGGTCATGGAGAGCAGTGTCACATGTGTTTGTGGAGACTGGTGATAGTCAAATAAATAACGTTTCCAGTACTGTTTTCTTCCTCCCAGCAAAAGGTGTTCTAAACAGAAAGATGATTAAATATCCCGAACGATCCAGACTGTGTTTACGTGACGTTATCCAGGATTCTTGTGAAGTCCACACATTCATGTCTTCTTGCAATAAAAAAATATTTAATGTTGGTGATAAAAATGTATACACAATGTGCTCGTCTGTATCCTTTTATCCTAATGCCAATACTCCATATATGGATTCAAAACTCTGAGTCTTGTTTGACATCCTATGAATAAGGCATGAATTTCACAGTGTGGGTTTGCTTGTTTAAGACAGGTGAGAACTGAATCCTGAGGCAAAAAGGCAAAATGTAACATAAGAAGGGGGGTAGAAGGAGAGAAACACCGCATAAGGTGGGAAAAACAGATCTTATTATAGGTATGGGCTGGTGGATGGAAAGAGAAAATTAAAGTGACAAAGGCTCATTAATATTGCTGTCTGTGTCCTGTCAAATCTCTTTCTCCATTTTTCCATGAAGCTGTCAGATTATTTATGTAAATCTTAGCAGAAATTACTCAAGATCCCATTCAAACTCATTAGAAGTGAAGTTAGACTGCTGTGGCATGACATGCTACATCCTAATAGGACATATTATGTGAGCAAAGTACATGTGGAAGAGAAAGATATGTTGTGAGTGAGTCGTTTCTATTCATTTTTGTCTCTGCCCTGCCTTAGATATGCATGACCTGATGTAGACGCTGTCCATAAAGCACATTCATACTGGAATGTCTCATTTGAGTGCTCATGCTGTTTTGTACAATCCTTTTAATTTGAACTCACTCAAATTAAACTTTTTTAAACTGTACTTGCAGCTAATATACTGAAGTAAAAGACAGTATACTGCATGACTAAGTTTCTTAACACTTTAAGACTGTACGTTGCAATAATGTCAAATTAAAGTGTAATTACAAATATATTAAATGCATGGCATACAAGTTTCATTAGAAATTTAATTTAAGTACATACCATAAATGCTTACCACACATTTCAAAGACAATAGAAGTTGTGAAGTTACATATAAAGATGTATTTAAGTCCTACTTAAATGGGTCACAAACCGCAGTATGTTCAACAGATTTAAACTTAAATTTAAACTATAATTCATTTTCATTTAATTGCAAATAACATGCAATAATTCACCCTTCTCCTTGAGTTTGATTGACAAGCTATCTGACCAATCATAAGGCCAAAATATTATGTTGGCGGATCCATTTTGTCTACAAACAAACAAACCAGACTGTAGAGTTAGTAGATTAACGTTGGTGGACTTGAACTTGAAAAATGGTGTGTATTGATGTCTTTCCACGGATGAAACAACATGCCGTTCATTCATGTTTATTTCATGCTATAACTAGTAAAGAGGAAGAGAGGTTCGCTTGAACTGAGGCGCTACAGCGACCTGTCACAACACATTAAAGAGCCACAAAATGGTGTTTATTGTTTGAATTTCTTTAAAAAAGACCAAATTTGAAAGCTGAGACTTTGTTTCCTACCAAAAGTAACCTCCTCTGTCTTGTCTGTCGGCATGTTTTCAGTGTCCTCTTTGCTCCACGATGTATTTTTCACTGCGATAGGATGTTTGCAGTAATGATCATTGCAGTAAGATGTTTACATGACACAACCTCTTTACTCCCATTTACATGCCATTCAGATTATTTACTATGATATGTGGTTATTTTTATCGCCATTTTTGATGGACAATACAAATAATGAACTCAACTGCATGTTTCTGGCCACTGTTTTAATCTACTTACATCAAAAGCAAATTCATTTCTATGGACGTATTGGAAAGTTATTCAGCTCCGTTATGAACATCGCAATGCTGCTGTAACCTGGATTTATTCTTCGTGCCTGTGTCCTGACTTTTCATCCTACCTGTCAGATTAAATAAATAACACAAAATTACTGTATTTGCATTGTTGCAAGGGTAGGTTTAGAGTTAGGGTAGGTGTAGATATTAATAAAGCACATCTGATAGGTAGCATTTCGCAAAATAATGCTATATCAGCTTGTGCTACCATCACTGTACTTGCAT
Source organism: Hypophthalmichthys molitrix (assembly GCA_037950675.1). Classification (NCBI taxonomy): domain Eukaryota; kingdom Metazoa; phylum Chordata; class Actinopteri; order Cypriniformes; family Xenocyprididae; genus Hypophthalmichthys; species Hypophthalmichthys molitrix. Next base: position 29,112,269 of record CM075499.1, read on the forward strand.
TATTGTAAGGGTAGATGTAGATGTTAAAAAAGCCTTAAACCACATTAATATCATGCTGGAAGCACAATCTTTGCGAAGGGTCAATTAAAGGGGACCTATTATGCCCCTTTTCACAAGATGTAATTTAAATCTCTGGTGTCCCCAGAATGTGTCTGTGAAGTTTCTGCTCAAAATACCCCACAGATCATTTATTATAGCTTGTCAAATTTGCCCCTATTTTGGTGTAAGCAAAAACACGCCGTTTTTGTGTGTCCCTTTAAATGCAAATGAGCTGCTGCTCCCGGCCCCCTTTCCAGAAGAGGGCGGAGCTTTAACAGCTCGTGCTTTGGTTGCTCAACAACAACAAAGCTGGAGAATCTCACGCAGCCAAAATGAGGATTGTCAGTAACAGTGTTCAGCCTTACATTGTTCAAACCGGAGTCGACACTGATGGAGAGACTCAGGAAGAAGTTACAACTTTTAGAATGAAACTGGACATTTCTGAATGGTTAGTGGATAAATTTATGTAGTTGCTGTGGACTTAATTCAACTCATCGACTAGCATGTGCCATCATGTTAATCTTTTGTGCATAACCCGTATTGACGCAAACACGTATGTAGCTGTTTGCCAAACAGAGCCATACACACCAGGCTAACGTTTATGATTGCTATCTCTATGTTTCTGCTCAGACAGAAACGCTCCTTTTTTAGCAATCGAGCTTGCCAGGGTCAACTTGCAGGCTATCCAAGCTAACAAGACTCTAAATAGTGTTCTGCTAGCTGTAATTGAGTTGACAGTTGGAACGTTCTTTGCCCATTTATTTATTTTCAAAATCTGAGGTGAATTAGCCAGTGTTGTTTTCATTACAGCTAAAAAGCTGGGAACACAGAATGATATTCAAGCTCACATTAGACGTTTTTAACTTTAAATAAAGCACAAACAGTACCTGATATTATCATTGCCATACTTTGTGTTGCTTCCAGCCGCAACTTCGCGGAGAAATAGAAACCGTTTCTAAAATAGAATATTCGCGTGTCGCCGTCGCAGCTGGTTAGGACAAAAACTCTGATTAACATGGAAAAGATACCTTATTGCGTGTTGCCGCGTCGCGTCGCGTCTGGTTAGGACACGGTGTAAGAATGTAGTGAGTATACAATGAATGCCTAATCATTTTGCAGTAATAGGCCTATATTTCCCATATACCTCCAACAACACAAATGGGATGTACAGTATAGGAAATCAGTGACTCAAAAAAAAAAAAAGAAAAGAAATGATGTTTTAATGAATATGAGGGTTACGTGATTATAATCATGTAATTATAAATGCAGCCAGAGGTGGCTTTTACCCCTAGTGATATAGATATATGAGCAATAGTGATATGGTATATATGTCACTATATGCAAATACTTTTCATATGGCAAGATAAGAAATATTTAAGAACATAGTCATTCATAATATAATCTGTGTTCTGTTCATTTAATAGTATTTTGTGAGAACTTCTACATTATTAAGCTTTTGTTAAAGCATTTAATGACTTCCACTGGAGTAACCCAATGCCGTTAGGTTGATTCCATTATATTTTTTCCTTGGCTTGAACAAAAGCAGTTAATTTAAATGTTGACTGACATGACTGACAAAATTTATACCATTATGTACTCAGTCATAATGTCCGAGAAATTCGTTATTATCTTTGGACTATAATCTCTGGACTCTGCCCTGAGTTTCAGTCATAATTTATCATGTGTGAGAAAGATAAAAGTGAATTTGGCTTAAGATCAGTTAACACAACTTATTTTAATAGAGATGGAGAAAAATGTACAAAGAGACAAAAGACTGTAGGGCACTTAATGGTGAGATACGATGGGGATTCATTCTCTCTCTCAGCTGTCTGTGCCTTTCTATGTGCTGTGTCTGTTGCAGGTCTACAAACATTAAATGAACAGATCAAAACTTAAAGCATATTTAAAGTTAAGCATCAGCTGCTCTCAGAAATGAGTAACATGCATTAAGAAACACAAAAGAAGCTCAAGATATAGAGAGGTTAAAATTTTTAATATACATGAAAGTATACATTCAAGAATTGAGGAAAAACATCAATAGAAGTTCGATATAAACTTTGGTCCTTTTTATATGTACATCATTACCAAATATCCAATGACATGAATGATGTACAAATGACTACACAGTTGAGAATACTTCAGAGAACATTAGATGGCCATCTATTCTTCATAAACCAAAGCAATTTTAAAATAAGAAAATAAAATGACACTCATAGGACTTTGGTTCCCCTTATGAAATGAGGCCATAATGATAATATTCTATTGTTGATTCCAGATCATGTAGAACTACTTAACTTGATTTAAGACACTAAATCTAGTTGAGTATGTTACATGAATTATGATTTTTCATTTCTGTAAGCTATGTATGGCACATTCCTTTGTCCTAAACAACAAATTATACAGATGTGAATGCTCAATGATATATAAAAGAACATTTAGTATTGTGTTATAATATAAAATTAAGTGCCTATAGTGTTGAGAGCTGCAATTTGTCCAGGTGATTTTCAAATACTTCACTGGGTTTGTAAACAGTGTTATTATACTGTATATTTCAGCCTCACGAATGGAAATCTGGCGTATGTGACTTTGTGTTTATGGTAGGTCTATTGTAAATGCTTTATTGCGAGCAGTCCAGATACCAACTTAATGCTAAACAGCCAGCTGACCTCAGGCACACTCCACTATTGTGGCCAGCAAAATGAGAAAAAAATATTGATTCACATAAATATCTCAAAGCAATTTTCTAAAGGTGTATTGCTGAAATATAGGCTTCCCACATTGTCGGCTTTCCAGTCAATAACTAACCCTCCAATGTTTAAAAAAAAAAGAGAGAGAGAGAGAGCAAAACAGAGAGAGGAAAACTACTGACTAAGAGTTGATGCTTCTGAAATATATGGTATCACACCATAAATATCTTTTTAAATGGTGACTGAATGTTTAAACTTTTCCAGGTGAATGGTTACAATGTTTTTATGGCTACACTTTAATGCCTTTCACTCTTCAGAAACCCTCAATGCAACCATGCTTTTGGAAAACTCAAGCTAGTATAGTTAAAGCATAAATCTTCCCTAAAACAACATGGACCATTTCAGACAAAGAGTAAGCATGTAGAGCTATACAGCATGTGACAAAAGTGAACAAACGCTATAGTCAATGTGCTCTCAGTGCTATGTTTTGACAAGTGCTTTGCTTAATAAATAATAAGAGCAGTGTTTCTCTGGGGTCTGAACTGTAACAGAGAGGAAATATCTGATTAATATCAAGCTAGATATCATCAGTGAGAACTTAGGCCCTGTCCCAAATGATGTGCACTTGATGTGGACCTGTGATCTTGTAAACATTTGTCATGTTTTAAGATTTAGTGCGGGACTCAAGAGCGCCCCATGTGTATGTAATGTACCTTATGTCGCCAAAACATTGACTATGAGGTGGACTGCAAGGGTTGATGGTGTAATTTGGGACAGGGCAATAACAGCATGTTATGGTTGACAATACAGTGACAGATAACAGACATTTCAAAGGTATTTCATAAGTGTAAAAACATAAGGGTGGCAAGGTATTAGTGTATAATGATCCATGTTGAAGTATACCATTGTGAAAAAGAACACTTTAGCATACCTTTAAAAAGGCAATTATTATGGAAATAGTAGGCCTAGACTTTATAAGAATATACTTAAGTGTGAACTGAATGTAATGTTTTCGGACACTTAAGTGCATGTTAACTAGAATTAAATGAAAATGCATTATAATTTGCATTTATATTAAATTTGGTGTGTTATTTAAGTAGGACTTAAGCACATTTTTATATGTAATTTCATAAATACTGTTGTCTTTGAAATATAAACACTACTGCTGAATTTACTGACAAGCATTTATGGTAAACTGAAATATACTTTAATGTAATTTCTGTTGAAATTTGTAGGTCATGTATTTAAAATATTTGTAATTAAACATTTGTAACGATGAAGTTACAATTTAGTGCATTTAAATCAACATACTACAGTTAAAATTATAATCAAGTACTTTACATGTGCTTTAGTATGTTAAAATAAGTGTACTTCTTTAAAGCACAGCAAAACGATTAAAACAATGTGAATTTGGTGATTCAGGATGATTAAAACAAAGCCAGTTTAAAACAAAACCTCTAATTTGACATTACAAAGTGCACATTTCAAAAGTATATTTAAGTATGTTAAGAAACAGCATTAAAGCATACTTCAAGTGCACTTAAGTGGCCTTTTGTTTAATTGATATTAACTGCAAGTACAGTTGTTTAAAAATACACTTTTACAAGTACATTGCAAGTTCACATTCAATACAGTTAACCACTTTCAAATGAAAATGACCCCAAGCTTTACTCACCCTCAAGCCATCCTAGGTCTATGACTTTCTTCTTTCTGACAAAGATAATCGGAGAAATATTAATAAATATCCTGACACATCCGTTCTTTATAATGGCAGTAATGCGCTACCAAACGAGTATGAATTTGAAGAAAGTGTCTCCATCCTCATCCATCCATCATAAACATATTCCACACGGCTCCGGAGCATTAATAAAGGCCGTCTGAAGTGATAACTTGTTAAATATGGATATTTCTCTTACAAAAACCCATCGCTTCACTTCAGAAGGTCTTTATTAACCCCTGGAGCCGTGTGGAGTATGTTTATGATGGATGGATGTGGATGGATGCACTTTCTTCAGCTCATACTCGTTTGGTAACGCATTACTGCCATTATAAAGCACGGCTGCGTCAGGGTATTTATTAATATTTCTCAGATCAGAAACAAGGAAGTCATATACACCTAGCATAGCTTGAGGGTGAGTAAAGCTTGGGGTCATTTTCATTTGAAAGTGAACTTATCCTCTAAGCACACTTCTTTTTCACAAGGGTACACTAAGATAAGTGGCAATTTAGTGTACCTTAATCCAATTTAATTGTAAATTAGTGACCGGAATACTAGTCCAGAAACTTCAATAAAGTTGATCGATCATTTCCAACATGTGACTAGACATCTGACATTTGCAGAGTGTTTCAAAGTGTTATTATTCTAATAACTAAATAAAATGATATGATGTTCTGGCCACATATACATATTACTTGCATGCACTTTGTTTTGTTTTGATCCACAGTCCAGTGAAAGTGCAAATGAGGAAATTAATCTATAATTCACTTGAATAGCTTTGGCAAAGGAGGACAAAGCGTATTTATATTGACTAACATTTAGAGCAGTAAAACACATTACACCTGTCACACAGAGCAACAAAATGTGTAAATTATAGTACATATCAATTTAAAAATAGCATTCTAATCCTATAATCAATGACACAATGTGCTTATATAGTCATGGTGCTGTATTATAACTATTATAAATAACTATTACATGTGTTTCAAATGTACACATTATACACATATTGCTAGTTCTGCACCTTCCTTTAGCTGAAAATGAACGAAAATTGTTTCACCAGTTAGTCACCTTCATGTTGTTCCAAATTTAAATTTATGGAAGCTTGTTTCTGCCACTGAATAAAAGATAAAAAAAGGTAAATACGACCTTTTTATCTGGCAATTCTGACTTTTTTTCTCAGAATTGCGTGATATGGCTTTTATAAAGTCATATAAAGTCTCAATTGCCTGTTATAAAGTCAGAATTGTGTGAGATAAACTCAAAAAGTCAGTCTTTTTTCCCTCAGAATTAGACATTAAAACGCGTAATTCTGAGGAAAAAAGTCAGAATTGTGAGATAAAAAGTCACAATTATCTTTTAAATAGTTTTATTCCATGGCAAAAAACAAGCTTCCATACAATTTACTTTCTTTCCTTATGAAACAGAAAAGGAGAACAGTTGGTTTCCTCCATGTAGTTGCAACGAATTTGGATTGAAGCTTTTAAGCTTCCAAAGGGACAACAAAGTACTATAAAAGTATCAGAAAAGTGGTCCATATGAGTCATGTGCTATATTTCAAGTCTTCTGAAGCCAAGTGATAGCTTTGGATGAGAAACATCCACCCACGCTCTCCTTTAGCATGTTCAAAGAGTTCAGGAGAGAACGAATCATTATTTTGAATCAGATGTTTACACTGAATCCATTGATCAGGTTCAAAATGGCAGTCTGTTTGATCCGTTTGCAAAACATAATGATCTGGATCTGGAGTCATTAACAGTTCACTGCGGGGAAGATTTCCAGTTGATAATGACATAATTTTCATGTCTAGGCTATTGTGTGATTTCAGAAGACTTGGAACAAAGCACACAGGTCATATGATCTAGGTTTAGGATGTTTTTATGGTGCTTCTCTGTCATTTTTTAACAGCTTCAGTCCCCTTTCATTGCAATTACATGAAAAGAGCGACAACCACGGTCTTCAGAATATCTACTTTTATGTTCCACAGCACAAAGAAAGTCACACAGATGACACAAGGGTGAGTAAATGATGACAGAATGTGTATTTTTAGATTAATTATCCATTTAATAGTGACAAGAACCTAAATAGTTCATGTCTTTTGCTGTTACTAAGTCATACACTTCCTCCACTGGCCCAACCTGGACAAAGACAGTGAGAAGAAAAGGCCTTCCTTCAGTATTTCATTATAACCTTGCTCTAAATAGGGAAAATAGTTTTCTGTGCCACTGAGAACTCACTATATAATGAGCACAACACCAGCATGTTTAATTGGCCATTTCAGCAGTGGTTAAAACATCAACACAATTTACTTGGTCCTCATCTGCAGATCCCAGCTACAATAATTCCTTATATGTTTCAGACCATTTTCGTGTTTAAAGAAGACAAGTGGACATCTTTAAGCAACAAGATCTTGAAATATCATAGACTTTCACTGTCCAAATTGGGATTCTGAACCTTTAATTCAGTCACGAAACTTGCACAGATTGGCTGGCAGTGTTCTCAAGCCATCTCTGAGTGCTTGAAGAAAATGTAAAAATGTAGGTACACTGTCTTCTAGTACATTAAATGGTCTCTTTCTGTTCCAAACTGTTTTTCTTGTGCGGCTGGTAAGTGCTAGTGGAGCCATTGCTCAGGATGGAGCCTTTAGTAATGCCCGTACTGACCGTGGACAAAGGGAAACTCTCATAACTCTCGGGTGGCCCCCAGCAACGGCATCTGGAAAGCAGCGATTTCAGCTCCTTCTGGAAGTTATTGTTCAGGAATCCATAGATCACTGGATTGACACATGTCGACGCCATGGCGGTGAGGTGACAAGCTGAGAAAATAGCATCATGCTGGCATACGGGAATGGCCTCGTGGTTCCAGTCAAAAATCGTGTTGAAGACATTTAGTGGGAGCCAACAGAGGGCGAAAGCTGCTACAATTGAGGCTAGCATGGCGTTGACTCGCTTTGAGCCTTTGGCCTTCTTCTGCCGTCCACCTCGAGCCCTTTCGACCATGTCTTTACGTCGGCTGAGACGCAGGAATATGCGGAAATAGCAGACTAGAATGAGCGCCAACGGTAAGCAGTACTGGCACAGCAGCAGCGTTGTGGTATAAGTGAGCCGGTTGCCCTCAGACGGCCACTGCTCTATGCAGATGAAGTGATCGCTGAAGGGGTTGAAGGGAAGACTGAGGTTGTGGAAGGGCGAGTTTGTGAGGATGTTGAAGGAAAGGAACGGAAGGGAGATAAAACACGCTACGATCCAGATAACCGCTACAGCCAGATAGGAGTGTCTGACGACTGGCTTCCAACCGGTGGGATGGATGATGAGCTGGTGTCTTTCCAAGGCGATGAGAACCATGGAGAAAATCGAAACTGTGACGGACATACACTGGACGAATGGCGTCACCTTACATAAAGCTTCGCCCAAAATCCAGCGATCCATTAGGGTGTAGATAATGGTGACCGGCAAACACACCAGGCAAACAAGGATATCGGAGCATGAGAGGTTGACGATGAAGATGTTGGTCACGTTGCGCATCTCTTTCTGTCGTGTGATGACTAAAACCAGGCAAGTGTTGCCCACCAGGCCCACCGCTAACATGGTGCTGTATGCTACAATAAGGAAGGTGGTGCTGCTGAGAGAGGTTGGACAGACGGGATCCTCTAATAACCAAGACCCAGAGCTGTTGTTCAGATGAGACCGCTCCATCGCCGCTCAGTTGCAGTCGTGTCTCTAGAAATGTATGATGACCGCTCTGTCTGGCTTACTCTCCAGGGAAGTGAGAAAATCAAGTGGAATTGTCCAGCGTAAGACTGCTCCTTCCCAACACCAATTTTCTTTTAGTTTCTGAGTTGTCTCATCTTGTTTTCTGGCATACCACAGAACTGACGATCTGTGAAACCTGTGGACAGAACGATAAAAAAATAGCTTTCAACCAAAGTTGTAAAACAAGACAACAATATGAAATGCCCCCACTCGGATTCATTCAAACTGGGGCATTTGCTCCCTCAGATATTTTGAATGCACTTCCAAAAAGAGAAATTTGTAATTATTAAATTTCATGATTATAGGTAAAAACAAACAACTGTTCTTCTAAAATGCTGTTGCATAAAAAGTCTACATTTGGTCAGTCCAACCATGTTACATCATCTACCCACCCCTCATTTCACTCAAACACACACACACAAATTAGTGCCAAGATGCTAAAAATAGGCGCATGACGTCCTTGTCTCGTACAGTCACATAAAACTGAGAAACACATTGTCATAAACGAGAACAAAATCTAGACCTTTTCAAGTGATCTGTGTTAAAAGCAAAGCTGAGTGCTTATCTTTCTGTTCACAAAAATATCCTTATTGTAGAGAAATGGGACAGACAGAGGCGTCTTGTTCTCTTCTTTGATATTTCTTTTGTTCTGCTCTTTTTGACTCTAGTTGTTTCATTACTTTAACGTATTCTCTTCATCTCCCTTCTTTGTATTCAGCACATACAACACCAAAGTAGTGAATTATGAAACATTCTCTGGTAAATCTCTTTTTTTGGGCAGTCTACCTAACACCCCAAAAATGGCACAAGCAGGCAAAAAAAAAAAAAAAAAGCCTCATAAATTTGAATTCTGATTGCAGCTTGTATCATGATTTTTTAATGCAGCAACAGTGAAAAAATATATAAACATCAACACTGCAATAATAACAGACACTCGGTTCAGTAACTCTACTAGAGAGGAATCTTATCCAGACAACACAACAACATGAATATGATTTGACTTCACAAATCTATCTATATAGAAAAAACATTATCTTTTGGACGAACTTAAAAAAAAAACGTTTTATTGCTTACAGCCAAACTTATTATTTTTTATTTGTTTAAATTATATTTATAGTTTGACTCAAACCTTGAATTTTGATTTAATATTAATCAAAAATATTTCTTATCCCACGGGCAAAAAAAATCATACAAATTAAAAAGATTATTTATTATAAAGGCCATATTTAATCAATATATTTTATTAGACACAAACTAAAATGTTATTTAATGTAGGTCAAAATAATATAATGGCTTTTTACAAATTAAAGGGTTAAGCTGCCTTCACATGCTCTCAGAATTATCGTAAATATGAGTTTCCTAGGTAAAAATTGCACATGAACATCCTCCCATTTGAATATGATGAGCTCGTAATCACGACTTCAGAAGTGGGAATTATCAAATTTCCGATAGCACATGAAGGCAGCATTAGTTCACCCAAAAATGAAAATTCTGTTCTTAATTACTCACCCTCATGTCGTTCCACACCCGTAAGACCTTCATTCATCTTCAGAACACAAGTTAAGATATTTTTGATGAAATCCAAGAGTTTTTTTTTTTTAATCTCCCATAGGAAGCAACAAAATCACCACATTCAAGGTCCAGAGAAGTAGTAAAGACATTGTTAAAAATAGTCGATGTGACTACAGTGGTATAATCTTAATGTTATGAAGTGACGAGAATACTTTTTGTGTGCAAAAACAAAACAAAAATAACGACTTTATTCAACAATAACTACTTTACTCATAACATTAACCACTGTAGTCAAGTTGACTATTTTAATGATGTTTTTATTACTTCTCTGGACCTTAAATGATGGTAATTACGTTGCTTTCTATGGGAGACAAAAAAACCTCTCGGATTTCATCAAAAATATCTTCATTTGTGTTCTGAAGATGAATGAAGGTCTTACAGGTGTGGAACGACATGAGGGTGAGTAATTAATAACAGAAATTTCATTTTTGAGCCTGGTCTCATTAGAAAAACGTACCCGTGGAAATGTTTTCGCGAGTACCAATACGTACATATCACAGCAGTTTCAATGTGAGATGTCCACTGAGTGGCGCTAAAAGCGTGTTAATTTTTTTGCCGGAACAGATAAACGTGAATATGGTACGTATTTATGATGTTGGTTTTTATACGAATCATCGCAGTTCTGATTTGAAATTTTGTCCGGTGAGTGGCGCTAAAAGTGTAGTGCTCCATTACGTTTTTAAAATAACACCGTGTCCTAACCAATCTTTGTCATAAAATACACTTGTTTGTTCGCATTGAGTTGACAGTTGGAACGTTCTTCTGCCCATTTATTTATTTTCAAAATTTTAGGTGAATAAGCCAGTGTTTTCATTACAGCTAAAAAGCTGGGAACACAGAATGATATTCACACTCACGTTAGACGCTTTTAACATTAAATAAAGCACATAAACAGTACCTATTGCCATACTTTGTGTTGCTGTTCCAGCCGCGACGTCGCTGAGAAATAGAAACCATTTCTAAAATAGAATATTCGCGTGTCACCGTAGCAAAAACTAAGATTAACACGCGTCTGGTTAGGACACAGTGTAATGTACCACTAACACTACACCTAAACCTACCCGATAGTGTTAACAAAAGCAAATGTGACATAAAAAGCATCCGTAATCGTGCCGTTTTAGCTTGTTTTACTGTCTTTTACCGAGACTCATTTTTCACTTTCTTCGTCCTAAGAACAACTCAGTACCAGCTGAGCTACCGAGCAAGCTTGTGTCATTAAAGTGAAACATATGGAGCTGGTTAAGCGATGCAAAGTCCAAAATATATTCGTTTATAAATCGTGCACTGTGGTAAAAAGCGTTTTGAAGCCATAACATAATATTGTGCAAGGAGACAACAAAGTCTTTATAAATCCATAATCTGACCCTGTAATCATAACTGTGTATGAAAACGATTAAAAGCGCTTGCTGTTTTACTGCCTCTAGCGTTCATTTCTGTTGGAAACTGCAGTGATATGTACGTATTGGTACGTATTTTTGCGACTCGCGAAAACGTTCCCAAAGGTACAGTGCGTCTTTCCATGAGATCAGGTTGGATTTTTGGGTGAACTAACCCTTTAATATCACCATAAACAAAAGCTAAATTAGCTATAATATGTTATATTCATCAATATATGCATCATATATTATGTGTACTAACAAAAAAAAAAAACACCAGAAAAATTGGGAAATTGTAAAATTGTTACATTTCTCTTAAAAACAGGCTTTAAATTATGAATAATAATAAACAATATTTATTCGATGTATAATATCAGCCATCAGATCGGTTATTGTTCAGAACATTAAAAATAAGCAACTATATAATAATCTTTATTGGTGCATCCTCAGTAACTGACAGAACTGGAACAGATAGAGATGCTTACGTGATGTTATACAACTTTGTTATGAAACTCTTATGGAAGCGCAGGGATGGTGTAGTGACTAAAGCTCAGGGATGCTACTGTTCAATCCCCACTGCACCACAAAGTGCCACTGATCAACACACTTGTTGCTCCAAAAGTCTTGTACTTGCACAAGGGCATGAAACACATACATCCATACTGGGAAACTCTGTCAAAAAATGTGAGCAAAAAACCTGATAATTAAAGCAGCACTTGCAGCAGCACTCCTTCTCTCCATCTGTCTCACACATTTTTTCTTGATGATTTCTTAAAGTGCTCTGGCTTTGCAGTAATAGTTACTGAGCCTGCATGTATAACCACACTGGCAAGTGATGAATAACCCAGTGAGGTTTAACAATGGGAATCTAATTATGAGCAGAATCCTGCTGCGTTAAACCCATCTGATTTCCTCAAGCCAGAGTGAGACTTCAGTACAGCTCAAATACATGAGAAAGCTACGGAGAAAAATAAATCCTTTCGCTTTGGCCTGTCTCTCATTTGGCTGAGAAAATACTTAGCCAATCATAGTAAATACATTATTTTAAACAATATGAATATTCCAAAAAATTAATAACCTAAACTGCAGCAAACAGAATTGCAAAGAAATGGCGTTGTTAGTTCTCACAGTCCGTCTCCGAGTCTACTCTTCACTGCATGACCGCTGGAAAAAAGGGCACGCGCATTAGCAGTCTTTAAAAGTTAAAATTACAAATGAGACACCCTACTGGAGAAAGTATTTTAAATCAGGAAAACATCCCTGATTTAAATGAATGACCTGAGGCTTTCATTGGACAGGAGAGAAATAAGGCATTTAGAGTGTAATTCTGCATTCAAACAGCCAAATGACATTTAACAGCAGACACCAGATGCAATTATTGCATAAACCTTGAGAGATTACATAATCACCATAACAATAATAGCTGTGATTGGCATTAATGAATAATTCATTAGATTATGTGCATTTAAATTGATTTATGATTGCAGACTTTGTCATTTTGAGAATGCTGTAGTTTTTTCATTGAATCCACACACACGGTGAGGCCGGTGTTTATTCTCTCCCTCTGCCGAGTCGTTTCCCTGTTGGACCCCAAAGCGGTTCCATTGGCTGAGACAACTTTTTACATATAATTTATTCAGTTATCCAGTGTACGTATTCATAAAGGATTAGTTCACTTTCAAATGAAAATTAGCCCAAGCTGTACTCAGCCTCAAGCCATCCTAGGTGTATATGACTTTGTTCTTTCTGATGAACAAAATCAGAGTTATATTAATGAATATCCTGACGCATCTGAGCTTTATAATGGCAGTAAACAAGGTAGTATGAGCTGAAGAAAGTGCTTCCATCCACATCCATCCATCATAAACGTACTCCACACGGCTCCGGGGGTTAATAAAGACCTTCTGAAGTGAAGCGATGCGTTTGTGTAAAAAAATATCCATATTTAACAAGTTATGAAGTAAAATATCTGGCTTCCACTAGACCGCCTTCCATATTCAAATTACGAAACATAATACAAAAGGCGGTCTGGCGGAAGCTAGATATTTTACTTCATAACTTGTTAAATATGGATATTTTTCTTACACAAATGCATCGCTTCGCTTCAGAAGGCCTATATTAACCCCCGGAGCTATGTGGAGTACGTTTATGATGGATGGATGTGAAATGGATGGAGGCACTTTCATCAGCTTCATACTCATTGATCCCGCTCACTGCCATTATAAAGCTTGGATGCATGATGCAATGAAACTTCTGAGGCAGCGTAACACAGACATGCCACTTCTCCCAGAAGGTCTGGGAGTCTCCTGCATATTCATAGCTGCTCCCTGACAACCCCAAGTTACTATACTATACTATATCCCAGAAAGCCAAGACACATTACACCACCGATACACCAGATATTATCATGCATTTCAAATACATCTTCTGTGACCACTTTTGTTTGGATTTTGTGGAGACCCTCGCCTGTTTTTTCATCACACTCAACTACAACACTTTCACTTTCGGCACACAAATACTAGTAAATGAATGATCCCATGTTAGTCGGTTTATGCAAATGAATATAATAATATAATATATTTTTTTATATTATGGTTGGGGTGATGTGCCATCTCCTGGAAATGAGTTTTTGCTGGGTGGGATGTCATAGAATTATAATGATCTACAACAAAATAGAGGGTGCTTTGGTGATAACTAATGAATATTGAATTACTCCAATGCTAATTTTTTTGTTAGAAAGGACATCAAAAGTGGAAAAAGTAGGTAAAAAAAAAATGTACATTTACACACACTGATCATCAGCCGCAACTTTAAGACTCCGTATTTTTTTAGCTCAAGTGTTGCAAAATGGCAAGCCCCCAGGATTGTGGGATTTCAAAGGCAGCGAAGGATACATCTATGCTGCCTTCAAAAATCGATCCGATGAAGGTATCTCAGGAGACAGGAAGTGACACAATCATTGCATTTGGACATGCCTTATTGCCTTCCTATCTCTGTATCCTGCCTGCCGAAGCAGCATTTTTCAGCTTTCGGATGCACACAGGTGAAAGTAATGCGTAACTAGGGAAACTAACATGGGAGTAATGAGTAAATATGTAATCCGAAACTAAACAGAACAGAGAAACAGGAACTAATGGAAACAAAACAGAACGTCAAAATAAAAGTCTATATAACAGAACATAACCAAAGACTATAGATATAGAAAGACGGTTCATTCCTATTACTTATGAATGAGAAAAACTGCAACGTGCAATATGGCGGCAATACGTCCCGCCTTCTAAGTAAATGAGCCAATCACTGATTGATAAAGTCATCGTGTCACTGCAGCTGCCGTTAGAGGCTCCGGTTAGAACTTAAGTATATCCTTAAATGTAGTTTCATGGTAAAAAATATGGTAAAAGTGTGCTGCCGAATGGATTGACAATCAATGGTAAACTAAAATATATTACTGTGTCATTTCTATTGAAACTTGTGTATCATGTATTTAAATATATTTGTAATTACACATTTGTAATGATGAAGTTGCAATTTAGTACATTTAAAATATATTAACTTTAAACATAATATCAAACAGCATACTACAGTTAAAATGATAATCAAGTATTTTACATGTGCTTTAGTATGTTAATTCACATCAAAATAAGTGTACTTTATTAAAACGTGCATTAAAGAAAAACTTTTAATTTGACATTATTACAAAGTGCACTTTTCAAAAAAGTACTTAAGTGTGTTGAGAAACATTCATGAGAGTGTACATTTTATTTCATTAATGCTATATTATCTGCAAGAACAGTTTTTAAATATATATATAAATATACTTTAAAGATTTTAATTGTCTTTAAATTGTATTGAGTGCACTTCTTTTTCACAAGGGTTAGCAACAGCATTTAATAAATGATTTGGTCAATAATGATTATGGAAATGAGCAGTGTGAAGATTCTTTTGGGGAAGAAAAAATGAGGGTGAATAAATGCCGCAATTTTCATCATTCCCTTGAAGAAACGCACCATCGGCCCTTTATGGGAGAATCCATCTAAATAGAAATAACTAGCTTAAGTGTAATTAACATAGATCCTGAAGGGTTATTGCAGTTAACTTACAAGTGACAGTAAATCAATCACAGTGTCTCAGCCCAGATGTGCCTCACACATGGCTGATAAGTGGTAATAAAGCTCATTATTGCCCCCATCTCTAACCGCCCCTCTATAAAGGACACTGATTGTTCTCAATTAGGATTCTGTAGACTCTGCCAATGAATCTCCTCCTGTGACAGTGTGTTGCAATGAAGCAGAGATACTCTGTTCGACAAAGAGCACATGATGCACCATTGCTTGCACACACAAAGGTTAAAACCTCAAAAACAACTTCCCCACAGAGCTCTTGAATCGGTCTCCATGACTCCTCCATTTTCAAATAGACAACATGGAGGGAAAGAGACTTCTGGTCAGCCCAGATATGCTGTTGACTTATTTCAGACACCTGTAACATGGGGGTATTGGTAAGCTTAATATGTTAGCTGGTTTCTAGGTGGACCTAGCTGGTTATCTGTTATGATTTAGCACCTTCTGGTAGATGTTGTAACTTTTAAAGGCCTATTTGATACAAAAAAATAATAATAATAACAATACAATGTGTGAATGCACTTTTTTTACAGTTCAAGCCTACATCTGGTTTACCATTTTTCTCTACTGATGGCAATAAAAAATAACTGTGACAGAAAAAAAACACATTACCGTTCAAAAGGTCAGTAAGGCTTTTTTTAAAAAGAAGAAAATGAAAACTTTTATTCAGTAAATATGCATTAAAAATGATGAATAGTGACCTCTTTTGGCAGTGGACAGGGGTCAGCATGGGCACCCTGACTGGTCTGCGGCTATGCAGCTCCATACGCAACAAACTGGGATGCTCTGTGTATTCTGACACCTTTCTATCAGAACCAGCATTAACTTCTTGAGCAGTTTGAGCTACAGAAGCTCGTCTGTTGGATCGGACCACACGGACCAGCCTTCGCTCCCCACGTGCATCAATGAGCCTCGGCCGCCCATGACCCTGTCGCCGGTTCACCACTGTTCCTTCCTTGAACCCCTTTTGATAGATACTGACCACTGCAGACCGGGAACACCCCACAAGAGCTGCAGTTTTGGAGATGCTCTGACCCAGTCATCTAGCCATCACAATTTGGCCCTTGTCAAACTCGTCAAATCCTTACGCTTGCCCGTTTTTCCTGCTTCTAACACATCAACTTTGAGGACAAAATGTTCACTTGCTGCCTTATATATTCAGGTGTCGAGATAATCATTGTTATTCACTTCACCTGTCAGTGCTCATAATTTTATGCCTGATCGGTGTATATTGTTAATGTTCCATTATAGTAGATGTTTTACAAGTGCCTGATTCGTTTTTGGAGAGGGGGGGCATCATTTTCCTGCCATCTATGTAAGTAGTCACAGTTAGAGCACAGGTGATTTTGGCTTAAAAAGTTCTGAAAGAAGATGGCAGATTTTTTAGCTCATACTTCCAGGGGTTCTGTGCCAGTCGAACAACTTGCATTGAAATGTATGAGAATGCTAACAGATCTCTCCAGGTATTATAGATCTCTTTGTTAGAAACCAGCTGCCGTGCTCCCAAAAACAACCTAAAGATGAATTTCCTAGCAGGGCTCTCAGCTCATTCGGGGCTTTGCTGGCGCAGTAGCTGAGAACAGCTAAAACTGCAGGTCCCTGTTGACTGTAGACTTCTGTTTTGCCAGAAGTGCAGGTATGAATTTTTAAGAGGTGCTGCGTGAGTTCATGACTAAGAAAGAAAAATGAAGTAATGCTGAAACTCAACGTTGCCTACTTGTAATACACAAGCCATCTTTCTGAAACTTAATTGTACCTGGTGTGTGTTTGGAGAGAGAAGTGACAGTGGCTGTTATTTCAGAATTGCTGTATGGAAAACATGCCACAACTTTTTTGCCAACACTCAAGCTTCAAAAACCTGTGCATCAGCATGCATAACGCGAAGTGCGCCTATATTTATAACAGAGCTTGCCACAGGCAAACACACCCTGTGATAGCAGGAGGGATCCAAGATGAGCTTTAGCTTTGATAGTTCTCAGATGTGGCACAACCTACAGGGCTCCAGTCAAATGAAAAACATGCATGTTTTATTAAAGTTAATGAACAGTGGCGTGCTGTGATGTGTGGACAGAAATTCATTAGTTGTTTTATATTGTAAAGGGTAAAATCATGATTTGCATTCAAATACAGCAAGTTTTAAACATGTCTCTGTGCCTGCTGAGCATTTATTTAGAAGAAAAACAGCATGAGCTTTACTAAACAGTGGGGTTCAGAAATGTGACACTGCTAACATCTGGGATTTTGTCCTTGATCTTCGAGAGTTTTAGGATTTTGACTGATTTAAAACAAAAACAAAAGTTCAAATGAAAAAAAAAAACAATTTTTAAATAATAATTAATTAACTACAATTAATGTATAAATTACATAATATTATGTAAAATTAATAATAAATTGATAAAACAATAATAAATACATAAAAAATATTAAAGTCCCCCTGTGGTGAAAATCAAATTTTTAATGTTGTTTATATGTCTATGTGGTGTTTTTAATATGCTTTAAGACAAACCATGTGCAAATTCATCAGTCAGCAACATTGCTGAGTATTTTCTCTTTAAAACTACAGTGATGTAAAGACAGTCTCAAACCCGCGGTTTGAAAGCGCTGGTGTTTGTGACGTCACAAACTACCTTGTAACCAATCACGTCAACGTGCCGTCAGGCTTTAGCATATCATTAACTTTGACCGCTCTGAAGCAGGAGGCTCGAGAGAAGTCAGGTTATCCCAGTATATTTTTCTGTTGATATAAAAAAATCGGGTAGATTTAGCAATATAACAATGTTATGATGCATATGCCTTTCTCCACTGATGTTCTGAGATATTAAAGCGTTTCAAAGGATGCTAATTTTACAGAAGAAAGCTGTCTGACCCGCGACCGGGAACATGGTTTGTGTAACATTAGCAACACATTATTAGCTGTTTGATAATGTAGTCGAGCAAAAGTCTAATCATATTAATTACCATCCTATGTCCAATGTTGTAAAGAGCGATACCATTGTGCAGCGTTTACCTCAGTGAGTTGACCGAGTGGATCTCTGAGCTTGTACGAGTGAGTGGAGGCGGGGCTAATTAGCATATTCATAGATCTGTGTATATTAAATGAGGCAAGGGTGTAGAGTTACATTCAAGCTATTTTAAGGCATGAAGAATTTTTTTCACAGGAATTTTTTTTTAAATGTGTCATTTTGGTGATCAAAGATGAGTTTTAAGGGATAAAATTATTGACTACAGGGGGACTTTATAATATATATATATATATATATATATATATATATAAACTATTATATAATATAATATATAAATAAACTATTAAAGAATCTGCACTATATTTATGTCAATAATAAGTAATTTTTTTGCTCTTTCTAGGTTATTAAATGAGTAAATTTAAGTCAATGATTAACTCTTTACTTCCAGTAAAGAACCAGATGCTTTTTGGATTATTCTTAAAGTCCCCCTGTAGTCAATCATTTTATCCCTTAAAACTTATCTTTGATCACCAAAATTACATATTTAAACATTTTTTCCTGTGAAAAAAAAATCTTAATGCCTTAAAATAGCTTGAATGTTACTCTACACCCTTGCTCATTTAATATACGCAGATCTATGAATATGCTAATTAGCCCCGTCTCCACTCGCTCAGAGATCCACTCGGTCAACTTACTGAGGTAAATGCTGAACTATGGTATTGCTTTTTACAACATCAGACACATAACGGTAATTAATATGATCAGAGTTTTGCTTGACTATGTTATTAAAGACCCCCTGTGGTGAAAATCAAGTTTTTAATGTGGTTTATATGTCTATGTAGTGTTTTTAATATGCTTTAAGACAAACCATATGCAAATTCATAAGTCAGCACCATTGCTGAGTATTTTATGTTTGAAACTGCAGTAAACTAAAGACAGTCTCAAACCCGCGGTTTGAAATCAGTGGTGTTTGTGACGTCACAGACTACCTTGTAACCAATCAGAACAATGTGAGGCTTTAGCATATCATTAACTATGACTGCTCTGAAGCAGGAAAGTCTCGAGAGAAGCCAGGTTATCCCGGTATATTTCCTGTTGATATGAAAAATTGTTTAGATTTAGCAATATAGCGAGTCTATTACAATGTTATGATGAACTATATGCCTTTCTCCACAGACGTTGTTCAAAGCGTTTGTAAGGATACTGATTGTTAGAAGGCAGCTGTCTGACTCTGTCTGAGATGAAGAACGGGAACGGTGTGTGTAACATTAGCGACACATTATTAGCTGTTTGATAATGTAGTCAAGCAAAAGCTAATTATATTAAATCATATTAATTAATGACAAAATATTTGAATACTATACAACATAGCTAAAACAATATTGCTCTGAGCGTGTGACCGTGATTCATGTGCATATTCAGTCAGTGTGGAATCGCACGCCAAGATAGATATTATTCAAACCGTAGATATTAGCCTACCTGATAAGTTCAAGTAAATACGCTGGAAATCCGCGCTCATTCAAGGATGTGCATTTATTTCATGTACGGAGAAGGCATGGGTGCCTGCAGGATTTCTTCGGAATGTTTTTTTTTAAATCTGAAAACTCCAGAAAAGCAATGAAATTGTGAAACATCCATTTAGCACATGTTCACAGAGGAAAACGGCTGCTTGTTCTCACAATACTGTCTGTTTTACTGAGAAATCACTTCAGGTGATTCAGTGAGAGAGCAGTCTAAACAAATGCAGTGGATTCAGACCGTTTTGCAAAGGCGTTTTACCAATTCATAATTTAAAACACAATTTAAGCGTCAGAAAATATGAGCAGTTCAGTTGCACAGCTGTTAAACTGAATATACGAAGCGAAGCAAGCTTTTTTCTTAAATATCCACAACGTAAACAACAAATTGCTCGTGACTACAGCAACAGTAGACTCTCCGAGCTGGCGCGAGCGATTGGAGGCGGGGCTAATTTGCATATTCATTGATCCGTGTATATTAAATGAGGCAAGGGTGTAGAGGTACATTCAAGCTATTTTAAGGCATGAAGAAATTTTTTTCACTCGAATTTTTTTTTAAATATGTCATTTTGGTGATCAAAGATGAGTTTTAAGGGATAAAATAATTGACTACAGGGGGACTTTAAACAGCTAATAATGTGTTGCTAATGTTACACAAACCATGTTCACATTCACGAGTCAGACAGCTGCTTTCTAATGATCATCCTTTGAAACGTTTTGAACAACTCAGAACGTCAGTGGAGAAAGGCATATAGTTCATCATAACATCGTAATATACATCATACACCCGCTATATTGCTAAATACACCCAATAAACAGAAAAATATAACGGGATAACCTGGCTTCTTTTGAGACTCCCTTGTGCGGTCAAAGTTAATGATATGCTAAAGCCCGACGGCACGCTGACGTGATTGGTTACAAGGTAGTTTGTGACTTCAGAAACACCAGCGATTTCAAACCGCGGGTTTGAGACTGTCTTTACATCACTGCAGTTTTAAAGAGGAAATACTCAGCAATGGTGTTGACTGATGAATTTGCACATGGTTTGTCTTAAAGCATATTAAAAACACCACACAGACATATAAACAACATTAAAAACTTGATTTTCACCACAGGGGGACTTTAAATTGCCCCTGTTATGCTTTTTCAGATATGACCTTTCATGTAGTGTGTAATATAGCTTTTTGTGAATGATCAAAGTGCATGACAAATATAGTTATTGTCTTCCAAAAGAAAGAAGTGATTCTGAACTGCCTGAAACAAGTCGTCAGTAATTCCAGTCTCTCTTCCTGCTGAAACCTATGTAGGTTTGTAACAAATGTGCATAATATGGTCTTCATTGGCTGCTCATGAACAACGTCTACTTTGACCCTCAAACACTGTAGTTGTAGCTGAGACTGGAAGAGTTTGGTTTGTATTTTTGACATTTCAAACACACTGTGAAAGCAAATCCACTTTGATGCACTTCCATAGAATGAGGACTCATGCTGGAATAGATACGGTAAAACTGATGCCATCATTGCTGTTCTTATCACTGTCTATCAAGTGCTGAGGAAGATCCAGAGCTAAAATTCAGATAATGGCTGTTTGGTTTCCGACACGACCAATCACAACAGACTGGGCCATCTGGCCAATCAGAGCAGAGCAGGCTCTCAGAAAGGAGGGGCTTTAGAGAGACTGAATCCTTTATCAAACCATTTCAGACACTGTGAGAAAAGAGCAGATGCTGCAATGGATATTATGAGAAAATCTGTGTTTTTGACCTTGGATGCTTGTAAACTTATTATACATGATTAAAATCTCACTTGAGTTTAGTCACTTAGTCACCTTCAGTGCTGCTGTTCTCCTTCCCCTTCCCAAATCTTACTGTTCACCATGATAAAAGAGAGAAACAAACTAGTTTTAGATCAGAGAGGCAAACATCAACTGAACGTGTCAAAGATGAAAGGTGTTTCATGAGTGCACTCTGTCAGCCATCTCACTTTCAGACTTTTATAGCATCTAAGTTTTCACAGAGATAGAATACAAACAGTAAGGCTAATAGACCTTATTTTGATACTAAAACCAACAGCTACTACCTCTCTATAACCAACACTTATGCACATCAACTCAGTGATAAAAAACCTAAAGGAACAAGACTTAGACTTAAGACAGTTAAGTGTTAAAATGTTCCAGACCTCAGAACCAAAACTCCAATATTGTTGGAATATAATTTTTAAACATTATTCATTACAGGTCACGAGAGATCAGATAATAAAAACTGGTTTCCCAAAGCTGAATTCTTCAGATGATGCACATACGCATGCTATTTTTAACAACGCTGAGATGACCTATGAATCTGACTACATATGCTTATTTTTATGAGGCAAAATAAGATCACGATAAACCATTTGAAATGAAAAGACATTTTTCTTTGTCATGCCACTGAAACCTTTTGTCTGTGAAGACCTCCAAAACCTGTATTATTAAACTAGAACACTAGTACTTAAATAAACTAGTATTTTTGTAGTAATAAGCAAACACAGCAAATTGTCAAACCTTGCCAAAGCTGATCTGAATTCAGTCTTAAGCTAACATCAGAAGATATAGCTGACATTTGTTCCTCATGCACTTATTTATAACTTTTATACCGCTTATGTAACAAGTGTCTTTAGTTTGCATGTCTTTGGCGGGTGATAATGAGTTGAGTGTGAAATAACATTTATAATGAAAAAGCAGAGCTTGCCCATTTCACCAGCGAGTGTGAAGACAGCGCATGTGAATCAAAGCTTTTGATGCTTCACTGTTTGCATCTATCTTTGATTCCCTGGGTTGTAGAGAAACAGCCCTGAAGAGAAACACAGCCCAATTATAATGAACACAGCTAACCAGTTATGAATATCCAGAATTCATAAAATTTGCATGGTGGAAATGACTTGGTGTGTTTTTTTCAGAGCCAAGCACTTGTGTTAAGAGGCTGGCTCTTACTGAAAGAGCCATTAGCTTGAGATGAGAAAGATATTTACATATTTCCACAGTAATAAATGCAAAAGCATGAATAATGGCTACGTGACCGTAGCACATTCTGGTGTACGGAGATTAAACATTTCTTTTCTGTCTTGAATGAGATGATGTAGTAATTCATTTGATCAACATACTTTGCTAATAACACTAATATTCATATCTGAACTATGATCAATCATGCCCAAAAAATGCATTTATGGAGACTGTACAAACTGTATAGTCTCCTAACCCTAGGGACATTTTTTGCCCATCTTCATTTCGTATGATTTATAAGCTGTTTTCCTCATGGGGACCAAAAAAACATTTGGTCCCCATAACGTAGAGAATACCAGGTACACACACACAAAACATAAACTGAATAGAACAGAACAACAGATTAGAACAGGAAAACAGAATAAAATAGAACAGAATAGAATAAAACAAATAGGAACAGATCAGAGCAGTAGAATAGAATAGAATAGAATGTGACAACAAAATAACAGGTGAACACCATAAGAGACCAGAATTTTTCAATATAGAAAATAACAGAATAAAGCAGTGCAGGAGAATAGAATAGAATAGAATGCAGACAAATGATCATAACCATGATCATGCCTACTGAGAGGACTGAACAATTGATCCGATCTGAACCGAACATCATCGGAGTCTCCAATGTCACGTACGACTTCGAAAGTATGCAAGATCTTTCAGACCTTCTGCATCCATAAATGAAGGAGGCTGAATCCCTAATTCCACACTGTAAAGATCATTTTACCAAGAAACAAATACGCTAAATGTTTCGCTAAGTTCCCCTAATTAAAACCCATTGTGAAACTCTGCTCACGCGCATCTTACCGTGTATGACTGGCGCAAACCCTGTGTCCGTGACTGTAGCTCGATACGGCGCTTTCAGATGTACTGTTCTCTCCTGTGCAGGAGTAACTGGTGGTTTGAGGAGCTGAGGTTTATCAAGCAAACCTGAGGCGCAAGAAGGAGGTGCCTTCAGATATCGAGCGCGAGAGAGACTAGCTCGCACATGGACTCGATCGCGGCGGTGTTATCTGTTGACATTGACTTCACCAGAGACCCATATGGTAAAAATAATAATAGGCACTGAAAAACGTTCCAATTATATTTCCTTCAAAATCTTTTTCCTAATTAAATCCCACATTGAAACTGCAGCCCTCTGTCATCAAAAAAAGGTGTCATCAAAAATAGTGTTCGTGTTTTACCACAGTTGTTGTTTTGTTAAAATGCAGGAAAACAATTATTTTGCATATTCATTTTTCATGCATGGGTCCTCTGATTTCATGTTGGACATTTGGACATGTTGAAGTTGATATCTATTTAATTACCAGTTCTCATAAATTTAGGGAAAGTCAAGTGTCATCCATGCTTCACTGTTTATTATGCTTTTGAGCTTTTAAAGTGATAGTCCACCCAACAACAGTTTCGGTTCCCAAATGTTCTATTATTTTGGATATGTGGTCAATAATTATTTGATTTGAATTAAAAATGTTGAAAGGCATGTTGTTTAAGAGGAATAATCAAAGTAACAGTTATATAACAGATGTCAATAATGGGTTCAGTGAACTGTATACTTTAAAAGCACTGTGTGCAAACATAATTTATTTTTTTAATGGTTGACTTAAATGGTTGATTTTATGACAGCTTAGTCATTTATACTAAGAATAATGGATGGCTTCTTAACTGAAAAGGTTTTGCAGTTTTCACAACTCAAAACTTAAAACAAAAATGTTATAAAAAGCTCAATATTTTTCTGCTCATCTACTGCAGTGTATTACATGTCTTCATTCTGGTAAGATATTAAAAGTCCTATAAAGAACCACATTAAGAAACAATTATTCTTGAGACTTCAAAGAAATGTAATGCACATTCCCATTAGAGGCACACTTCTATTAGAGCAGTGTCATTAAACACACACTGTGTTTTCTGGAACAATCCATATAGTGCCTCTTCTTGTTCAAATGTTTAATCTGTTCTGCAGGTTTTATCTGGACCTACCTGGGGCTTCCTGGCGCTCTTTTAATTGACATTTCCAAGTGATGTTGTTTTTCCATTCACAGACCACTACTAAGTTGTCGGACTGCACTCTGCACCTACTTTCAATCTTTAAATTTCAGATTTTTTGACCTACAAATGTGAGAGATAGTGACGTTGCTTGGGGCCGCAGTGTGAATTCACCACTTGAAGCTATTACATGGTGGTAATGTACCTCTTGGTCACAGGACAAAGGTTTATTTTGCCAAGTAGAACATCAACATATTTTGCGGTTAAAGAAAAATAGTCCTAACCCCCACTTGTACTATTCAATCAAAGGGAATGATGGCTGATAAGAATGTTCAAGGCTCTATAACCTTACATTCTGATTGTATGACAGAAACATTGTTTTAGGACCAAAATGATGCTGATCCTGCTTTTTGAAATCACTGTAAGCCCAGGACGCTCACAGTTCTGGTATCTGGTAATAAAGGTGAGGTCAGATTAGCGAAATTTTGTGTGTAAAAAGTCCATTATTAATAGCATAGAGATGTATGAAGCACAGATCACAGGTCACAAGTCACTTTCAAACCAAGCAGCTATCTGTCAGCGTGGCAAAATCGCACGACCAACTTGAACATGAGAGAAACCTGTGTGGGGAACTTTTTCACCCCAATTATGCGAATAGCCTCCAGCGACTTTTTCACCTGTATGTCGCTAGTCTCTGTACTGTGAGGACATTTCCCTTATGAAAATTAACCATGGTTTTACTACAAATAAAACAACAACAACAAAAAAAACGTGGTTAAAGGATTAGTTGATTTTCAAATGAAAATTACCCCAAGATTCACTCACCCTCAAACCATCCTAGGTGTATATGACTTTCTTCTTTCCGATGAACATAATAGGAGAAATTTTGATAGATATCCTGACGCATCCGAGCTTTATAATGGCAGTGAACATGGCCAACGAGTATGAAGCTCAAGAAAGTGCATCCATCCACATCTATCCGTCATAAACATATTCCACACAGCTCCGGGGGGTTAATAAAGACCTTCTGAAGTGAAGCAATGCGTTTGTGTAAAACAAAATATACATATTTAACAAGTTATGAAGTAAAATATCTTGCTTCCACCAGACTGCCTTCCGTATTCAAGTTACGAAGAAAGTGTAAACTTGCGTTGTTACTTTTTTTTCCGAAAGTGGAATAGAGAAGGTGTAGGACGTAGCGTAAGCTTTGTGATCTGCAAGAGTTTTACACTTTCTTCACTGTGGTCACCTCGACGACCAGATGTCAATCGCTGCATCGGAGGGTGAGCCTACTCTCTCTGGGGATGATTATTCGGCTGAGTTTCCTCCTTTGGGAATAGTAGCGTTGTCCGAGTCAGACCAGGAGATGATGGCTATGCTTGCCCGGGCCGCCAAGAAGGTCAGGCTCAAGTGGAATCCACCATGTCCCAGTTCTCGAGGTTGGATGATTGGTTTCTCAGAGCAGCTCGCGCTGGTTCTCAGCGTCCCGCCCTGGTCCCATTCTTCCCGGAGGTGGAACTTACCAGGTTGTGGACGGCACCTTTTACTGCTAGAAGCAGACCCGATTTCTCCTCGCCCCTCACCACCCTCGATGGTGGGACGGCCAAGGGGTACACAGGGATCCCCCCGGTGGAGCTGTCGGTTGCGATGCAATTGTGTCCAAGCACCGCTTCACCCTGGTGGGGTAACCTGTGTCTCCCCTCACGGTCCTGTAGGTATTCGTCTAGTTTAACTGGCAATGCCTACGGAGCCTGCCTCCGCCCTACACGCCAT
Source organism: Hypophthalmichthys molitrix (assembly GCA_037950675.1). Lineage (NCBI taxonomy): Eukaryota > Metazoa > Chordata > Actinopteri > Cypriniformes > Xenocyprididae > Hypophthalmichthys > Hypophthalmichthys molitrix. The sequence continues at coordinate 29,138,799 of CM075499.1, forward strand.
GTCATTACTGCATTACTTTAAGTGCTCAAAGACCTGCACGAGAATGGTCACAACCCAGAAGTTCTACAAGAACTTTGCACCGCACCGGACCTCACTCTTCAAACAACGAAGGTCACTGCACGGTCTCTTAGATGTGCGATGTCCACTTTGGTGGTCCAGGAACACCATCTCTGGCTGTGTCTGGCCGACATGAGGGATGCCGATAAAATTCGGTTTCTAAATTCCCCCGTGTCCCAGACCGGCTTCTTCGGCGACATGGTCGAGAGCTTCACCCAGCAATTCTCGGCTGCACAGGAGCTGACTGAGGCTATCAAGCACATCATGCCCCAGCGGACAGCTGCTGCATCCACCTGACTGCCGGCTGCAGCACCTCAGCCTGCTCGTCGCCAAGGGCACCATCCTGTGTCTTCCCCCGCTTCTACGCAGCATCAGCAGCAACCTCCAACTAAGCAGCTTCGTGGAGCCAGTCGCAAGCAGAGGGCTGGTTGGAGAATCCTTTTTTTCCTTTTGTTTCTGTACCCAAAGAGGGCACGGAGAGCACAGGGTGGCGAAAAACCTCATCACTCTCATCCTCCTCTTCTGTCACCAGCGAGCAGCAGTGGCCGTTTCGAGAGCATGACCAAGTCTTCTCATGCACCCACTGCCCAACCACGGAACCAGGTAAGTGTTGCATCGCATACTTAGACCCCGCTGCAGGCCACCACGGAGCCCCCCGTGCTGGGTCCCTGTGTTCCACCTCGCTGCCCCACCACGGGAACATCTGTCGCTCCCTTGGTCCCTCTCGCAAACTCTCTGAGAGCCTGGCTAGTGCTCCCCAGCCCGTCTCACTGGCTCCTTCAGACTATCAGACACGACTATGCGATTCAGTTCACCTGGCGTCGTTCATCTGGCGTCCCCCAAAGTTCAGAGGCATCCAGTTTACCTCAGTGAAGGCTGACGTTGCTCATGTCTTGTGCATGTCCTGAGATGTATTTGACTGTTGCGCTCACGTCTTACGTCTTTTGCAGTGTCTTGCGCATGACATGGTGTTCTAAAAACGCGGTGTTGAAGTTAAAGTCAGTTCGACTTTTAAAAAAATGCATCTCGAGACCAAGCGTTTTTCCCCATTCTACAGCCCGTGTCTCGCGTTTTTCAAAGCAAAAACGCATTCTGTGTGAACCGGCCTTTAGACTTAAAAGAATTAAAAGTAGCATTCTGCTGTTGGAGAGTGTTATGATATAAACTACAGCAGTGCTCAGTGCATTAAATCATTAACTAGATTAATGATTGATCAATCAACAAATTAAACTCACTCATACTGCCAAAAATTACTAAACCTTCAATTGAATTTGACAAATAATAAAAAATTTTTGTCCCTAATAATCAACACAATGCAGGAGAAACTGTAATATGAACTGCAGCAGTGCTAAACTGCTCACTTCATCATATAATTAACAACACAAACTACCAATGTATGAATCAAACTCACTACAGCTGCTGACAGTTTCTTTTCCAAAGATCATTTCATAATATCCATGTATGTGGTTACAGTCAAATCAGTGAAATCGCTCCAGAACTCTATCCTTTCATGCCTTTACTCGAGATTGTGACGTGTGAGCTCCACTGACAGTCTTCACTCCTACTGGTTGTCGCACATGAAATTCGTTGCTCATTTGCATAAGGTTAAACTTTTCTGAACTTTGTCGCGTAACTCGCGTCGCTTAACGCCAACATTCTGTTGCCAAGGGTCACTGTTGCCAGAAGTCACCATTGAAAATGAATGGGATCATGTCGCTTTGTCACTGTGTGTCACTGCCGGTGTGAACGGGACTTCACACTGGATTTCGCTCACAAAATTTCGTCAAGCAACAGTAAATGTGACCCCATCTTAAGGCGGTAATCCAATGCAATTCAAAACCATAATCTTCTTTATAATGAAACACAGATTTTACCAAACTATTTTGTTATTTTGATTTCATTGTTTTAAAAAATTATTATTGAAATATTTTGTAGAAAGGCAGTGTCTGTGGTATTGATAATAATTTTATTTTTTTTACATTTACCATCTATTTCAAATAAAGCAGCTTTCTGTTGGTCAACAAGGTTAATCCACGTGACCAAGTTGAACCCATTGCAAAATCTACATAGGGAAATTTTTTGCCCTCATGTGAAATTCCCAGTCACGTGGATTCCTGTTCAAATGATGGATTTTGCCTCTGAAAATTCGCTGAACAGCGGTAAATGTGACTGCAGCAGTAATCCAAAGCAAATCAAACGTTCCTACCATAGTCTTCATATCATAATAATGAATACTTTAGACAATATTTACCATCTATTCATTCTGGGGAATCTGGCAGTCAGTCTTTAGAAAGTAGTGAATAACGGTGTATCAGTGTAAAATTATATTAGAAATGAGAAATGCCATAATATTAGCAATTTGACTGCTCAGTCAAGGACACTGTATTCTTTCCCTTGACAGCTCGTCATTAAGAAGGTGAACAATTATGAACTATTTGCATAACCTTGAACCTTATCACATTTGTCAAAAATAGGTCCTTTAAAGCACTCCACATCATAAACATATCTTTCACATTGCGGAGAGACTCAGCCTATATTTGTCGCAATTGGGCACTATGTAGGAAATGAGGCTTATCCAGAGCCGTCTGTGGCACGGTGGGGGAGTGTTCACGTGATCTCCACACTCATCCCACGAGAACGGGATGTTCATGAAGTGCAACACCTTATTCTCTCTATGAGTCAGGCTGGAGAGATACCAAAGAGCAGCTAGAATATACCTCTCAGACTATGCAGTGATTGCCAGGGCCTTAAATACCACAGAGACTGAGAGAGACACATCAGTGTTCAGAATTATGGTTGACTGATAGTTGCTTTTTAATAGATGATTCTTAAATCACTACATTTGGCCCCCCAATCCTAAATATGTGGTTATATTTTGGTGGTTTCTAACCCCTGTGAAAAAGAAGTACACATTAGCATAATTTCAAAAAGAATACTCATTACATATATACTAGAATTTAAAAGAATATACTTAAGTGTGAACTGAATGTTATGTTTTCAGACACTTAATTGCATGAAAATTGCAATAAAATTAAATTTGGGCTACATTTTATTTGGTAACACTTTATTTTTACACATATTACATGTACTTATCATAGTAATAGCAGCAAATTTTGCATAAATACATGCAACTAATCCTCAGCCAAACCCTAATCCTACCCAAACCCTATAGTAAGTGTAACACCTATGTTCAGTCAGGAAGATGAAGACAGACGAATAGATCAAAATACTCCAAGTTTAATTACAATAATCCAAATAGGCAGACAGGCAGGGTGAACACAACATAATGTAACATAGATTGGACAAAAACTGAGTAAACAGGAGGAACTAAAATAGTAAACACAACCAAGGATAAATAATAGAACACAGCTGACACATATGAACTGATAACAATGGTAAAGTCCCCCCTTGGCTATGGGCTACAGGGGGACTTTAAAGTACTTGATTATCATTTTAACTGTAATGTGTTGTTTGATATTACATTTAAGATTAATTTTATCCCTTAAAACTCATCTTTGATCACCAATATGACACATTTAAATGTTTTTGTGTGTGTGTGTGTGTGAAAATAATTTCTTCATGCCTTAAATTAGCTTGAATGTAACTCTACACCCTTGCTTCATTAAGCATACGCGCACTCATGAATATGCAAATTAGCCCCGCCTCCACTCACTTACACCAGCTCAGAATACCTGATTCACTCGGTTAACTTTACTGTAGTAAACGGTGCACAATGGAAAGAGGAAATATTGGTTCAAGTTTGAACCAGAAATTATACAGGCTTGTCTACAAGTCGATGTATCAGAATGGTAATGTGTTTTATGTATCGCTCTTTTGGACACATAACGATAATTGATATGATTAGCTTTTGCTCGACTACATTATCAAACAGCTAATAATGCGTTGCTAATGTTACACAAACCATGTTCCTGTTCGCCATCTCAATCTGCCTTTTAAAAAACCATAGGCTATCCTTAGAAACGCTTTGAACAACTCAGAACGTCAACGGAGAAAGGCATATAGTTCATCATAATATCAAAATATACATCATATACATAATTCACCCGTTATATTGCTAAATGTACCCTATTTTTCCTATCAACAGAAAAATATGTCAGGATAACTTGGCTTCTCTTGAGACCCCCCTGCTTGGCAGCATAGTTATTGGTCTGCATAAACAGTGCAATTTTTTTCTATTTTAGAAAATTTGACTAGAAAACTTGGTGCCAGTAAAAATAAAATGACAAGCAACCACCTAACAACACCTCAGAAAATCCTAGCATCACAACAACACCCTTGCAACACCTATCAAGCAACAGTTTTTGCACAGACAGGCACCACTCACAATTTATTCATAAAAGTATCATAGAGGACAAAGTATAAGTATAAATTGCCACTGAGTTTTTAGTTATACGTATTTATCTGTCTCTGTCACTGTTAATTCCAAGCTTGAAAGGGGAGTTGCATTGGATTATTGGATGAGTTATTTCACCATAGACGCCATAATTACGAGCTTCAATTCAATCTGCTCGCTCTGCACAAAATCAGAAGGAGCGAAATGAGAAGAACAGAGTGTGAGAATGCGTTTCACAGAGTGTGTGTCAATGTGTGAACGAGAGCAAGTGTGTGTCAGAGAGAGGTTTCCTGAAGGTGAGAGATGTGATAGACAGTTTGGTGGAGGCTGGATTAGATCACATCATAACAAAAGAGGAAGGAACAAGTAATGTATTTTTGTTGTGTGTGTATGAGGCGTGTCATTGTACATCAAAATATCTTTAACATGTCTGCAATATTGTGGTTTTGATAACTGAAGTCGTGGTTCATAAAATGCTAATAAATGCACACAGAATATTCTTTCTGTGATACAAACAACATTTTAACATTTTAGCACAATATTTTTTTTCTAATTTGCATTCATTTACTTAAAGGTGCCCTAGAATTGAAAATTGAATTTACCTTGGCATAGTTGAATATTAAGAGACATACCCTGAGCCTCAAACACCATTGTTTCCTCCTTCTTATGTAAATCTCGTTTGTGCAAAAGACCAATGAAAAACAGGCGAATCTCAACATAACACCGACTGTGACGCAACAATCGGGATCATTAATATGTACGCCCCCAATTTTTGCATATGCCAGCCCATGTTCAAGGCAAGGCAGTATTAATGTCTGGAGCTGCACAGCCGAATCATCAGAAGTTATGCAGGTATTGTGAAGCAAGCAAGGAAAATAGCAAAAATGGCAGATGGATCGATAATAACTGTTCATGATACATGATATCATGATATATTTAGTGATATTTGTAAATTGTCTTTCTAAATGTTTCGTTAGCATGTTGCTAATGTACTGTTAAATGTGGTTAAAGTTACCTTTTTTTTTTACTGTATTCACGGAGATCAGAGCATGTCATTATTTTCATTTTTAAACGCTGTATAATGCATCTTTGTTCTTTACAAATCTATCCAAGTGTGTAGCTTTATCCCCGTTAGCGCAGCATAGGCTACTATCAAACTCATTCAGAATCAAATGTAAACATCCACAAAATACATGCCATTCTTACGTGATATGCTGCATCACGAACACTTTGTAAAGATCCATTTTGAGAGTTATATTAGCTGTGTGAACTTATTCTATTGTTTATGCAATGTTTAGAGTCACGAGCGTGGGGGCGGGAGCACGAGCATTTAAAGGTGTACACGCACAGAATCGGCGCATTTTTAATCCCATCCCAAAACAAGCAGTTAAAACATGGTATAATAAAAAATCTATGGGGTATTTTGAGCTGAAACTTCACAGACACATTCTGGGGACACCTTAGACTTACATCTTGTGAAATGGACATTCTAGGGCACCTTTAAATTATATTATATTATATTATACCTTTAAATTATAATTAAAATATAATCATCCCTGTCTAATTCAATGAAGAGCCAAGTAATATATTCAGATAACCATCTGACATGTTTCTGCCTCAAAGTAAAATAAATATAAAGTATAAATTAAAAAAGTCACATTGTGTGATATACGTTGTCAGATATAAAGTCGCAGAAAAAATGGTGCAATTATGAGAAATAAAATAGTAATCATGATATACAAAGTCATTTTGTGAGATATAATGTGAAAATTACCAAAAAATAAAGTTGCAACTGTGAAGTCATAATTACTGGAAATAAAGTTGCAAAAGCAAAATATGACGTCACAATTTTGATATATAAACTCGGAATTACATAGAAGTTGCTATAAAGTCAAGTCAAATTTATTTGTAGCCTATTGCGTTTTTTATAAGACACATTTGTTTCATAGCAGTTTAGATAGTCTTTCTGTTATGTATATAATGTCTTTATGCTTAAACCTAATGCTTTTGCACTCAAAAATTAATTCAAGCTTGTATTCAGTTGTGTTCAAGAGGACCAAATGGTTGGAGAAGTCCGGCATACGTCACCAGAGAGAATAAAGTGACATATAAAGTCATATTCTGAGATATTAAGTCACAGTCAGAGATATAGACTCACAATTACCAGAAATTTAGTCATGACTAAATGTGCTTGAATACATCAGAAAGTGTTGCAGCACATATAGACATTATCTGTTGAATCATAATGTCAAACAGACCCTTAATCAAGATTTGGCCATGTCATTGAAAGTCAATGAAAGACTTGACACCTGCGGTTCAATAAGGCAACAGTATTATCGACAGACAGATGGCTGATGAACTTCAAACAAGATGCGAATTAGTGACTATTAACTTGTTTTTGCTACATTTTAGCACCACCTTGGTCATGACCTCCTTTCCGTTCTCAGTGTCTCCCAGTATCGCAGAAAGAACCCCATGGTGAATGTGATTTCACCAAGTACATGTTCCTAGATCAACATCTTTGTTGATCCTGGATCAAAATTCCAATCAACCAATCAGATTTGAGGTTTACAGTTTACAGTTTATGTCAAGTTTAGGCTTACAACCAGGTGCCTCTACATCAGAGTTATTCACCTGCCCACTGAAGCTAAGTAGGGTTGAGCCTGGTCAGAACCTGGATGGGAGAACTTCTGGTAAAACTAGGTTGCTGTTAGAAGAGGTGTTAGTGGAGCCAGCAGGAGGCGCTCACCCTGTGGTCTGTGTGGGTCCTAATGCCCCAGAATAGTGACGGGGACAAGCACCGTACTTCAGATGAGAGGTTAAACTGAGGTCCTGACTACTAAAAATCCCATGGCACGTCTCGTAGAGAGTAGGGGTGTAATCCCGGTGTCCTGGCCAGATTCCCTCCATTGGCCCTTATCAATCATGGCCTCCTAAAAATCCCCATCCATTGAATTGGCTCTATCCCTCTCTCTCCTCTCCACCTATAGCTGGTGTGTGGTGAGGGAACTGGTACTGTTGTACTGTAAAGACCCACTGATTTGATTGTAAAGTGCTTTGGGTGTACAGTACTACATAAGAAAGCTCTATAAAAATGCCTCATTAATTTATTCATTCAAGTTATGGGTAGGGTTAGGTTTAGGGTAGAGATAGGGTTAAGACTAAATCAAGTCTTACTCTGCAAAATCATGGTGACCGTACACCAATGCACGTAGACGTTTTCAAAAGCAGTAATTCAAATCTATGATATTTAGAGACAAAAGAGCATTTCTTCTGCAGTGCAGTCCCATACACAAACACAGATACACATATCTTAAAATATAATACTCCCCTTTGAGCAATGAACTCTGTGTGGGATATTTTTTATAATAATGAATGTTTCCAGATGCATGTTTGAAAGGGGGTGAGTTGGTTCGAAAATGTGAATTTAAGCATAATAAGACTTCTAGTTGTGTGTCCTAATGTATCCTTCACATTTATACAGTCATTTGTAAATTGCTCTCAGAATCCTGCCGATGATAACCTCTCTACAGCTTTTGTTATTTTTTAGTTACGTGACTGGCGCAGAAACCTGGAGGGCAAAACATCCACAGAACTGCAGCACAGGCCTGTCAGTTTTTCATCTCAAAAAAAGAAAAAGAAAAATATGTGAACAAAATGCAAGTTTTGGGCACTTGTGATCCATATCCAGGACCTGCTGCAGTATTTCAATCACTTAAAACAGCAGGACGTTATAAAACTCAACACTTAAAGTGCCTTAAAAAACAGTGATATTAAAAGATCGAATTCAGTATACAGCTTATTAATGATGCACACAATACACAGGCGAACAGATGAGCCCAGAATATGAATGCAAAGTGCTAAATGGTTAAGCGTTTTCTTTATAATGGTTTTCTTTGGAAAAGCGCTTAATGAGAAACTGCTCATTGCTTTTATATTCTGGGTTCATTTGTTTTCCTGTACATATATGCATTGTTAATAAGGTGTAGTATGCTACTTAGTACAACCCTGGTAAAAACGATTGGTGGTTAATGGAGAAAAAAACTTGTTTTGCCCTCCAAATTAAATAATTTACTTTAAAAAAAAAGTGACTCACCATTATTAACTCATGCCATACCAAAGCCGTATGACTTTCATCTGTGGAACACAAAAGGAGATCATTTTATGAATATCTAGTTGGGTGAATTCAATGCAAAATGGCTGTACACACGACTTTCTCTAAAGTTTAATAAAGCATCCATGTGTGTCTGCAAAAAAGAACATGCAGCCATACACTGAGTAAAGCTCAGATCAGTTTTGGTAAAAAAACAACAACCCAATATTTATATCACAATCCAGTCAAATAGGTTGCAGAAATGATTCTTGTGTTTCAATGTACCAATATAAAAGATTAATTTCCACCCCTTACTGGAATGGAGTGTGAAGCACTGGATGGCGGACAGGACAGCAATGGTGACCACCACGGTTTTAAATTATCACCTCTTGCGTTTCAAAGAAGAAAAATAGTTTGGAACGACATGAGAGTGAGTAAATGATGACAGAATTTTCATTTTTGTGTGAACTATTCTTAGCAACTAGGGATGCACCAATACCATTTTTTAAGGACCGAGTACAAGTACCGATATTTTTATCTGGTACTCGCCGATACCGATGCCTATATATTTATTAATTTCTATTTTATTTTATTTTTTTTGGTGATGTGGCAGTTTTCCAAGCACAACACAGTGAGACTAATGAATGTAGGACAGCTTCTTTATTATTACTCTAATGAAAAAAGTAATAATTTTTATGTGCTTGTCACAAACTTAAAGAACAAAAAACCTTCAAAGGCCATAAAAAGCCTTTCAAAAAGTGCTAAACAAATATTACAGAACAAATGTTTATAATATGTAAACACAACCTAGGGTGACCAGATTTCTCATGTGGAATATGAGGCGAGTGGGCAATTACATGAGAAATTTTACTTCACGATACTTTAACATCTTTTGTTATTTTATTAACATTAATGACAGACAAATATTTAATTAGGCTACTCTCCCTTTAAGACCGAATCCAAGGATGTCATATACTGACACATATCCTGTTTTCAGCCACCTGTTTACCTCCACTTAAGCCATAACTGACTGTATTTATGTGAGATACTCCACACGATGGACATTTTGACAACTATTTGTGCATTTGACCATTCTGGCGCAAGGAGAACTGATCGCGCGCTGTCTGAGAGAACTGGGATTCAGCGTGATTTGCATGCAGTTCGCAATGTGTGTGTTGTCATCATTAATTTTGAAGTATTTCCACTCCCTTGAGGCTGACATTGTTTCTGCTGCTGCCGCCGGTGTCTCTGTGCACGGAAAATTCTGTCAGTTACGTCACGTGAGGTATCGGTCTTTGGTATCGGGGGTATTTTTACGAGTACGAGTACAAGTACAAGTACATGAGCTTGGTATCGGGCCCGATACTGATACTGGTATCGGTGCATCCATATTAGCAACTATTGAATGCACTAGCTTGTTTTTATAGAGTGTTTTTTCTGAACTCTCCCCTCATCTGCCACAGGTCAAATAACAGTTGAATCTGTATCCACTTTATTTTGCCTTGTGGAAGTAAGTTATTTCCTGTGAATGTGTGATTTATTAACCACCATGCTGCAGGGATGAAGTATTTCTGTAGGCCAAAACCAGGAAAAGAGTTAACGTTTTAACACTTCCGAGACCATTATTTTCAATGTCAATGGGGTTTTTTTTTAGTTACGAAAAAATAATGTAGTTAACACAAGCTCAAGATATTTTCACATTTTATTCTAAGACTTAAAACACATCAGTTATACCCCACTGTGATTTTTTAAAGCTTTTACTTGTCTTGAAAACGGTGGCTGATAACAAGTGGCTAAATGAGACTACAGAGGTTGTTGAGGACATTAAACATCATAACGGCAAACAGGTAAACTCATCTACTCACTAGTCTGCTGTCACAATTATGTTTAGTTAGTTTTGTTTTCATGGACTTTTAGTTTGTATTCATCCTGTTTCCTGTGTTTTCTGCGTTCCTAGATTCACGCCAATCATTAGTTGTCATGGACGTTCATTCAGTCATCACACCTGTTTGTTATTTAGTCATCACCACTGTGTATTTAAGTTCCCTCTTGTTCTCTCTTCACTTGTCCGGTATTGTTTGTGCTATGCACACTGTTACTTTGTTACCTCTTGTTGGATTATCATGATCAGTGGCTGTAGTAAATTCATGGCGATGGAGAATATCATTAACTATTTGCACCTCAAACCAGTGTGTTTATGATTACGATAATAAATTAAAATAAAATAATAACAGTTGGCAGCATCAAACAGCATAAAAGATTGTTTTTGTGTAGCTAAAATAACTGGATAAAACTGGAAGCCTTGTACATTAATGTTAGAAATGGCCTCACCCGCTCTTACGTGTAGAAATAAGATGGATAAGACAAAGGATTTTAACAAAGACAAAATGACTCGCTTCACATTTAAATGTCATCAACCATGAAAAAACAATCTCTCTAAAATCTCTTTTCTTTTTTGGAATTAGGACATTTAAAAGAGATTTTAGCTAAAACCTTGAGCAAATAACTAATAAAACTAAATAATTAAAAACTGAAAGAGAGGCTTTGTGAAATGTGACTCAATTCTCTGTATCTTGATTCTGTCGAATCAATCCCGTCAGTGCAAGTACAACTCATTGCAGTGGGAATTAGAATGTCACATTGGGTCAAGAACTAGAAGAAGAAGAGGTATGTTAGAGAAAGATTGTAGGAGAGGACAGAAGTGCTAATCCGTTAACCCAACCTTTAAACAAGGATCAATACAGCCCAAATGAAAAGCTCAAGGAATCATTTGACACTTTTGCACTTACCTTCCACATTCCACCACCCCTCACGCCATTTTCTTAACAATGCACCGGTTTTGGAGGAAGCTGATAATCTACAGAGCATTATTCCAGACAAATGACATAGAAAAGTAGAAGAATTGCAACTTGAAGCTTTTTTCAGTACACAAGGGGAATGTCATGCTTCATGTACTTGCAAATTACGTTGTTATTGTACTTGTAACAACATCATAAATCTACTTCAAATATGCTACAGCTCAGGATCTCAGCATTCAGACTGTTGAACTGGCAACCCGTTCTGACAAGAGCAAGTTGCCTGGTTTCAGGTCATGACATTTCAAGATGTCACACAGATCTGAAGGGTTTATTAAGATTTGTCACTCTGCCCTATAGTGGAGGAGGTTTGGGGTAATAATATAAAGGAGTGTAGCAACTAGCTCTCAAGCCATGATTTCAGGCACATTAATGAGACGTACATCACACTTTACAAGAATGATATGTCAGTTTGACATTGGTGGCATTGACAGCCATAAATTAACACACTAGCTCTGTTCCAAATCCTAGTGAGCTTTATTGTGAAATTGCCCACACAGCTACCTTCAAATCTAAGGCAACATGCAACCTAAAAAAAATATTTTAATTTTATTATATGCAAGTACAGTTTTTTTAAAATTATACTTTAAAGATTAGTTATACTTTCTACACTACAAGTACACGTTCAATACAATTAAGCAAATTTTTTTCACAAGGGTGAGCTTGTTAAAATGCATTCCTTTTTGCAAGGATATTGCAATGCTGTTTAAGATAATGAAAAAAAAATGTTTCAACAAACTTTGCGTTAAAAGCATATGGTGTCATAAAATGCTGTCTAGATAGACAGCTAATAGGTTCTAGAACAGAGCTAAGGGTTTTAATGTCTATATCAGAAAAAGCTGGTAGTGGACTCCGGACATTTGAAATGATGTGCTTTGAAATATAATTGATGATGATGTTAAAATGCCCTAGAATTTGCACAAATGTTTCAAATCCATCCTCATAGATAGGCTATACTTTATGAGCAACATTGTGTCTCTCTAAAACTTAGCATTGTTACATGTCCAGTTATCTTTTCCATCTTCCTGTCTCCAACGGTAGGTAGAAAAATCTCTGTTATCCAGTTACTGTGGTACATAATGAGGTGTGGATCATTGGTGAGAAAGCAACAGTATGAATATCCCCCTTTTTAAATCCTTTTCAGTATTTACTGAAACTACATTGTGAAATTGTATTCTAGTGTTGCTCACTGACAAAAGAGATGAACCAGTGAGATAATTACAAGTCTAGATATGACTCTTACCTATAGCCCAGCTAATGAACCTCTATGTTTAGCTTTTGTATTGAGTTAAATAGATAGCTTGGATGATGCTGTTCTCTCACCTGTGACGTAGTTAAAACCAGAAGCCTAGCAACCATTATAACCATTCAAAAGTGATAATTCGCCTGAGCATCACTATAAGCCTACTATTAAATTTCATTGTCTAATTCATCCTGCGTCATTTGTGCTATGAATATTATCAAATCATGCAGCTTGTTCAGGATATATGCACCATTACTTCTCCGATTGGAATTTTCAAATTAAACCCAATTTTTGGCAATGTCAAAGCAGAATCTACCATCACGTCTCAAGAAACATGTAATATTGGTGATTTGTTCCTTAATGAATCTGTTATTGAACAAATCATTTGCATGAATGATTCAGATGACTCACTCATAAAGACCCCAAATAGCATGTAATCATTGAAACAATGTTGAGTCAGTGTTGATGCGTCAACGCTATTTGCATTGAATTAATGTTACAAAGTGATGTAGCTTTAGTATCACTCTTGCACCCTCAGTTAATGTTGAAGCAATGTTGAGATTTCAACCTCAAATAAATGGTAATGTTATTAATTCAACATTACAAAGTGATATTTTTTCAAAGTCACTTTTGCACCCTCAGTTAATGTTTAAACAATGTTGAGATTTCAACAAAAAAATCAATGATAATATCATTGAATCAACATTATGAAGTGATGTTGGTTCAATATCACATTTGCACCACCATTTAATGTTGAAACAATGGTGAACAAAAAAATCAATGATAATGCTATTGAATCAACATTACACTATGATTGATTCTACATCACCGATGTTGAAGCAACATTGAAATTTACAAAAAAAATCAATGGTAATATTGTTGAATCAACGTTACACTATGATGTTGATTCTACATCACCGCAGTTGAATCAATATCGAAATGAACATAAATGATCAATAGTAATATTGTTGAATCAACGTTACACTGTGGTGTTGATTCTACATCACTGCTGTTGAATCGATATTAAAATGAACATAAATGATCAATGGAAACGTCAGTGAATCAACATTAAACTGTGGTGTTGATTCTACATTGCTCTTGAATCAATATTGAAATAACATTAGTAATATCATTTGATCAATGTTAATTTAACTGAAATGTCAACATAAAATAATGTTCTGAACAACATTAATATTTCAGCTACACTTCAATGGTACGTCAACAAATTTCTGACCATTTCAAAGTTTTGGGAAAACCTTTTAAAACATAAATGACACCTTTCCAGCTTTTGAGTCAGTTTATTTTATTTGACAGTTTAACACAATCAATGACAAAGAGACAGAAAATTGAATTCTTTAAGAGTGGGGCAAAAAGGACAAAAACATTACAACCTTTAAAAATAACATTACTTTCAGAAGTCTTATGTCATCATTACTACAAATGATCCAATGGCTCAAGTTTTCAAAATCTGGCTTGCATCAGACTGCTGCCTCTTTTCCTTTGGGTTCTCTGAAATCTGAAAAAGAAAGCATGAAGAGCAAGTCAATTCAGTTGTCATACATAGTCACATTCAACAACGTTAACATGCTAAACCCAATATGATTCACTTTTTATAAATTGCTAAACATGGAATATTCTAACTATATTTATAATACTGTTCTATTATGTACATTTGATCTATTTATTAACACTTCAATAACACTATGGGAAAGTGCCCAATCTTTCCACCCAAGTTTATCTCCAGCTCTAATTAAACACACCTGACACAGTTAATCAAGGTCATTAGGACCAATGAACACTTCCAGGCAGATGTGTTGGAGCTAAACTCCTCATGAAAAGGAATAAACACTTCTGAACTATGGCCATTACATAAATCTCAGTTCATTTTCTGTGAAACTACATAGCATTCAAGTAACAAGTTTATCTTGTATAATAAAAGAGCTTTGGTTTTTTTGTAATGAAAATTTCTTTAAAGCGGCAGATTCACCTTATGTAGACTCATTCTGTTTAAATATCACTAAATAGCCATGTCGGTCACTCAAACACAAGGTGTAGTTTGTTTGTTTCTTGATTCAGTGGAAACAGGCTAAACAGAATGGAGGTTAGTTACATTCATCAAATTTAATACAGATTCAGGAATATGAATGATTACCTGATCAAGCAGTAATGAGGGAGCAGGAGTTAAGGTACAGGACAGCATCAAGTCCCAGGTCAGGTGATAATCCTATCGACTACCACTCAATATATTATCAATGTCACATTTATCAAGAGGGTTCTTCTCATTTTTTTTTTTAATTGTCCATCCTCATCTGGCTTCATTCCTATTAAAGGAAAGAAGGCAAGGTGCTCTGCAAGCACTGAGTAATAGATGCAATACATGGGCTATGGGTAAAGTTTGAAATTCTTGCTCACGTTCATGCACTAATATTACTAAAGCAAGATGCATGCACTTTTTAAGAATTTAGAAAATGGTTTATTCAAACACTTTAATAACTTTTTTAAATTTAAACTATTAGAGTCAGTAACAATAAATCAAATGCAAATAACAAGCACAAAAAACAAACAAAGAACATAGAAATAATAAGAAAGATGCACCATTGTTTGAAACCTAGAGAAATCAGGTGGTTCAACAAACACTAGTATATAGGACACACCTGTGTCTTCTCTCGAATGAGGAGGAATTGATTAGACTACTGAGAAGTGCACATGCAAAACCAAAATGGGCGTTTACCAATCAGTGGCCAATTTCAATCTACAATGGATGTTTTTCAACGGACTTGCTAAAATTATGAAGGCCCACCCCAAACCATGCCCCCAGTGGATTAGAGCAAATCAGGTAAAAGCCCATCTTGGTTTGAAAACGCCCCACTGATTGAGAAACGCCCACTAGTATTCTGCAGAGATACAGACCTGCAGAATCTTGTGGTCATCAACAACAAATCACTGTTAGTTCAATGTCACTGTCTCCACCCATGTGTGCTGTCGACTTTCATCGAAATTTCAATGTTGATCCAACATACATTCAATTCAATTCAATTCACATTTATTTGTATAGCGCTTTTCATGATACATATCGTTTTAAAGCAGCTTTAAAGAGAATGCATGTCAATATTACAATTTAGAGAATGCAGTTATCTAATAATGTAATAATTTAGGCAATTTAATTTACAATCACTGTTAGCAGTTTAATTGAAGGTAGAAGCAATGAGCTCCTGGAAATAATGAGTTGCATATTAACAATAATTAGGATATATAGAATTTTGGGAATGTGCATGTTGATCCAGATGTTGCGTCATCTGAAGTCCTCGCAGGAGTTGGCGCCGTCTCTTCAAAGGTGTTGTCATCTGAGGTCTTAAGAGGCTGGATCCAAACTGAAGCTGATGTACTCTCTAGTCACCTCAGGACGGGTGTCCCGAGGTAAAACAGAAAAGCAAATGGAGAATAATTAGCGTAGCTGCTGTTCATAACATTAAGCAAAGATAGTCATGTGCAATTTATCTGAGATGAGATGCATTATGTGAATGCTTGGCTAAAGAGATGCGTCTTTAATCTAGATTTAAACTGGGTGAGCGAGTCTGAGCCCCAAACATTATCA
The DNA here is from genome assembly GCA_037950675.1 of Hypophthalmichthys molitrix. Classification (NCBI taxonomy): domain Eukaryota; kingdom Metazoa; phylum Chordata; class Actinopteri; order Cypriniformes; family Xenocyprididae; genus Hypophthalmichthys; species Hypophthalmichthys molitrix. The sequence continues at coordinate 29,154,996 of CM075499.1, forward strand.
GGAAGGCTATTCCAGAGTTTAGGAGCCAAATGTGAAAACGTTCTCCCTCCTTTAGTGGACTTAGATATCCTAGGTACAACCAGAAGTCTAGAGTTTTGTGAACTTAAAGAGCGTGATGGATTGTAGGGCAATAGAAGATCGGTTAAGTACACAGGAGCTAAACCATTCAATACGGAACTTAATAGGTAACCAGTGTAGAGATGATAAAATTGGTGTTATATGATCATATTTTCTTGACCTGGTAAGAACTCTAGCAGTCTGAACTCTGCATTTTGGACTAATTGTAGCTTGTTTATTGAGGATGCAGGACAACCAGCTAGTTATGTATTACAGTAATCTAGTAATCTAATACATTAACCATTGAAAATGATGGTTTGGATCAAAACTCAACATTGATACAATGTCACCATGCTATCTGGGACACTGGCTACATTCAAAATTGCATACTTCCCTACTAGCGTTGTAGAATCCAACAGACGACGCGTGACACAGAATGAACAATCAGGAATACTCTTTAATAAACACCAAGAGCAAACATACACAACACAACTATAACTGTTCACATGAGCCAATGAACTGAGGAAAACTGAGGGCTTAAATACACAAGGAAAGATTATTAAAAGAACAGGAAACAGGTGTTTAGTAATCAGGAACCATGACAACTAATGAATGAGAATTCAGGGGAAAAAACAGAACATGGCAATAAAGCTAAACCAAACATGGGCTGAACTAGCAATGATGTAGACGACTTGGAACTAGGCTTAACCAGCGATGCCTGAGGAGACTTGGAATCGGGCTGAACAAGCAGAGATGAAGGCTTGAAACTGGACAGGACCAGCAGAGACAGTAGAGCAGCATCTCCTCATCCAGCTCATCTCATATTAATTCTGTTGAGTTCCAGTTTTGTTTACGCACCTCAGTAAAGGGAGTGTGGGCCAATATGCCCCACCAATATGCCCTCAACGACAGACGACCGCTCATTGAGGCTGGTGTTGAAGAATACACAAAGCGAGTGATTGGGGTAGTGGGTGAGTCACACCAGATCTAGCAAGTCCCTCGTGTGATCCTCGAGGAAGCGATCCTCCTGCTCCAACAGGAAGAGACGAACAGCAGGAATATCCATATCTTTAAATTTCATTTTGATATTAATCTTATCTTAGGTCTCACGTTCTGTAATGGTTGCTGTGTAGTAGAATCCAACATATGATGAGGGACCCAGAATGAACTATCAAGAATAATCTTAAATAAACATGTACACTATAAACGTTAACGTGAGACAAGGAACTAAGGAAAACCAAGGGCTTAATTATGCAAGGAAAGATCATTAACGGAACAGGGAACAGGTGTGATCTAATCAGGAACCATAACAACTAATGAATGAATGAGAACTCAGGCAAAACAGTGACAGGGAAAACAAAACAGAACATGGCAAAAAGAAAAAGAAAAGAACATGACCGCAACAACTAGGCTAAAACATTATGTAAAAGAGTAGTATGTCCGAATTCATAGTATTTCTAAAACAGTAGGCTAAAAGTACCCGGATGTCCTACTACTTCTGGCGAGATTCAAAGTGCGCATTCAATGGGTACTTTACTATCCCATGAGGCCATGTTGTGAATGGCAGTGAAGCGACGCAACTAACACTGGTTACAATAACAAATGTAGTACAGTAGTGGCCAAAAGTGATGTCCGGGAGGATATTTGATATTAACCCTACAAGTGTGATTAAACCATGAAAATATGAAAAAAAAATTTTTTTTATACTTTTTCAATATTTTAAATATAAGGGAAATACAAAACATTAAACTTGGTTAAGCTATTTATCTGACAACATTTTTTGGCAAAAAAAAAGGCAAAGTACAGCGACAGGTTTTATTTTACAATGCAAAAAAAATGCATAGAAAAACAAAAAGCTCACAGGAAAAAACATACACTGACTACAGTATAATCAGATATTAAAATTTAACTGGTTCTCTCTTGTTTTTACATCTGTTTGTAATTTCTTTGTAGGGCAGTCTGGCCAAAAAATTGTATCTGCACAATTTGGCATGTTTCATTACGTTATCTCTTTAAAAATCTATGACGAATTTAAAGGGTGAAGATGTCAATTTTCCTAAGCCGGACATCACTTTTGGCCACTATTATGACCAGATTGCATATTCATACTATATAGAGTATATGTTGTAATTATAAAGTAATTATTCATTGAAAAAGAGTCATCTCAGTGTTTGTACTGACTGCTTTATTTTCAGTAGGCTAACAGAATTTTGTAACACATACTTTTAAGAGTAACATTCCCTGTCACTGCCACAGACAACATGCAGTGCAGTCAGGCAAAGGTTTAGCAGCTTTTATGTTCAAAGGCCAAGTTATTCAAATAAATGCAACACTCAAATATAATATCTTTAAAAAAGGAATTTGAACAACATATTCTGAAAGGATGCAGTCTTTGAAAATAATTGAAGATATGGTCTTTGAGCAGTAGACATTTCTGTGAGTACAGATAATCCCAAACCTGGTAGCTGAGACCAAGCTGAGTCTTGTTGAAATATTTTAAATGAAGGTTGAGATAATAAAAGCATGCTGGGTTTTGCAGAGAATCTTACACTGGTTCAGTTATCGTTAGATATGCAAAGGAGACTCCTCATACATAAACAACACTCTGTTCTGTGTAGTGCAGAGACTGTGTCAGCCGCAGTGTAAATCAAAGCAATCTCTGGCTCAGAACCTGCACAGACATCAGTATGAAGGCCCGGGACGCCCATCATTCGCTCTGCCCTCTGGGGAACTGTAAATCATGCACTAATGTGATGTACAATGTCAGTTTCCACAGAATGTATTTTTTCTCCTAACAAGCCCAACTGGGAAGCATTCCACTTCTTTTCCACTTGTTTTCTCTTCCATTCTTTACCTCATTGTTCTTATATTCTCATTTTGCCCCCATAAATGACATTTTTCTGTCCTTTGTTCATAAAGCGTTGTTTTTAGTTATATTTGACTGGAACAAGTAGACTTACTTTGGAAGAGGAATCAGAATATCATATTAAGGGTGGACTTTCATGACTAGGGCCAGCACTGAAAAAAATGATACTTAAATCAACTTAAAAGAAAATACTGCAATTTGTTCGAAAATTATATTTATATTTATTCTAATATTAATCAGAATATTTAATTTTTCCAAAGACAAAAAATTTTCATACAAAGTAAAAAGATTATTTATTATCAAGACCATATGCCATACTTAATCAATATACCCAAAAATGAAAATTCTGTCATTAATTACTCACCCTCATGTCGTTCCACACCCATAAGACCTTTGTTAATCTTCAGAACACAAATTAAGATATTTTTGATGAAATCCGATGGCTCAGTGAGGCCTGCATAGCCAGCAATGACATTTCCTCTCTCAAGATCCATTAATGTACTAAAAACATATTTAAATCAATTCATGTGAGCACAGTGGTTCAATATTAAAATTATAAAGCGACAAGAATATTTTTTGTGCACCAAAAAAACAAAATAAGGACTTCTATAGTGATGGCCGATTTCAAAACACTGCTTCATGAAGCTTCGGAGCGTTACAAATCTTTTGTGTCGAATCAGCGGTTCGGAGCGCCAAAGTCACGTGATTTCAGCGGTTTGACACGCGATCCAAATCATGATTCGACACAAAAGATTCATAACGCTCCGAAGCTTCATGAAGCAGTGTTTTGAAATCAGCCATCACTATATAAGTCCTTATTTTGTTTTTTCTCGTCGCTTTATAATATTAATTAGGGCTGGACGATTATGGCCTAAAATCAAAACCTCGATTAATTGAACATTTTACGTTTACGATTACGATTAATGAACGATTATTTTGTTTCTAGGTTTATTGTTTTGTTTGTTTTTTTGCCCTCATAGTTCACTGACAAGTTTTGTACTGTAAATATGATTGACTATTAAAGGTGGGATATTTTTTCCTATTGAAAGAGTGCTCTGACATAACAGCTCACTATCAGCAGTTATTTTATCTATGGTTCGTACCATTTCTTACAGATTTCTGCTCGTTGTAAATCAGTTAAAGATAAATTAGTACAGTACCAGTACGAGTGATTGCATGTGTGAATTAGTCATACCGTCTCTCTATTAACTGTGAAGCTGTGGGTTGTAAATAGTTCCTTCAAAAGTAGAAAAATATATGCTATAATAAGTTTTGAGTTTCTAAGCTACTTTAGTGATAAATCACAAGACAGCGCTGACAACTAGTTTCTGCGTTCCTCTCTATACGCGCGATCTTCACGTTTTGCGCAGCTACTGTTTGTATGAGTGTTCGTGCCACAATGCAGCTGCGCGAGCACGGTAGCTCGATATAATATACATCCAATCGTCTAAAATCGCTTGAATGTCCAAACTGGCAAACCTTAAAACAAATACAACTGACAAAGTTTAGTAAATACACAAGGCTCACCGCTCGCGCGCCATCACTATGTGTCGAACCGGCGTTCACCTCAGTGCTGCTTTAATGGCACTGACTGGACGGGGCGGAGTCACGTGGCTACACACGCGGTAGTATGTTTTTAAGGGGGAAGTATTAACAGGATTAAAAATCCGAAATAACCGACATGGGAAAATTATGTCGGTTAGAGGTTCTGAATTTCGGTTTCGATTACTTTTCTATTAATCGTCCAGCCCTAATATTAATATTGAACCACTGTACTCACATGAACTGATTTAAATATGTTTTTAGTACATTAATGGATCTTGAGAGAGGAAATGTCATTACTGGCTATGCAGGTCTCACTGAGTCATCGAATTTCAACAAAAATATCTTAATTTGTGTTCCAAAGATTAACGAAGGTCTTGCAGGTGTAGAACCACATGAGGGTGAGTAATTACTGACATTTTTTTTCATTTTTGGGTGAACTAACCCTTTAATTTCTCCATAAACAAAAGCTAAGTTAGCTAAAGTATGAAAGTAGAGTTTTTACCTAAAATTAAACTATCGGGTATGTGTTGTGCTCTAGCAAAAATACTGTTTAAACCAAAGTTTTTTATTTTTATTTTTCTGTTATTATTTTCTTTTAGACAAACTGAACAAAACAGGTTTGAACCAGTAACCAGTTTCAAGCATCACTCGAAAAATGTCAATTAAAAAAAAAAAAAGTTTCAGTAATTCCATTATTTTCAGTCCATCATTTCCATGTATCCAGCCATCTCAGATTTACTGCCTCTGTGAACAATTAGTCAAGTCATCAATCAATGTTTTTGTTTTTCTCATCATGCACAGATGTTTGGGGTTGCATGTTTCCTGTAGTTATGTTCAGATGAGTGAAAGACTGAAAGAGATGTGAGTATGTACTTTCTGCTGATTGGCGCCATGGGACAACAGATGTTGGGTGGATGCCGATGTAGAAAACTCATTACCCTAGTGGGGAACGAAGAAAATTGTCATCCATCTGTAATTATTACAAGGCTGTAACCTTGCCTTCAGAATTCATATGTTTAATGTCAAAAAAGGAAAACGGTTCTTGTCTTGTCACATTCTGTTATGAATCACATGAATTATGAAGGCTAAATTACAGCCTATTTTCAATGTTTCTGTCAGTTGTTTAACATTTCTATCATGAAACAGCTGTCAAATATTAAATGTTTAGCTATATAGCTACTTACATCTTACCATGCTCTCTTCCACTGATAAAACTAAGTGGCCGCTCACACAGAGCGTTTTTCCCATCCCATTGCGTTACTTTTCCATTGTTTTTCAATGTAAACATTCGCTAGACAGGCGTGTTTGACCATTGCGCTCACGTATTTTGCAGCGTCTCGTGTTAGGGGTTGAACAACTTCAGATTTTTAAAGTCGACATTTACGTGATGAAAGTCGAGTCGACTAGTCACTGATGATGTCATTAATGAACAAATAAGTCTGAACCTCAAGCTGAGACTCGAACGCGGGTCTCCTTGTGTACAGCGGGTCTCCTACATAACAGCTCATTTTTATCAGTTTTATTAGTTTTATCAAAGTAGCACAGTAAGGATTACATTTATGTGAATGCATTAGTGAGAGAGTGATCGCGTGTGTGAATTACCTGGCAGATCTCTCTCTACTATAGTGAAGCTGTGTGTTTTAGTTACTAAGAATTATATGCTAGAACTTTTCAGTTTTTTTAAGCTATTAGTGTTGACAATACATTTCCATGCTACTGTATGATTCTGTGTGCACGCGATCTGCGCGTGATGTATAAGTCTATGAGCTATACTGTATGTGTGTGTGTTACAGTGCAGAACACATTAGTTTAGACCAGCAATTAACTTACCAGTACAATAAGCTGTGTAAAACGTGCTTTCTCCTTCAATTTTGAGCATCCAGATGGTATAATCACACTCTCGCATTTATTTGTCATTTTGGAGACGAAGCGTAAATGTGGACTTCAAAGATTTCTTATGCTGTTGCGCCCTCTATAGGACCAGCAACTAGTCAACGTCAAGCTTAAAGTCCCCCTGAAATCAAAATTGATGAAACAATGAAAAAATTCGCATTTAGGAGATATAACCATTCAAAACTTACAGTCTCTCACTTCTGCTAAAATGGATCATGGATTTTCATGACATCACCGCGGACTTCAGCGTCTCATCAAATCTTCTGTCCAATCAAATGCTCTCTAGAATCTAAAGCGTCCCGCCCCACACATTACAAATAGACACTGAAGCTGCAGCTGAAATCAGTCACTTGTTCCACATTTACTATTTCCATACATAGTGCACTATATAGGGCATAGGGAATGATTAAGGCAGTGTAAATATGCTTTCCATTGAGGCAAATGAAGTCTGGAAGCTGAGAAATAAATAAAACACAATTGGATATTTTGAAAAAAGGAGAGGAGTTGTTTCAGTCGAAATTATGTCAACACATTGAATAATGCTGTGCATTCCAAGGCACTTCAGTGGGCCTTTAAAGCGTCATGGCAGAGTTGGTGCAACCCCTATCTCGTGCATGCCGCTTCATTCTAAAAACGCAGAGCTCAAGTTAAAACAAGGAAAAAATGCATCTCTATACTTTGCATTTTTTTACGCTTCACTGACTTGCATCTCATGTTTTTAACTGTGTAAATGGCCCCTAAAGCGTTGCATTGGAATTCGCACTTGTCTTCTCTAATTGGTAAGGAGGCAATATACACAGAACGTGTTTTTACCATTAAAATCTTTAAAAAAAACTGCAAGGTCTAGAGATGTGTTTTTAAAAAGCTGAGTCTTTTAACTTTAGTGCCACGTTTTTAGACACTGCAAAAGACGCGGGCTAAACTGTCAAACACATCTGTAAACTCGTTTACTTTGAAAAAAAATGGAAAAGTAGCGCAGTGGAATGGAAAAAGAGTTCTGTGTGAACAGGTCCTATAAGGCCTGAATTTGTTGATTTGATTGGCTGTCTGAATCATTTTGACATTGGGGAGCGCTGTTAGACCTCTGGGGCAGACCAGCCTAAAAATGTAACTTTTACAAAAATGTTTCATCCTAACAACAAACATGCATAATAAAGTGAAGCAGTTGAAGCAGAGGAATATCAAAGATTGGGGGACTTGTCCCCCTCAATGTCTATGGTGGTTATGGCCTTGAATTATTAGGACACAATTTAAGTTTTCTGACTTTTAATTGACATACTGTCAAGCGATGTGTCTTCTCAAAAGATTGTCATTTTGAGTGGCATAGTGTAGAGTTAATATAATTGCCATCACTGTTGGTTTTGTACCTAGTTAGAAGTAAGTGGAATGTCTAGTGCAATTTAAATAAGGGCCTTTTCCCAAATCCGTCAGCTAACATTCCACTGAACACCCTAATCCAGACCAGAGCGGTTTCTGTCACAGTGAATCAATGGTCACTGTAATAGCACAGGCAAGTGATTATGAGCTTGTTTCAGTCAGGATGAGAGGTCAGGAGAGAGGTGACTCCTCACATCAGCTGGGCTGGACGTCATTCATATCTTTTTTTGTTTTTTGTTACTGTGCTCACAGAATACAGAACATTCTGGAAGTCCCCTAATGACTTGAGCTTGCGTTGAGGAGAGAACAGCACACATCAGTTCCCCGAGAGCCTGAATCACTGCAGGAAATAAAGGCCACGGCATATTCAAGCATGATGGACTCTCTGTCTCATCAGAGTGACAAATGGAACCAAGAATGACTAATCATTCCAAAAAGAATTGCATAAAAAATTTTGGAAGACAAAATAAAATATGTGGTTGTGGTTCATTTGTTCACTTTTGTTTTCTTTGTCATCTTTGTTTATTAGCTTTTAAACTGCTTAGATAAAATGTATTGAAGTACATAAAACATTTCAAATGCATATCTGTAGGGACATTACAACATATACTATGTGATATTTTACGCAACAGATCATTAGTTAATGTACATGGGCCAATGATTTAATGCTTAGATCTATTCATTTGTTTAAAAAAAACAGACAATATTTTATGATTTTTTTTTTTGTATTTTTAATTTTTGTTTACATGAAACCAACATACAGATAAAGAGTATCAAATACACAACTTGTACATGCATTTTAAACATAATAATAATTTTTTTAAAAATTGTTACATTTATATAATGCTTTTCTCCCACACAGTGATATACAGATATTTTTTTATCTATTATATTTAAATTCTGTTATGTAAATGACACGTTTAATGATATATTAAAGTTATAAGGTGTTACCAAACTAACAAGCTGAAACTTTTTCCTAGCAAAACAAATTCACCTATTATGCTTATGACACATGAATATGCAAATTGCTTTATATTATCATTCATTTACTAATATAATACCTCTCAAGTGTGTGCATCATTTTTCAAAGTGTTTACTTACCTAATAAATATAAAAAGCTACTTAAACAAAATTCTGTCCAAAAGTAGCATCCTCAGTTTGTCTGCTATGAATAAACTGCATCCACTCTGATGAATGGATGCGCTCCAAAACCAAACCTGCATGAGAGAATAATGCTTTATCAAGATTACATTTCATTAGGAGAGTGAAAAGTAAACTCTACCAGGATTAGATCCCCTCTCTCTCCATTTCCCTTTCTCTTTCCTCCTGTATTAATCTTAATTCTTCCTCTCTGCTTTTGGTCAGAGTCTCTTGGTAATGAATGCACATGTTTGCTAAATGTTACATCTTGTTCATCCTTCATCATAACCATACATTTCAGATGCCCAGACCACCTCCATTTGAGCACATCAGAGCTGGAGTCAAATTCATTATAGACATAACTTGATTTACAGCTTAAAGGGATAAAATGGAAATTCTGTTTTTATTTATTCCGCTTCATGTTGTTTTTGTACTTGTAATGTATGGAAGAGAGTAGCGTGAACATTCTGATAAATTTCTCCTTTTGTGTTTCATGTAAAAGAAAGTCGAACAGGTTTGGAACAACACAAATGTGAGAATGATAACAAAATCTCCATTTCTCAGTAAACTTTTCTCTTTTATCTGAAGATATTTTCATTTGTTCAGTTTCTTGCAGATGTGTTTGGACAAGTTTAATAAAAAGCACAGAGAACGTGCTTTCACTCTCATAACAACAGGCATGAGAAGACAGATAAGGGTGAATGAGTCCATAGTGAATCACTTAGCTGTTCTGTTATCAGCCTGTTTTGTGTTTAATATTATCTTTAATTGTGTCTGTGTGTGTAATCGCTCAATATACTTTGTTGCCTAAAAATCGGACTGTGGACCTTTTAAGCTGGCACTACAAAATGCTCAATATGGATCTTTGAAAAATGGCATAATTTACTTTAATAACTAATGTCCTCTTGACCACTATCAAAAGCAGTCATTTAGAAATGCATATCAATGGCTTGCCTAATTAATTTGCCCCAAAATAGTCTAATCAGTAATTAATGCAAATCAATGGAATGATAAATTAAATATTAACTCTAAACATAACAAGCCTATTGGACTCAAACCTGTTTTTTGTAATACCTTTTATATATACATCCATCATTCTACACACACCTGAAAAATTTAATTCCTTCCACATCATGTAATGATTTCCAGGTTTCAGGTTGCCATCATATTGTATGTGCACTGAAGAAAAAATGTTTTGTCAGGAAGTTTAAAAATTGTGTTACAATAACTGATTGTAATTAATACAACTGAATTAGCCTGACTATATTAGATTACCACAATAAAAATAATATTTAATGGTAGAAATTGCATGCACTCTGCAATTGTTTTTTTATCTTGTGGTGGCTGTGTTGCAAATGGTTGCAGCAAGGATGTGTAGATGCAGGATCTAGTTGCTGGTGAAGAGCAGGAAGGACACTGAAGGAGATGACCATGATGGTGGGAGGAGCCAGGTGGGGACCTGGGGGGGAGTCGAGGGGGGGAGGAGCCATGGTGGAGGTTTGGCTGATGACACCAGGAGGACAACTGACGAGAAGTTTTTCTTTTGTTTTTTTTTTTAATTTTGATAATATATCAATTTCATTAAAAGGCATCTATTATGCAAAATTCACTTTTGAACATAATTGTGTGTTGGCAGTTTGTCTACACAACCACCCTATAATGATAAAAATCCACCCACTCCTTTTTTTTAATTCCCATAAATCATAAGCAGTGTCTCAGAACAAGCCGTTTGCAGATTCCTGGCAAAGTGACGTCACTTTGTACAGGCCCCGCCCACGACTGTTGACGGACACTGCCATATTAGCAAAGACCCCGCCCTGAGTGAGTTGTACGCAGTCCGCCATTTTCTCCAGGCTGGAGCAGCTGAAGACAACAATGTCTCGTAAGCAACTCGGGTGTTTTGTTGTTGGATGTAAGAGTGAACATAACAGTCTCCATGTACTCCTGACATCAGAGCTGCTGAAGACACTGTGGATTAGTTTTATTTTTGAAGGGAATGTGCCCCCATATACTTAAATTCATTTATGTCGGTGCCAATCATTTTACACCAGACTTCTTTGTGAACAAATGTCAATACAAAGGGACAATACAAAACACAGGTTTTGCTAAAAAGTTGTTACTCAAGGATAGATCAGTAACTGTTCGTGATCCAGCTTACAGCCTCCAGAGTGATACTAGATACAGCAGTAATGAAGGTGAGAGCACTTTATTACAGTTCATCGGAGTTGATTTACGGCTATAAAACTTACCAGTTTATTAAGCACCACCCGAAAAGGCATAAGGTCTTTATATATTTGTTTACTGTTAAATGTAACGAGTGTTTCTGTGTACTTCGCTGTGTATGTTGATGATAATGCAAGGGAGAGAGAGAGAGTTTATGGATAATATTTTAATGCACACTTGCACTGTTTTTTATTAAGCTCTTACAGTGATTTTCTAGAGTGAAAACGGACGCTTCATCTTTTGTGTGATGTATAATAAACTTCACAAAACTCATTGGCAAAGTTTTGGCTATCATTCGGACGGGGTCCGGTAAACAGTACTAATATAGTGGATAAAAACAAGAAGACAATATAAGTTATAACCGTAATTAAACTAAACTATACCTATTGATCTCCATGCAGATTATATTCGCAGTTTCTGACATTATTAGTGCGTCCTGACTGACTCCTGACAACGGAGAATGAGCTCTTGAAGCTCCGCCCTCTTAGGCTGAGCACAGCAGCTCATTTGCATTTAAAGAGACACACACTAAAACGGCACGTTTTTGCTCAACCCCAAAAAGTGGCAATTTTAACATGCTATGAAAATGATCTGTGGGGTATTTTGAGCTATAACTTCTCTGGGGACATCAGAGACTTATTTTACATCTTGTAAAAAGGGGTATAATAGGTGCCCTTTAATTTTATTGAACATATTGGAAAGTTTAAAAGTGAAACAAACCAAATAACACCACAAAACATCACAGTATTTATCAAATACATTGCTAATCATTACCCAAAATGTCACTTTTTACAGGATGATGTCAATGAGGAACTGGCTTTTGTTAGTTAAAAATATACAAATGACAAACAGTTTGATTAAAAGGAAAAAATATATTATTTACATGAAAAATTTAAATATTGAAAATGAATCCCAAGAAAACATGTTTTGTTTGAAACTCCTGGAATATTTTCTCATTTCTTGACTAATATGATTTGATTTTTTTTTTTATCCAATATAATAAACTATAGGCTACATGATGGAGACATGAATGTGTATATGCACAGTAAGGGCTCGTTCACACAGAACACGTCTTTGCGTCTAAAAAACGCGGTTTTAAAAAAGTGCACCGCAGAACGCAAGGGTCTCGGGACGCACTTTTGAGACGTGATGCAATAATGTCAATGACAGAAATAATAGACATAGCCTAAGCAAACAGCAGAATAGATATATACTATTATTGACATGGAAAAAAGAAAATAATCGCACTGGCTATGGCCTCCTCCGCCATGTTGCCGTCAAATAAAACAGCTGCCATGCCAACTTGCTACTGTAAACAAAAGCTCGCAACGCTTGCCCCGCCTCTGAGCTCTTCTGATTGGTCCACTGCTTTGGAACTGACATTGATGAGCAGCACTGCGTGTAAAAATTGAAATTCTTTCAACTTGACACGGTCTTAAAAACGCGGCGCTCATGTGCAAGGCGCTGCAAAAGATGCGAGCATAACGGTCATACACGTCAGTGTAGTGCACGTTCACATAGAACAACAATGGAAAAGTAGCACGTTGGAATAGAAAAATGTCCCTAAGAAGAACGGCCCCTAAGAATGGCCCATAGAATAAAAGTTCAGCTCACATTCCCATCTTAAGTTCAGCCGAGGCAAAGCCATTTGCCCCTGACCTCACTGTTGGATCACCTCTGCACTCCATTACTGTTTCAGCCTCCAGCAGCTCACACAATTACCAACAGGAGCTCATTGGACGAGATGGGCAGGGGACACTACAACAACAAAACACAGTAAACAATGCTGGACCAAGAATAGCACTGAGCAATAGCCAGAGAAGAAGCTGAGGACGTACTGAGCTATTGACCAAATCTTTCCACCAACACATGCACTTCATGAAAGAATATAACTAAAATACTAAATGACTTCTTTAAGGAAAGCCTCTGCTTATGTGTCAGTGTCCACTGTAATGGTTGAGAAACAGATGCTTCCTTTGCTGTGAGCCAAATCAACAATGACTGGTATTTAGCCCTGCCCTTCTGCTTACCCTGTCTTTCCTAATATAGCTTCTGCAATGCCCTGGCCTTTCTGGAAAAGAACCACAAATTGTTCCACCTACCCTTAAGTCCAAACTTTCAGATAGATTGAGAGAGACTGAAAAGACCTCGGGTGACATGACCTGACCAACAAAACAAAGCCAAAACCACCAACACTGGAACATTGTGTTGCATAAACACGACAGGTGGATGCTCACATCTTATTATATCACGTGCACTCGTTGCATCACAACTAGAAAAAGATGATTTGGCAAGTTAAACACATGCAGTTTTATATTCTAATCTAGTCTTATCTTCATCGGCGTATGTTGAGTTTTGGATGCTGGGGTTCAACTTGAAATCAAAACTGAATGTATTGCTTGCAAAAGATTTTATTTCATCAGTAGAGTAGGAAGTTTAATATCCCTCTAGACCAGAGATGTCACTACACACATCTCATCTCAACACATTTGTTGAATGGCTATGGGTTTATTATTTTTTTATCTCAATATCAGCATTTGTGAGATTTATTCCACAGTTTTATAAGTGATCTATATAATTTTATAAATTGGATATTAAAAATGTTTATGTATATTTGTAAATAGGGGATTCTTGAATACTGATTCTCGAGATTTGTGTGGTAACAAGTGAAAAGTTATGCTCCTCACAAACAGGGCAGTGATGTTTTTATTATTTAATTATTTTATAATTTAATAATTATTACAATTCCATGAAATAGATGCACATTTTAAACATTTCATTGTAATCTATTGGCCAATCGATTGGATACATCAGTCTGAATTCATAGTTTATTGCCAATTATGACAAATAATTTAAATTGTCAAAATGCATATATGGACATTGAATATTTAATTTAGTATTTTACATTTAATGACACTTAAAAACATTAAGAATTATAGATGTATTTTCCATATTCTGCAAAAAATCAAATGAAATCTGGTATGCATTTTGTCAAGACGTCTCCTTTCATGATTTTAAATTTATAATGTAACAGCTAAATTAGCAAATGCTTCCAGTTATTTCCCTTGCCATATTGGTTCACCATCTTGTACAATCACCAGTGACTGCTCGCTGAGTGCTTAAAGATATTAAAGGTAATTTCTTGATTTAATCCTAGATTCCCTGTTCATTACAGCCAAAAGACATTAAAGCATTCTGTAAAACTGCTTTGGAATGATGTGTATTAAAGGGTTAGTTCACCCAAAAATGAAAATTCTGTCATCATTTACTCACCCTCATGTCGTTCCACACCTGTAAGACCTTTGTTCATCTTTAGAACACAAATTAAGATATTTTTGATAAAATCCGATGGCTCAGTGAGGCCTCCATAAACAGCAAGATAATTAACACTTTCAGATGCCCAGAAAGCTTCTAAAGACATATTTAAAACAGTTCATGTGACTACAGTGGTTCAACCTTAATGTAATGAAGCGACGAGAATACTTTTCGTGCGCCAAAAAAACTAAATAACGACTTTATTCAACAATATCTAGTGATTGGCGATTTCAAAACACTGCTTCATGAAGCTTCGAAGCTTTACGAATCTTTTGTTTCGAATCAGTGGTTCGGATCGCTTATTAAACTGCCATATAAAGCATTCTCGTCACTTCATAACATTAAGGTTGAACTGCTGTAGTCACATGACTGTTATAAATATGTCTTTAGAAGCTTTCTGGGCCTCTGAAAGTGTAAATTATCTTGTTGGCAATGCAGGCCTTACTGAGCCATCGGATTTTATCAAAAATATCTTTATTTGTGTTCCGAAGATGAACGAAGGACTTACAGGTGTGGAGCGACATGAGGGAGTGTAATTAATGACAGAAATTTCCATTTTTGGGTGAACTAACCCTTTAAGAAATGCACTACACAAATAAAAGTGATTTGAATGTACATGCTCAGCTCACATCTAAATACAGTATGTTACAATTTAACAGTAAATTCGCACTGTTCTTAATGGGGTCATGAACTGCGTTGTTTTATTGTTTTATAATGTTTCCTGGGGTGCACTTATAATGTTAGTATGCTTTTTACATCTAAAATTGTCATAATTTAGAAATAAAAGGCATTTTTCCTACCCTGATTTTAGCCCACTGATTTGAACGCTCTGTTTTAAGGGGCGTGTCTGCTGTGAGACTTCAGTGTAAACGCCCACTGCTGTGATTGGCTAGCGTCTTTCCATTTAAAATAGCCAATTTTACTCTCTCTTTTAACGCATTTTTACTATTACAGCTCTCAAGGATAACTAATCGTGAAAAGTGTTGTATTACATTTTTATCTATGGCTTTATATTTAGATTATGGCATGAAAGGTTGCAGAGATGAACAATGTGTAGCCGATCACAGACATGTTGTTGAGCGCATGAAAGCAGTTATCTCGTCAATCTAACTCAATTTGGCTGATTTTGAATGACCGTTCATTGAGAAAGAGGCTCTTTGTAGATCAGTGGTGTGCGGTGGTGTTTTAAAATGAGGAGGCAACGTCCTCATTTATGTCCCTGTTACACTATTTTCCTGGTTAAGTTAACATTACATAAAAAGAGAGACCAAATACAATTTTATTTTGTATTTTTACACTATGTAATGTTCTATTTATTAAAACCAAGTATAAATTTCATCAAGTTAGTGTTTTTACATATTTTTACATTTATTCCAAAATAATAACTAAAGGCAGTAACAATTTAAACCAGGGGTAGGCTACTCAACAGGCGTACACTAGGGTTGGCGTACAGTGCGCGTGATGCTGTAATGACCAGCACAGAACGCACATTTGTGTACGCGCGCAGCACAGTTTTTCTAACCGCAAAGAACAATATAGGCTGTTTCTCAATTCCAAGAACGCAAAGAACGGACTTGCGTTCTCGTAGAGTCCGGTCTTGCCAGGCGACCTTAAAAGAACGAACTTACGCGAGGACACAACGCATCATTTGAGAATTGAGATGTGCTGCGATCTTGTTGCTCAACTGACCATCCCAGCATATTATAAGTAGCGGCTAATGCACAATAAATGCAATATAACATCACAAACAAATGTAATAACCAATTAAAAGACTTCTATCATAATATGATAGACATTGTTTTCATATAATTTTATATCTGTTTATTTTACTGCGTGTATTTATGAAAATGAGTAGCCCTATGCTTTGTCAATGTTAAGATTATTTTTTATATTCCAATAAAAATACTGCAGGCTTTCTTCAGGTTATCACTTTATTCAAATTAAGCAAAACAAACGGACAAATGTTTACTTTCACGAGCCGTCACGTATTTGCGAGCTTGTAGGGGGAATCTCATAAGTGAGAATGAGAACTTTAAAGCTTACGGGCTTCCGTACATCGACCGCCCGCAGCGTCTTCTGGGATTTTTAACGGTTCGATTCTCTCAAGTCTGCATTCGATGCATCCTCGATATTAAGAACACATCCGGGTACTTTCATGCCTCTGTTCTTGCGTTCTTGAGTATTGGAACTTAACTTCGAGGGTTGATGATGACCTAGAGCAAGAACACAAGGACGCAAGATCGCTTAAGAACGAATATTGAGAAACAGCCATAGACTGAAGGCACTTTGCACGTGCACATTAAATAGTTTTTGCACTAATTTAGTTTGTCCACAAGGTGTCAGCACTGAAACGGGCTGTTGTTTCAGTCTAAAAAGAAACGGAGAAGACAGAACAAGAGTAACAACAAACACAATAGCCGGCCGTTTTGAAGAGTGCTCGTGTGAGGGGATTAAAAGATACCAGCAACTCTATTTTAAACGAGTACAAAGACATTTTATTGTAACTATTTGAGCGAAAAAGACTAGACAAGCATGAATCTCTCTAGTGCGCATGTGTCGAGCACTTGTGTTCGTGAACGCCAGAGCCGTTGAAAAATGTACTTTAAATGTACTTTACGTTATGGGAGCAGCCCCTCTTCCCTCCAAAATTAAACACAAAAACTGTTTAACGCTGTGTTTCCGCCACTCCCCAGGGGAAAAAAAGGCTATTATATGTATCTAATGTAAGTGTCAATGTAATAATCAATGTGTACTACGCGTCAGTATTTACCGATAATTGCTGCAAATATAGCCAGAGCTGTCTGTCCCGCTTAAACCTATTCAAACTGATTTGTTTGGAACTATTGAGAGCTACACGAACCACGTGACAGCGTGGCGGCGAGATCAAAGAGTGTCGCAACTCTCATATTTAACGGCTCTGGTGAACTCTATATCAAAGGCTCGAGACTGTGCGCGCAAGTAAAAATCGAAGTAACCTTATTTTTCCATCATGTAATGCAGTTGACATTCCTCAAACTTTGCAGTGTGTAAGAAAGCAAGCAGAGAGCGCTCCCATTACAGATCTTGAGTACCCCTGCTTTAAACAATATATATATATATATATATATATATATATATATATATATATATATATATATATATATATATTATTTATAAACTAATATTCAGCTTTTCTTTTTAATAGTCAATTTATTTTCAGCAGTCATCAAGCTTGTACACTGGTCACTCACTCACAGACACAAAGATAGCCTACCTTTAATTTCACCACTCTGATTGCTCACTAAAAACCCTCGCAGTCATCATGTTGTTTACTTACTTTTTAATTAGTCTTCCCATTAACGCCATCGGTGTTTTCATTCAGGCCGATTCGCCGAGAATGCGCCCGAAAACAAGAGCGCCCACGGAAAAATACGAGATATTCTCCAGTCATTTAACCAATGAAAAATCGATTGCAGCTTTCAAACACGATTATCTTTACTTTTTTTTTATAGTTTATTTGAGGCCGTTTCTATTGTGTTATTTTAATGAAAAATGCCAAGTAATGCGCGAGCACAAATCTTTCAGCTCGCGGGCGGATTTCCTTCACTCTCGCACCCACTGGACGCGCGCTCAAACTCTCTTCTTGCTCTTTCTCTAGAATGGTCTTCTTATTGTAAGTGCTTATTGTAAATAGATATATATTGAATTATTTTGTTTAGTGAGTCGCTACTGATCATCAGATATCAGTGAGCGCGCGACTCGCGACAACACTCATGTAAAATGCTTTTGTTTGGTTGGATGGTTCTACCTTAATATTATAAAGCGACTAAAATATTTTTTTGTGCGCCAAAAAAAACTAAATTATGACTTTATTCAGCAATATCTAGTGATGGGTGATTACAAAACACTGCTTCATGAAGCTTCAATGCTTCACGAATCTTTTGTTCTAATCTGTGGTTCTGAGTGTGGCCTTTTATTTTATTAATATGATCATATCTGCAAGTACAATTTAAAACATATATATATAGCCTATATATATATATATATATATATATATATATATATATATATATATATATATATATATATACTTTTATGATTTGAAGTAAATTATAAGTGTACATTCAGTACACTTCACAAGGGCTTTGGTAGCTGTCTAGGTTTTCCTGATCCCCTATCTTGAAAGATGTAGTGAAAAAGTTACTGTTCCTGCAAGCAGAGACACGTGGAAAATGGCATTCAGACCTGTAATATACAGTGACTTTGACAAAAATAATTTATCACAGCAGTTTTTGTGGTCTGCACAACTGTCCCTTCAAGACTTATCCATAAGGTCGGGGGAGGAGGAGGAGAAAAACAGAATAACGTCTTCGATTTATTATTGTGAAGGGTGAGAGTTATGTCTCTCTATGAAAGTGCCCGAGGAGACAGAGCATTGAGCTCTGACAAGCGTTGGTTGTAGCCTTATAGGATTTTTCTCTGTGGCTGAGAATTGATCATGCAGCAGTGCTTGGTGAGAGGCAGAGACAAAATTGCTCTTGTCAGGGTCAGGCAGCTGTCAGGACACCATCCAGACCTGATTAATAGAGTCGAGGGGTAAGCCGGCTCGCAGGGGTGCTCTCTGGAGAACCAGAGCTGTGCTTAGAACACTGCACTGCTACTGCTAAATTCGATAATGTCTGAAACACAGGTAAATTGGATCTGGCAACATTTCTGAGCAGTTACAACATGATAAATTAGATGCTTTTCTGTGAGAACACAATCCATAGCACCCAGTGAACTATTTGATCAGACGAGCTACTGTAGGGCACAGGCTAAGTCAGTTTTCAGAGGTGCAAACTCAAGCAGATCAATAGAAATGTTAACCATGTTGAACATAAGAGCTGAAGATAAGGTGAGGAGTTTCCATTAACATGACACACAATGAGATAATAAGCTTGGGTGGACTAGAAGAGCTTTAGACTAGTGATGTTCCCAAAGATGAATAAATACCTTATTTTGAAAAATAGAAAAGTATTTATTTGACTACTTTCCAAAAACGATAAAGTGCTGTTTTGAACACACTTCATATTAGGTAACTACTATGTTGCATGCTGTCTTAACCTAAGGTTAGGACTGGTTTGGTGGTATGGGTATAGGTTTAGGTTAAGGTGTAACAGAAGGGTCAACAGTGTAATTATGGATGTAATTACAGAAATTAATTACAACTGTAATTACATATTTTTAAATATCAGTAAGTATATTTGGTTACACTGTAAAAAAATAACAGTGATTTTAACAGTAAAAGGCTGTAAAAATGCTACAGTGAAAAACAGTTAATTGGTTTACAGAAAGTTTCCATACAATATACGTTGAATAACTGTAATAGATCTAACGGTACATTTAATGTAATTTTACGGTAAAATACTGTTAAATTTACAGTTTTTGGAAGTGAAAAACAACAAGTCATTGTATAATTTACAGTGAGAAACCGTAACATAATTTTTTTTCAGTGTAAAATAAACAGTTATGAACCATAATTATAACAAAAAGACCTTTAAATTATACAGTTTTGAACTGTAAAATAAACAGCTGTCCCGTAAAACCTAAAACGTTGTTACCATATTTTTTACAGTAAAGTTCTGGCAACCACAGCTACACTGTGATAAAGCCAGTTAGTAAGGCATGAGGACACAGGACAAAGTCAAAAATAAAGACAAAGTAAAAAAGAAATACAAACTAAATCAACTTAAAGGGTTAGTTCACCCAAAAGTGAAATTTCTGTCATTAATTACTCACCCTCATGTCGTTCCAAACCATCTTCAGAACACAAATTAAGATCTTTTTGATGAAATCTGAGAGCTCTCTGACTCCTCCATAGACCTTCTCAACTGAAACTTTGATGCTTTCAAAAAGTTCATAAAGAGATCGTAAAACTTATCCATATGATTTGAAGCAATCGAATCTCTTCAGAAAATTTGGACTAAACCGCTCAAATCATATGGATTAGTTTTACGATCTCTTTATGAACTTTTTGAAGCATCAAAGTGGTAGTTGTGTCGTTGTCAATGGAGGGATAGAAATTGCTCAAATTGCCCCCTCCTCAGACTCCACACTCTCGCGGGTTGCCAGTTTGAAGACACGCAACAGGAGCGAGCTCAATTGACATTGGAAGGCGAGGAGACTTACACACTGTAAGATAATTAGTTGATTTATTGATTTATGATGAGTTGATATCCCGTTTTAATATGCTCCCGTTCATAGAGATTTTTAGATGGATGCTGAGGTTTTTTAGGTCGGGTAGAATCTGTGATCTCTGACCCAGTTTGTTCGCTGGCTTCCATGGCTGCAATTCGCTGCATGTGTTTTCCACCAACTGGCAACCCGGGGCGAAAATACTATTGGGTAAACTGGCAATGTGCGGTCTTGCACAGACCAAAACAAAAACAGAAATTCCGACACGGAACGCAAATTTCAAAGTAAAATAACTGGCTGTAGCAATGGTTTTCAGAGGAACGAGTATGTGAACTCGGCACGTTTAATAAATATCTGCAATATTATGGTATGTTTTTATGCTTTAGTACAGTCAAAAACTTACATAGAGCACCTTTAACTGAGGTCAACAAAACAAACTAACTCAATATAAAAGACAACTAAGGAAAACTGAGCTAAACAAAACTGACCCCCTAACTGGAGACAGGCAGGTATTTAAGACCCCCCCGCCCCAACATGACATTGCTTCCAGTTGGTATCAGTTCATCAGTTGGAACCATCATGTCTTAAATCTCTACTGCTGCACAAGCCTCAGCCTTTTGTCAGTCAAGGCCGCTGCGACAGATGGACGACCGTGCCACGGAGGATGCTATTCATCTCCACTCCAATCCACCTTATGGTAACTTAAAGGGTTAGTTCACCCAAAAATGAAAATTCTGTCACTCAGAACTCACCCCCATGTTGTTCCACACCCGTAAGACCTTCGTTCCTCTTCGGAACACAAATTAAGATATTTTTGATCAAATCCGAGGGTATCTGATCCACACATAGGCAGCAACGTCATTGCACCTTTTGACATCCAGAAAGGTATTATAATAGTCAACATTAAAATAGTCAACGTGACTGCAGTGGTTCAACCTTAATGTTATGAAGCGACGAGAATACTTTTTGTGTGCAAAAACAAAACAAAAATAATGACTTTATTCAACAATTTGAACCGTTGTCATACGCAGTTGACATAGTGAACAAAGTGCAGGCTTCCGTGTTTATGTCCGAACTAGGGCTGTTCAACGATAATCGTGATTATTGTGTCCAAAATAAGAGTCTGTGTTTACGTAATATATGCGTGTTTGTTCTGTGTATAATTATTATGTGTGCGTATATATATATATATATATGTATATATATATATATATAAACACACATTCATGTATATATGTTGTATTTCTCAATTGAAAGAATTGAATAAATGTAAATGTAAGATGTTACACTGTTGACATTCTAAATAAAAAATAAAACATGTAATTTAAGGAATTACATGCATTTTGCTAAATGGAAATGGACTTTTCAATCAGTTTTAATTCACTTCCAGTTTAAACCACTTTGATTACCGGTTTAATTAAATATTTTTTCATTGCAACCAATGCATATACAGATGTACAAAGAGTACTTTGTAATGTAACCAAACAATTATTTGGTTGCATTACAACAATGACAATTATTTGATGTAAAAATCATATTAACATTATATATATTATAAGTGCACCTCAGGAAACATTTTTAAATAATTTTAAAAAAATCCATTTCATGATCCCTTTAAGATTTGAAGTACACTACACATGCACATACAGTACAATTAAGCATACTACTTTTTCACAAGGGTTTTTGGAGAGTGTTTTCATTTTTCTTCTTGTTAGTTCTTTAAAAAAATTGTTCTCAAACATTCTATTAAGTGAACTCCATAACCTCAGTTTTTGCTTTTTTAGGAAAAACAGGGATGAAATCATTTTTTCTGGTAATCAACATTATGCCACAAATATTGCTGAGTTTAACTTGTACTGAATGCAGAATATTCCTTTAAGAAAGCAAATATGTTCTTTTTTGATTCCACATACATTTACAAAATGCTGTGGCAGCTTCTGCATTTTCTACCGCTGAAAACACTAAAAAGATGCATGCACGCATAATCCACTAGGGAAAAGCACACCATCTGGGATCCTATGGCATAATATTTAACACACTGTGATATGGGATGGACTAATCAGTACAGATAGTATGTGAATTAGCATGCAACCAAAGAAAACACATTATCTGGTTCCTTCCTGAGCGGAGCTGCGGACTGACCTCTACCAGACCAACCAGTTGGCATGGAAACCAACTACCTCAGCTGTGCGCTAATTAGAGTCATCGTGTGCTGATCAGCCACTCCCTGGCACAAGCTTCCGCTCCGGAGAACACTGCATGACACCACTCTCACCTGATGGACTTATTAGCAAAAGAACAGTCACCAAGTATTTACTGAGTGAATATCTCATATTCACGTTCACACCAAACTCTCTGGAGAGCAAGAGTGGGAGACTCTGTGGGTCTGTAAATGCAGTCATTGAATGCAGTCATTGAAATTGTTTCTTCTCTCTAGAGCAAAGAGAAAGCTTTCCATATAAGTCCAATTAAAGTTCCAGTATTTTGAAACAATGCTCTAATGTCATGGACTGACTCCATCAAAAACAAATTACACCTCACAATGTGATGTATTACTCTGGCGGGCGACTCAAGGGACAGAGGGGAATGAACCGACAACAGTCTGGAAAAGACATTTATCACACGATGGGTGACGGGGAAGAACAATTCTTTAGTCAGCTTTTCCTGGGCTGCATCCCAATTCACATACTCCTACAACACAACAAAAGTATGTAATTAGTGGTGGGTGGGAAAGTATACATACTTTTAAGTATATAGTACAATAATATGACAGTATTGGGACATATATTTCATAAGTATATAATGTTTATATTCATGTATTTTTATAAAAACTGCTCAGGAAGTGTTTCATTCCTGGATATTTTTTGTGATTTTTTTTTTTTTTTTTTCTTCATTGCAGAATAGAACAAGGTCAACATGTGTGACACAACTTAACTATATACAAAACCAGGGTTTGCATATGTAAAAAATAAAATAAATAACAATAATAAAAAATAATAGATGGATAAAAATAAATAAAATGAGGAGAAGGAGGGGGGGAGAGTAGATAGCATCAGCACGGATCTTAGATTCCAACTGCTCCTTCTTCCTGGACTTATAGAGCGAACAGTACAGCTGCTCTAATGAGATATTATATGGGAGATTTTCCTAATAAATTCTGCCCATGCCTTAAGGTGTTTTTGGTTTGGCTTTATTAATTCTCGCTGTTGTGCATTCTAACAATGCAATATTTTTGAGTTCTATAGCCACATTTTAAATGCTGGGGATGAGGGTTCATGCCATAAAAATGATCTTTTTGGCCACAGTTAGAGCAGTGTGAAGGATCTTTCGCTGGTTAACATTCAGATTGAGCTCACTATCATCATCCAACAGAAGAAGACTGGGATGTTTAAAGATAATCACGTCACACACTGCTCTGTCAAGACTTGAAAAACCTTATCCCAAAATTTACCAATATGTTGACACTCATAAAACATGTGCATATAGGTCCCCATGGTATTTGAATTACAAAGTAAGCAAAAAGGGGCAGGCAAGCGCTTCATTTTGTTCAGGACATATGGAGTAGCATAAGCCTTGTGATGAGTTTGTAGTGTATTAGTTGGTGGGCAAGATGTTTGGACATCGTTGGAATACTTTCCCAAATCCAGTCCCAGTTTGGTTTGTAATGGGCCAGTTCCTTTTCCCATATAGTAGTGATAGGGAGTGTGCCACAGCACTGCTTGAGTAATCTGTTATAAATGAATGACACTGCCCCTCGTGCCTGAGAAAAATTCACACAGTCCAACAGAGGATGAGAGTCCAGGTTACAGTCCCACGGTACGCCATATGCATGCATTGCGCTTCTCAACCTTAAATACAGAAAGTAGGAATGGCCAGGAAGATTATAGCAGTCTTTCAGATCCTGAAAGGACCTTAATCTGTGATTGCTGAATAAATCACCCAGAACATGTACACCATGATCAGACCATGGCTTGAAAACAAAGGGTTTGTTACCAGATTGTAAGTGATGATTATGCCAAATCCGGAAATCAGTTGTAAACTTAATAGAACTTCCCATAAAATTGCAGACATCGCGCCAAATCTTAAAAGGGCTTTCTTTGGTAAACCTGAAAATAACACATCCTGAAGCCGATGTGGAAGCACTGCCAATGCTTCCATATCACACAAAGCGATCTCTGTATCAGTCTCTAACCAAATCTTGAGAGAGCGCAGCTGACATGTCCACAAATACAGCTGGAAGTTGTCAGGCCTTCTCTGTAGTGTTTTGAGTTTAATTCTTGGGTGTTTCTTGTTTCAAAATGAGCGTGTGTTTTCTTTAAGTCAAATTGGAACTTAGCTGTTACACAAAGTCTTCGTTTTGCAAAAGGGTTGTATTAAAATGCCATCTTTTTGGACTTTGAGGTATAATCGGAGAAGACAGATTACAAACTACAGCGGAGTGATCCGAGATCAGAACATAGGATATCAGTGTGGTTTACACACTGAGCAAGGTATTTAGAAATTAAAATATAATCTAACCTGGAAAATGATTTATAACGTGCATAGTAAAATGTATAGCTAGTCCCTACAGTTCTCATTCTTTACTCTCCAGATATCACACAGGTCATTATCCACGATAAGATCATTTAATGACTGAGAAGCCTGATCCCCATGTACAGTAGAAAAAGATCTATCAATTAAGGGATTACAAACTGCATTAGCGTCCATGCCAACAACCAAATTGTAATCAGCAAAACTAAGGAGGAATTTGGTAAGTGCTGGGAAGAAATCTGCATCATATTTACTAGGGGAATAATCATAGAATTTTTTTTTTTATTAATTATTCCATGATCCCGAGGCATCTGTAAACCACCCATTTTCATCCCCTCCCGTTTTCTCTATTAGAAATGGGAATCTTCTGTTCTGAAGTATAACAACTCCTCTTGAAGCACTATTATGAGACGAGGAAGCTATCAATTTATAATGTCTATTCTGGCACCGAGTCGCGTCGGAGGCCTTAAAGTGGGATTCTTGTATAAGGGCTATGTCAGCTCGCTTGCGATGTAAATAATCTAGGCGTTTTGATCTTTTTATGGGATAATTCAAACCATTGACATTCCACGATATCACATTAAAATCCCTCATCCTGGAATAGTCACGGTATAAACAAACGAGAGGCAAAGGTTACCATGCCCAGATAGCACACGTACGTCTGCAAGATGTCTGTTAAAGATCACTTCATCTGGAAAGCATCTGCTGTTTACAAACATCTGATAGACATCTTTAAGATGTCAGTTTTACATACATTCTCAATCATAAACATCTTAAAGACATCTTCTAAACGTCTATTTGACATCAGACAGGAAACGTCCTATAGACGTAATGGAGATGAGCAAACACCCTAAAAAATACGTCTTCCAGACGTAAACACAGACATCAAATAGACGTCTCCGAGATGTACGTGTGCTATCAGGGTGGCGACCATACACATCGACAATAAGCCCACCCCTTCAAAACACACAAATAATATTACAAATACTGCAAACCCTGGTATTTCCAACAATGTAATGGTTAAACTAACCAAAGAACCAAATAACATACTACTGTAGGCAGCATGCAGAGAGGTAAAACACACCCTCTTACCTGCCTGGAAAGTAAAACTATTCGAGACACTCGAACTATGTGGATATACTCAGATACCAGCGTCCCGCACATCCGGATGTCCATCACAGCGATACATAAACTTATATCCCTACTTAAAAAGCTATCACAGAAACCGAAAAGGCCGTGTTTAGTCCTTAGACATCTCTGCAGATGAGGCGGTATCCATCTCTGTAGTGGCGCCTAGCGACGTGACGAACCTCTCGAGGTCTCCCGGGGATTTGAAAAGCAACTGCTCCTGGCCGTTTCACACTTTGACTAGCGCAGGGTAAAGCAGGAATGACTCAATGCCTAGTTGTTGGAGACGTTTTCTTCCTTCAGCCATGGCTTTCCTTTTTTGAGACGTGCCCTTGCTGAAGTCTGGAAAGAACCGTAAGTTGCCCCCTTCGTAACTCAGAGATGACGAGTTTCTAGCTCCCTCAGGATCGCTTGTCGGAGGAGCTTAAAGATCAAAGTGCGTGCTATTTTCCTGGAAGAATCCTCGTTCGCGTACAAACGGCGCACACGTTCAATCTCAATCGTTATCCCTTGTAGGGCCGGTATCCACTACGAAATGTGGGTCTGCAAGAACTGGATTGCATTCCCTCCTTCAGCTCCTTCGCGCAGGCCAACCAGCCTTAGATTATTTTGTCTAGACTTGTCTTCGTACAGAGATAACTTCTTCTGAAGCTCTTCTAGGCGGGACTTGCTGGCAATCGATTCCTTTTTGGCATCTCGGACCATGGCCTGCATGTAGTCAAATTTGTCGTTGAACGATTTTACATACATTTCCAACGAATCCAGACGCGTAGAAATCGTCGATATCTTCTCACGAACAATCGCCGTCATGCTTCACTTTATGGCGCTCAGTTGCTTGTCTAGCATCTCGGCAATGAAGGCGCTCGTCATCTTTCAGCTTTTTCTTAGCAGGTGAGTGAATTAATTCCCGTTTGGATGTACTTAAAACTCGGCTACAATTTGATAGGGAAAAATAATTTAGAAAAAGGCGGACTATCGATATTAAGCTGCCATCAACGTTCGTTGCGCATGCGCATTCCTGGATTTTTTTGTACAATTATGAAAATGAACCATGGTTTAACTACAAAAAAAAAAAAAGATTTGTAGTTGTAGACGTAGACGACTTTGACCTGTGGAGGGCAGTAATACACTTAGCAGCGTCTACTCTGCCGGAATTCTAATAGAGGAGGAGAAGAAGAGAGCTAGCTCAAGATGAGCATCTATGGTTAAAGCGTGAATTATTTTTTATTTTTTTTAGAAAATGACTGATTGTTTCGCTAGATAAGACCCTTATTCCTCGTCTGGTATCTTTTAAAGCCATTTAAAGCTGCAATGAAACTGTAATTTTGACCTTCAACCGTTTGGAGAGACCATTGAAGTCCACTATAAGGAGAATGATCCTGGAATGTTTTCATCAAAAACCTCAATTTCTTTTCGACTGAAGAACTAAGGACATGGATATCTTTGATAACATGGGGGTGAGTAAATTATCAGGACACTTTTATTTGAAAGTGGACTAATCCTTTAATTGCAATTAAACAAAAATATGTATTATAGTAAATTTATATAAAATGCAATTAGTTGTAATTTTTGTGTGTAATATCATACTTCTGTTGTCTTTGAATTATAAACAGAGTTTTTCCACATGAAAACGCAAACACACGCTATGAAGTGCTGTCAAGAGCATGCCAAACCAACAGGTGGCAGTATATAACCTAACCGTAAAGCCATGTTGGCCAATCAGAAGCCAGAAAAACTGGTTATTACTGGTTCCGGTAGGCTAACAACATGTAAACAGAGCAGATAGCGGTGCACAATCTGATGTCAAACAAAGGAGATAACATCGCACTCCAACATAACAAGCTACACGACAACACTGCGACTGGAGATTCCGAAAATCTTCACCCTGGCTGGAGTTTTCCAAAAGGTTTGGTTTCAGTGACCTGATGCTGCATTTGCGTGTGGACGAACAGCCAAACCGCATAGAAAAAGCTGCGTGTTTGAAAATACCTGTGTTTGTGTGGCCAGAGCCTTATGCCAAGTTCACACTACAGGATTTTGAGCCTGATTTAAGCCTGATTTGCAAGTTAATGAGCTTGCCGACAGGTCGGGCTGTGATCGGGGGCAAATCAGCGGGTGATCAGCGCTCGCCAATCTTTATGTGTTAACTACTCAACGACACATCAAAAACGCTCGTTGACGACGTAGGCTACGATGCAAGTTTCTATAGAAGAATAAAACGTCATCAGCATGCGCTAGTGGTAAACAAGACACCATGTTGAATCACACTTTGGCAGTTTTTATGTGCGCTGAAAATAAAACGGAAGCAGCGAAAGAAGAAGGGAAAAGAGCTTGAGAAGCAGTTTTAAGTTTTAGCGCCATGTCGCTTTGATTACATTTCGTATTTTTATTGGCTGGTCAGTAGACGTAGGTCGTAGCAGCAAACACACTGTGCTTTGATCATGCTGGATTTCTGACACTGTCAGAAAATTATCATAGGCTATCTTTGGTCGGAAGACCGGGAAAACAACCATTTTTGTACGACATAGGACCACCGATTAAAAGCCACGATGACAGAAATCGCCACGATTGTTTCACGATGGCAATCTTTCATCTGGGACAGCCAAAAATCGTGCAGTGTATCCCGGGCTTAAAGTCATGTAATCTGAACTAGGCATTAGTTGACCTAGTTTCCTATAGAGCGTGCCTGTTAGTTACCATAGCAACCAATTGTGTTCACCTGCCCCTTGTTAATTTACTCATTTAGACTGCATATATATATATATAGTTCAGTTCCTGGTCTGTTCTTACGTCTATTAGTGCGTCTTTGGTTAGTGGTTGTTTCGCTCTTGTGTTTTATATTCTGCTGTTATCCTGAGTGTTTGTTATTTTGATTTATTGTTAGAGTTGACTGCTGCATCTAAATCCTGAATCAAAACCAATCCTTGCTGCAACTACTACTTGACAACAGTACTTTACACGTGCATATAACAAATATTAAATATTGACTATTGCATTGTAAAAAAGCGCTATATAAATAAAGGTGACGACTTACAATCAACTACTTTACATGTGTTTTAGTATGTTAGTCAACACATCAAAATAAGTGTACTTCTTTAAAGCATGACAAAAGATTATTAAAACATGATGATTTAAAAAGTACTTAAAAAAATTGACATTATTACAAAGTGCACTTTTAAAACTTAAAACTTTCTTTAAAGACACTTAAGTGGCCTTTTAATATGTCATCTGCAAGTACAGTTTTTTAAAAATATACTTTTAAGAGTTGAAGTGCACTAAAAGTTTGCATTTAATACAATTAAGCACACTTCTTTTTCACTTTTGATTTTTTATTTCAAAGCGCTATAACATCATTAGTTGTGTCAACAACCCAAAGCACAGGATTTTAGACTTTCACACTAAGATATCATTGTGTATTAAAAAAAACAAACGTGTCCAACTGTAAAGTCTGGCATATACATTGATGTATGTAATTGCAAAGTTCCTTTCTGTGGAAATTCATTAGTGTACCTGATATTATGTAACGTTTTCCCTTTATCACTTTCCATAAAGTGCCCTTGGGAAATCCAGTGAAAGCCAGAAGCAGAAGTACACAACAATGTCTTGAGCAAATCTGTATATCAAGAGGACATTGATCCAGTGCCAGTCAGTTTAATTGAATATTCCACTGGAGACAGCAGCATGATGCTCATATCAACTATGTACTATAGCCGCTTTGTGACATTTCACAGCAAGGGGAGAATCAGTTTTGACGTTTGCAATCTCCTTGATTTTGGCTGAACGAAAATGTATTTAGCATGCGGAAAGAAAAATGACAAGTGAGATGATTTCATTATCTCAGCTGTTTCTCGAACAGGAGCCTCAATTATATCACATGTGTGTCTCCTGTACAGTTTCAGAGAGTTCTCAACAGTATCTCAAACTGTGCTCAGATTTGTCAAAATACCAAAATCTGTCAGAAATCTCAATATGAACTGAAAAAATTATCTGAGAAATGTTATCCACATTCATTTTATAGCTCTATATTCTTATTGTATGTCTCTTTTACATCTATTTCTGCTAAGGGAATTTTAAGACAAAGCTGATTTTTAATTTAACATAATAATTTGACATAAGTGCATTAAGTTTCCATTTTCAATTTTCCTAGGTACAGAATTTTGGGACAGTGTCTTTGTGATGTAAGACAAAAAAGGATAACCAAGGATATAAGTAGCCAATGCTCAATGTACATAAATCAAGTCTTTAGCTTTAAAAAAGCAATGTACATTTAGTACTTTTTGAATGTGTAAGCAATGCTGTCTCTCTTAAGCGATGGTGAAATAGAACTTGGCATGATGGGACACTTGACTGTCACCTGCATCTCGTTCCCTCCCTGCCCTTCCTGTACACCAGACAATGATGTAACTGCATTTTATCTGCATCACTGCCCTGGCCAAGAGGTCTTGAGACACTAACCAAAGGAGACAGGATGCTCCTCGACGCAAGTCTCACTCCACAGAAGTGCGCACATGCACCAGCAAGCAACACAAAGACAGTTGTTCAGCCATACTAGCACACTGTTTCATTGAATACTGTGACAGACATTAGTTAAAGGTGCAGTAAGTGGTATTTGAACTACGCTGTTAGACATTGTTGATATTTAAAATCAACCCAAACAAACACACCGCTCTCTTCAATTGCTCCGCCTCCAAAACTCATTCTCCAATTCTAACCACCCTGCTACAAGAGTAAATACAAAGTGTCCGTTGTTAGTCGCCAACAGAACAGCAGCTCCAGACAATCAAAACCCAGTGTCCTCACATGATAAGTGGGATCAAAGCAGTTTTCAGGCCTTCCCACTTAGCTCTCTCCAGCGCTGGGAAGCTTTTCTAATATAAACGCGGGTCCTAAAGCGCTTGCCCAGTCATAAACCTTCATTCCAGTGATATTCTTTTGAGCTGTTTTGTATCGTCCCATTTCTCGTTCTGCAGCGGGGTTTTTTTTTTCTTTTTTTTTCAAATCTCCCTCTTGCTCGTTCTCTCTCCTCGACCGTCATATGCCCCCTGATGCTGATTGGTTATACGTTTGTTGTTGGACTCGGCCCGACTAACTTCCAAACAGTGGATTTGAAATATCCCCCTTTAATTTACAAGTAGAGTCCCCCTTTAAGTACAAGTAAATAAACAAATATTAACTGCATTGGTTATTTCACAGCAAGATACACTAAATGTCGAGTCTTTTCTATCTTTTTTTTTTTTTTGACCCCAGCATGGCATTTTTTGTCAATTAAAGGTAGGGTAGGCAATTTTGGAGAGGCTAGCAATAGCGAGCTAGCTTTGAAAGTATGAGATCCCACCCTCCCTTCAGAGCATCTTCAAAGCCACGCCTCCTTCAAAACACATGAACGCACACAGCAGAGTCTGCAAAGCGTCAGGAGAGATGGCATAAATTACCAAGTCTCAAAGCACAACATTTCAGTTATAATTAAAGCTGCAAGCAGTGATGAAAGGTCCCTCACACCAGGGCTCACCGCCACCTGTTGGCCTCAGGGAACAGTGAACATGTAAGCGAGTACAGGAGAATTATAGCAAAGTCATTTTAAAGTGCCACACTTCTTGTTGCCCGCAGGTGGCGCTTTGACTATAACTGAATATTGCCATGTAGATGTCTTCAGGCCAGGACTCTAATAAACTATGTGAAGTTTGGTGCAGATTGGACATTGTATGCCCGAGTTACAACAACTTTCTGTTTCATGGCGAAACATCGAACTTTGTCAGGCCGCCACGGACACACCCTTCAGTGAAAACTCTAGATCTTCGCAATTTAACGTCGCAAAGGCATTTAGCTCAATTAAGCGCGAAGGGCTCTAAAATTGAAATTTTGTAGGTGGTGCTATCGAGTCATTTTGCCATAATTCTGAAACCCATATCAGATTTTTTACCACTTCTTTAAAAAAGCATGTTTTTATTTCCCAGAAAAAAAAAGTATAGCATAATGTGTTATAAAATTTATTTGAAAAAATAACCTTTTTAACAAAAATGTTTCACTGCTTAGTATTTGAAATGTTTTTGTCCGTCAAAGCAATGTCATGTGCGACCAAAGTCAACATGCAGAAAAAACATAAAACAAGAAATTATATCATAGAGAAATCCTGTACTGAGGTCAGTAAGACTCATAAAATTGATATTTTAAAAAAATCAACCTATTTATTACAAGGCAATGTTTTTACTTGATGGGTACACCACATTACTTTAGTCATTAAATTTATTATAAATTTATTCATAAACTTATATTGAAAATAATTATAGTTTTGAACCAACATGAATACAAAGAGTAAGAATAGAATAGAATAGAATAGAATTTTACTAGCACTATATTTGTCACAGTTTGGTATTCTCATATGCTGGGCAAGGTTATAAATACACAGATACACAGTTATAACAGGGTTATTATAACTAAAATTTAAATCATTAAAAAACATTTTCATTAGGCCCTACTTGAATTAAAATAAACATTAGTATATATATAGTTTTTTTTCTTTTCTTCATTTTTACATCAGATTAAACTAAATGAATATATATATATATATATATATATATATATATATATATATATATATATATATATAAAATTGAAAAAATAAATAAAATAAAAACTTTATAGACATGTTTAAAAATAAAAATAACATAATTACTAAAACTTTAACTGAAATTAAAATTAAAACAAAAAATATTCAAATAAAAACTAATTCAAAATCTTAATAAAAAACTACTATATGTCAGTGATACTAAACCAATACTGATGCTGGTGTCCCCTCAACAAGCTTTACCAGTAAGACTTTCTTGAACAACCAACCTGACCAGTTTTTGATGATGAACAGAATGGTATGATGGTCCACCATCTAGACCAGCATAAACCAGCCTGGACGAGCACTGAAAATCATACTGGTCTAAGCTAGTTAATAGAAATGTGATGCATCTGTTTTTATTAGATTACAGAAATTGGCCAAAAGGAAAATTTGTGATAAACACCACTGTAAAAACATCATTATGAATACTAACCAAGTCTGAGAGGGGCTATGAGGGCCAGGAGCGACAACAACACAACTTTTGGATATTCAAATAATTCACTGCTACGATAATCCATGAATAATTAGCATGTGAAAGCTGCTTAGCATATTGAACTAGAGTGACATGCGCTACGTGCTCGAGTCTCCTGGTACTGCTAAATCTGTTCGGAAGACGCAGCCTATCATCATTTGTTTTTATGAACCTCGCTGTACGGTCTCCATGGACAAGGCTAATTCGATGAACCATCAGGTCATTAGCACAGAGCAGAATAGCAGGCTTATCTTAGTAAAAACTCATTACGGAACGTACCACCGTCTTTGTGCGATATGCTGACATCGTTTCCATTTAAAAAGGCTAATTTGGCAGATAGAGATGTATGAAATGATTGCATTTTGCAGGTGGTTTGCAATTGTTTGCTGTCATTGGTAATGAAAACAGTTTCATGCTCCACTTGCTAATCTGTGTCCCCCGGTAAACGCCTCATATATTACACCTCACTGATACTAGTGGAGGTTTACCAAATGCAGATAAGCTTTTTGTGAAAGTGGGGATGTTGAAAGATAATTAACAGCCTAATTAATCATGTGTAGACAAGACATCCTACACGCTAGCTGAATGCTTTGTGCCAGCGTGACACTGGTGTATGACAGGCCAGTGTGAGAGATCTGAATATTTTAAGTTAGAACAGCGTGTCTTTAAAATTAGCACACTGAAAAGAAACCATGTTTGAACGGAGCTGTTTATTCAGATGTGTGTGTGTGTGCAAGACAAGAGGCCTCCTGAGACAATGCTGCTTTAGTATTTACAAGAATTCATCTTGCGCAGAAATTAAAAAATGTAACGTTTTCCCATTCCACTGCGCTATTTTTCCATTATTTTTCAATGTAAACATGCTAGACTGATGTCTTTAACTGTTGCACTCGCCACACAACATTCGGGCTCTGTTTACACCTGTGGCCCGTTGCACGTTTCTACCCAGGTAAGTTCAAGATTAGTTTGGGCAAACTCTGGTTTTTCGGGCTTATGAAGGTGGATTGGTTTTTAGCGGGGTTCATTGCTATGGTAACTTAAGAGAAGAAGGCTGATGAGATGGCTTCTCGTCTTTGCACTTACTACGACCAAAGAGCTTAGAACCCAAGAGGCGGTAGCGCGGCCGCCATTATGGGGTGAAAATACTAACTGGACTATAGAATCCTTCACATCTTATGCACCCAAAATCGGTGAATTTCACTGCCAAAACAGAAGCGCAAAAGAACATTTTTCAAATGAAATCATCAGTAAATTTTATGGCTCCTACAGTAAATGTTGTATTGTCTTATATATGTTTTATTTTACCAGTTGTGGAATCCAACCATTCAACCATCTGAGTAGTTAGCCTACTTTATTGAGTATTTCCATTTTATGCAACTTTACTAATAGTAAATTAATACATTTAAGATCATCATGTTTGCAGCAAACAATATAGTGGAGTAATTGTAATAATAGTATCAACCCACTAGGTCTGAATTGAAATATAGGCTATATATTGCACGTTTTAATGGATCACGCTACAAATATAACGATCTTATAATACATGATGCATTGCTGTGTTCGTTATCACATAATTCCCACTTTTGGACACTTTTGCTTTAACAGACATTAGACAAAACTGCAAAATCAAGCTGTTATATACTTATTGTCCAACATTCCCAATTTTTCTGATGCATGTTCTTAATTTAATTTCATATGTTGGTATTAATTCAGTGTTTATAAGCCTAATGCTAATACTAGATCTTTTAAAGAATTTTAACCCAAACTGACTGGGTTTCTAGAGAGCAAAGGTTTTGTGAAAAAAGTGGAAGGCTTACACAAAATCTGTAAAATAAACTGTTAAAAGGATTTTATGATCACTAGTTATAGTATTCTATTCTGTGTTGTCATAATTCAAGTTTGACTTCAGCTTTAATGTACGTGTTTTTTTTTTTTTTTTAACAAAGCAGCTGATATTGTGGGCTGCCCAGTCGCTTTCACCCCAAAATGGCGGAAACGCAGGGCTGCTGCTGGGTGATGGAACGTTCATATGGCACACTAATATGGGACATCAGCTGTTTGAAAGGACTTTCAAAAGAAAGCAGAACAAGATTTTACTGGATAGCTTCTCTTTTTCTGTTATTTGACCAGAATTTCCAGAAATGCAGAAGTGTTTGAGAAGCATTGGTGGCATTGTACTAAGCATAAACGACTGATATTAATTTATACATACAGGATGTACACGTGAATGTATAATAGTAAGCCTAGAATTTAGTGGCTATTACATTTTAAGCTATTATGTGGAAGTGTAAATCTAAACAGCAAGTGTAGTTTTAGATTTTGATTAGTTTTATATATATAATCTAATAAAACCTATAGAAATTATAAGCGTATACGTAGGCTACCTGTTGTCAGTCTGTTTGTTTAATATAAATCACACACACAGGTTTGTTTTGCTATCTTAGTGAGAACATTGCATAGACTTCCACTGATTTTATATCAGGTCAATGATATTTTCTATCCCTCTACACTACCCCTACTCCTAAACCTAAAATCACAAAAACATGTGCACATCATTAGATTTAAATAAAAACCTCTTTTGGCTGAGATAAAACTAGTGAGAACTAGTCAATGTCCTCACTAGTCGGTTGTGAAATCATTCTACAATATAAGTGAGGACATTTGGTCCTCACAAGTATAGTCAAAACAAGTACACACACACACACGCACGCACATAGTTTTAATGTGAGTTAAAAATTAATTATTTCAGGTTTGTTGTCGGCAGACTTTAGACTGATGGTGCTGTGGGGGTGCATAAGACAAGGGTGAAAAATAACTTACTCTTCCTGAGATGCTCAAAGAAAAATAGCACTAGCGCCCTCTGCTGGTCATGAGAGATGACAGCACTACTTATGATCTACTGACCTGTCTGGCCTGCTATTAATTTTAAATAAATAAAATTAAGCTTTCAATTTACAATGTACAACTGTCCAAATATGAGAAAAGTAGTTTGCTCATGTACGTACAAAATAGTCAGTGGGTTAAGGCCAATATGTGTAAGGCTATTTCTGTGAATGTAAGATAGATCCATTTCATTAGCCGGTAAATAACTAGAAAAATAACAAAGTGCAGTAAATAGTAAAAGTAATAGTGCAACAGATGTGTTTATGATTACAATAATAAATTAATATAATATGATAACAAATACCAACATACTGAAACAGAACTTTAAAATGCAGACCGACTAGGTAACGACTAGGTAACCATGAACATATTCAGAGTAAAAAATATATGCTAACGTCTCAGATATGCTAATGTTGTGATTAGGCCTAGTAATTAATTGGTGATACTTTATAATTTTTCATAGTTAATAGTTTTTAATGAGGCTAATCTCATTCAATAGCCTAATTATTGATTACCTAATAAGGAACTAACCGAAGTCTGATAGGGTAAGTTAATCTTGTTTACATAGTACTAGCTGAATTGTTAACGTAGTAGCCCTCATTTTGTCCTGAATTACTTCTTGCATACCAATTAATGACGGAGTGTTATTCTAAAGTGTTAGCGTTTTTTGTTTTCCCCGTTTCCAGTGATTTTTCAATGTAAAGTTAAACTAAACCGCAGTGAAGTTGCACTCAAGTGCTTTTCATTTGACAGCAGCTGCTGATGTCATTTGTTTTGCTCTGTACCGGAAGAGCTGCTGTGACATCACTGGGAAACTCAGCTGGACGATCAGAAAACAAACAAACTCAAGCATCCTCATCATAATCATAATCATCATCATCACCATCATCATTGAGTGACTGCTGCCATTCGACAACATCGGGCTTCTTTAAACCGTCCGATCATCTCCGGTAAGTTCAACGACAGCTGAAGTGTTGCAGAAATCACACAACCTCACAACATCTGCTGTACTGTAAGTTTATATAACGATCACACACTGCTGTCAGCCGAATAAATCACAGCATTTTTGTTATTATAATGTTGTGTTTAGTGGCACTTGCTGCGAATATCATTTTACTGGAGGAATAAACACAGGCCACTGTTTACAGCTACATGTTGTTCAAATTTGAGGGGGGGATCAAAAATGTAAAAGTGAAAGTAAAATGGTGTCAATTTGAAGCTTGACATTCTATTTTAAGTACAAAGCCAACATTCCCCTCAGGGTGTTTTGAACTATTTCTGATGTATTCTCATTTATAATTATTAAAATATTGTTTTTTACCTGTTTCTTGTTTCTCTGTGGTTATACGGTGAGCATATGTCTTCTTCTGATTTTCATTGTGGTGTGACTTGTGATATTTACTTTCTGTGGTGAGGGTCAAGTCATGTGTGTATTTACTCATTTCTCTCCCTGTTCTTTCATTTAGCAGCAGTGTGGAACTTCACACAAAAATGTGAGCAGGTTCACTTTCTGTTTGCATTTTTGTGTCAAGATGGCTGATGATTTGGTCTCCTGTACGGCTGGAGCACGAGGGGCCGCTCAGCCCTGTGCGAAGCAGAAATACCGCAGTAATGCCCATTCACAGGGTCTGTTAGACG
Source organism: Hypophthalmichthys molitrix (assembly GCA_037950675.1). NCBI lineage: Eukaryota > Metazoa > Chordata > Actinopteri > Cypriniformes > Xenocyprididae > Hypophthalmichthys > Hypophthalmichthys molitrix. The sequence goes on from CM075499.1 coordinate 29,192,823, forward strand.
GGCTCCTGATGCTGCGTCAGGGGGGGATTCTGTTTGATGTGGTGCTCTTGGTAGAAGAAAAACCCATCCAGGCTCACCGTATTCTCCTCGCGGCCTCGTGTGACTATTTCAGGTATGTATGACACTCACTGAAAGTTAGGGACTTTTTTAATACTATGCTTACCAAGGCTGCATTGATCTGATCAAAAATACAGTGATATTGTGAAATATTACAGTTTAAAATAACTGTTTTCTATTTGAATATATAGTAATATATAATTTATTCCTGTGATCAAAGCTGAATTTTCAGCATCATTACTCCAGTCTTCAGTGTCACATGATCCTTCAGAAATCATTCTAATATGATGATTTGCTGCTCAAGAAACATTTCTGATTATGATCGATATTGATAACAGTTGTGCTGCTTCATATTTTTGCGGAAACGATGATGCATTATTTTTTCCAGGATTCTGTGATGAATAGAAAGGTCAAAAGAAGAAGCATTTTTGTGACCCTGGACCACAAAACCAGTCATAAGGGTCAATTTTTTGAAATTGAGATTTATACATCATCTGAAAACTGAATAAATAAGCTTTCCATTGATGTATGGTTTGTTAGGATATTTGGCCGAGATACAACTTTTTGAAAATCTGGAATGTGAGGGTTCAAAAAAATAAAAATATTGGGAAATTTGCCTTTAAAGTTGTCCAAATGAAGTCCTTAGCGATGCATATCCACTCACAAAAATAAATTTTTGATATATTTATGGTAAGAAATTTACAAAATATCTTCATGGAACATGATCTTTACTTAATATCCTAATGATTTTTGGCATAAAAGAAAAATCAATAATTTTGACCCATACATATGCCAAAATACCCGTGCGACTTATGACTGCTTTTGTGGTCCAGGGTCACATTTATTGGAAATGAAAATCTTTTGTAATATTATTAATACCTTTACTTTCACTTATGATCAATTTATTGTGCCCTTAAAAAATTATATTTACCCCAAACTTTTGAACAGTAGAGGATACTGTGTATATATATATATATATATATATATATATATATATATATAAGTTGGACAATAAAACTGAAACACCTTGGTTTAGACCACAATAATTTATTAATATGGTGTAGGGCCTCCTTTTGCAGCCATCTTGGAATGACAGATGCAATTCCTTCACAGTGGCCAGAGGGATTCTGAGGCATTCCTCTTCCAGAATATTGGCCAGGTCACTATGTGATGCTGGTGGAGGAAAACTTTTTCTCACTCACTCCTCCAAAATACCCCAAAGTGGCTCAAAAATACTCAGATCTGGTGACTGTGCAGGCCATGGGAGGTGTTCAGCTTCACTTTCATGTTCATCAAACCATTCTGTCACCAGCCTTGCTGTGTGTATTGGTGCATTATCATGCTGATACACGCCCCCCTTCATCGTACAATGTTTGAAGCATTAGGTGCTCATGGTCCTCCAGAATGGTTCGGTAGTCCTCGGCAGTGACGCGCCATTAAGCACAGTAAGGAAATGCTTCACTCTGGGCAGCGACAGTCGGTGTTGAGCCTCTTTGGAGCTTCTCCACACTGTAACTCCCACGGTGAACTCATCAGAGAACAATACATGTTTCACATTGTCCACAGCCCAAGATTTGCACTGTTGGGACCAACGAAGCCAACATTTGGCATTGGCACAAGTGACCAAAGGTTTGGCTATAGCAGCCCGATCATGAATATTGACTCTGTGGAGCTCCTGACGAACAGTTTTGGTGGAAACCGGAGAATCGAGGTGCGCATATAATTCTGCAGTGAATTATAAATATTAATTTGTTTCATTGTCCAACCCCTGTAAGTGTATATATATATATATATATATATATATATATATATATATACTACCAGTCAAAAGTTTGGACACGGTAAAATTTTTAATGTTTTAAAAAGAAGTTTCGTCTGCTCACCAAGGCTGCATTTATTTAATTAAAAATACAGTAAAAACAGTAATATTGTGAAATATTATTACAATTTAAAATAACTGTTTTCTGTTTGAATATATTTTATAAAGTAAGTTATTCCTGTGATCAAAGCTGAATTTTCAGCATCATTACTCCAGTCTTCAGTGTCACATGATCCTTCAGAAATCATTCTAATATGATGATCTGCTGCTCAAGAAACATTTATTGTGTACAATTGTACAAAATATTTGTGTACAATATTTTCTTTTCAGGATTCCTTGATGAATAGAAAGTTCAAAAGAACAGCATTTATTTGAAATATAATCTTTTGTAACATTATAAATGTCTTTACTGTCACTTTTGATCAATTTAATGCATCCTTGCTGAATAAAAGTATTAATTTCTTTAATTTCTTTTCAAAAAAATTAAAATAAAAATTCTTACTGACCCCAAACTTTTGAACGGTAGTGTATAATGTTACAAAAGCTTTGTATTTCAGATAAATGCTGTTCTTTTGAACTTTCTATTCATCAAGGAATCCTGAGAAAAAAAAAAAAAAAAAAGTACACAACTGTTTTCAACGTATATATATATATGTATATAATCAGGTGCTGGTCACTATTTTAAGGTTAATGTTTCCACCATTTTTAATATGCATTTAGCTGTTTTGCAGTCCACTTAAAATGTCACGCAGTGTGACTAATCTAGTACTTTTCTAGAAGAATAAATATACCAAGTTTTTCAGTTAATATGATGTTATAAAACAGCATGTCAAATAATTATACAATAATCATAAATATTTTTTTCATATTACACCACTGTCACATAAACTACCCAATGCATACTGAGAATGCACATCAATTAAGTTACTAAACATGTCAAAGATCAACATATTTATTTATTTATGTAGGTTAATGACAAAAATATCGATGATAAAGGAGAAATCATTGAAAATAATTCTAGAATTCAGATTTAGATGTATTTTTAATTCAGAAATTAAAAAACATACTCGTTATAGAAGAGATATATTTAGGTCATTTTAAATATGAAATGCATTTCTGAATAAATTCATTGAGTTAATATTATTAATGGTTTATTACCGATGATTATTGAGTATATTTAAAGATTATTGTAAAGCTACCATGTTCTTGTGTGAAAATTGATTAGCTGAACTTAATCGTCTTTATTGTTAGACCTGACTCTCACTTGTGTAACACATCATCTTTTCAGATTCCTATGTCTTATGTGACTGTTCCTATGTTTTGTGACAGTTATTTATCATACATGGTTTTCTTTCCTTTTTTAAAAGGTTATTTTTTGGGCTTTTTTGCCTTTATTTAGATAGGACAGTAGGAGGACAGACAGGAAAATCATGGGAGAGGAGAGAGGGGATTTGGACCGGGAAAAGACCTCGAGCCGGTACTCGAACTCGGGTCACTCGAAGTTGAACTGCACCACATGTCGGAGCGCTTGCCCACACAGCTATGGCTCCGACCATATGTGATTTTCAAAAGATTGAGCTACATGATTATTGTTCCCCTGTACAGTCCTTCTGTCCTCTCTGTGTTTAGGGGTATGTTTGCCGGCGGTTTGAGGGAGATGCAGCAAACTGAGATCCCCGTTCACGGAGTCACATACACGGCGATGATGAAACTGCTGGACTTCATCTACACCTCTGAGCTGGAGCTGGACCTGGACACGGTACAAGAAGTGCTGTGTGCGGCCACTCTGCTGCAGGTCCAAGATGTGATCGGCTTCTGCTGTGACTTCCTGTTCTCCTGGCTGGATGATGACAACATCCTGGAGGTGGAAAAGCTTGCCGACATATACGGGCTGAACCAGCTCGGGGAGAAAATCCGCTCATATCTGCTTAAGAACATCCAGACTTTCTCGCGTACGCCCGTGTATCGAAAGCTTCCTGCTGAAAAGATCCTAAGTGTCCTTTCCAGCAACGAGCTGGAGGTGAGCTCGGAGAACGAGGTGTTTGAAGCAGCCCTGCACTACCATTACACCCCTGAACAGGTGGAGAAGGATGAGGTTTGCTTACAGGTGAGAAACACATGGGTTAGTCTGAGTCTGTTTGGATATGGTTAGTGATATCCAGCGGTGGACAGTAATAAAGTATTTCTAAGTACATCTGTACTTTATCAGAGTATTTTTACTTCACTAAATTCCAAAGCATAATATCGTACTTTTTACTCCACTACTTTCCATAAAAACATATCATTCTTCATTATTTCAAACCGAAGAATTCACCACGCCCTCTGAGACGGGGGTAATGTAATAAAGGCCATTTCACATATCGTTTCTTCTTTACTAACAGCCCACACTTCACCTAATATGACTGTAGGTGGCACATGGACTTCATTTAACCAACCATGATAGCTTCATCACATGGAAAATCAGTACAAAAAAACTATATTGATTACAATTGTTTTGATAAGAGTAAGTTGAACTCTACTTACCATTAATTTGACTTGGTGAGTGCTTTGTAATTTGACATCAGATATTTTATGAGATGCAGTTCAGTTGCAAATGAGACAAACCACAGATCCAGATCAGTCCACAAATGCAAATTCGTATGGACATCATCTTTTTTTTTTTCTTTTGGCAGATGGCAGCTATGTAGTTTTCAACTGCTTTACATTATGATAACTGGTAAAACCTTCCTATTATCATTCAATGTTTAACGTCTCTAAATACATGCTTGACATCATTTTTTTACTTCATATTTAATGACTTTTCCTAATTTAATGGGGATATCTGGGTAAACATAAATTTAGTATGATAATTGTTTTCAATGTCCTGTACACATTCCGATTCCATTAAAATTATTAAACAACCAATAAAAAAATAGTAGTAAGGGGAAAAATACACAATACTCAAACAGTCCTTTATGTGTTTATTATACTTGTAAAATGAGTTTAACAGACTGCTAATCTCAACAAATTCGGTAACACTTTACAATAAGGTTCATTAGTTAGGATTAGTTAACTACATTAACATGAACTAATAATGAACTGCATTTCTACAGCAGTTAGATAGATGTCAAAAAACACTACCGGTTCTGGATAAGAACCGGTTCTTGGTTCCCAACCCTAGTCATTATATCTGCTTTAGGGCCCTAACATAACCATACCTGTAATATTGAAGAAAAAAAAAATCATATTCTGTAGGAGGTTTAAATTACTGGGGTCCAACTGACCCCAGGGTGGGGGAATGTTGGTAAATTTGAGGGTAACAGTAGGGAAGCCTCAATCAAAAACTTAAAACATGAAAAAGTGAAATTTCCTAATATTAATTACTGTAATTCCAAATTGTTACATTTTTTTACATTGTATTATAGCACAGAGGGTCAATGTTCCCTCTAAGCTGCGCGTGCAGAGGACAGACTGAGACATGAAATCGTGTGGGGAAATCCATTTGATTGTAGTTTAAATGAGAAATAACTGCAGTGCTCTGGTCAACCGCTATAGAGTTATTGTCGCTATAGAGTAAGAACTGGTGAATGCGGTTTACAGGTTTCATAGAAAGAGAATGATGTGAGCGGGCCTGAGCCAAATCAGTCGCGGTAAGAATACTGTCATTTTTGCGGACTAAATAGCTCAATACGAGAGGCAACGCGAAACGAAAAGACGTGAAATAAAACGTCATGTTTTAATGAAGAAGTGGCGGAAATAACGGATGATGGGCACAGAATGTTAACAAAACTCTGAGACATTTACAATTACACACTCGCCACAGGTGTAGTGTCCAATCTCAAAATACCTCAGTTTAAATCAATTATTGTGTGTGGGGGTGGTGGTTTCAGGGAGGTTTAGATAACTATAAAAGAGTTAACATTTTCACTTTTCTTAAAAATATTTGGCTATCAGATCTGTTTAAATGCTTCAGGTTTTTTTTCATATTATAATATATTAAAACAAAATGAAGCATTTAAACTGATATAATACTGTGTATCAGTTTAAATGCTTCAAGATTATATTAGATTTTATTATATTATAATGTAAGCCTAATAAAGAATTGATCTTACAAGAGGATTGTTTAGGGATCCTTGCCACTAAATATTTTGAAACCTCCTGGTATAGAAAATCTGGGAAATTCATAAGCAATAAACATTTAATTTTGATGGTTTAACACTATCTGTTGCTAATAATTGAATGTACAAAAACACATTATGGTTGTCCCAAACCATCAGTGTAACTGCTCATATTATTATAAAGAATTGAACTGTCCTGCAGGAGGACAGAAATTATTTTTTAATAGAATTTCTTGGTAAAGACTGGTACAGTTAACGCAGCAATGTGAAAAAAAATCTCAAGTAACCTAAAATGTGCTTAATTTAGTGACTGAACTGATTGTTTTCAAAAATATGATTTATTATATCACTAAGTTACATCAAGGGTCAAATAAAATAGAAATGGCACTTTAAAGTTAAAAGTTACAATTGCATGATTAACATTTTGTGTGTGTGTTTACGTAGTATTTATTAATTTATTTTTTTTCAAAAATATCTTTTTTTGTGTGTTTTTATACAGGTTTGAAACAATTCAAATTTTTCATTTTTAGGTGAACTATCCCTTTAATCATCATAGCATTAATATCTTCTAGCTTGATGACCACTGTACAGGTCTGATATAAAGAATGTTTTTGCTCAGGTGGCCAAAATGTGCACTCAATAGAGAAAAGTTTTGCTTAGCAAGAAAAAAAATTAGAGGGAACATTGACAGAGGTTACACGGACCGCATTTATTCACCAACCATGACAGCAAAATGATCAAGAATCATGTTTGGATTTATTACAGTTCGACACAGAGAAGGTTCGCTCGCAGATTTAGTAGCAGCAAATCGCAAATCACAACAGACTCACTAAACTCCAACATACATGTTTGTCGGCGGTGTTAGATCATCAGCGCTTTTGTGGCCCAGTATTGCCAGATTAACAAGATTAAATAAAGCACTGGGAAGAATATGTATCCTTTTAAGGGAAAAGCCTCGTTTGGGGGATTTCTCTTGGAAAGATAGTGGAGGCTTGTTACCAGGGCCTAAAACTAACATTTTGCCACTCCTGCCAATAGCCGGTGACTTAAAGGGTTAGTTCACCCAAAAATGAAAATAATGTCATTTATTACTCACCCTCATGTCGTTCTACACCTGTAAGACACTTTGTTCATTTTCAGAACACAAATTAAGATATTTTTGATGAAATCTGATGGCTCAGTGAGGCCTCTATAGACAGCAATGTCACCGAACCTCTCAAAACATATTTAAAACAGTTAATGTGAGTTCAGTGGTTCAACCTTAATATTATAAAGCGACAAGAATATTTTTGTGCACCAAAAAAACTAAATAACGACTTTTCAACGATATCTAGTGCTGGCCGATCTCAAAACACTGCTTCAAATCTTTTGTTTCGAATCAGTGATTCGGATCGATACCACAGCTAAAACTACTTGCTTAATTAATATAATTTTAATAGCCTGCATCAGGGGTCTCCAACCCTGCTCCTCAAGGGCTACCATCCTGCAGAGTTTAGCTCCAACCCTAATCAAACACATCTGAACCAAATATCACGACGATTACGTTCAATTAATCGAGAGAAGCAGAAATCGTTGTCACGATTAAAATACGATTAATTGCGAAGCCCTAATTTGTCGCCACATATTTACACAGATTTTTAATACAATTGTACGTACAGTACTAATCTTTCTTATTAGTGTTGACTACTGACTAGTCTGACTAGTGCTGGCTGGAATAAATATATGGTTCATCAATCAGTACATTTTGTACTTTAATACTCACTTTAAAAGCTGAAATTGAGTACTTGGGCCTTTACTTTTGCTGGAGTAATATTTTAATAGGGTATCTCTACTTTTACTCAAGTACTTGAGTTGTGTACTGGCAATATCTATAACAAATCAACTCTTCCTGTAGGATTCATTGCAGATGTTGGAAGCGGTGCGGTTCTGTCTGATGGAGAAGCATGTGTTGCAGCGCTTGCACAGCCGATTAAAACAGTGCCCGCTGCGGGACTCAGTGGCTGCCGCTCTACGTTACCACAGTCAGGAGCTGTGGCAGCCGGTGATGCAAACCCCACTCACTCAGCCTCGCTGCAGCTCCCAGTGCATTCTGGGATTTGGTGGCATGTATTCATCGAGCGCACTGGTGGACAATGAAGAGCGGTTCCAGGTGTTCCACCCCTCCTGGGGGGAGTGGCGTAGTCTGGCTGCAGACCGCGCTCCTCGCATGTCCAACATGGGCATCGCGGTGCTTAATAACTTTGTGTACTTGATTGGTGGAGACAAGAACACCAGCGGCTTCCGCGCTGAGTCTCGATGCTGGCGGTAAGTGATGCTGCATTATGATTTTTATAGATGGTGAAGTGCAGCTACGCATCTAGAGCAACTGTTAGAAGAACGCTGCTTGTATTATGTGTTGTTATAACTGTCTGGACTATGTCTACATAGATATTCAATCCTTATATTTTAATATTTTGTAGAGCCACCTTTTCCAATAATGACATCTTTGTTGGGGTATGAATGAAGCGAGGTGACAACACAGTCGGCTTTTTATAGCCGCTAGTTCTTTGTTGTCGGTTTGGTGTGTCATGGCCTTTATAGTCAGATTGGCTTCACATTATTCAGGTTGGAGATCAGGTGTTTGCATTCACTTTGAACTTTAGCTACTCCCATATGACCTTGTGTTTGGGATTATTGGATTTGTATTATATCCAAATCACAGACCAATATAATCCAATAAGTGCGGATTGGATTATTGGACTTGTACATCCAAATCTGAGATCAGTATAATTTAAAGATCACTCATAGTTTGAAATCAGTTCCAAAACTCTCAAATGAAGTCAAATTAATCAAATATGAATCCAGTGAACTCAGCATAAAGAAACTGACAATTATAGTCATGCACATCATCTGTTATTTCTTCTTACACATGATGAGCTAAAGTATAGAAACATTCTAGAAACTTTACAAAAAATGGACACCTCATTAAATTAAACTATAATTAAATTATATAGGCACTTTATCAAAGCAACTTACAGATGCACAAGCAATTTCTCACATGAAAGCCAAAAATACTCAATTTAAATACGTTTAAGCTGACACACTAAAATAAAAAAAACTAAAATAAAAACATTTCAACATATACAATCGAAATATATTTAAAAATGAAAACTAAAAATACAAAAAAAAAACATTCAAAATATTAATAAATACTGTAATAGTACACAAATAACCCTGCTCTTGATATGATTGACATGATATGTTTACTTGCATCCTCAGTTATTAATGGCAATTTCCTCTGTGGCTCGAAACAAAAAAACTTTGAAGGAAAGCCTTTTCTAAGTAGTGTTTGTTTGATTTGATTTTCACTTCCTGTTAATTTTACCACTGTTGTACAGTGTTGGTAAAGCATTACAAGTAGTGTTGGGTAAGTTCCTCTAAAAAAGTAATTAATTACATCTTCAACAATGTAATTAGATTACTCTATTAATTACTCTCTCTAAAAAATTATTGCATTACTTATTACTAATTACTTTCTAAATCCCATATCAACCTCAACCTTGCTGAACAACACAAGTATGGACATGAAACTGATTTTTTTTAATTCTTTCAAATAAATAATATAAGGGGCTGTTTACACAACACTGTTTTCAACTTAAAACAGAAAACTTTTTATGCATTTTGGCCATTTATTTACATGACAACGGCGTTTTGGGGGCCTGAAAATGCAAACTTTTGAAAACTGGTTTCAAAGTGCAAGTTTTTGAAAGCGATACCATTATCGTCTCCGTGTAAACTGCAAAAATGTGAATCTGTGAAAATGTTAAGTTACTTTGTTTTTCCATTTATTGACTGACAGCTCTCCTGTGTCATGTACATTGTGGTATGAATAATATGCATGACGCAGGAGGTCCCAAGAGATACTTTTAATAATAATCACAGTGAATGCTAGCAAGGAAAATAACACATACCACATTAAGTACGCAACGAGAGCTGGCAAAGGAATTAACAAAACAGGAAGTACTTATGTGTGGAGAACTACAGTAAACTAGATGCAGGTATGATTAATTAATAACCAAGGTTACAAACAAGGAGAACTTAGTAGCTATAGAAAAAGGAACTAAACTGTAAGGAAATACAGGAACATTAACAAAAACATAATGAAACAATGAAAAAAATTGATGCACCTATTTATGGCAATAACGTAACAACATTTATTTTCATCAAGAGGTGCATCAAATTTTGGTCAAGATCTTGTATTGACAATGCAAGAGGTGAGCACTCTGTAAAGTCACACATCCCAAAGACTTTCAGATTCATGTGTGAAAATGATTCTTCATGCTCCCTCCCAACCATTCTTTCACAATTTGAGCCTGATGAATCTTGACATTGTCATCCTGGAATATGGCCATGATGTGTCTTCTTACATGGTTGTTTAAGAAATGAAAAGCTACACACTCCATCTTTCAGGGTTAAAAGAACCGTTGCCAAACATATAACATGATAGAAACATAATAATCACAGCAGGAATGATCCAGCCATAGACTCTTAAGTATTTGCCTATTTAAATCCAAACAGCAACTTTTTTTTTTGTCCGAGCAGTGTATATATAGACTTATTTATTTCTGTAACTTTATTGAAAGCATGTTGTCAGAGCAACATTAATAAAGAAATACTAGAACATAGTTATGCAACTGTGACTGAACAGATATTGTTGTTTGTGTTGTAAACAATGGTCCGTTCATGAACTGCTGAATGAGTTATGTCAGTTAGGTTGAGACAGAGCAGCATTTCAATACGGTCTTTTGTTTTGAACAGAGAGAATCTCAGTGGAAATTATTATTCACTTTGTCCCATATTAATTTAGCACAGACAGCTGAAAAAAACATGATTTGTAGTGATGCTTCAAATGAAATGCTTCTGTTTGAAGAATAACGAATGAAAAACATAGCCTAGTAATGAAAACAATTTTTTTTTTAAATACATTGCTACAAACCAGGACAGAAAATATATAAAAACAATTAATATTACATGAAACAAATGATATAATTTACATACTACACTTTTTGATCCATCTCTTATTATTATTGTATAACAGTATTTGATTCATTCCATTGTCTTCTCGTCAAGATACGATCCCCGCCACAACAGCTGGTGTACTATCGAGCCTTTACGGCAACAGCATGCGGATCATTGCGTCTGTGTGGTTGATAAATACATCTATGCCATTGGAGGACGAGACTACACCAATGAACTGCACTGTGTGGAGCGCTACAACCCACAAACCAACACCTGGGAATATGTGGCGCCGCTGAAACGAGAGGTGAGCGGTTTTGGATAAACCACTGAAGACTTTTAAATTGAAAATGACATCCATTGTTGCTGATTGTGAACTACATTGGTTATCTGTCGATATGCTAATATAAATATTAGGTAACACTTTATTTTACAGTGTCCTTGTTACATATGTAACATGTACTTACCATAGTAATTATGCATAATTACATGCAACTAACCCTTAACCAAACCCTAACCCTATAGTAAGTACACGTTGTTAATTAATATTGCTTCGTACTTAAATATATAATTACACTGTAACAATGACAAAACATAGCCTAGTAATGAAAACAATGACATATTTAGTTACATAAAGTATTCTCTAATATTTAAGGCAACGCATCAGTTCAGGCAGGTCACATGATCAAGGCTGGCAGTCAGCTGATTCATGGCATTTATTAGATACTTCAAATATCACTTTCCTATCAATATACAACATAGAATGAAAACAGTTAACTTAAATTGTAATCATATTTCATAATATTACTGTTTTTACTGTATTATTGTTCAAGTAAATACAGACTTGGTGAGCAGAAGAGACTTCATTAAAAAAATCTTAATTATTCCAATCTTTTTCTGGGAGTGTAAGCTGCTAAATGCACTATCTACCACAAGAATGTGACGTGAGTTTATGAACTTTCAGCTGTCCATTTACACTGTCACATGCCTCTGTCTGCAGGTATATGCCCACGCTGGAGCAGTGATTGATGGGAAGATCTACATAGCATGTGGCCGGCGGGGAATGGCTTATCTAAAGGAGACCTACTGTTATGATCCCAGCGGCAATCACTGGAGCATGTGTGCCGAGGGCCCGGTGGAGCGCGCGTGGCACGGCATGGCAGCAGTTAATGGCCGCGCTTATGTCATTGGAGGCAGCAACGATGGTTGCGGTTACCGACGAGACGTCCTCAAGGTACTGAACTGCTGAAATACCTGCCCTTGGCAGCAGTTACAGTTTGATGTAAAACTTGTGTGAACATACATAAAACACCTTTTACAAACCAACTGTTTTATTAAAAATGTAACTATTAAAAGCAATTTAAAATCATCTAATTCCATTAAATATGACGGGCCCTATTTTAACGATGCAAGCGCATGGTCTGAAGCACATGGCGCAGGTGCACTTAGGGCATGTCCGAATCCACTTTTGCTAGTTTAACGATGGAAAAAATGGACGGCGCACCTGGTGCATTGTCCAAAAGGGTTGTACCTAGTCTCTTAATGAGTCATGGGTTGTCGGCGTAACGTGCAATAAACCAATCAGAGTGTCATCTCCCATTCACTTTAAAAGCCAGTTGCACTCACGCCATGGCGGGTTCGCTATTTACATGGCAGAATATAGACACCCTCAACCTGATGAGTCAGTTAAAGGGGGGGAGTATCACACAGTTTCTGCCAATCTCATGTTAATCTTGAGTACCTATAGAGTAGCAGCGCATCCTGCATATCTCCGAAAAGTCTTTCGTTTTATCATATTTATGAAAGATACATACGCTGTACCGAGTCTTTCTGAAAACAGCTGAGCGCCTGGAGGCGTGCCGTGTGAGCGGAGCTAAAGAGTGACAAGCTGTCACAAGCACGCGCAGCTTTTGCGTAGCGATCGTCTGCAAGCTATCAATGGTCAGCTAAACAGATGTATTTAAACACACACAATACACCATTGCATTATCCCTGGATAACTTTTGAATCACTATAATGAATATAGCGTATAGTGAATGATGAATAATGAATTTATGAATTCACTACGTTCGTGTTGTTTACATTACATTATGCACTTAGGCGCCTATTGCCAACAAAACAGACATTTGAAGCAGTTTTACTCTCCACCTGCGGTTCCGACTCATGACTGGGATCATTACCAATGTGACCGCTCCATCTTTCAGTTTCAAACGATCTGTAAATCCAGCTTAGAACTGGGCCTTGTTTATGAAACCATAAGCGCCGATCCTGAGGGCTCGAGCAGCCACGGAAAAACACGAGACATTCTCCATTCATTTTAACCAATAAAAAAGTGATTGCAAGTATCAGACACAACTTTATCTTTATTTTGATAGTTAATTTAAGGCAGTTGGATATTTTAATGACAAATATCGAGAGCGCATCAATGTAATGCATGAGCACAAATCTCTCAGCTCCACTGGGTTCTTTGGGAAACAAGGCTTCCTGTGCAGCGCTGCCGACGACTTCTGTAAAGCCGAACGAAGCGCATTGATGGGCGTGCTCTTGCTCTCTTGCTTTGGTCGATGTGTGCGCGCACGTTCTTCCTGGAGAAGTGCCCGTAGAAGGAATTCAGCCCTTTATTACATAATAAAGAGCCATACTTGAAAAAAAAAAAGTGCGAAGTTTGTGAGGAATCGGAAGAGTATTTTTGGCACAGAAATACTCCGTCATACATCCAACTTGTGTTTTGAAACTTTGGCCATGTTTAGCGTGAGAATCCAATTCTTTAACAGTGTAAATAAGTCAGAATGCATGAAATAGCTTTAGACCCCTCCTTTAAAATACACGTGTGTATTGCCACGATTGGTCAAATAATTAGCCAATTTCATTCGTCATTAATGCAAATAGGTCATTCTGATACATGCAATAACTATCCATTATGACATGTAGGCATTTTTTTTCTTTATTCACATAATAATAATCTTTTACATTGTAATCCTTTTATTTTTTTATATTTGGCGTGTTTGTATGCTGCTGCGCATCCCTGTGTGTGTAATAAGCAGACTGTACATGCGTTGTGCACCCGCCTATAGGCGCATATTACTAACACGCTCTTTAAATAACAAAAAAATACTGCACCATTGACTTTAGACCAGGTTTCAAGACCAGTTCCTCAAAATAGCAACACGCCAACAATGCGCCTGAACACACCTCGTTTTCAGACCAGCATGCCCATGGGCGAACAGATGGGCGTGAGTGCATTTGCTATTTAAACAACGTGGCGCTGGACGTGAAAATGATGACTGCGTCGGTCTGAAACTAGCAAAAAGCACTTGCGTCACGCCTGGCGCCGCATTGCACCAGGTGTATGATCGGGCCCGAAGTGTCTGTATATTGCTTTATTTTATTAAATTGTTGAGCTTGTTTTATGAAAAGCTTGGTTAATCAGGCCATAAAGAGAATATTAACTTAAACTCTTCCTTTTTATTATACAAATGTGTCATTAAAAATGTCTGAAAATGTAATAAAACGTTTAATGGTTCATGGGTTCACAGAGATCATCGCCCCCTAGTGGCAAACCATTGAAATTTTGAAACGTTTTTGAAACCGTTATGATAAAACGAAGCCTTGTTAACTGAAATCACGTGACTTTGGCAGTTTGATACAGACTCAGAATCATTTGTTTTGAACAAGGAAAGGTTTCGAAGCTTCACGAAGCGTGTTTCGAAAGAGCTTATCACTAGACTAAAAAAGTATTGATAAGAAACACATTATTGTACTTTTTAGAGTATTGGAATCTATTGTGGAGTCCCCACATATGTCACATGAGGATTGTGTGGCTCGCTAGTCATTGACAGGTCTATCTGTCTGTATAGGTGGCGTGCTACAACCCAACAGCAGATGTGTGGTCTGTGGTGAGCCCGTTGCCTGCTGGGCATGGAGAGCCAGGTGTGGCAGTCCTCGATGGAAGCATCTACATCCTGGGCGGAAGGTCGCACGATAAGGGCAGTCGGATGAAGTACGTTCACATTTATAATGCACAGGAGGACCGATGGGAGAGCGGAACAGCCCTCGAGGACCGTGTATCGGGGATTTCAGCATGTGTCTTGCTTTTGCCACAAGCAGCCGTGGCCCAGGCACGCAGCTGGGAGCAAAGGGCTAAAGCATCATGGGAAGAGGTAGAATGGGATGACTCGGACAACTCAAGCGAGGACTGATGGCATTAGTGCTGCTCAGGTAGGCTGTGAAGTTGCAAAGTGAGGGAATTGTGTGCTTTATTAAAATCAAGTTTTGAGGGTGTTATAATCTGATTTTCGATTGAACAGTATGTGTAACCCATCAGTGTGGAGATGGTGAAGTCTTTGTTTGTCACCTGTCCAGTAACTCAAGATAAGTTCTGGTTTAGATTATCTCCAAATCCCTCTCTTTCCTGTTTGTGGGTTAATTTTACTGACTCTTGTACGTTGTTTTTGTCATGCTGCAGATTTTCTTTCTGTTTTACATCCAGAACTATGGGAAACTGGTGGGGATGCAAACACTGTACGTGCACTTTACAAATACAGGTGATTTGATTTTGTTTATAATGATGGTGCCTTTATTTTACAGATGTGTTTTGGTAAGTCCAATGCCTTTTTTATTAATAGATTTAAATTAAGTGCAATAACATTTTTCAAAAAGGAAATGAATGCTTTAGTGCAGGGGTCGGCAACCATTGACGGAGTAAACATTCTCACAAGACTGAAAATGGACAACGAGGAATATTATATGATTGAAATTTTAACTAGTTGTTTATGTTGTGAATGTGAATGATCCGGGGCCAAGCTGCAAATGCAAGTAAAAATAGTAATCTAACCTTAGCTCATATAAATGGTGTGCATGAGTCAAATTAGGGCTGCATGATATTGGAAAAAAATTGACATTGCGATATTTTGTTTTTCTGCAATATGAAAAAAATTCACCAGATGACTTGAATAGAATTAATTCTAGGATGATTGGGGTGATTTTGTAGGTGAGCGAATACACGTAGAAAATAATAAACTATTACACACATAGATAAATATAATAGAACAAAGACACAAATGAAATAGTGGTAAGCCTAACAGTATTCAGGTACAGAAATTGAATAATCAAATGTAAAAATAACACTGCATTGTCTCTGTATAATTTAAATATAATTAATCAGTGTTAAAACTACAAAATTGATTTTTCTCTTTGTCTTTTGTTGTTTGATTAACATTCATGACACAGAAAGCAGCAGGAATATTAGGCTGCTGTCACTTTAAGATGAGGATAGATAATCTTTTTCGTGCATTTTGACAATTTTTTTTTTTTTTTGCATGTATGTGTCCATTCAGGCACAAATAGATGCGGAAGAGAACGTATTCAGTGTTCACGTGCATCTGTGCGTGTGTGTATGTGTGTGTGCACAGAAAACAGCCACACGTTCAGTTCTCTTTTGCGTCTTCATGCACTCAAATGGTTTAAAATCGCTTGAATGTGTCACCTGACAGGACCTAAAACACGCTCAAATGATAAACTTTCATTGAATGATGGTCAAACTTTACAATTAATCCGCAAATCACGTGCGTATTGAACCGTGGTGTCTGGTATGGATTAACGATCCCTATACTTGACATCGCACATCTTGTGATGTGACAATCGCGGATGCGCACATCGCGATTTTGATGCTAAAACAATATATATCGTGCAGCCCTAATTCAAATGAAACTGCCTACTAAATAAAACATCTATCACGACTCATGCCAAGTATCAAATTAAAAGCCCCAAAAGCAACATTATGAGTAACAAATAATTAGGGATTCACAATACATCGGCCACCAATATCGGTATCTGACAATATATGTTCATTTTTAATGTTATCGGCCCAATAAGAAAATTTGGCCGATATATTAAAGCCGATAAATAATGGATTATTTTCTTCAGCCTGAGACACTTCAGATGTGCACTGTTCACTATGATGGTTTTAAATTGCTTGAAATATGATTGAAAATCACTTCAAAAAGGAAAATACAGTTAAGTGCAACATCTGCAGAGCTAGTCTGTCATATAGGCTACATAATATTATAATGAGAACATTATAATTGTGTGCTTGGGACATGGTGAGATTTTGTTTTTGTAATCAGACTTGCAAAAATTATATACAAATTTGGATTTAGATTTATCAGCTAATATATCGGTTATCGGCTGTCAAATATAAAGAATTATCGGTTATCGATATCAGCCAGAACTTTCATATCGGTGCACCCCTACAAATAAGTATGATTTCTGAAGGATCATGTGACACTGAAGACTGGAGTAATGATGCTGAGAATTCAAAAATTCAGCTTTGCATCACTGGAATAAATTAGATTTAAAAATGTATTCAAATAGAAAACAGTTATTTTGAATAAAAATATTATTTCGCAGTATTACCCTTGGTGAGCAGAAGAGACTTCTGAACTTTTGAACGGTTGTGTATATACAAAAGGAGAAAGAATTCTGTCACAGTGGTTGCCAAAATAAATGAAAACTTACGCTTTATGTCAGAAAGGTTGCCGACTCCTACACTAATGAATGCTGAATTACTGGTATGTTGGATGTTGGGTTGCTCCAAAGAGAAATCAATAACAATTGTAAAAGTCAGGTTGGATTATGGGCTAGTTTAACGTGAACTGTTATTCAAGTGTTCCTCTGGTGTCTTCTGCAATGTAAAAGCGATTCTGTTCTGTTCAGAATTCCTTGTAATATTATGCACTGATATAAAGCACTGCTTCTTACTGTTGGCTTTTTCTTTTATTTATTGGCTATCTTCAATATATCAGACTTATTGCCTCTTTAAACTGTCAACACTAAATTTATTTTTTGTTTGACCCTGTTGAATGTCATAATCAGGATCATCAGCATATTAAATCTGAAAATCATTGGTTTTCTTATTTTTAATAAACAATTTGCAGAATATATTAAATATGACCTAAAATGATATAAATATACATTCACTCTTACCTTCATGGTACAATACTTTATTTTGAAAATAGGTATTGGGATCACTGCAATTGCTAAGACTAACTGTATTTCTTCTAATATTTTGGAAATGCATTTCACGTTTTAACTGCATTATTACCAACTTGCAATGTCAAAGTTCATGAATGATCACATTGACAATAAAGAGCAATGGATTGTACTGCAGTTGTTTGGGTTTCACACAGGGCCGGATTAATACCAATCTGAAGAAGGAAGAAGTGTTACGATGTTTAAAGAAGCTGAGAAGCGGAAGTTATAATAAAGAGGGAATATTTTCTGTCAGTCATGTGAAATTGATTCGGAGACAAATGTTGGAGCATGTGATGGTCTTTTAACTGCCTCCTCTGCATTAACACGTGCTTCTCTTTTAAAGTTACCCAGAGGAGCTCTTTTAGAGCCGCACTTAAATGGTTAAATGGGGTTTTTACACCTTGAACGTTTATGGTCTCTGTCTTTCTTGCACACTCATCTCATTCGTTCACTTCACTTAGACATAAAAACCCTTTCAGAATCTTGTTTGGTTGATTTGCTCTCTCTCTCTGACAACAATCTCATAGGGAGTATCATATATTTCCAGCACTTAACAGTCATGTTTGTATGACACAATCATGCAAAAGCTCCTTTTCCAGCTCTTTTCCTCAAACATCTTTGACATATTAAACTAGAAGTACACTAAACCTCATGTTAAATTCATTACGTTAATGATCATATGATAAAGCAAATGGTTTATATGACAAATACAATGACGTGTTATAAATTCATAACATTGGTGAAATTCAACAGTAGTTTCTGAAAAACCCCTGACAAATATAAAACAAGCTGACAAATAGATTCTGATCTAATCAGCCGTTCATGGGCTGTTTAGATTTCATTTCTGATGGCCTACATGAAATGCAGACTTCAGAGTAGATACCTACACAAACACAAGATTTTTCTCCTAGAATGTTCAAATTGTAAAGATAGCATTTTTATATGTTCTAGATTAAATGTTTTTATATACCTGAGATACAGTATGTGCAAAATATGTGAGCTAATAAAGAACAACAATAAAAATAGTACATTCTTTGATGACTTTTAGACAACCACTAACAAAATACTGTATGTGAATGTGTTCTTAGAAATATAGAGGGAAAACTTTCCTGTCCATCACATGAATTTCACTTAATAGTTTAATGTGAACTCTCTCTCTCTTCTTGCAACATTTTATAATTAGATTTAGACCCTGTTGTGGCCATTTTTCATATTTGTATGCATGCTTAACTCTTTCCACGCCAGCATTTTTTTTTCTTTAATTTTTACCAAACTTTCGTTGCACTAGGAATATTTTATGTATGAATATCTGAACATGCAATATATCAAAAGAAAGAACGGGCTCTGTTTAAAAAAACATCAACACTTGAATATTGTGGGTAAGTTTTGAGCAAAAAGCTGAGAAAATTGCATTTTTGTCAAAGACTACAACGTGCATAAGAAATGCTTTTATCACTTGTTTCTGCTCCTTTTTTGCCTGTGTTTTGATCCAGAGATTCTGTCCTCTTTCAGAATGCATAATAGCGCCACCTACAGTATAACAGTTAAAACATGGATTGCTGGAAAATTCCGTTAATAGAGGGGAAAGAGTTAAGCCCTGGGTATACTTCATTTTTTGGGCGTACGCTAGTGTACGCACACAGTCGAACGCGCGGCCTTGCAAAGTATACTTCATTTGACTCATACGCGTACACAGGCATTCGACGCATGCGCAGTTTTAAGCAGTCTCTTTCCACGACTTACAACACTTGCAAACATCTTTGTATTCTTTCATGCTAGAGTTTCTAACCTCTTCACACAATCTCTTGTTTATGTAGTCCTCCATCGTCTCTGTAGCTTGCATGTGTTCCGGTCTGTTCTGTTTATGCAGTTTTTCTTTAACTACCTTGTGAGTCGACGGCGCCAGTGCACGGTTGCCACCTTGTGGATAAACTATTTACTGCAAAAAAATTAAATGCGCATGTACGACCTTACAAAAATCCAGTGTGGTGAGAAATCGAGTCCCCCCCCAGGAATCAGGTCTCCTTTAGGACCGTGAGTGATCCCATTGGTTCAACGGGCTTTTAATGGGTAGTATTTTTAGTGTCTGATTAAAATTCCTGCAAAATCACGTTATGATTTATATTGTTTAAAATGCGTTATAATGACCATTAATGTCTTTTAAATTACATTGTTCATATACTAGTATATAACTGAAGCAATAGGTTTTTTAGTTAGCTTATGTACTAGCATAGCATACATCTACCCAATTAGCCTGTTAGCTTAGCTTATATTATATTAGGAGTGTTTTTTGCTTCCAATATCTGTTTCCAGTTTGTTCTATTATACAATACATAGGCATTCATTTTATATTTCAAGCATGTTGTTTGTGCACTTAATGTAATAAACATCATACAATAACGAAATGGGTTATAATTAGTCAAGACATCACCATAACAACTTTTGATCTGGCATTACTACCTGGGTCCTAAAGGAGACCCGATTCCTGGGGGGACTCAATTTCTCATGACACCAGCGGTGCGCGTACAGTACGCATGTACTCTTCTGATGACGAAATTTGCGTCACGTACACTGTACGCTGACCCTCATACACGTACATGTAAAGAGTGAAGTATATTTTGGGTTTTATGCTGCCTTCATGTGCTCTTGGAATTATCGTAAATACAAGTTTCCTAGGAAAAAATTGCACATGAACGCCCTCCAGCATACCCTCCTAGCTCATAATCACGGCTTCAGAAGTGGGAATTGACCCTTCCCTGGGAGTTTGATTGACAAGCGATCTAACCAATCATAGCGCCGAATCCGCCATTTTGTCCGACAAAGCAGTCGGGAGTTAGAAGATTAACCTCGGTGGACTTGAACTTGAAAAATGGTGTGTACTGACGTCTTTCCGCGTTTGAAACAACATTCCTTCTCATGTTCATTCATGTTTATTTGATGCTATAAATGAACTAGTAGGAAGAGATGATCGGTCCATGAGCCGTTTGAGCTGAGGCGCTACAGTGATCTGTCACGACAATTTAAAGAGCCACAAAACAGTTTTTATTGTTTGAATTTCTTAAAAAAAACTACACAATTTGAAAGCTGGGACTTTGTTTAATATCATAAGTAACCATCATGGCTTGTCGGACAAAGCAACAGTAACTAAGGGGGGGGCGGGTCTTTGCGAAGGGTCAATCATCAAATTTCCAATAGCGCGTGAAGGCAGCATTAACGTAAGTAAAATGCATCAGTGTTTACCTTGTTCCTGCCACAAAATGCCCATGTTTTTCTAAACATAGAACATAAAACATATATGAAAGCATATTCTAATAAGTGTTGTCAGCAGTATATAAAGTTAAAATGAGCAATTTCAGATATTGTTCAAGTTTGAGGTAAGTCATGATTTGTTGTGCTCTTGGTTAAGCCACAGAAGCAGTTCAGTAAATTCAGACATGGTAATGCTTATCTGTAGTGTGTGAGTACCAAATAGCTGCTAAGCTTGTCTCAAAGATGCTAAAGAGCTCTGTAATGAATTGAGCTTGGCTAATTCTCCCACCCAGGACATACAAACACACAAATACACCTCCCTCCCTCCCCCCTTTACGGCGGTCATTAGCGCCTGACATCCGTGACGGCAGCCATCAGCGTCCGTCTGCATTTTGGAGTGGTGAAAAGAGCTCTGACATCCCCCCCATTTTCACGCCTTTTAAGACTCTTTCATGGGCACAGAGGGGTCTATGACATGCTTTGTTATGTAAGGTATTACCTTAACTGTCCCAAGGATGCAACATCAAATAATGTGTGTGTAGACAGACAGAGATAGGTGGGGTTCCAATTAGAGCCAACAAAAGGGGGGAAAGTGAAAGAAAAACAAAAAATATGCTAAGTTACACTGAGAGTTAAATAAAAACATAATTAATTGACAGAAAGGAACAACCAAAAAGCAAATGTGAAAAATTCTAAAAGAGAAAATACAAATATTTGTGCATTATTTGTTACAGAAAATATTGAGCTTAAATACCTGGTGGATATTTGTTGAACTGTTCCATTTTTTTTATGATTTGGCAACTGTGTGCTAATATAAAGTTGACAGAGCTTCTTATATTAATGATACTACCTAGATATTTGGTTTGGCTTATATTTGAATATATCTTATCTTTACAATCACAAGCCAGTGAACTACAGAAATTATGGCAAATTACGATTAGGATCTCACACAGACCTTCAAAGTGCTCTCATTAACTCTTACAGCAGATGTTTGTCTACTTCACTTCCCCTTGAACTAAACTTCTTTATGACCCGATTAATATATCCATATATATATATATATATATGAGCTTATTAGCTGTTTGTTTCTTATTCTTTGAAAAAGAAAAAGACCATGACCACAACATCTTTGAAGACATTTACTGACCATTCTGTATTTCAGACATACAACATTGTAATTTCCAAACAGCATTTTACACTACATGTTTCTCTTTTTAACAAAAATAATATTAAGTAGCAGCAAAAGAACACACAATAAATAGACATCTTAACAACAAAGCCAGGAAAACCAGTCCGTTCTGGGTCCTCTGTACGCAGGCATTTGAGGTTTCAAGTTAAAATGAATCAAAAGTCAGTTTTCAAATGCATTTAATGGTACATCCTTTGGCACAATCGACAAGCACACCATCTTTTCTCACAGCGCAAAGAATACAAAGACCCTTAGATAAGAACACAGACTTTTCTTCAATTAAACTGAAGCAGGTTCTTTATTTTCTATTTGCACTTTTGCATCCAAGTTGACTCACAAACAACATTTCAGTGTTCACTGTTCTAGAGTTTATCTGGTGCTCACAGGTACCGGGTGCCATCATATGGGTCAGAACCAGACCTCATTGTGCAGACTTTAGAAAGCATCTCGTCCCGTCTCTTGTTCAGCTGTCCAACTCACCAGCACGAGTAAGAGAACAATGGGTATTGGCTCCAGTCCCCTACATTTCCGTGGTGATACCCGTGATGGACGGCCTGGGTGCTGTATTCGCTGGGTAGGTGGTGATGGGGAGGTGGTGGAGGGGGGTATTGAGCGGACGCTGGCCCGCTCCACTGTCCCAGAGACTGTTCTGTGCTGTAGGGGGTGTAGAGAGGATGGTGGCCCAGCATACCTGGCTTGGCCTGGGCTATGGCCATGTTCAGCACCCCTGTGTAGTCCTGGTGCCCCGCGGAGGGATGTGGTGGGCAGGGGGGGAGGCCGAACTCTGGGGCGGAGGGCTTGCTAGAGGTGTCGTGATCGGGTACGGTGGCAACATCCGGCACACGGGATTCGAAGCTGGAGCGGCCGGTGCTTCCACATCCACTGCTGCTACCAGCACTGGAGGATGGCGAGGGGGACTTGCCGTATTCATGAAATCTGTGAAAAGATCCAGATTTTATCACTGAGACATTGACAAGGCAGAACATAGCAGAATAAAGGTCTTGTTTGAGGTCAGTACTAAGTACCTGTACGGCTGGTACGTGTTCTGTCCAGGTACGAGCTGTTCAGAGCTGTACATGTCTCGAGGGTCCGAGCCCAGTGGGGACTCTGCACGGAGAGCGTGGCTGTTATCCCGGTCACACGCACCTCCCCACGGGGAGTACCGCTCGGCCTTCACCTCCGACTCCTTTCGGCCCACGTGTTCATCATCCAGACCTTCACATGCAGATTGCTGGATATCTGGGAAGATGAATATCAAGGAGACTTGAATAAGTTACAACTACTTGAGAATTTTAACTAAATCTATCCATACTTTGCATAAAGAGAGGCATAAATTCAAATGTGAAGACAATTACCTCTTGGGCTTCCATGTTCAGAGTCTTTTGACACGTTCATTTTCTTTGCAACTCTCTCAGGATCAGCCAGACTTCTGTTTGCTCGTCTGTGAAAGAAAAGTTCAATTATGTAAACAATTTAAACCAATTTATTGAACTTATTGGAAATTTAAAAAAATATATAATTTTTTGGGTATTTTACTTTACATGTTTTCTTTGTTTTTGTATAGTTATTCAAGTTGGGTTGAAACTAGACAAACCCAGCGGTTGGGTTAAATGTTTGTCCAACCTGCTGGACAGTTTTATTTAACCAAACTATTGTTTAAAAATGATTATATGACTGGCTTCAAAAGAACCCAAAATAGGTTGGAAATGAAAAATCACACACATAATTACTAGAGGCAACAATAATAATCAAAAAGTGAACATTTATCAATAAGCAATTTTATAAATGTTTATTGTTTAATTATTATTTATTAAACTTATTAAAAAATGTTATTAAACATATTAATAAATGTTCATTTCCAACATATTTTGGGTTAATTTTAAGCAAGCAATACAGTCATTTTTAAACAATAGTTGATTTACATAATAAAAATTGTCAGTTTTCAACTCGTGTTGTTTTTAACCCAGCATTTTTTTTTAGAGTGTATGACGCCTTGTTTTCTACATTTTAGAAAGTAGTTGGAATCTATTTTAAGAGCAATATTTGATGAAAATAAAATATATCATCAAGATGATATTACCTTTTAGAGTTTGTACCCTCATCTCTGAATCCTTTGGCAAAGGGATTGTGGTCAATTTTCAGCTTTGTGATCTGTGAGAGAAATAATGTAACCATCAATCTCAGTTCTAATTAACTCTGATAAAAAAAAAATTGCCATTATCTATTTAAGCTCAAAATATGTGCATAAAAACATATAGATGCTTTACATATCACAAACAATGAGAGGTTCTCCCCAATATTTAGAATAGCGGCCAATCAATGTGATTTTAAACTTGTATGTTTATGTGTATAAAACCCTCACCTTTGTGTTCTGGTACGCAGTGACAGCAGTGAAGGTCGTCTCGGGGAAGGTAAAGGTTTGGAAAACACTCCAGCGTACACTGTACAGATCATCAGCCTGGACGATATGGAAACGCGGGTGGTAGCGGTGCATGGAGTGAAGGATAATCTGAATCAAAAGGAGAGATGTGGGTTTAAATCAAAGTCAAATGACTATTGAACAAACGTAAGATTGAGAGTGGGGCACTCACATGTCCATGCTGGTCCAGGGCATTGTTGGTAAGCTTGAGTTTGAGGAAGGACACGGGCTGTTTCATCCAGTGGCTGCCGGGCGCTGGTGAATCAGGGTGTAGGTACGTCCTGTATGGAGGCTGAGGCTCAGCCTTACCTGCGACTTCCCACTTGTCCTTGTTCCACTGCGGAAAAAAAAGCATTTCATTGAATCATTGACCACAGAACAGCGAACTGCAGCTTCTACATTGTCCGTGACATAAGGTGCCGGGGGTGCTGGGGTGTGAGAGTATGTGTGAACGAGAGTGTGTGTTGGGGTAAAACCCCCCAGTGGGTCTGTAAAAACAGGAAGAGTTGGGGCTCTTTGAAGTTGAGGAGCGCAATCAGTGGTGAGAACGTTCCGGGGAGACACATGTGACAACGTCCCCCCAACGCTCCAGCCGTTCACGATTGACTCCCAATTCAACCGCTCTTCATTTCAATAGGACACTAACAGTCTAGACAAGCCGGGTCTAATCCATTCAAATGGATAAGACTTTAAAATTGGCATTGAGACATTGAGAGTCAGTATGTGATCTATGAACTTTACTGGAGAAAGACTAGATGAGGTTGAGGTTCTAACCTTATATCTGAGACCGTCTTCAGGTACCATGTCCACCAGTAAGATGTACTTTGCATATGGCACCAATCCAGACAAGCTGATTTTGCAGTGTGGAAACATCCTCCTGTAATATAAGCATAGCTTAGAATTAAAGTCTCACACATACATTGAGGTCAGTTCTTAGAGTTTAGTTGATCCGAAGACTTTAAAGTTTTAGTTGAGGAACTTGGTTCTGAGACGTACCTGCCAGGTTTGGTGATGATCATCTCAGTGCCGATCTCATGGAAGGATCTCCACAGATCCGGATCCTCTAGAGTCATTCGGATGTTGCCTTGGTGATAGGAATCACCGGCTCCAGCCATGGAAGGCGGAGGAGGGAGGCTGAAATTGTGCTTGAGGTCTGAGGAAAGACGGAATATTTGAGATGTTCTGTCAGTGGCATCCCATGGAAGAAGTTTCCCAGAGAACTCTTGGAACTTCATTCAATCGTGCAGAACCAAGTCCAAAAAGGTGAGTTAACAATGAAGATAAGTGTGTAAATAAATGGAGCACGGCAAGAGTAAGACTGGGGTTAAGACAAACACTCACCTCTGATAGACTGCATTATGTAGGCTTCCCAAAAGATGTCCTCCAGAAGAAAAGTTGATAGATGATAAATAAGCAATATCTACTTATTTCAGTTAAAGTTCTCCATAAAAACTCAAAGGGCTCGAGTTAATTCCAGTGTTTGTTAAGTCCAAGGATGAAGGGCTTCAGTGTGTTATGTCTGTCTGTTCCTTCTGCCACAGATGCAGAGGAGGTGTCCCACACCTTTAAGTGGGTTCTGGATGTGGGTGGGGCTTGAACCCCCATTCCCAGCCTTTGAAGTGACACGGTGATGAGTCAATGTCATGATCCTATTGGTTGATGGGCAGAATCAAAGAGAGTTAGCAGAGCCTTGATAGAGTCCCAACAGGAAGGGGACAAGCAGAGGAAACATGTCTTTATGAACTGCTAAAGGACTTTTAAACAAATACGTACAAGCCCAAAGAATACAAGATGGCAAATCAAGCACAAAATTCCCTTCATTAATCCAGCTAATGTGAGGAAGAGCAAAGACTTCACCTTCTAATTGACCACACTGACCCCTTCACGCAAACATAATCTGACACACTCAGCACTCGTGTTTGCTAATTCACACACACATATCCACTAATTCTCATTGAAGCTACAGACACCAGGTCCTGATTTTTACAACCAGGTCAGACCGTGGTAAATAATTTAAAATGCAATTGATGTTGTCACTTGAGTTCAACTTTCTTTGCTTTTCAAAAACATTGAATTTTGATGGCCAGTGCTTTCACAACTTTAGACAGTTGGTTGAACACATCTGCAGCATGTTAAACCATGAAAAGACCACACTGAACAAACTTAACCTTCATGAAATGTGGGTTTGGATTATGGTGGTCTTTTGTCAACTGCAGTTTTGAGACAAATATTGACCAACAGTTTTAAAACTAAAGCTTCTCAATGGTTCTTTGAGGCACCAAGAAACTATTTTCTCATCAAGAACCATTTTTGCAATGTAGAGTTCTTGGAGTAGCTATGGTTCTTTGGCAAATAAAATGTTCTTGATGTATTACAGACATAGTAAAGGGGTTCTTTAGAGCTTGTTTTCAGAGAACCATGGAACTTCAAAGTTATGCTACGGCATCATGCTTTAAAATCAACAAGTGGATTGATTTTACTTATTTAAAGTGTTCTGCATAGAACTACCATTTTTGATTCCTTTCGGTGATCATTTCTTAAAAGAACTATTTTTTTCTTAAAAGTGAAGAACATTTCAAGAATCTAAAGAACCTTTTGTGCAATGGAACTTTTCTATGGATATTAAAGGTTATGGTCATGGAACCATAGATGCCAATAAGCAACTTTTGTAGAGAAGTTCTCTAAAAACATTTGTGTTTAATGCTACAAAAAACAACTGTTTGGGCGAACCAATGTTCTAAATGAATCATTTTGACTGAATCATGTCTCTGATAGCCTCAATGAAGGTGCCGATATAGTCGTCACATAAAGTCATTATAGAGTTATGGCAGAAAGCAAACCCTGGGGTAAATCTACAGGTGAGCTTTACCTGAGAAGTAGCGTGCGCGTGTGTTTGGTGGGAGGGAGGAGGTTGCGTATTCAGGGTGTCTAGACATGATCGTTCCTTGATGGTTAATCTCATTAGGAAGAAATGTTCTCTGAAGGCAGCAGGCTTTCTATTCATGCAGAGAGAGACACAGGCAGAGATACATAGAGAGCGACAGATAGATAGGGAACAGAAAAATGCGAGATAGCTCAGAGAAGAATTGAGGCTACTTTAGCAGTTCACAGCCTGTTAGCACCACTGATCTACAGATTCCATGTCCTTTTTTCAGAGTAAACATGAATAGGGAGAGTTTACTTGTATGAATGTCAGCCATTGTCAGTCATTGTTATGCATCTGTGACTATATGAGTGCTTGACTGACTCTGTTCACAAATGGAGGAACGTGAATTTAATCTACAAGCAGATGTGTCTTTTTTCCTGTGTGTTTCTTTGGTTAAGTTGAAGAAAGGAGGACTTAATTTATATATTTTTTTTAATTAGTAATAGATACAGTAGAGGAAGTGATGGGGAAATAGAAGAGCGTAATGGCTTAAAGATTATACAGGCATGGAGCCCATAAGAGACTTTATGGAAAATTTGCTATTCTTTCCAATTTAAAATGAAAATAAAGTTTTTAAAATTAAAGTTATGTTAAATAAGAAAATTAATGACATAAATGAATTAGAAATATTAAAGATTCTGCACAATAAATTTGTGGCATTGATCTTGTGAACTGAAGTAGCTCCAGTGCTGCTGGGCAAACCAAATACTAAGACATTTGGAAGGTTATCAGTTTTTTCCCAAGTAGGACCATATATGATGCTTAGAGGATTCTGATCCAAACGGGACACAAATGTGATACTTTAGGATTGATTCAAAAGAGGATTCATTTGCACTTCTATACATATTCCTTTAAAACAGGAATTGAAAGACGAAATTGGCTAGTTCTGGTGTTTTAACCCTCAGAAAACACAATCCACAGTTTGTTCTGTTTCTCCACCCTGGTTTAGAGCACTGTTAGCACAACTCTTTCTTATGCTAAACATAAACTCCAGCAAAACAGACTCCTAATCACCACCATTTCCTACATTTGCAAGAACTCTCAAAGGACTGAAGCTCTTGAGAACAAATACTGCCATACATAAAAGACCCCAAAAATGATTGCTATACTTGATGGCATATTATTGTATTGTTGATACATACTGTGAATATGTACACTCTAAAAAAAAAAAATGCTGGGTTAAAAACAACCCAAGTTGGGTTGAAAATGGACAAACCCAGCAATTGGGTTGTTTTAACCTAGCGGTTGGGTTAAATGTTTACCCAAATTGCTGGGCAGTTTTATTTAACCCAACTATTGCTTAAAAATTACTATATGACTGGCTTCAAATGAACCCAAAATAGGTTGGAAATTATAAATCACACGCATAATTACTAGAGGCAACAATAATAATCAAAAGGTGAACATTTATTAATAAACAATTTAGTACATGTTTATTGTTTAATTATTATTCATTAAACTTATTGAAAATGAGCATGAATAATGCATGTTCATTTATTAAACATATTAATAAATGTTCATTTCCAACATACTTTGGGTTCATTTTAAGTAAGCAATATAGTAATTTTTAAACAATAGTTGAGTTAAATAAAACTACCCAACAGGTCGGACAAACATTTAACCCAAACGCTGGGTTTGTCCACTTTCAACCCAACTTGGGTTGTTTTTAACCAAACATTTGATGGACGTCAGTGGACTCATTTTTTTACACATTCAAGTCAATGACAATTTATAATTTTCCTTGCAGATATTAACCTGAAAAATGGAAAAGTTCTCTTTATTTTGATCAGCTAGAATTGATGAACATATTTATTCTCCATATCCATTGATATTGCAATGGTTTCCTGGACATGAACTAGGGTCTAATTTACCATATTTCATGGCAATAGCATGATATTCTTTGTAGTACCTTGTAAAACCGTGTGCATTTAATGGTGCATGAATACGGTAATCATTTAGCAGAATGGTATATATCAAATTACCATGGCATTATCATCTCATACCTTCACTGAACCATGGTACCAGTTATTTTATATTAGATGCAATATATAATAAGACACATAATAATAATGCCCAGTTTCTTTCTGTTCATGAAAACATTTATAAATGAGTGATTAATGTATAATAAATGTGTTATAACACATTTTATCAGTACTCTTAACACAAAGTGCAGTCCTTGAGTGTATTTCTCCCTATTGATCAACAGCAAATTAACCTAAAGTGTGTTTTAACTGTTATTTTTAGTGGATGTAATAAAGCAGATTAAAACACTTGCTCTTGAAGCAGCAGTTAAATCAGAGTTGCCTTTTTTATGAGCTAAAAGCCCTCAATAGCTGTGAATGTATTGACTGAGAATATAAAGAAGTCTAAAAGGATTTGTATTAGGCTTAATACTCAAATTCATCTATACCAAGCACATCTAAAATCCCTCACAGCTCTCTGGAGATTAACATTGAGAGGCCAAAACCTGGAGAAGACAGCAGAAGACATTAGCCAAGCTATCTTTCCATCATGAAGGTGTGATACCCAGGTTTCATTTCCTTCACCTGAAACTGGTCAGTAAGATTCACACATGACGCGTGGCTCTCCTCACTCTTCTGAGGTTATAGACACATTTCTGAGGGACTAGCGAATCGTTTTCTAAACCTAATCCACCAGTAGCACACTTGTATTAGCACCAATGCCAATTACCATGTCATTTTAGTGCAATTTTTACACTAGATTAGATATTATGGTTGGACAGGGGTGAAAATGACTTATTATAGCCTTATAATACGTATTATAGTATGCAATAATTAAATTCAATTACATATTATTTTTGTGAATTTGTGTTTTACTCGAGTACAGCTTCATTTTCAAGTCAAAATCATACTTTCACTCTTTACATTCATTTAGACTTCCAAAGTACAAGTCATTTTTGGCAGATTAGCATAAATGAAATCTTTTTTGCTTTTTTGTTTTTACATGAATACTCTCCTGATTTTAATAGCTAATTACATTCATCTCAGTGTAAACTATATTTGGATTTAACTAAAGTCATTTGTTCTTGTGAGGAAACACCTCATCTGTCACCACAACATAATCAGTGATCTAAATCAATGTTTTAATCATAGAAGATGGACAGACTTGGTTCAAGTGTGAACATGTTCAATGATGCATATTTAAATGTCAAAAACCAAATCCAACTGTGTTTCAGAACAGAAGTTTCAGTTAAACATCTGCAGTGTCCTACACTGTAAAAATGATTTTACAGCAAGTTTTGAATAAAACAAAGATTATTGGAGTATGTTTAACAGTTCAGTCAAAATTTCACATTTAGTTCAATGTGTTTTTTGCTGTTTCTTTGTGATTATTTGTGCAATTTACTAGCAATTTTGGTGAAAATGGTTTCAAAGTAAATTCAACTCAGAACGTGAAAAATGTGATTAAAAAGTGGATTCTACACTCTTAGGCCCTGTTTACACTACACTGTTAAACTTTACACACGATTTTGTTTTAAAATGGAGTTTTAAAATGAAAATGATCCTCATACTGGTGTTTTCAAAGCGTTTCAGAAACGATCTCCGTCTACACTACATGAATGAAAACATGTCACATGACTGTTTATGCACACTGGGCATGAGCGTACAAGTGTAAACAGTTGCCTCTTGGTCATGTAGGCAGCTGCAGTATTAAAAAAATGCTGAGTTTAACTGCACAATGACTGCTAAAAATGACAACAAAGCCAGCAAAGATTGCAGTTCAGTCTCCATGTTGTTTACACGGTCGTCAAGGATACGCAGAGCGAACATGGGCAGACACGCCATCGTTTCCAAAAGTCCCCATTTATACTGAAACGCAAGTTTTTTCAAACTGAAATAGGCTCTGCAGCATTTTCGAAAGTCTCCATTTTCGACGGTCGAAAACACTGGAGTAGTGTAAACGACAGGTGTAACCGTAGTAAAACTTATGCATTTTAAAATGAAAATGCACTAGTGTAAACGGGGCCTTAGAAGAAAAGATTCTTTATAGAATCTTAAGGAGTTCCATCAGGTGCTTCACATATAGAACCTTTTAGGGGTTCCCATCATGGGATCATTTTATGGATTTAGCTGAAATAACCCATTAAACATGAAAGTATTATGCAATCATTTAAGACATTTCTCCTTATATAGAACCTTTTTGGCATAAAGGGTTCTTTAAAATTGAGTCAAGAACTCTAGAGTTCCATATAGAACCCCTTTGAACCTTTTTTTTCTCTAAGAGTGTATTACCAAATTTACACAAAAGCTATGAAAACACAATCTGTACATTTTAAATACAATGAAATATTTGGCTTGATATTTGAATTGTACTTGAAATGCCCCAAAAGTTTATCTCAGGATAGTGCTGACAAAGCCAAGGTCATGGGTTTAGCTTGAATACACTCTCACTTTAGATAAAAGTGTCTGCCAAATGCATTAAAATCACTTCAGCAGTATTATTTCTCCGTTAGCCCTCATAGACAAAGTGTAGCATTCTGAATGGAGGAAATGTGAAGGTGTTTTGATGTGAAAAGTTAATGCAGTAGTACACAAAAACAGTTTTTTTTATTTTGGTGAACGGTGGCTAATTCGTATGAATTCATTTGTTTTTGCACCATTAGTTTGGATCTTCATGCTTGTTTTTTCTTTCCTAAAATAATGAGTTTTCATGCGTACAAACACGTATACGTTCCTCAGGAGATCGGGTTGGAAGACATGAGCTTATCATATGCTAGTGTGTGAAGCGCTAATGTCTTCTGCTATGCTGTCATTTGAAACAAGTCAGTCGTTGAATCGGACACCAGCCTCCATTTTAAGGCCAGGCATGTGAGACACGGACTCGCTAGCTTATTAACACCTGCGAGGTGCTTATACGCCTGGAAATCAGACACATTAGATGGGTTTAATTATGATAAGAACTGTTGACTGTTATGTAATGCTATTTCCCAAAGATTATGTTAGGAGTCATTCCTGTATTATATGCTCATTTTCTTCAACCTTTTTTATTATTTAAAAAACAGTATGCTTTACAATAAATACAACCATGTGAGACTAAATACTCTTCTTTAGTTTTTGAGAAATCCATCCTATGATGGTGATGCCGCAAACTTGAGTTGCAAAAGGTCAAACTTTACCTCAGTGACTTTTCCTCAACCCTCCGAATCTGTGAAATGTGTCATAAAATGATCCATATCCCCTTTGATCAGGTTAAAACATCATTAATGTGTAACTGAAAACACATGGCTGCTCTGTAGAGGAAACGTATGCTTGCGTGAAGTGTCGTATCTAAACATTACAGGAGGTTTCCTACTGTAGACCCCACAGGGATCAAGAGAGTCCCGCTGGGACTCGCCTCACTCACGCTGGGCTGGATGTGTGCTTTTGGACTCCAGCAGCTGATCTGAAACCAGTTTGGCTGGTGCTTTTTAGGACGGGTGACAGTTCAGGTGGTCAGAAAGGCCGAACTGGAGGAAGTGACAATGTCACGGCCAAGACCACTACACTGGGGTCATTTCTGAACACTTTTCTGATGCATTTTGGCTCATAAGAAAGAGAAAATGGAGTTGGATTATTATGCTAAGTTATCAGCATAACATCCCAGAGATGTTTCAATTTGCAGGACATTAAAAACAGGAAATGCTGAAAAGAACAAAACAGTCACTTGGTCAGATCATGTCTTTAAATCTGCATCCATCCCATATCGCAGACGCTGAAGTCAGGAGGTGTTAGCCACCTCTGCCATTTGCTGCACCTTGTGTGGACGTATCGTCACTCAATAACAGCTTAACAGCTGCCAATACACAGGCGCTCAGGGCTGGGATCAGACGGCTGAGGGGTCTATAAAGAGCCCCCCTGCCGTGGGCCGACGAGAAATCTCACACCTTTCCCTGGCATTAGCTATGCAATCTTCCCTTTTGATGCTCTAACTGGCCACTTTAAGTGCTCAGGTACGGGCCGTCGTGGGGGACGCTGAGGCACAGCGCCGGTTGAACACTGGGTGATTCTGGTGCATCACATACACAATGATACGCGTCTGCATGTATGCTCAAACGCTTTCAGAAAGTTCAGTAAAGCTAGAGTAAATCAATGCTACGAACATACTAAACACACATTTTACGGGGTTCCCACAGATAGTTTGAAGCATGTCCATGATTTCCTTATCCAGTGATCTCCTTTAAATCAGGGATTGCGCTCACAAAGAATATTTTAGAATGAAACATAATTAGTCAAATGTATATTCAGGACTTGTTAGGATTGAATTGTGTCCCATTTAATTAATTTATTTATTCATTTGACTTTTCTGGTCTGAAAATTAAAAAATTCCCCCATTTTTTTCCAAGGTTTCCATGACTGTGGGAACATAATGTTTTAAAATAGTGTTAATTTGCATTTAATAAAACAATGCCAAGGTCACAGGTATAAATCCAGGGAATGCATGATAATATGTATACCTTTCATGCAATGTAAATATCATCTGTCAAATGCATGAATGTAATATATTGCCTGGACTATTTTTAAAATTCCTTACAATTTCCATGTTTTCAATTTCCAAAGGCTGTATTATTATATCATTCCAATGACCTTAATGTCTGACCAAGTTCAAAGATCTACTGCAGTGTTATTTTAATTTTATTTATTTACTTTTATAGTATTTATTAATATTTTGAATTAGCTTTATTTTTATATTTTCATTTCCTCGATTCGCTAAATCATACACGCGATTTACTATTTTGTTCCCTCGATTCGCTAAATCGTATGTACGATTTACTATTCCGTTCTCTCGATACGGTAAATCATGTGCACGATTTACTATTTTGTTCCCTCGATACGTTAAATCGTATGTACGATTTACTATTTCGTTCCCTCGATTCGCAAAATTGTATGTACTATTTACTATTTCATTCCCTCGATTCGCTAAATTGTTCGCACGATTTACTATTTCGTTCCCTCGATTCGCTAAATCGTATGCACAATTTACTATTTCGTTCCCTTGATACGCTAAATTGTTCGCACGATTTGCTATTTTGTTCCCTCGATATGCTAAATCGTTCGCACGATTTACTATTTCGTTCCCTCGATACGCTAAATCGTTCGCACGATTTACTATTTCGTTCCCTCAATATGCTAAATCATTCACTCGATTTACTATTTCATTCCCTCGATACGCTAAATCATTCACACGATTTACTATTTCGTTCCCTCAATATGCTAAATCATTCACACGATTTACTATTTCATTCCCTCGATATGCTAAATCATTCACACGATTTACTATTTCGTTCCCTCGATATGTTAAATCGTTTGCACAATTTACTATTTCGTTCCCTCGATTCACTAAATCGTATGTACGATTTACTGTTTCGTTCCCTCGATGAGCTAAATCATGTGCACAATTTACTATTTTGCTCCCTCGATACACTAAATTGTCTGTACGATTTACTATTTCATTCCCTCGATACGCTAAATCATTCACACGATTTACTATTTGGTTCCCTCGATTCACTAAATCATGCACACAATTTACTATTTGGTTTCCTCAAATCACTAAATCATGCACACAATTTACTATTTCGTTCCCTCGATTCGCTAAATCGTACACACGATTTACTATTTCGTTCCCTCGATTCACTAAATCGTATGTACGATTTACTGTTTCGTTCCCTCGATGAGCTAAATCATGTGCACAATTTACTATTTCGTTCCCTCGATTCGCTAAATCGTACACACGATTTACTATTTCGTTCCCTCGATTCACTAAATCGTATGTACGATTTACTGTTTCGTTCCCTCGATGAGCTAAATCATGTGCACAATTTACTATTTTGCTCCCTCGATACACTAAATCGTCTGTACGATTTACTATTTCCTTCCCTCAATCTGCTAAATCGTTCTCACAATTTACTATTTCGTTCCCTCAATTTGCTAAATCGTATGTACGATTTACTATTTTGTTCCCTCGATGTGCTAAGTCGTTCGCACAATTTACTATTTTGTTCCCTCGATTTGCTAAATCGTACACACGATTTACTATTTTGTTCCCTCAATTCACTAAATCGTATGTACGATTTACTATTTCGTTTCCTCGATGCGCTAAATCGTTCGCACAATTTACTATTTCGTTCCCTCGATTTGCTAAATCGTTCACACGATTTACTATTTCGTTCCCTTGATACGCTAAATCGTTCGCACGATTTACTATTTTGTTCCCTCGATACGCTAAATCATTCACACGATTTACTATTTCGTTCCCTCGATACGTTAAATCGTTCGCACAATTTACTATTTGGTTCCCTCAATTCGCTAAATCGTGCACACGATTTACTATTTCGTGCACATGATTTAGCCTACTATTTTTTTCCTGGATGTCATGTGCGGGGCTCCGTATATTAGATTTATATTTTGTTAACAACAACAAAATTGATCTTCTGAACACAAACATTTCTTTTATTATTTCTTTATATTGTATTTAGTATTATTTATATTATTGGCTTATTCCTCAACACATGATTAAAGTGCTACAGGACATCTTCGCATGCAGTCGTTGATTACATTTGAGCATTATTGACAAGAAATACCCTGAGGCCGCCTATGATTGGCTCGCTCACCTGAAAGGCCAACTTCCTTGCAGCATTTGCCTCAACCAATGACCCAACATCATTACCAGAACTACATAATGGCCTTATTTTACATCAAAGTCCAAATGTACGTTATGACTCATAAGTAGGCTATTCAGTCGGATGGAGGCCAACAGACGGACACAGGAGGCAAACAATCACCACCTACCCCCACATCCCCTACAAAAGATCTGACACACATTTGGTCCCATATGTAAGAAAACAAACCCTCAGCGTAGTGTGCCTGACAAAGGGAGTAAATGACACATTTGCAGCACTTCATAAGAAACCTCTGGCAGCTGCTAATGGGTCTTAATGGCCTTCCTTGAGTCTGAGGGCTTCACACCGGCCGGGACACTCCCTTTGACATGGCCTGGCTAAAAGAGACGGGGTGGTCTTCAGCCCGAAACGATTACATGACGACTGTGAGGAGATATCATTTCCCATAATTCCTTTAATTTCTCTTCCATTTCTTTGATTGCATCATGGAAGCTAATGTCAAAATGTGGGGAGATTTTATAGTAAGCACGTTTATAAACAATTTAGAGTAACTACATATGGGTAGGTTGCAGTAAGGCACTGAAAAATAATTTTATCTAAATGAGACTGCGATCAAGCATAATCACAGATGCATGTCAAGCACACAGTCAAGATGTATAGAACATTTGTTTTAGGGCAGGAACACACCAAGCCGACGCCGACGAACTAGTGACGACGAAAGCAGACTGTGGGGTTGGCTCACGTCGGCAGCGTCTGGGTCCAAAGTCGCCCTGACACACCAAACCGACGCTCGACAGCCGACGGCCAAGTAGCACGTCCGTTCTGCACCTGCGTAAGATGAAATGCCTTTCCATACCAGCAGGTGGCAGTAGCTGAACAGCCAATCAGAATGATCAGATGGCCCAACTGACCGACGAGCAACATGTTGAATCGGCCGAAAAAAAACTACAAGGACCAACTTCAGCCGACGGTGCAGAACACACTGAGAAAACTTAGTCTGCTGACGAACAAAAACTGCCCGACGGCCGACCGTCAGCTTGGTGTGTTCCTGCCTTTAGTATTACTGCAGTAGTAACAATTTCAGTACTCAAGGGGGCGATAGAGTGAACATCAAATGTCTGCGCAATTAAATTGTGCTGTTTTTCAGGCAACTATCCATAAATATAAACATGTTAACCCTGTGAAGAAATAATAGTTAAAAATAAAAAAATAAAAATCTAACTGGAACAGTTTATTAAACCTTTAGACAAAATTTTAAAAAGTTTGCATATGTGTTTTTCATTGAGTATCATATTTGACACATCAGGCTTTTATGGCTCATATAGTATAATATAGTGAGAATATGGAGCTCATACTTGAGGAAAAAACAGCTTAATTTTATTTAAACTGAGCAAAAATATACAATTTGCTGCAGATGCTGATATTTATATGGCCAAAAAAGAAAGATGAAATTCTGATGCTTGTAATGTAAATCAATGAGATCTTTATAACAGTATAGCGACTACTTACAGTTATTGCATATAAAAATATCAGTCATCTCTCTATATCTGCCAATAATGTCTTAGTAAGATGATATTTAAATGCTTAGATATTTAAATTTCTGTAATTTAAATTTAAAGTTTTAAAACATATAGTGCAATGCAAGACAATGATTGAGAGATGAACAAATAAACCTTCCAAAAAAGATGATCATATTTGAGACTCACGCTTGAAAATGATTTTTCTAAAAAATTATGCCTGGATAATCAAGTTGCTTCAGTCCAGTAAATGTTCATCTTGAAATATTACTAACAATATCAAAGTTATTCTTACTTTTACTTAATAAAAATCATTAAATATTTCACATTCACAGCAAAAAGCCATATGCCAAATCATCAAGGTGGACTGAAAAATATGCTTTACAATACAATAGGCTTTACAGGGTTAACTGTTGCTCTGCCATGATAGGAGTTGACCTGAAAGAGAATATTGACCATAAAGAACAGTAGAATCTTATTCTAATCTAAACTGTATACTTGTGCAACATTATGAATTGAGTCACGACACATTTTGTAAATCTGACCAATGTGGTTTTCTTCCAGTGTTGATACATTTCCTGTTGAAATAGGAAGGCTTGACATATCAAAGGGCTTTTTAAAACAGCTTATTGGCTGTCTTCAGTTATGCCAGAATCAGAAATTATGACTAGTTTCACATGTATACACACATGCACTTGTTAACATGGATGGTAACGAATTTGGGGCGTTTTAAATGTGCCCGAGGTTAGTCATTTGCATAAAACACGCCTAAATCACCTCTATATAAGGGCTTTCTGTACAAATGTTCGTCACTCTCAGCAAACACATGACTCTTAAAGACGTGCTCTCGACTGAGAGCATGTGCAACAAGATCCTCTAAACCAGTTCAAACACAATAAACAGATTTTATTCAGATCAAGATGTCCAGAAAGCTGTACATATGCATATCTGCATTTTTATGCAGAGAAACCTCGCAGCTTTTCTTACTCTCTCTCTTTCTATATTTGGGCCAGTCTATAGAATTGGAAACATCTTGAAAAAAATGTCTTTTTCCACAAATGTTGAATGTATGCAAATTGTATAATATACAAGGTACACATTTCTAGTAATTGTGCAGTTAATTCTCATATTGCATTTTCAGAAAGTTTTTTTGTCTCCCCAAATTTGTCACTACCGAAACACAATGATGAATGATTTAATAAGAAGGGTTATATTTACCTATTCAGATTGTTTACATCTACCTTGTAAATATATATTTTATTTGCTATTTAAAAAAAAAAAAAAAAAAAAGGTTTTCACAGGTAAATCAATAACAATTACAATTTTAATATTTCAAGTGTCATTTATGAGATTTGTTGTATTTTGAATCCAATCTTTCTTTGTAAAAGTCAAAGTTTATCATTTCAAAGTTAAAGATTCATTAGTTTGAATAAACATTGAACCAAACACTATAATAACATCTTAGTTAATAATTCAATATACTTGATTTTGGACAAAACATCCCATGTTTCAGTCATGACTGCACATTTTCGGTAGTGACAGTAATGTGTTGGTAGTGACCACATCACTTTATAGAATTTTAACTCACATACTAAAACACTTCTAAAACATTTTTAAATACTAATGATTTGCATAATAAAACAGTACAATTCTAATGATTTGCATAACTGTACTAAAATTGTGTTTATTTCCCCCAAATAAATGATAATGTGTCCCTTTTGTCACTACCAAAACAATGATGATATGTTTCAGTTGTGACCGTTTCGGTAGTGACAATTTGAGCCTAGCTCAAAGATGCTAATCAGCACATGGTTAGCTCTGAACAGTTGTACACACATAAAAACTACATTTTATGGAATAACACCCAAAAATGTTTGCTTAATTGTAGTAAAAAGGTGTTTGGTAGTGACGTTCCTTAAAGTTACACACAGATTTTTAAAACTTTTGAACACATTTAACTCAAAATGATGGACCTATCTACTATGAAAGAGAGGCTATGAGAGGGAGGGACACAGGAATATTGCCTGATCAAAAATGTAGAAGTGTGTTAAAATCTCAGACAATGGACTCAAACATACACTGTTTCAGCAGTGACATGAAAATGTGGGACACATTTTTTAACTTAAAGTTTCATGATTTAAAAATAAAATATAAAAATTTTTTTTAACTTCACTTTAAAAAAAAAAAAAAAAAATCAAAAATATATTTTTAAAAACAACAATGAAAAAAAATAAGGGGTTAGGGTTCAGGACAGTCACCTCCCAATTGAAAATACCCAATAAATGATGATTTTATATATACAAAGCTTACTGATATTTTAAATATTATTATGGGAATCAGTAGATAACAGAAGGATCTTAGTTAACATCTAAGATTTGAATACTTTAATGCTTTTTAAATGTGTTTTTTGGTTGTAGGACAGCAGTTTGCACCAATTCTGTAGAATGGCCCATATATTTACACTACCGGTCAAAAGTTCAAGTGGTCCTCACTGCAAAGCCTAATGACATCTGGCTCCCCCTCTCTGGACTGAATGGGTGGAGCTTGACCCAGCTCTGTTTAGCCTTTACGCTTAGCATAACTCCACCCATTATGTCCACGGAGGTCAAGCTCCACCCATTGTTTCCAGATATCATTTGGCTCTGCAGTGAGCGCCACTTGGATAGGGTTAGGGTGTGGCTGGACCTTCAAGCTCCACCCACTGGCTCTGCAGTGAGCAGTTTGGAATAAAGAATTATTTTTTTAAAAAGTTTAAGCTCACCAAGGCTGCATTTATTTGTTGATAAATACAGTAATATTGTGAAATATTACAACTTAAAAGAACTGTTTTCTATTTAAAAAATGTATTTTATTCCTGTGATACAGAGCTGAATTTGACTGGATGGAGGCAGATCTGAATGTGAACTTACAGTCAATTGTAAGAAAGTGATTTTAAGTGGACTAAATGACTGGAGAAGTTCGGCATACGTCACCAGAGAGAAGTCTGCCCTTTCACTGGAAGATCCAGTTATGATTTTTGATTTAATATTACAAGGTTAAAGACAATGCATTCACAAAATTGGGTGAACTTTCATTTCATGTTGACTAACTGTACACTAGATAACTCACATGACCTAAAAACCATGAAACATGATTTCTGAAGGTGTTTGTAATCTCAAAAAAACAAACAAACACCAAAGATCAGGTAAAAATGTTGTAAGTGTATTTTTGGTTTTGTGATATCATCAATGCAGCAAGTCAGAAATATCAATCTTCTCAGAAAAAAAGCCTGAGGACAGTATAATACCCCACAGAAAAGCTCCCATCTCTAGAGAGCAGAGGATTTACCCACCTCATCTTACATTCTTAACACAAGCATAGAGACAGCATTCAAAAGACAACAACAAACAAAATATTATTTTACAAAGAGGAAAAAATAGAAACATCTGTTTACAGGTAGTTTGGTCACACATGCTCGTTGCATCGAAACATTTCAAAGTCCTTCAAAGTCTTGAAAAATTCTGCACTCAAAAAAATACTGGTAGCTATTTATCCATCTACAAGTAGAAAACGTTCGGTAAAAAACATTCCTCCGTCTAAATTACTCTTTATATCAGAACTGGAAAAACTTCCAAAAACAGATCTGGTTGGAAACACTACCAGCGCCAGCCATGATCGCCGTCTACATACAGACACGTCACGAGAAAAACAATGACATGCTCTTAATGCTCCGAGATAAAGCAGTGCTACTTCAATTTGAAACTAAATCCCACAGGTCGAGAACCTAAATAGAACATTAGGGCACTTTTCCTTGATTAAAGGGACAGTTCACTCAAAAAGTACTTCATTTTCTCACCATCATGTCATTATAAACTCGAAAAGAAGACAAAAGATAATGTTTGGCAGGATGTTCACACTGTTCTTTAAAGTTAATGTTGGTCAAAGGCTCCAAAAATGACAAAAAAGTACCATAAAATAGTCCATATGGCTTGTGCACTAGATTTCAAGTCTTCTATAGCCATTTGACAGTCTTGTGTGAGGAACAGAAAACTCAGGTGTGACGTACCATATTAGACGTCAGTGAGAGTTGAGAACTGTAGAACTTCAATTACTTGAAAAATACTCCATGTGAAAATATGGAGAAAATTTTTTGAATCTTGACAGCTCCAGGGTCTAAATCCACTTTCATTGTATGGAAAGAGCAGCGTGAACATTCTGCTAAATTTCTCCTTTTGTGTTCCACAGAAGAAAAAGTCAAAAAGTCGTAAATTTTTGTGTGAACTTTCCATTTAACCATTCAAATAAAAGCCAAAAATAAGGGATCAGCACCATTTTTAGGCATTTTCATCTCATTAAGAAAAAACAATGGCTGTGATGCCAGACATTTCGGCATAATCCTTGAAAAAAATAAAATAAAAAAGTAATTCTATTCTTCTGTAGCTAGTTAGATCACATTCATATTTGAACTGTGATATGAATAATCGTCACATCTTCTCAGTGCTGGTGGCATGCTGTTTTTTCCTCAAATGGAAATGTAATAAAACTATGAAATCAGGTCAAAAATGTGAGATACTAACAGTAATACGACAGCAATGGAATTTTTGGTGTCCTAAAATATACTTGATATTTTTACAACCAACAGATTACCAATACAGTAATCTATAATAATTAAATATATAAATTGAACTCTTGAGGTGCTGTGAAGGAACTGGTAGAACTCTCCTTTAAAAAGCCGACAGCTGAAGCACGGACGACCGGACAAACGGAGATGCTCCGTGCACACTATACGTTCAGGCAGCTCTGAAAAAACAAGGAATAGATAGCACACGCACGAACACATATGCAGAAAAACAGAGATGCGTGTCCACACAGCTGGAAAAACTCACTTTTGCATGCTGACATCCCAAGAGGATCTTCCATGTTTTGGTAGCAATGCCACCGAAACTTGGTAGTGATATGAATCATGTTTATTTTACACCGCTGAGCTGAGC
Source organism: Hypophthalmichthys molitrix (assembly GCA_037950675.1). NCBI lineage: Eukaryota > Metazoa > Chordata > Actinopteri > Cypriniformes > Xenocyprididae > Hypophthalmichthys > Hypophthalmichthys molitrix. Next base: position 29,235,710 of record CM075499.1, read on the forward strand.
AAACGTCAAGCAAAACGTTCTTCCTGTTAAATCTGTAAACAACATCATGATGGATTTAATGCCCAAGAAACTCTGAGAGAGTAAATTGCATTACACAAACTGCCAATATTACACAATCCATCCGTAAGTAGATAATTTTTTACTGATTTTCCATGAATCCAGCGTGGTGCTGCGGTTAGCTGTGAGCGTCGTTTTTGTAACTGCTGGAGTAAAAATGGCACTTTGCAAGATTGTACACAACGAAAAACAACAGAAGAACACAGAAACCCAGTCCATGCTTAGCAGCAGAGGAGCAAAAACAACAGGACAAGTGCCAGGGTAGGAAAAAGCCCTTTCGCTGAAAAACGTGCATACAGCGGAGAACACGCGCTATAGAAAAACGGACTCGGATGAAACCGTCAATGATTAGCTGCAGCTACACAATTAAAAAAAAGGAGATTTCACTTCAGAGTTCAGCTGGAGTTCTGCAGCAGTGCGGGTCAAAGCTGTACGGATCAAATGTCCATGTAGTCATCTTCCTCGTCGGACTCGCTCTCCAGGGAGGATTCCTGACTCGACGTCTCTTGCACCTCTAAAGCGGGCTGAGCGAGAGTGTCTTTCTTCACGTTAGCTGCCGACTGAGAGGACAGGATCACATTCTGATGGAGAAACCATCAAGAGATAAAGAGAACATGTTAAGAGCATCTCATGATCTGCAGTGGACACTTAAAGGATTACTTCACTTTAAAATGAAAATGACCCCTTTACTCACCCTCAAGCCATCCTAGGAGTATATGACTTTCTTCTTTCTGATGAAAACAATCTGAGATATATTAATAAATATCCTGACGCATCCAAGCTTTATAATGGCAGTGAACGAGACCATTGAGTATGAAGCTCAAGAAAGTGCATCCATCCATCATAAACATACTCCACACGGCTAATAAAGTTCTTCTGAAGTGAAGCGATGTGTTTGTGTAAGTAAAAAAAATCCATATTTAAGTTATGAAGTATAATATCTAGCTTCCACCAGACCGCTTTCTGTATTCAACTTAAGAAGAAAGTGTAAATCTCTCGCAGTTCAAAACGCTTACGCTACGTCCTACGCCTTCCGTATTCAACTTACGGAAAAAACGTACTTGACGCAACATCAGTTTACACTTTCTTCCTAAGTTGAATACAGAAGGTGGTCTGGTGGAAGCTAGATATTTTACTTCATAACTTAAATATGGATATTTTTCTTACACCTTTATAAGCCGTGTGGAGTATGTTTATGATGGATGGATGTGGATAGAGACACTTTCTTCAGCTCATACTTGTTTGATAACGCTTACTGCCATTATAAAGCTCAGATGCATCAGGATATTTATTAATATCTCTCCTATTGTGTTGATCAGAAAGAAGAAAGTCATACAGGGCTCGAAATTAGCTTTTTTACTTGGTCGCGCTGGTGCTCCCAACTTCAAAAAGTTAGAAGCACCAGCAAAATTGAGGAGCACCACAACTAAAAAGCCTTGTCATTCGCTTGTCCGAATAAAAAAGTTGTTTGTCTGGAAAAAAAATAGGATTCTTGTGTTGTAATAATTTATTCTGAAGCAATATTCTCAACAGTGTTCACTCAGCTTTGACATTTAAATCTACATATTAGTGATATTTACTCCGAGGGCATTTTTTTTTTTACCTTTATAAAGGTCTTTTTCCTCTAATCTTATTAAATGTATGCTTCATCTTTCATTTTAAATTCTTGAATTTGATCAGTAAATTCAATTAGAATAATAAGACACTGACTGTTACCAGTCAAATTAAATAATTTACACTGAAAAATTACAACAAAATGAAATAATGTTATAAGATTGTTTTAATTTTTTTTGAATATACAAATAAGAAATGTTGGAAAGAATGATACTTTTAAACATGAAACTAAATCGCCAGTAGGTGGCGGCAGGTGACCGTCTTTAGGAGTGAGTCATTGAGTCATTCATTCAAACGATTCGTTCGAACGGATGATTCATTCAAGAATAAGGCAGTTGTTTATGAATGGGTCATTGAATTTGACTCAACTGATTCGTTCAAAATGCTGAATCATTCAGTAATGAAAACACATTTGTGTTGTCATGAAATGCGCGATGGTTCTGCTGTGATCTTTGTTTGGAACTATTTTCGCTGCTGAAACAGAACAAAAACAGCCACTATTGCGTCTAAAATGTGAGTGATTTCATTTTTACTACTTTTTACGGTTTATTGAACTGTTGTATGAAACCAGTGTTACATTTTCAATCGTGATGGTTTTATTCAGGAAAACTGTAGGCCTACTCTTGGTCGTGTAATGTTGCTTAACTGTATCATATGTTTTATATATAAAAACTCAAGTGTTAATGTCGAGTTGTGTGTAACAGTGTTCTTTTCATCATCTTTCTTCAGCTCTTTATATTTTCCACGATAGTTAGCTCCCTGTCACGTGACAACGGAGCGCAGTGAAAGGGAGTGAATGACTGCTAATATTAACAAAACTAAAATCTGCTTTAAACTTAAGAACGTAAAGATGAAGTTTAACTGGTTATGTGACAGAACGGTGGACCGGTTACTGCATCAGCTCACAGCAGGCACTTACTGTGTGCAGTAAAACAGCAAACGCACCTCAACAATTATTTGCACTCACACAAATGCTCCCAAATATATTCTGAGGTTGCAAATATTAAATTTAAGAAACATATGCGACTAAAGTGGTCGCAATTTCGAGCCTTGTCATATACACCTAGGATGACTTGAGGGTGAGTAAAGCTTGGGCTAATTTTCATTTGAAAGTGAACTAATCCTTTAAAGTGCCACACTTAAAAACACATTTCAAAAGTGTCTGCTTTCCATTCAAATGTGATCAGTAAAATTAAAAATACCAACCTTGAGTTTCTGTTTGGTCTCCTCAGAGATGCTACCTTTCGGCGAGAGCAGGGTGGGCGTGGGGGGCGTGACTGTGATCTCTGGGGGGAATTTAGTGACTGTGGAGGGAATCACCAGTTTGGGCATGTTGGGTGGAATTCTGGAGCGGATGCGACTCGCATCACCCTGCTTCGACTGGTCACTTTCTGGAGAAATCATTGGGAAAAAAGTTATTACTTAGTTTAAATGACTTTATTATTCTAAAAATGTGACCAACTACAGTCAAAAATGAGTATGTGTTATATAATTCATTCTTGTATATTTACATTCATATTTATAATTTATATAACAATTACACTAGCGTTCAAAGGATTGTTTTTGATTGTTTTTAATGTTTTTGAAAGAAGTCTCTTCTGCTCATCAAGGCTGCATTTATTTGAAATATTATTACAATTCAAAATAACTGATCTTTATTTTAAATCAATGAGATCTTTATAACAGTATAGTAGATACTGACATAAAATGTATATAATTATCAGTCATCACTCTGTATCTGCCAATAACGTCTTAAGATGATTTTTAAATGTTTAGTTTTATGATCAGATCTCTGTAGTTTTAAAACATATAATGCAATACAATGATGATTGAGAGATGAACAAATAAACATTACTCAAAAGCCTGATGATCATATTTGATACTCACATTTGAACAATTTTTATATATATAAAAAAGGATAATCAAGTAAACCGAAGTTGCTTTAGTCCAATAAGTGTTCATCTTAAAATATTACTAACAATATCAAAGTTATTCTTATGTTTACTTAAAATTATTAAAGATGATTTTAGAAAGTGGGACGTTTGTACAATGATAATAAAAAGCATTTTACTTGCTAAAAAAGTCTAAACTATCAATCAATTGTGTTCAACAGGTATTTCAGCAAAGTTTTGATCATGCTGATAATTTAGAGGCCTTAAAAATGTGCGTATCAAATATGATAAAGCAGACTTTATAGGATTAATGACCTCCATCTATTGAACTTCTTGACATAAGAGTAATTAGCAGTAAAATTTTCCAGGTACCGTCCTCCTCCCCTCAAGCGAAACTGCACTTTCACTGCACAAACATGAGGAATCCAGAGAGTAAAGCTGCATTACCTGTGCTGGTGTGTGTGGAGCAGGATGGCGGCTCATGACCGGCCCACTCCTGTATGCTGTGAATCTGAGAGACGCTGGCCATCTTCATCTGCTGACACAGGTGTGACTCATGCTGGCGGTACAGCAGACCCTCAGAAGCGGCCTCCTCTCGGTCCTCTACACATACAGACACCACAGATACGTGCCATCAGTAAACACTCCAACTCGAGCAGAGTCCCCAGCATGAGTTTAAGATGAAGCGTCAATTATTTCCATGCTTGTCACGACACACCGCAGCCACAATAGCGCTGAACGACAGACTGTATTGCTTTTATTCAGCTTTTCCTTTTTTATTCAAAATATTCACAAACTTATGAAGTATCTGATATAGGCTATTCCGATTGTCAAATATGTGTAAGTGGATGTCATTTAAACACCTTTTTAAATGATCATGTTAGTTGATCTATTACGCCCAATTCAGAGAATCGGATCTGTTGGATTTACATCATAAATTTATCCATTTCTCCCAAAATACATGAAAGTAAGTGGCTGGTGAACTGAGGGAAAAGTAAAGCAAACTTTATAGTTACCTACACAATGTGTATCTGATATAAATAAAACACATCAAATTATAACTGAAAGGATTATTATTGCCACTTCAATAGACATCAGTATGTATTTAACAAACTATAAATGTATTTTTTTTTCTTTCTAGTACTTAATTAAAATGCATTTTTAAATGTCTGAAACCTAAAATAAACAATATGTGGTTGAAAACACTGAATAGTTGTGATATATGAAAGTGCTAAGCGCATCCAAAACGCCAAGGCACATTTGAATTTAGCAGCTGATCACATGACACACTGAACATTCTAATCACACTCGTGTTGTTAAAAAGGGTTAAAATCGATCCGAGTTTTGGGGGAGAGGGGTACAAATAGAAACTGAGGGGGCACAAATCAAATCTTAAGGGGCAATGCCCCCTTTTGCCCCCTTTTGCCCCCTCGTGGTGCCGGGCCTGGCGGTCAGGGGTGCCTTAAGATAACCAGAAGCCCCTGAGCTACAGCATTACAGTCAGTGTTGGGGATAACGCATTACAAGTAAATTCAGTTATGTAATCAGATTACTTTTTCAAGTAACTAGTAAAGTAACGCATTACTTTTTCAATTTACAACAAAACATCTAAGTTACTTTTTCAAGTAAGTAACGCAAGTTACTTTTTCATATTTATTGACTGACAGCTCTCCTGTCCCCATGTTGAGAGAAATAAAGCACAGAGGTGTTGTGTGTGCTGTGTGAACATGATGGATATTGTAGTTAAATGTGAACATGCATTTACTCATTTCACTTGCACAAAAACATTCAGTTTTCCTCAAAATGAATAAAAACAGTGAAATGCAATCTCAGAATTTTACGCAAACATGCAATAATTAAATATATTAAATTACACAAATATACTTTATGTATTTAATCTCACTTTATTATCCAATATCTTTGCTGCTGACCTTCAATAATCTAATTCAACCATACTAATAAGCAAAATTTACTTTAGATTAGACTTAGAAATAAAAGTGTTGAACTTCATTCTCCTGTGGTCTATTCTTCTTTAATCCAGAATGGTAGCACAGCTGAAAGGTTTGTTTGAGCTGCGCCCTCTACTGTACAGGTGTAAATATGCATTTCCTTCAGCCTGAGGCTTATTCATTTCACTTTTGGTATGAAAGACAACAACATTTGCCAAAAAAATAGAACTTTTTTGTTGTCATTAAAATCAATCAAGCAAGCCAAGCCCAGATGAGGAAAAAGTAATGCAAAACTAATGTAATGCATTACTTTCCATAAAAAGTAACCAAGTAAAGCAATTAGTTACTTTTTTTAGGGAGTAACGCAATATTGTAATGCATTACTTTTAAAAGCAACTTTCCCCAACACTGATTATGGTAGACCCCCCACCCCAGATTAAAAAAATAAATAAATTTGCTTCCCACCAATTATGTCGAAATTAATCTTGTCGATACACCACTTAATATTTACAACACTGTGTGCATGCTGTGTAAAAATATGGGTCAAATATAGGTTAATATGCAAATTTACAAGTAGTTTGCTAGTAGGTGGCACATGTGGAACAGCAGAATTATAGCGGTTACATAAAGCAGCGCTGTGCTTATAAACATTACGTTTATAGGCATTATATGGAGATAATATGAAAAGAAAATGCCATCAAAACTTTCCTGGCCGAAATGTGAGTTTCCGCTCCATTAATTAAACAACATTAATTAAAATATTCATTATTCATCAGCAGTAGATCAAAACAATCACTTGGCATAAATGTGGGCTATTTGGTGATTGTAAACTGCTCTAAAAGCACGAGCACGCAGAACTCGCAACAACACTGCGTTTTTACTTTAAAACATTCAGTGCTGGCGTTTAATTAATTAAATCATAACCTTTAAAGTTGATCACATTTAAACAATACTGTGATTCCTGTTTTTCTGTCCCCAGATTTAAAACCTCTTGAAATTAAAATTGAGACTAAAGCAGCACCAATGAAACGCAGTAACTGCATCTAAAACCTTCAGATAACACACAGATTATATTTGTGCGCAAGTTACTGAACCCGTGTTCAGTGCAGAGCGGCTCTCTCGACCAGTATGACCTTACAGAAAGTTGTCCAGTCCGGTTCAATTCGCACAGCAGGGCTTCGCCGAAAACATGGTTGCGAGTCCTGAAAATGTACAGGTGTGCGAGTTTGTTTCTAGAATACTGTTGTCACTGCTGGAAACTCCCTTTTATACAAATAATTATTTGACAAATATTATTTTCGTGCAGCCAGTACTAGTGTGGGTCCCTGGGCTTCAGCCCATGGAAGCCCATGCATTAATGTGGTAGACCAATCACAACAGACTGGGGCCAGATGACCAATCAGAGCAGACTGTGCTGCTCGGAAGGCAGGTTTTTAGTAGTGGGAAGTTCGGATCATTTTACTGACTCGGATCTTTGAATCTCGTTCAGCAAAATGTACAAAATGTTTCATTCATTTAGTTCATTTTAGCAGAATATAATTAAAATGTTGCATGTTAAACTCCCCAACACCTACTACTTATGCAAACGTTGATCACATTTGGAATAAAAAAATAAACTATACGCTGATGCAGCCGTGAAGGCCAAATTATGAGTAAGAAATGATTGATTAATTGCTTAGCAGTGTCTTCAGGCTATGCAGTCTGTTAGTTCACCTCACCTCCAGATCTGAGTCGTTCTTTCTTTTGTCACCTCACATTTATCACGTCTGTTCTCCAGAAAGATTAGTTCACCTCTCGTGTCTTTGGGTTCGAGTCGTTAGTTCCGTCTGATGTGGGTCGTGACAGCCATAGACATTATGTCTATGGTGACAGCATGCAATTGCAGTACAGGAAACAGAAATGATTATTTCATCTCGAGTCTTTGGGTCTTTTGTCACGTGACCGCTTCCCGCCTCAAATACAACATTACATTCATATTACTATTGACTGTATGTTGTATTATATTTAGGAATGATCATAATTATCAAAAGATATGTGCAATAAACATTTGTTGTGCCACTATGTCCCTTCTGACCAATCTTTTTATTACAAATATTAGACCAATATGTCCAGTTTTCATAGGAAAATCAATTATTATACTAGCTAAAAAACAAAAAAATAAACTAAACTAAAAAATAAAAAAAAAACTATGCACCTGTCTGTAAGGAAGGTTGTAAATAAACTAATTTCTGTATCCAATAGGGCTGTAATGTGACAAAAGAACGAAGGACTCAGACCCGAAGACTCGAGAGATGAACTAATCATTTCTGTTTCTGCAGTCAGCCTATGGGGCTGGGATTTGATGAATAAGCGACTTGAACCCAAAGACTCGAGAGGTGAACTAATCATTTCTGTTTCCAGTACTGAACCTTTGGGATGTTGCACATGCGCGGTCAACACAAAATGAACGAATCGCTCTGAGACAACTCGTTGTCATAATAAAGATTCGTTCAAAATGAATGAATCGTTCATGAAAGACACATCAGTACAGGTTTTAAAGATACCAAAACTAAAACAGGGGGTTCAGACAGAAGGTGAAAACAGGTGCTGCAACAATGTAAATTACAAGAATAATAATGACTTTTTGAACAATAAATGATGCAAATGAATTCTAGTAGACCCCATAAACAAACTTATGATCCTATAAATAAGCATATTACGTTTATAGGCATTATATGGAGGTAATATGAAAAGAAAATGCCATCAAAACTTTCCTGGCCGAAATGTGAGTTTCCGCTCCATTAATTAAACAACATTAAAGGAGGACCCCTTTAACAACAACAATGCTAATGCTTTCTTCAACACTAAGACAAGTTTTTTGTTTTGATTTTTTGATAAAGGTGATATGCATTTATTTTTCAGTGTTCATTAAAGAGTCTCCTGCTGGAGTAAAATGTGTCTGAGATGCAACATTGCTATGGTTGTGAGAATGACAGCATTATTTAACGGGTCTAATTACAACCGACTCTGAACATCACACCAGTAATCTTTAATAAAGTGGCAGATACAGTATGTCTGTGTGCATCTAAGTATGCTTATGATCAGCATGTTTACTGCTAAGATCGTTTGACGTATCTGCTGATGATGAAAAGGAATTTTTGACAAGCTTTAATACGGCAGAAACTGTGACTGAATTTCAAAGACTGAGCTGACCGACTCCAACCTGATTATGTTGTAGAGCATCATGCACTTTTTATTTGGCCTCTCAAGGACACACACACACACACAGGGCCTTTCTGCCGTATACATGCACGCTTAACACAATCATGTACTTGAGCATTCATCCTTGTTTCCTTAGCAACTGAGCAAGAAGCACAGAACACATCAGCCTAAACGAGACACACCAAACACACCCGCCAGTCCGCCTGTGTGTTGTGTGTATCTTACAGAAGGAAGTGAGACAGCTGGCTCTATCAGTAATAAAACTTTTGTTGAAGTTATAAGCTGCATGTTGATCCCAACAGGAAGTGGTTATATAGAGTAAATCATAAACAGAATGTATAATTTACTCAAACACGCCATCTTCTGGCCACATGCGGAAATTGTCAACTGAGTGCCAAGCAAAGCAGCATCCACTAAAGGGTGTGTTCCAAATAATATACCACACTACTCATACTTACTTTCCTTTACTTACTTTAATGCAGTGTACTGTGCATAGTCTGCAACTTTTCTGTATGCATACAATATCCCAGATGACCTACTACATTAGCCAAAACGTGAAGTATACAACACAGCATACTTCATGGAATACTGTATCCCACGATGCAATGCGCTCAAATTGACTTATAGTTTGTGATTGATAGACCTTCTAAGTGTGATTTTCAAATGAATATTTTACAAAATTGGAACAAAAATGCAAAATAACCATATTTACACTACCATTCAAAAGTTTGGGGATATGTGAATATACTGTAAAATGTAATTTATTCCTCTGATCAAAGCTGAATTTTCAGCATCCTTACTCCAGTCTTCAGTATCACATGATCCTTAAATATAAATATTTTTTGAATCAATTTAATGAATCCTTGCTGCATAAAAGTATTAATTTCTTTAAAAAAAAAAAAAAAAAAAAAAAACTTAAACCCCAAACATTTTAACTTTTAGTGTATTTCTGAGATAAGTGGATGCCACTCACTAAATTAAACATCATGCTGTACTAAGGTTTTAAATGTTTATCATTTCATACCGCATTCGGTTTCATACAATATTTAAAAAAAAAAAAAAATACTAGGAAGTATACAGAAGTATACAGTATGCAGTGAACAGTATGCTGAGCATTATTCTGTGTCATTGCAAAAAGTATTTGATTATTAGATACAGTACCTGTATGGGGCAAGAAGGCCATGCTTGCTATTGGTTGGCTAGGCGTCTTCCGCTGCAGCGATTGGTCGGGTTGGCTGGAGGGCGGGCAGTAGATCTGTGCTGGAGTGCTGTGTGTCTGTGGCTGTATGAGAAGCGGCCGAGGGGTCTTGCTCAGCTTGGCCTCCCCGTCCTGCGTTGATGCTGTGTATGTGTGCGTGTGGAGGCACGGCGTGGAGAATGATGCTGGGAAGAAGATGTCTCGCTGGTCTTTACTAAACTTGGGAGTGCTGGGCGCATCACTGGAGCTCTGCAAGACAGAAGGGACAGAAAAACAGTGTCATGAGCTGACGTCATCTCTTTCAATACTTCAATGGAGCCAAAGAAAAAGGGATAGAAAAAGAGAAACAAAGACTGAAATAACATCCCTCTACAATGCAAGTAAATCAGTCGCATATGCATCCAAATTTCACGAGAGGTGACTAAAATGTCTTTTTTTTGCAAATGGCTATTAAATTGTACGATTTCAGTCGATAGTAATTCAGTTAGAGGCAAAAAATAAGTTTAGCGCAGATATAATTTCATTGCCTGCTGAGCTTTACGCACCATCGTTTGGCACCCTCTGTTGCTTTCTGATGCGCACACTCACCGTGAGAGACAGAGAGAGCACATGTAGGGCTCGTTGACAGAACTGACACCGTCTCGATCGGACCAGTGCTGCGTCATCATGAAAGTTTATCACTTGCACGTGTTTTTAAGCCTTGCCAATTTTAACATTCAAGCGCAAGAAGACGGGAAAAATAATTTGTGCGCGCTGTGTGAGAAGTTTTGTGTGTGCCCACATCCGAAACACGCGCCCAGAAAGCCGCGTCTGACAGTATGCGAATACTGAATTGAGTTTTCTTTTTCTGAGTCTGATGCGCATTAACCTGTTGTGGAGAAAAAAAAAAAAAAAAAAAAAAAATTGCAAAGCAATACAAAATGGAGTTGATTTTGTTGTCTTCTCTCTTCTTAAAAAGAGAAAAAGAAATATTGGGTCCATCCAATCCTGAGATTCCGTAGAGAGGAAGGAGAGTTCCACCGCCTTATCAAGGAGCTGCAGGATTATCCCGAGTGATTCAGTTTACTTCAGGATGTCAGTGGTTCAGTTTTGATGCTTTGCTAACGATAGTGGAGCCACATATTAAAAAGAAGAGCACTAATATATATATATTCCTCACTTTGTTTGTCATACGGTGCTTTGTGCTGCAAGGCAAAGTGGATTAACCTGTCAGATGCCATTCTGGATTTTGGCGTTCACTTGTACGGTGGCTCTGAATTGTCAAAACACCTTTTAAAATGCTTGCTACAGATGCGAAAAATGCAGAAAATAGAACCCTGATCCAAATGTTTTTTTATGACGGACGAAAGTTTCAGAGGCAGTGTGTAAACGTGATTGACACAACGTGAGGTTGTATTTATTTAACGTGTAAATTTCATACGAAATTTCGGTGTGCAAAGACCTTAACAGTATCAGTATACTGGATCAGTGTATTATGTCTTAAAGTGACAGCAGCCTAATATTCCTGCTGTCTGTGTTTTTAATGTTAATCAAACAGACTCACTGCAAAAAAACAAATCACTCAATGCTCTTGACTGAATAACTTTTGTAACTTTAATAAGGATTCATCTATATTCAATTTATACTGTGAAGACACTGCAGTGTTATTTTACATTTGATTACTTTACTCAATTTCTGTACCTGCTCTACATCTAACTACTGTTAGATCTACCTGAAAAACACCATTTATTTAATTAGCATCTTTTCTATTGTGTTTATTTGTGATATTGCTTATAGTTTGATTATTTGACCTTATTTTATTACAAACTGTTTGCTTTGCATGTAAAAAGTCTGGCGAGTAAAATAATTTTTTTTACTAGCCAATGGTGACTTAAACTTCAGTGTGTCCATAGAGAGTTAAATAAGTTGATTGATCTCTTTACTTCTTTGCATTTTCAGACAATAACACACAACTCATTATAAACCAAATACAATTCAGCAAGCAGCACACTAACTTTAGAACTGGTATAACAGCAATATAGCAACTAAAACATCAATCAATGAGCAGGAAACACACTTGTTGAGCAAATATCCAGTCAAAAGCTCACGCTACAAACTTGATCATCCAATCCGTGAGGCCTACCTGTGGACTAGTGTTTCGTTTTGCCCTGCCAAAAACACTCCATCAAGATGGACGATTCAGTAGGCACACAGCAGAAAAAAGCATGTGAACTGGCAAACAAACTAACAGCTCTGGGTCCTGTGTGCGTGTGTGCGTGCGTGTATCTTGAGAGAAGCACTCAGGGACATGCTCACGGCTCCACAAACAAACTACACGACAACAGAAGCAGCTGTTGCCATAGCAACAGAGCCAAACCGCAGCCAATAGCTGATCAAACGACCACGCACTTCTTTCTGGAGAGCTTCACTCCATCTCTGTCTCTCAGAAGAGTTGGACTGGTGCGGATCACGTCTTTTTGGTTTTGTGCACTAATGTTCAGTAAAAGCTTCCAGTAGGAAGGAAGGAAACAGCAGCATATGATAAAAGGGAGAACTCGATTTTTTGTAGTGAATGCATGTATAAAACTAGGACAAAAAAAGTAAAAAACACAACACTCCAAAGTTTCTATGAACTTCTGAAGGTCCCTCCTTTAATGCCTCTATGAGACGTTTTATCATGCAGCAGGTCAATTCTTGATTCAAAATATTCTAGCAGCATTTTTTATGTCTTCTGTGAAAATGTGAGTGGTTTCTCACTGCCAGTAGGCTAGGGTGTTACAGGTGGTTGCCAGGGAGCTGCTATGAAGTTTTTCTAAAAGGTTTTAGCATGTTGCTATGTGGTTGCTAGGGTGTTCTGAGAGGTTGTTAGACAGTTTTTTTTTTTGGCCCAAGGCAAAAGACACCACACCCAAGTCTCTATAAAATTCTGTAGGCCTCTCCTTCAATGCATCTATGAGATTCACATTTTATCAATTCTCGATTCTATAGTAACCTTACTATATAGTAAAAAAATATTCTGTGAACATGTGAGTGGTTTCTCACTGCCAGTAGGCTAAGGTGTTTGTCAGGGTGTTGCTATGAAGTTCCTGAGTGTTTTTAACAAGTAACCTCTCAGCTACGAGGTGAATCACAAAACTACAAACTTTGATTTAAAGCAAAGTAGCATTTGAAAATCAGACAAAAAGGCAAGGGTACAAGACTGTGTACTTAACGGTTTAGTGAAGGAAAGAACTACAATTCCATAAGTATTGCGAACAGAATAATTGAGTTAAAAATGATGAAGAAATATAAAACTTCTCATGTACATATATATATGCATGCAAATATTTCAGTATTTTGAGAGCTTAGAGAGTGACTCGATTACGTCATTCGCAGTGCTTCATGGGAGTGGACGGAGCTAAAGAGACCTTTTGGCACATTTTGCTTTTTTTGACTCACTGATTGGTGTAATTTTCTGTAGAGCATCATGGGTAATGTAGTTTTTCCACCAGGAATTCCACTGTTAAACACAATAATTTTAAAACCAAGCTGAAATAATGTGGGATGACGGCTTCAACAGAAGCTAATACTATGGATTAATAGTGATGTGACGTTCAGCACCGAAGCTTCGGGGAAAAAAATAAATATCTCACAGCGAAACACTATACCGGAGCTTGGTTCGTTTTGTCATAACCACATGATCTGTGACGTCCGATGTTTCGTTTTCGCACACAACCTCGTGACTGATTCGTATTCTGATTCAAATAATGCGAATCCCTTGTGCAGATGTCAAGTGTTACAGTTATCTGGCTTGGTGTGAATGGGCCTCAGAGATATATGAACTCAGAGATATAATACTGAAAGAGTAGTTTATTACATTATTAATGAGTAAAATTTTGATGACAAACTTTGATGACAAAGCTTGACAAAGCCAGGTCTGAAAGTTTAAAATAACTTTGAACGGCTTGAAGTTTGAAGGTTTTACTCAAAGTAAAAAAAAAAAAAAAAAATGTTACTAGCATGCTTTAGAATGTTGCTAACATGTTTTAAATTGTTGCTAACATTAATTAGTAGGTTGTCAGCATGAATTAACATGTTGCTAACATGATTTTACACATTGCTAGCATGAATTAACATGTTTTAACACATTACTAGTATGATTAAACCCTTTGCTAACATGAATTAGCATGATGCTAGCATGATTGCTATCATGAATTAACATTCTATCACATTGCTAATAGGTTTAACACTTTGCTAACATGTTTTAACACATTGCTAACATGAATTAGCATGTTTTAACACATTGTAAACATGAATTAACATGTTGCTAATATGTTGCAACACATTGCTAACATGATTCAGCACATTGCTAACATGAATTAGCATTTTGCTAACATGTTTTAACACATTGCTAACATGAATTAGCATGTTTTAACACATTTAACATGTTTTAGCACATTGCTAACATGTTTTAACAAGGGTTTATGGGATTTTCCCGAGGTTTAATTGTCAATTTTAAGAGAAAACCATAAGTCGGATCAGTTAGAAAAGATATAGCACACCAAGTCAGAACAGTCTGAAGGTCTGACCTGAGTTTGGAGGTTGTAGAGTTCTGGTCTAGGGTCAGAAATTTTAGTCTCAAAACTTAAAGTTTTAATAGCTTTTCAGTAAGTTGGCTTTCTCAAGCCAACTTATTAGTTAGCAACATGAGGTGTCTGGTTGAACACATCTCTCAACCACAATATCTAACCATTTGTCAACATGGTAACATGTATCTGTCCTCAACCTGCAAGGTTTGACCACTAGGGGGCCAAATGGTCACACTAAAGCAGAGTCTAGAATAGGAGGTGTAGAAATGAAGGAATACACCACAGAAGGTGTTTGATTTAACTGTAGGCTTCAGTTACACATGTGTAGAGATATGCTGCATGGAGCACAGGAGGTGCGTTGGCACAATCCTGTTACTATGGAAACAGTGTGCTATAACATACAAACAGCACAACCATGTGTTCGGCCATGTGCACATGCTTCAATATGGGTTACCGTCCTAACATACCGTACACAAAAGCGAATTAGACAACGGTCTAAGTGATATGCCAATGAGGCTTTGTTTCAATTTTGATTTTAGTAAACAGAAATGTGAGTGAGTGTGACCTGCAATTTGCATAAGAGGCTGAATTTCATAATTGCAAGTAAACAACTGATGGGGAGCCGAAAAGTTTGTTGAGAAAGCAAATGGATGATACAGTAATTATATAATCTTATAAACACAGCCCAACATAAAGTAAATTGCCCCTAAATGGGTCATGAACTGCGTTGTTTTATTGTTTTATAATCTTTCCTGGGGTGCACTTATAATGTTAGTATGCTTTTTACATCAAAAATTGTCATAATTTAGAAATAAAAGGCATTTTTCCTACCCTGATTTTAGCCCTCTGTTTTAAGGGGCATGTCTGCTGTGAGACTTCAGTGTAAATACCCACTGCTGCTGTGATTGGCTAACATCTTTGTGTATGAAATAGCTCTCTCGAAAACTTTTAGCATGTTTTTACTATTACAGCTCTCCAGGTTAACTAATCGTGAAAAGCATTACATTTAGATCTATGGCATTATATTTAGATCGTGGCATTAAAGTTTGCAGTGATGAACATTGTAGTCGATCAGACATGTTGTTGAGCTCATGAAAGCAGTGATCTCGTCACTGTAACTCAATTTCTGTACACTAACAAATGCTTTCATCATATCTAGCAGTGTAAATTCGATGTAAATAAGAGTTTCATTGAATAAAACAGGAGTTTTGGTGCGAGTCATAAACATTGATTGACAGCTCCAGCGATTGTAGAGGAAGCGTTCTTTGATCTCTTTCTATATATAATTTAATCGCTGTTTAAATAACAGATTATTTTCATCCTGCTAAGAGAAACAATGAGATGTTGAGCGTTTAGTCACTGGTTTGATTTACTGACACAGAGACAAAGAACATCTGACTGTACATGAATCATTACATATCAGATCAAGCATTAGATTTAACACAGTTACTCACATGTTGTTGCATTACTATCAAGTCCATATCGTAAAAGTCTGTTTGCAAAGCCTGCGCCAAAATGTGATTAATTTATATACCGAATACAAGTAAATAAAGCTCAACTGAGACATTTACATTGTTGAAAATAAATAAACATATTCCTAGCATTAGGATCCTTTGAAAGGTAATGTTATTTTTGTCCTGTTTCGCTTTTCTCTCCTCCTCATCTCACTAACACACCAGTGGGCGGGGCTAATGCTGCAATGATGAAGTAGGCGTTGATTTCTTCTGTGGAGGCGGGGTTTCACCTGTCATAAATAGGCACATTCCAGGATCAGTCGTTCAATGGGTCTGGTGTCAATAAAAGCCTTTATTGGACTAACAAGGACGTTTTTAGTTCTGAAACTTACAGGATATTCTTATAGTACGATGACCTCTAATATATCAAAAGCTCAAGGAAAAGTTGATTTCTCAATTCATGACCCCTTTAAAATATGTATTTTTCCAAAGTGGTGTCCTTCTAACCATAGTTACAGTTATTATTGTTCCTGTAATAAAACTGTCGGAACTATTTAAACAAAACTACAGAATGATCCAGAAAGAAGTGTTTGAAAAAGATCCCACACTATATTTACTTTTTTAGCGGTAACAATAACTGTAGTGACTAGATTTGAGTGGTGTTGTGGCTGGTTGCCATGGCTCTGCTATTTCAATGCTGAGGTATTCTAAATGGTTGCTATGATATTCTGGTCTGTCGATATGACTCAGACCTTCAGGATGAGCAATAGTAATAGCAAGGCATGTCATCAGCTAAAAAGATTTTCCCCCTATTCAATATGACCAGTGGTTCTCAAACTTTTTGACTCCAAGGCCCCCCATGGACCCTTTTCACATGTCCGGGGTTCTCAGAAGCGGAAGTCATCATAGTTGGGTAACCTTCTGTAGCGGGGAATGGGAAAACAATAGGGAAAACGTTCCAAAAGAGGGAAATATTGAAAATATTAAACACTTTATTAGATTTGCGATGTTGATATCTCTGGAAACACGTCATCACAGTCTGTGAAAAGGGTCTATTGTTTACAATAATATTTGAAGGCCCACAAACTTTTTCTTTTTCGTGTGAGAGATTTACTGGATAAGGATGAAGGATGAGGATTTCAACCTGATAAAATATTTCAGAGCTTGGTATAACTAGAAAAAATGTAAATTCATTATAAAAATGTCCAAGGAGTTATAAAATGTTATTAATTTACATGAGATTTCTAGGTCTAGAAATCAATCTTTTAAAAATAGGCACCACATATAACCAGGTTTTCCAAGACAGAGGAAATCCTGGTTCTTTAAGAAAATAAAAAATTGTTGTGGGCGTGAATTAAAATTATTAATTGTTTCAACTTGTTTTGTCTCTCATTTTTAGTCATCTTGAGACACTTTGACGCAGTTTGCGCCCCCTGGTTGAGAACCACTGGACTATACAATAATAATAATAATAATAATAATAAAAATAAATTATTTATTATATATACACAATACCGTTCAAAGGTTTGGAATCATTATGATTTTTTATGTTTTAAAGAAGTCCCTTATGTTCACCACAGCTGCATTTATTTGATCAAAAATACAGTAAAAACAGTAATATTGTGAAATATGATTACAATTTAAAATAACGGTTTTAAACAGAAATCTTTTGTAACATTATAAAGTCTTTACTGAAACTTTAATTCAGCTAGGATACGTTAAATTGATTGAAAGTATTAATTTTTTCTGTCTTTTTTATTTGACTTACCCCCAAATTTTGAATGCTAGTGTATCATAGTTTCCACTAAAATATTAAACAGCATAAGCATACCTGTTCATCTGTATAGCAATAAGAAATGTTTGCACTAAATCATCATATTAGATTTCTGAAGGATCATGTGACACTGAAGACTGGAGTAATGATGCTGAAAATTCAGCTTTGATCACAGGAATAAATTAAATTTTACAATATATTCACATAGAAAACAGATATATTAAATTGTAATAATATTTCACAATACTACTGTTTTTCCTGTATTTTTTTATCAAATAAATGCAGCCTTGGTTCAAAAACAATCCTTAAAAAAAAATCAAAACCTTTGATAATAATTTTTTGATTTTTGCTTATAAAACTTTTGATAATTATTTTACAGAACAATAAAATTACAATGCTAACATTTATGTATGTCAATAGAGCTTTCATTTTGGCAGAAAATAAGGGGGAGAGACTTTAAACCTCTTTTATTGACAACAGCTTTATGAATGATTCTCATTACAAATTTGGCAAGACTGTTCAGAAACACATCAGCCAGTTATTGGCCAGTTGACAAGTATTAGTTTCATATACTCCTCAACACTAATTTTTACCCACAGTGAGTGTTAATTTTGGGTGTCCCACACCCAGTCAATAGATGGCGCCGCTAACTCGAGCAGTGCTGTCAGAAGTTATGAAATACATGTATATTAAATGTATTTGAAAATACAGCATTTTTTCCCATCAGAATTACACCATTCACATGGGTAATGCATGTGGGTATGAATACAGAAAAACCACATCCCGGAATACTGATGCTTGCTTTATAGTAAACATCACAAATTGAAATCATGGTTACCATGGTAAATATTTGCAAGGGCCATTAGCATGCATTTGTTGTTGTTCACAGTGAGGTTTTTTATTCTTATGCACAGGATAAAACACTTTCACATTCACCTGTGCATTATAAAAAAAAAAGCCCATCCTTGCATGCGAGTTTTCAATAGTGGAATACATTTGCTCTCTGTTGGCTTTCTTCTGCACTCGATGACTCAAATGACAACAAACAAAACCATTCATAACCCCTCAAAACAACAACAGTTCTTCCTGTAGCCTTAAATGACATGTCATTTCACATCACCTGCAGACGGAGAGAATGAGCGAGAGACTCTTTGACTACGAGCACCAGACAGCATAAAGAGACAGCAACCCACTGACAGGAAGTTAATGAACTCCAAACATGTTAATGGACCTTCAGCAATTACAGCAATTGAGGCTTAAAGTGGCTGGATCCTGCACGTGAACTTCAGGAGAGACTGGCTTTATGACGAGAGGGGGATGTAGCCGTGAGTAGTCTCAGCCTCGGACATCACGCTCAGAGCGTTGGCTAAACAAGGGCTCCAGACATTTTGCGACCTTTTTTCTTGCCGGTGCGAGTAAATTTAGTTAGAGATCGCACTGGTGCCACCACCACATTGCCCAACTGATGAGAGCTGCTATTTCTGTTGAATATGAAAAGCATTAAATGGCAAACGAAACGAAATCTTAATGTTTCTTATTTGAGCTGTGCAGCGCGGACAGTTTTTCAGTTTGGACCAGTATTAAACAGCACAGCATAAGCTTAGTGCAGGTTTACCTGTGGGCTGATCTTTGATCACGTGACACCATTTCTACACAGCACTGGGAGATCCAGTAAGAAAGCGTTTGAAATTTCCGCAGTATTAATAACATCTCTGCGAGATCTAGTGAGAAACATTCAAATTCTATGAAGTCTCTGTTATGAACCACATCAAACAGTGCTGATGTGGAAACCAGGAGAGACATCGTGCCATGAACGAACACATTATAGAAGGCTTTTCAGTCCACAAATCACCAACATTCACCATGGATTTAATGAAGCAACACTAAGGACGCGTGTCACTAAAGCGTTAGCATATTTTTCCAATTGTTTTCAATTGGAGCGCTGAATTTTTAAAACCTCAGGAGCGTAACAAGGTGCTGAACATCTATTTCACGCTGAAGCACTCTGCATTTTTTACCAGTCGCCAAGAGTTGAAGAATGTTCAACTTTGGGTAAAATGCAGCGCTCATCACTGTCACTTTGCACCCAGCTGTCCAATCACAGCGGAGGAGGGGCGGGTACAAATACAACACTGACCAACCGCCACATTCTGCTTGTATAACATCAACAGATGACAACAACAAGCATAATAATGGAACAAAATAATTTAAAACAAGAGCCAGAGCAAATACTTTACATTGTATCAACATTTTTATATAGAAACAAACTATCTGTGAAATGAGATACCAGTAGCCTAACATATTCTGTATCGCTTTGGTGGACATACAGCCTGTTAGATCAGCATATTAGAATGATTTCAGAAGGACCATGTGACACTGAAGACTGGAGTAATGATGCTGAAAATTCAGCTTTGATCACAGGAATAAATTCACAGGAACGGATGGCCTTCAGATTTTTCCGTCACTGCAAAAAAAATTTTGTCAATGGTGACGGAAAATTTTCGGTTAACGCGACCTCTGATATATATATATATATATATATATATTTATTAGTATGGACCCCAAAATTTTGAATGGTAATGTAAGAGCATGCTAATGAGATTGTGTTATGTGGCAGAAAAGATTTTCAGAAAATAATGACTCAAATTTTACACAGCTATCATATGACTTCAGAACACCTTCAATATAGTTGAAGAGCTGTACAGATTACTATTATGGTGCTTTTTGTCATTTTTGGAGCTCCATTCACTTTTATAGATCATTGTGCCAAAAATCTCATTTTGTTCAAGTCTTATGAGTTTGTAACGACCTGAGGGTGAGTAAATGATGACAGAACTTTGAGCTCCAGGGGAAATTCCCTGTAATAAATGTCCTGTCAGCCAGATGACTAATGAGTAATTAGTAAAAAAAGCTTACACAGCCTCAAATTGGATACAGAGAAACCCTCTGAAACACACACACAGGTGGGTTATGATTGTACAGTGACTGAATTCTGTCATGTTTCAATTGACTGGTTGTCTTAAGCAGGTTTGGTGCTCTGCAGTATATAACATACACAGAAGCATTTCTGATGAGAACACCCCACCCACTCACTCTCTCTCAAACCAATGCATGAACCCACGCTTCCCACCGACAGGCGCGTTTCCTGTTTGACTGCTTGCTTCAGAGCGGCGTGACTTTTGAGGTAAACAACAAAGACAGGGGACCTGCTGAATAAACAAACCGCCTCAAACAGTCTGAGGAAAGAGGATGAGTTCAGTTTTAGCCACTCTATACTAAAGCTGTGAGAAGGGCACAATGGAAAGACCAGCAGAGAGTAACCGTCCTCGACTTGTGACTTGTGAACCGACAGTGGTTCAGTTGAGAAAGTGGTTCAGAAAGTGGTTCAGTCGAGTCAGTGGTTTCAGGCAGAAAGTAAGTTCTTAGACTGATTCAGACCAATAACTCCTTTATTTAACCGGTCTAATTCACCAAACTTTAGGTTTGTGAGACTTAAATTGATCTGTTTTCTGACTGGCATATGACAATAGTGTAATTATGATGCATATTAAACAATATTCAACTCAATAAAACAGAGCTTTGTTACAATAAATGCTATATATATATATATATATATATATATATATTAAATAAGGTGGGTGTCATGTTTGAACCATAAACACCAAAATTTCCATTTATATATAAACTACCATTAAAAAGTCTCAGGTCAGTAAGATTTTTTCTTTCTTTTTTTGTTTTTGTTTGTTTTGTTTATTCAGCAAGGATGCATTAAATTGATCAAAAGTGACAGTAAAGACATTTATGATGTTACAAAATATTTTGAATGAAATGCTGTTCTTTTGAATCTCTTTCAATTAATCAAAGAATCCTGAAGAAAATGTCACGATTTCCACAAAAATATGAAGCAGCACAACTGTTTTTAACAGTTTCTTGGTGAGCAAAAGAAACTTCTTTCAGAAACATTGACACACCTTACAGTTTTACTCCCAAAATGTTTGTTTATATGCATGTTTTAATATTTAATAAACCATATTTTAAATTTTTAATATATTTTTTAACAGTGAGAAAGAGAATATGGCACAAACATGATCAGAAACACATCAAATAAGTACTAAAGCACTTCTGATCAACAATCTTTTTGAGAGATTCTGCAATTTTTGACAAAAAAGTCAAGAAGTCAGTTTTGTAGCCAGCGGCTCACTTCTCGTTTTGTTTTTTTATTCTGGAGTCCTTGATGAGGATGTTTTTTTTTGTTGTTGAAGTATTCAATGTTTTTCTTTCGTCGCATACAATTCGCAAGCTCAAAACAGAAAATCATACAGTGGAAACTTCAAAATATTTTTTCCTGCACTGCAGAAAACACTGGCAAGAAGAGACAGATTACCGTTTTGTACCTGGCATTCAAATTGGAAAAATAGCCCTGACATTATCTTACAAAATTCACCTAATCATATCGACGCAGATAAAAAAGCAACATTATATAGTGCATCCCTCGCTGTGATGGAGTACTACACACTAATGGTGGACCAACATGATCGACCTGTCAGCTATCAGGCAGAAAACATTGTAGTAATGGCGTATTAGAGCAAAGTAAGCAGCAGAGAAGATGAACAGATAGCATGAGTGACAGCGATGTGAAATGAAAGCGAGTGAATTGGGGGATGAAGAGGGGAGCTAGGTGAGTTGGTGATAGATGGAGAGAGAGAGAGATGAGACGCACAGCAGGGGCTCTTATATGTTTTGCCCAGACTAGTTTTAGCACACTAATGAATGGCTAATGAAAAGAGAGAACGCTCACGTACCGGAGCGAATGAGTCTCTCTGAATCAAACCCAGTCAACATCTGTCCCTCTCACACGCTCTGGTATGTTTGAAATGGCATACACTCATGAAAATGTACCTTACTGTCACTTTTGATCAGTTCAATGCAACCTTGCTGAACAAAAAAGTATTAATTTCTTTAAATGTTACTGACCTCAAAACTTTATTCTTATCCTGCAGAGCAATGACCAAATATGAAGTGTAGTAAACACTTGACATGACTTGGACAATGAACTGGAAGCATTAAGCAATATTTCTAACATGTTTTTGAGCCTAATTAGAAAATCAGAAAAACATTAATCTGCAAAGTTACGACGCTCAAAGTTCAATGCAAAGGGAGATATTTTCTTTTACAGAAATCGCTTTTTAAGGACTACAACAAACGGCTGGTAGGGACTACAACAAGGTTCTTCCCGGGTTGGTGACATCACTGACCCTAAAATTTACATAAACCCCGCCCCGAGAACACTCAACAAAGGGGGCGAGGCCATGTTGGGCTGCTTTAGAGAAGAGGAAGAGTTGTTGTAGTAGAGTGTTGTTGTCATGCCGTCATTTTACGCCAGACTGCTTCACAAACGAGGGTCAATTCAACACTGGATTTGCACAAAAGATTAACATGACGGCACATGCTAGTGGATGAGTTGAATCAACTTCACAGCAACTACATAAATTTATCCATTAACCATTCAGAAACGTCCAGTTTCATTCTAAAAGTTGTAACTTCTTCCTGAGTCTCTCCATCAGTGTCGACTCCGGTTTGAACAATGTAAGGCTGAACACCGTTACTGACAATCCTCATTTTGGCTGCGTGAGATTCTCCAGCTTTGCTGTTGTTGAGCAATCGAAGCGCGAGCTGTTAAAGCTCCGCCCTCTTCTGGAAAGGGGGCCGGGAGCAGCAGCTCATTTGCATTTAAAGGGACACACAAATGGCATGTTTTTGCTCACACCCAAATAGGGGCAAATTTGACATAATATATTTGACTATAATAAATGATCTGTGGGGTATTTTGAGCTGAAACTTCACAGACACATTCTGGGGACACCAGAGACTAATATTACATCTTGTAAAAGGGGCATTATAGGTCCTCTTTAAAACCGAAAGATTTACTTCAACAGATCCATTATTAACCAACAGAAACCTGGATGTTGATGTTTCATTTTCATTATCAACAATGATGCGTACTACTACCTGACTATCTGTTTAATTTGCATAAAGTTGTGTAAGACATTTTTTTCTAAAACAGTAGATAGTATTTAGTATGTAGTGAGTATGCAGTAAGCAGTATGTTAATATTCTTTTCCAAACACATCCTCCGTCTCTCTCTTTGTTCTGCTCAACAAAAGTTTTCATTATCTGAACAGCGAGAGGAATGGAGGGATACTAGCAAAAGGTGCATAATTAATGCATCTAATAAATGGCTCAGAAAAGACTGAGGGGTGTGTGTGTGGGAGAGGAGAGAGAGAAGCAAAAAAAAAAAAAAAAAAAGAGAAATGGTAGCACCATAGCCAAATGTGAAAACATCCAGCGAGTTTGCTGTGTTTCCAATAGAATGAGCAGAGGAGAGAATATTGGATTTGCATTCCAGAGGGAAAAGCAAGAGTGAGTGTTATTTCCTGGAGTGAGACAGAGAGTCTGTCTCCTACCTGTCTTTGTGCCGACGTCGCCATTTGAATCTGGCAGAACTTCACAGCTTGATCCAGCGCTACATCCTCATCCACCTTCAGAGACAGAAAGTATGAGAAACAACATGAATATAGAGTTATCATTTATCACAACCAGGCACACAACAAGAAAACAGTCACTAGAGTTTACTTGGAGTTTTTTTGTATCATGTCATGTTTACCATCATTTTGAGTTTACAACTAGCACATGGATCCATTTTATGGCATTATAAGCATCGGCATAGAAATAAATAATTTCTGAGTCTGATGATGTAGTTCAGAGAAGAATTATCTTGTCATCTTGTAATTATGGTAATTCAGTCACAATATGAATAAAACAGTTACAGAATTTTAGAGTAGAAAGAGAGCTTGGTGTAGACATACACTTTCACAACACAAATCTCCCACTTCAGTCCACAGACCCACGAGCATTTTAACAAATGACTGCCCACGTTCACAAAAAACGTCCATTTGACAGAGGTGTTGTTGCTCATTTCACATGCTAAGAGGATAGTGAATCATTCAGCAAGGTCATTTACGTTAAAAAAAGTCTTAAAAAGGTACAGGTATAACTAATTTACGACTGCCAACATTCTTCAAAATTTCTTCTTTTGTGTTCAGCAGAAGAAATAAACTCATTCAGGTCTGGAACAACATGAGGGTGCGTAAATGACAGAATTTTCATTTTTGAGTGAACTAAATCCAAATCTTCTGAAGAGACACGATAACTTTATATGACAAACAGATTTGATTTAGGGTTTTATTTACATTGGTCAACGCACATACGTAGAGCTCATCAAATATGATTTACAGAAACACAACAAGCAAGTTTTGCAAAGATAAACTAAAGTCTTACAGATTTGGAACGACACAAGGGCGAGTAAATGACGACAGTTTTTATTTCTAGGTGAACTATTGCTTTAATTTGAGTTTGTCACACAAATCATATGGCTTCAAAAGACTAATATGGGTATAAGATATAATATAGTGCACATATGGACAATCATTTGGACCTCTTTAAATAACTTTAAAGCTTCAGTTAGAATTGAATAGAACAATCTTTTGTGTTTCATAGAAGAAAGTAAGTCATACAGGTCTGGAACGACATTATGAGTAAATTTTTAATTTTCAGGTGAACTGTCGCCTAAAAAGAAATCGTTCTATTATCCTGTTAACATCAGCAAATAGGGATGCTCCGATCAGGATTTTTGCAGCCGATACAGACTACAGATTTCTGGTCATCACCATGATTGGCCGAAAGTGATGCCGATCATTCAAGCTTTATACAAGTGATATGTAAGCTCTCTGTTGACTATCACTGTTAACCCCTTACACCCTGAAGACATTTTTAATGATTTCACGTGATTTCAAGAAAAATAAAGGCGTATAATGCTACAAAAAAAGTACATGGAGTGTTTTACTGAACATAAGAACTACTTTCATGGGTAAACGCCACAAAGCTTAAAAATATTTATAATTACACAGAATAAGTAACAAGATCCTGCTTGATAAGTGATCTTCCAGCACTGTTTAAAAGCGCTGTGCACTCCTATTCTATGGCATACGGTAAATCAAGACCTGTCGATATGAGTGATCGATCCAATCCAAGCACACTCCAGACGTAAAACAGTGTCCGATTGGTCTCTACACATCGTCCCTACCCACCATACTAGAGATCCAGTTTCCATTGGTTGCACTTTCAAATGAAGTTGGAAAACACTGCGTCATGATCGCAACACGATCAGATCCCGGAAGTCCTATAGCTTTAGCCAAGCAGCATGTCAATGTCACTCCGTGAGGATTTTCTCAAGATCTACGACATGTTATGTCATGTTTAGGATCACTTGAATCGAGACAACCTGCTCTAAATAAAGATGTATGATTTATTATGGTTTACTAATGTTTCACAAAGTTACAAAGCAGAATGTGGAACAAAAGCCTAATCTCTATACTGCTTACATGCACTTCTGCGGCAACTTTTTACGGTTTTACGTCATCAAATTGCAATCGGTTCGTGAGATCGGCCAAATTTAGTGACTACCAATCGAGTCATAGGATGCAGCTGATCGATCGGAGCATCCCTATTAGCAAATACTAATGCTTAGTACCTAAAGCACATAAAGAGCTTGACTTGCTCTACAGAGAGTATAAAAGAACATTTCATTGAATTTTGAAAGCAAACATGAAGCCAGCCCAGACCGTCCACCAGATAACAAACCCCTATCGCTCATTAGCCAGTGTGCGTGTGAAAGCCAAGGAACCTGCCAGAAAAGCTCTCAGAAAACAGTTGATGATGATTTCTGGCAGAAGAGACCCACGCTAATGAAGGACCATAATCAGATCATCTACAAATATGGAATAAAAGTCAGTGTACACACATACACAGGCCGAGGTCCCGAGAGGATTCAGTAGGAACTAAGAATCTGTACCAGCGCTGTGATATGCCAAAATGTGCAGATGGCGTTATGGTGTCCTGAAAATGAACAAGCCAAAACAAAGTTCTGTCCGTATGAAACACCAAGAACTTACACAAATAAATTAAATATGCTAGTTCAGAGAAAACCAACCACCAGAATGCGTCAGAAGACTAGGAATATAGTCATGTGGACTACTTTTGTGTCATTTTGGACCCAGACCAAGTCACTTTCATGGAAACAGGCAGTCAGGATATTCTATAAAATTTCTTATTCTGTGTTCCACTGAGTCATACAGGTTTGCAATGACATGTCGATGAAAAAATAATGACTAAAGTTTCATTTTTCGGTGAACCACCCCTTTAAATGTGGCTGATGAAGCAAGTTCTGAAGCTCTTAATTTTTTTTAGATCCTCCAAAATTTGACACACAGAGGCTGATGGGTTATAGAACAAAATGGCCTAAAAAGACCTCTTACTGGAGTGCTTGTGGTCATGGCAACCGGAGGAGCAGGCTGAGATTGGGCATCCCTGGTGTCTGCTTTATGTCATATAGTTGGAGCATGGTGCTCCCTTTTTAAATAATGTGTGGGAGAGAGAAGGGGACAGAGAGATTGACACCTTCACTAATCCTAACCAATGCTACATAATAAACCTTTAAAAATTGAAAATAATCTCATTTCTATGACTGAACTCTCAGGAAGCTAACTGACGTATGTGACTCTAACCCTGGGAACCACATGCCGAGTTAGCATACTCGCTAATGCTAACATTGATCTACTCTTTTAGCCATTTCTAAAACCCACTTCAAGTTGTCCGAAATTTAATCTAGCAGTGTGTAGAGTGCATGTGTGTTGTTTTCTTGCAGGTTTGAGGGCTGGTGTGTGTGTGTATGCGAGTAGACTGTTAGGACTTGTTCCTCCGGTTGGTGTGGTGTGAGATTTCAGGCATATGACTCAAAACACTGCACAACAACCTTGACACCGCACACCACTCAGATGCACAAGACGACACTCTCAGAAACGGCACACATGACACACAGACCTCACAGTTTGAGCACTTAAAAACAACATCCGATGATGAAGCCTGACGTGTTACTGTTTAAATGGACACACTCGTTCTTCGTTATTTCCACATTTTACAATAATTAATAATAATAATCATCATATGTAAGCACAATTTCTATATGTAGACAATTTTTTTTTTTTTTTTAGAAAAAGGTGTCTCCAACATGGCTTGACATTAACTTTTTTGTTCAGCCACTGTGGCTAGTGGTTTTCCAAAGTTACTAGCCACTCAGTATTTTCACTGGCCACAATTTTTTTCCCCATGGGGAAAAACTGCCATATAGATATTCTTAATATTATCTCAAAATTTGGCAACAGGTATATTAGGCTGCTGTCACTTTAAGACCTGATGCACGGATCCATTATACTGTTACACATGCGTTTTCTTTCTCAACTGTTTACATTCATGACTGCGTTTACGTGAATACTCGCCAAGAACGGGATTTTGACATTATTTTGTATGTATTTGACTGTTTAAGCACATAGCGAAAAGGATCTTAATTTAGTACTGAGAGGTGGATTTATATGCACGCACTTTGGGAGTGAGTGCAAAATCTGCAGGAATGAGTGAAATTATGTGCAACACGCGCAATCCCACGTCGACATTCAAGCCCTGTAACACCAACAATATTTATCTGGAGCAAATGAAACAAGTGAGTGAGGGGAGGAGGGTTTGTGTGTCGACTCACTGTCAGAGAGATATGAGAGAGAGAGAAAACACCATTTGTTTATCTCTTCTGTGGAAAATGAGTATTGGAAGCGTTTCAGATATTTCAGTAATAGTATCGATATGTATTGAAAAATAAATATTTTTCAACCAACACTACATTGCACTTAGTTTATTATTTCAGATGCCTTTTTAAAAGACTACAACTGAAAAATGTATATATTATATACTTTTTATGCGCAAAACCCCCCACAAAATAAGGACTTCATTCAATAATTTCTTCTCTTCTATGTCAGTCTCATACGTTGTTGACATTGTAAACACACTGCAGGCTTCTGGGGACAGGAAAGAGAAGAAATTGTTGAATAAAGTTGTGATTTTTGTTTTGTTTTTGTGCACGAAAAGTATTTTCGTTGAACCACTGTAGTCAAGTGGACTATTTTAACCATGTCTTTACTACCTTTCTGGGCCTTGAAAGTGGTTATGATGTTGCTGTTTAGGGAGGTCAGAAACCTCTCGGATTTCATCAAAAATATCTTAATTTGTGTTCTGAAGGGTGAGAAATTAATGACAGAAATTAAATTTTTGAGTGAACTAACCCGTTAAGGCCAGTTTGGCCTGTAACAGAGCAAAAAAATAAATTTGCTTAAAGAATCATTAAAGAATTTTTTTTTTAAATCAGCAACTGGTCTCGAAAAAAAAAAAAAAATCTGCTATCAAAATCAGCCATGAAAAATCATGATCGGTGCATCTTAATACCACAGTCCCCTTAAGGTGTGGTCACATAAACAAAATCCAGTCATTTTAATAGGAATCCACCTGATTTGGAGTTGAGGGTGGAAGATTTCCCCAGGCAGATTTCGGGTTCAAGCGAATTTACCGCACTGACCAACAGAAAGTTGCTTGGTTCTGTGTGATTTCTGTGTGAGCTGTATTTCATACATACATCGCTACTCTACTGACAAAAGACAATGGACCTTTTTTGCCCACAAAATCCATTTGAAATTTTGCTACTGTGATCGCACCTTGCTTGCAAGTGTTAGCTTTAAGCTATCTTCATTAGTTTTCTACAACTGAAATGGTCAAAAGGGAACTGTCACAAACTCCTCTTCTTCTTAAGTGCAGGGGGTTCTGGGTAATATTAGTCCAACAGAACAAATGGATTCCACCAGAAACAGTGTATCCAGGCACTTTTGTTATAATACTTTCAGGGCCTGAATTTCAGTGCGGGATTGCAGGTTTGTACATCATTTTACTCTTTCCTGCAAATTCTTCGCTTTTAATGCTTAAGATTAATTTACTAGCAATGCTTGTTGAATTTGTAAATTAATCTACACAGATGAACAGATCAAATCAATAATTTGAAACCTTTCTGTCAGACTGCAGTTTCAGGCCCTGACTATGATTTGGGGCACACTAATTCAAATCTTGCATCATGCACACTACATAGCACAGATAGCATTTAAATCAGGATGCAGCTATATTCTTTCTTCAGCAATGGCACAGAATGTGAAATGATGACTGCATCTCTGCAGTCTACAGGGATCAAGATTACTACAGAGAGCAGTGGTAGAGCGGGAGTGATGTTTCATGGTTAATCTCAGAGTTTGTAGCTGCTGCAAAAGCCTTAATCCAGGACTTCCTGGAGCTTAACTGGATGTTTGTGATGTGCATTTTGTATGGGAAAGCCGTTATGGCACAAGATCAAATGATGTGAATTGACCTCCAGAGTCCAGATGTTTTTAAATGGGATAAATGAACCAGAAATATGGAAATGTTTCTGAAGGTTTTCTACATGCAGTGCATTCTGGTGGGTTAGATGGCCAATGAGGTTTTTGCAGATGTCTATCAGTGGACTGGTCTGCGATAGACGCCTGCTTTCAAACGCTCCCGTGTGTATCTGTGTAAGCGCTCGGTGAAGAATGTCATTGATGATTATTTAAACGTTTTTACAGCGTTGATCATTGAAGCCAATCACAGACATATCCGATGAGCGCGTCAACACAATGGCCAATCAGAGGTTTTTACGAATCCGCTCAACAGCGCTCAAAGCGTCACATTTTTAAAATTTCAATACCGACTAGGTACCGAAGTCGGTACTTTTGACAGCTCTAGGCCAGACATCAGTCGCTGTACTGTTGGTTGCTGGTTGGCTTTCCTACTCAACTGCATTAATGTGTGTGAGCCAAAAAATCCTGTCAACTCCTGTTCTTCATTAATGACTTCCGGGGCTTTCTCTATTAGACCTGTCAAAACTACAGACTTTGGTACCAAGTCTGTACTGAAATTTAAAAAATGCCACACTTTGAGCGCCGTTGAGCGGATTCGTAAACACATCTGATTGGCCACTGTGTTGATGCACTCATCGGATGTGCCTGTGATTGGCTACAATGATCAGGACAATAACACAGAACAATAATATTTTTGTACTAAAAATATCAAAATGAAATTTAATTGATAAATGGAAAAAATGTCCATCATAGAATAGGTGTATTCACAAAACTGTAGGTATGAATGGCATTTTTTATGTATTTTAAAACAATGAATAGATCTGGAAAAATCTGCAATGAAATTGCAGCATATTTTATACATATATTAAATCAAGATGCAACATTTACCAAAATTAAAGTCATTTGCAGTTTTTAAGTGGTAGAATTTAATCATCACTTAAGCTCAATAAGTGAAATATCACTAATAAGCGCAACACCATTCATAAATGCTAATGACTGTTGGAGGCCAGTGACAAAAACATCTGTCCACATGATTGCGTGAATAAAGTGTGAGAAAGTTATTTTTATTTTAATTACTGCTGATTTGGACTGAGCTCACAGTTTGCATTTCCTGTGCATTTATAACTGTGGTTACCATTATTTACGAGAACATACAACTGATTATAAAT
The DNA here is from genome assembly GCA_037950675.1 of Hypophthalmichthys molitrix. Classification (NCBI taxonomy): domain Eukaryota; kingdom Metazoa; phylum Chordata; class Actinopteri; order Cypriniformes; family Xenocyprididae; genus Hypophthalmichthys; species Hypophthalmichthys molitrix. The sequence continues at coordinate 29,266,924 of CM075499.1, forward strand.
TTCAAAACCTATTGTGCTGTCTATGGAGGCAGCGCTTCATCACAGGCCTAAAACGCTCCCAATGTGAAGACTGTTACAAAGTGTAGGATCCTTAATTATGCTGCCTCCCAAGATACTTCACTTTAGCCAAATTCTAAGGCAGAACCACACATAATCTTTGAGGAGAAGGCAATCCAAGAACAAGTTAATGAAAAAATAAAGCATTATATATGTAGGCTCCAAATAAAGTGGATTGCTAAATTCTTCACGTACAACCTTTCCTCAATCAGCGAGGTAAAGATGGGCCAATTTGATCAGTGAGTCAGTGTCCAGGGGCCACATTAAAATCTCTCTCCTTTCCACTGTCATCTCAATCAGAGATGTGTTCTTCACCAGGAGAATTAGACAGTGCTTCATAACAAACAACCACAGATTACACACACACACACAACATTCATAAACACACATGCAGAGACAAGCACTACAATTAGACTCTGGTAGAGACACACACACACACACACACACACACTCAGAGCAGATGCAATTACACAGGCAGGGGAAATGAGAGGTGATACACTGTTAGAGAGGTAGAGGCTGATAATGGACTAGATGAGTGCTGTGAGTGTGTAAGTGTGTGTGTGTGTGTGTGTGAACAGTGTAAACTGCCAGCTAGAGCCATTAACCTCTCATACTAATAACATACTTTAATGGCAACTTGGCTAGTTTGTTTTTTACCTTGACATAATACAGAGCTCAACACTTGATGATGGTATTGGGGAAAAGAGCATAATAAGACATAATTTTTTTTTTTTTTTCAAAACAGACACATTTATAGTGTAAATTGTTGGGCTTCCTCCGCTTAAAACACAATATCATCTTATGAACTCAATTTTACATATTGTGAAGAAAACGTGAATGATGCTGGCCCATGAAATAGTCACTGCCCCAACGGTCAAGTATGTTTTTATGTCTTCTGAGTGGATACTAGGTGGTTACTTACTGGCCCATCTCAAAAAGGCTCAAATTATTGATTTAATTTAAGTAAAAATTATAATTCCATAACAGGAACTTGTTAATAATATATTCACCCTGTACACAGGGGCATTTGAGGTTCTGTGAGTAATAAAAAGCCTGAAGTCAGAAACTGGTCCTTTAAGACCTCACTGATTCTTTGTGAATTCTTATACAATAGCGTACTTGACTCAGCACTATGATGACAAATGTTATGGAGCTTGTGTGCTACACTATCATTAGCTACACCAGTAATTTTCCACAGTTCCATTTGTATTCAATTGGCTCTCGCTCTCTCTCCCCAGGGATGCCTTAATGTCTCTATATTATAACATAGTATAGGTATATATCGCACATGAAATAGGCATCCCACTTCTCAGCGTGCTTCATGACTAAAAGAATTACTTTCATTAGCGTTTTTTCCTAAGGCAAGCATCAATATTACTATTGTTCATATTTAGGTTTGTTCAAATCCCTAACCAGAAGTATTACATTTTTAACTACTAAACGGCACATAACTCATTCATGCTAATGAATGGTACAATCAAACATAAACAAAAAAATAAATACCATAAACTTACATTGAGGGAGGACCAAGGTGATATGTAGAGATGTGTTAAGAATTTTTTTTAGAAAATGATTGATTGTTTCTCTAGATAAGACTCTTATTTCTCGTCTGGGATCGTGTAGAGCTCTTTGAAGCTGCACTGAAACTGACATTTGGACCTTCAACCTGTTGAACCCCAGTGAAGTCCACTATATGGAGAAAAATCCTGGAATGTTTTCCTCAAAAACCTTCATTTCTTTTCGACTGAAGAAAGAAAGACATAAACATCTTGGATGACATGGGGGTGAGTAAATAATCAGGAAATTGTAATTCTGAAGTGAACTAATCCTTTAAATTAAATTTTTTGTACATTGTCAAATGATTAAATGATCTGTTATGCCATCCTCTTTATTGACATTTAATGATTTTTGCAGGCTTAGGCTACAGTAGCTGACAGTTTACTTCCAGTCGCCATTGCTGTTCCATCAGCAGCTGTTAATTAAAGTCCCTATTAAAGGGAATATTTAAACTGTGCGCTGAATTTTATCGTGTAATTAAAAAAAAAAAATCAAAAACAAGGTCTTGATTTGACTTTGTAGAGTTGTTACTGAATTTCAAATTCCGCAAGAAGTCATGTCATGATTGATCATTCGTGACCGATCATTGTTTACATTATCGGTCATTGGTGTCACTTCAGAGTACTCATGCACATCCCTAGTACTAGTGCAATGTTTCCCATTAACCACCTAGACTCGCCCGCCATAGTCTAATCTGTGCCGCCACAGTCTCATAATTAACCAAAAATAATTTAAATAACATAAAAGTTCTCCAACGTTGTTTTGCGCCATTGCTTTGGCAAAGTATCTGTCAAATGAACTAGAATCGAAAATATGGCTTTGTGCCCTTATCAAACTGCAATAGGCCGAGATTTAATTAAATAAGTATACATTCTGCTGCGCTGCGTATTTCAAAGCGAAGTGATCCGGTGTTTTCCGTGTCTCAGAACAGCTCATTTCACAGTGAATGAATGCAGTGAACTCCATCTACGCATGTGCTGAGAGTTTAGCGTGCATTTGGGAACGAAGCGGGCACCAGTTATGCTTTATTTTCACATTTGCATGATTTCCAACATTTCTGTTGGCAGATGTTTACAGCATTTCACTAGATTTGTTATGAAACACGTTTGTAAGCCTTTAAGTTTACACAGAAACTGTATTTTTCAACAGCTCAACTGCAGCTTCCGTCAAAAAAGATCAAGGGTTTCTCTCTTGCAAGTGAAGAAATTTCCCTATTGAAGCACAAAGTAAAATAATATACTAATGAAATATACATTTTCATTTATTTTACAGTGCATTTTTTACAATATATAGAGGCTATTATTGTGCTAGGATTAATAATAAAAACATAAAATTATTATTGTTATTATTATATTCTAATTGTTTGGCTTCCTAAAACACCAGTGTGAATTTAATGTAGACTGAGACACTATATCAACTAAAAAGAAAGTTGAGTCCCGTTTAAAGTTCAGGTACATATCAATGCACAGACATTTTTCTTTGTTCAAATTGCACACTGAACATGGGTTGGAGTAATTATAGACTTGGACGTGGGCTAGTCACCCAAAACACCCTAGCAAGCGCATAGCAAAACAAATTACCCAGAACACCTTAGTAACCGCAGAGCGGCACACTGGAAACCACCTGCAATACTCTAGATTTGTGTTGGCACATTCTGCATGAACAAACACCACGTACATTTTCTTCAGAAATCTATTTAGCTTGTTTCACACGGATCGATCTGAGTCCGACACTAAGCCGACACATTTCACTGATAAGACAAATGACAACTTTTGTCCTATAGTGTGACAGATTTTTCGGACTTCCCCTCATAAAGCTGTGGGATTTCCCCATGAAAGTGGTTGAACATTAACCTTGTGTCACGAGTTTCTGCCGACAAGCTTTCAAGAAAAGCCACGTCATGTTTAAATGAGATATGACAACGCTACTCGCATCCTTTCTCACCTGTTTGATCAGCATGTAGGTCTCCGACATGATCTTCTCGATGCGTTGCAGGTCGTAGGTCATGCCCTTCTGACCTTGCTGCCACACCCTGTACGCATCCAGAAGCAGCGTCTTGCCTGACTCCACGTCATCCAGCAGTTTCCTCTTCCGGTTGGGTCTCTGCGGTAGCGCTAGCTCAGGGCTGCTAGGTAAAGGTGTGCTTGGCGTTGGTGTTGTGCCCATAGTTAGCGCTCCTTTAGCTGCGTTCACCTGATTCTGTAGCTGCTGCTGTTTAGAGCTAATGCTCAACTCCTCCAGCGACAGCTCCGTCGCCCGACTGCTCTCTGGGACCTTATCGGCCTCCTCCGTGACTGATTTGACCATCCCCTGCTCTTGTGGGACAGTGTCAACTGGCGTTTGAGGGTCTCTAAATTTTGAGGCACCCGGCCATGATCCCGAGCCAAGCTCCATAGGCTCTCCAAGTCCTGACGTACCTTCTTTGGGGTGAATGGTGACCGCTGTCACCTGAGTTAAAGGTTCCAAGGAGAACTGAAGTGTGGCAGAATGTTGTTGAGGCACGCCAGTAGGTCCAGTCTCACTTCCTGTGACCGTAGGGGTGTCGGGGAGTCCTGCTTTAGGCTGGCTAGTGTGGGAGCATTTGGTGTCCTCTGCAACTGGAGGCCGATTGGACACATCCACTGTGGTCATTTCACCCATAGAGGCGGTAGATGGTTTAGGGGGATCACTTACCTGAGAGAGAATAAGACAGAATCTGAAACAGACATCTTCACACTACAAATGAGGCACAGAAGCCACATCTTAAAGACCCTGATATACTTTTACATTCTTTGCTTTGAAAGACCTATGCAGCTTTACAATATTAAACATGAAAAAACAGTGTCAGTGTCTCTTCCAATTAGAATTTCAATTTCTACTATAAAGCAGCTCTTCGGTGTGTTCATGTTTTACTCGAGTTTGTCCTCAACAGACTGAACCGGAGAAGATTTTCTCATCATTGAAGGTGGAGCCTCAGAGCCACACCTACCTATTACATCAATAATTCAAAAGTGTTTACCAGTTGGAGCGAACTTTCCTGGAAAAGTTGTTTTGATCTCTTTAAATGATCTTTGCTTTGGCCTGATTTTTTTTTTAAATGACATCACATCAGTTTGTTCACTGATTTTGCTTGAAGTATATCAGAGCCTTAGAAGTGCAATATGTAAGATTTCTGTCCGCTAGAAGCCTATTCAATTCGTAGCTTGATGACGGCAAGTTTGAGCGCGGAATCTTGGGACATGTGGTCTTCACTTCACAGCCGGTGGAAACAATTGGGATAGGACTCAGGAAGAAATCACGTTCACATGGATGAGATTATTAACGTTACTGTAGTATGAAGCAGAGCAGGGCCGAGTGTTGTGGGAGCTGAACGAGGACGCTGGAGCGATTGCGCAACACGCGCCTCACGAGCAGCGGGACTTTTATTATGCCACAGTCGCCGGCGCCGCTTCCGCTATTCCGGTCATGAGTATGATGAAACGCAGCTCTGTTTATCATATTAGATACATTTGAGAGGGCTGAAAATGATGTTATAATGTTACTCTGTGCGTTCGCTCGGCGGCTGCTGTGAGACACTTGTTTGAGACACACTGCAGTAAGATAGATCGATTTTAGAATATCATATTAAATGCTGGATGGCTTGTGTTGATAAATGGCATGCAATTAATTTTAAAACGTATTGTATGATGGAGAAAATTCTGTATTACTGTTACTAAAAATAAAGTTGCATTTGATTATGCTATGTTAGCTACATGACAAAATAGTGTTTTTCTCTGAGGCATGGTAAAGCATGGTACTCGCAAAAGCAAAAAAAAAAAAAAAAATTAGATTTAAACAATAAGACTAAACGTGTTGAGCTATATAACAATAATTAGTTTTCTGTCTATAAATGTAACCAAACAGTTGTTCCCTTGTCTATTAAAACGTGTAATATATTAAAGAGTCTTTGGTGTTTCCATGGTTTCTACAAAATAAAACCGGAAATCGAGGGTAACGCGGATATGACGCAATTGACAGGCGACTCCTCACACGTCCCGAAGCCTTGGTTAAAATTGCAATTTTCTCACGATTTACAAATAGTTGGAAACATTTGGGATGTTGTAAGTACTCAACTGAACAAAATATATAACACTGGCCTAGTGGTTTTTGGATATTTTACTTTAAAGGAACAGTTTACCCAAAAATGGAAATTATCCCATGATTTATTCACCCTCAAGCCATCCTAGGTGTATCTTCTTTCAACAAACACAATCTGACTAATATAAAAATATACCCTGGCTCTTCCCAGCTTTATAATGGTAGTGAATGACACTCAAGATTTTGAAGCCCAAAAAAGCGAATCCATCCATCATAAAAATAATCCATACGGCTCCAGGGAGTTAATAAAGACCTTGTGAAGAGCAGTGATAGGTTTTTGTAAGAAAAATATCCATAATAAAACTTTATAACCTACAATCACTGGCTTCCGGCAACAGCCGTATGCAAGTCGTGTTCCAATGGAAGAGTGAACTCGGACCCAACGCAGGATGTAGGAGTATCGTAAGCTTAGACGCCTCTCGCGGTTCAAACAAATATGGCTGGGCAACTCAAGCTCCTCTACTCTTATATCAAAATCCTCCAACATTTCTCTTTAAAAATTCTCATTTTAGACTTCTAATTCATGATCACTGTTTTGTTTTGCTCTATCCTCTGTGTCTCCGCGTTCGTCAATACGTCGAGTCAGAGGTCACTCTTCCGCCGGAACTAGACTCGTGTACGGCCGTTACTGTAAGCCAGTTATTAGAGTTTATGAAGTTTTAAATATGGATATTTTTCTTACAAAAAACAATAATTTTGCTTCATTTTTATAAACCCCCTGGAGCTGTATGGATTACTTTTATGATGGAAGGATGCACTTTTTTGGGCTTCAAAATCTCGAGCGCTCAAGAGCCGGGACATATTTTAATACAACTCAGATTGTGTTCGTCTGAAAGAAGATAGTCATATACACCTAGGATGGCTTGAGGGTGAGTAAAGCTTGGGATAATTTTCTTTTTTGGCTGAACTATCCCTTTAAGTGTCAGGTGTATAAAGTCACAGTGAAAATAGTTAATCTTTATTCTGCTGAAAGAAATATTTTTCGGATTACTGTGACACTAGGAGTGAGAAAGGTCAGAAACCCAACATTTAATCTGCAATTAATCTGTTTTAACTTTGTTTAAAGAAAGAAGCACAGGCATCAAGTCGAGCGATGCTATCACTCTGTTCTTCGAGCAGTCAGGATGGCATTAACTAATGTGTTAGCACAAACATAAGCGTATCCTTGGCTGTCAGATCTGGCTTGAGTCTCATTTCCCAAACATGGCAGTGTCTCCATAGGAAACACATGACACCAAGGCCACTGTTCAGCTTCTATGTCTGATTTCTGTGGTAAAATAAAAAAAACAAACAAAAACAATACACACAACAACAACAAAATTCTTCTAATAACAAACCAAAACAAATGAGAACATAGTTGTCATACCCCTGTGAGTTTATCCAGATTGTCTTCCAGCACTTTTACAGTGAAGAAAAATGCTCGCTTGGCCAAAAGTTGTCGGTCCACATCTCGTAAGTACTTCCTATAACACACAATATATAAAAAGATATGATGTTTGGCAACACTACATTTTAAGAGGTTACACTAAAAGAACTGGTGTAGGATTTACTTGAAAAAAGCAGGGAAACCATTTTCACTCAGAAATAGCTAGTAACTTTCACAAATAATTACAAAGGAATGACAAAATAACACATTGAATATATTTCACATTCAATGTGTTATTTTGTCATTTCTTTATAATTATTTGAAGTAGAAAGACTGAAATGGTATTTATGTAAAACACTCCAACAATCTTTGTTTTATTTACAACTTCGAAAAATCATTTATACAGTGTATTTCCCCATATCCCTGTAATAAATATGCACATTTAATTAAACAACAAAACAAGGTAAACAAATCAATGAAATGAGTTATTATGGAGATATCTTACTTTCCCTGGTCGGGGGTTCTCTGAAGCATGAGGGAGATTTTGAGTAACGTGTGGTGATCTTTCAGTTGAGACAGAACATCCAGCAACAGCACGATGGATCTGTTCATATGAGATGCAAAACTACCCGGACGATCGATCTCATCTACTGGAATACGCCAGATGCCCTGAGGAAGAGAAGGAGAGATCCATTAGCAGAGAGAAGAGGAGTTGGTCTGCATGAACTGGGGTATCAGGACAGCTTTAGACCCAGTGTTGGCTTTCAGATCTGGCTCCACTCTCATTCGCCAAGCATCTCCACAAAAAAAACGATGCTACCACACAGTCCAAGAAATACATAAGGCCCGATTAGAATCACAGTTCAGTGCCTCACAATGTTTTTCATTGTGCAAAACAAATCTCTGGGAAAGTCCATTAACATTCACAAGAGGTAAACATGCAGAAAGAATGAGTGACTTCAGACAGTTTCATAGGAGAAGGTAAAAATGAGAGAGGTGGTGCAGACAAAGAGAAAATGGAGAGAAGCTGAGAAATGTTATTGTTGTAAGGCCATCTGCTCTTGGCTCTTGATATGTTGGTCTCCGGCCATGAAGAATATCTGCCCACTGATGAGAAATCTGTCTCAACCCACTCTCTCTCGATCCATCTCTCTAACCCTCTGCTCCATCTCGAGCTGTTCATCTATACCTCCAGTCGTGTGAACTGTATCTGGCTGGAAAACAGCAGACTAAACGGAGCTATTGACAATGAACAGAGATGGCAAACTAATGAAGGCGCCAAGAGAACATACTCTACGCAAGTGCGCAGACACTTCTAGTTATGCAAGCTGGATTTCACGTGGCACTGCGTTCTGAAACGATTCAAAGTGCAGTTCGATGCATTCTCAGGATGACTGCAAGGATGCTACAGCAGACATTGGCATAAACATCTATTTCCCTTTTAGATCAACTACTGTATTGTGATGGTGGAGCAACAGTTTGAAGAAAATCTTGCTATCTCATCAGATAACACAGAAGTTCATTATATCACACTACCGCATTAAAGTCAAAGTGAAACCCATTTTATTTCCAAAATCAGGATATTTAACAAGAAAAAACTTGATTTTATCCATTGAGAATTGATTGAATCATGAAAAGTGGTCGATACCTATTAGAATGAAGTAAAATGGTTCATAAAGCATAGGGCATCATGACCTCAGCCGAAAAAGAAAATAATTTTTATACACTATCTTCTAAAAGTATTTTTCAAAAGGAATAATTAAGATTTTTCATGTTTTTGAAAGATGTCTCTTATGCACACCAAGGTTGCACTTGATGACAAACAAACTAAAGGCAGTAATATTGTGACAAAAAAATATTTCACAATATTACTGTTTTTACTGCATTTTTGACCAAATAAAGCAGCCTTTGTGAGCATAAAGGACCTCTTTCAAAAACAAAATGAGGCACAGACACTGTTTTTCATGTTTGATACTGTAAAGCTGCTCGCTTTTAAGCAATCTATTGAGTAAAATGCCATATATCACGTGACATGACTTTACTGGAGTGCTAATTTGCAGAGCTCGTGCTAACACACCCATTTTGTCATGAATTAATACTTTTCGCTTTCTATAAAAAATGCTTGCTGTTTTCTCACTTTTGTTGTGTTTATTTTGTTACTGAGAGGAAAGCGTGCAGCACATATTTACATATTGATCTAAACGTCTCTCTCAGCAGTGGGCGGCGTCAGATGTTCGATAACAGTACATCGCTGCTCACATACTTACCCCTAAACGAAGAACGAAAACGAACTTCATCATGAGTATATTGGGGCCTTTAGTCTGGTTGTTTGATGAGAATTAAATGAGATTGAGATTAAATGTAATTGCAATAAGCGCTGTGAGAATCCGTAGCAGCGGATGACTATTATTCTGTTGCGCGGAACTGAGGAACAACTGATGACAGAGTTTAATGTTTGGTTGACCAATCAGAGAAAAGGGGCCTTTCATTCCCACCCACATGTAGAAATCGATTATTCAAGCTGTTCATTCATTTTCTACCCCTGAACGTAAAAACAAAAAAATCAAAGCAAATTCGTGTTTTGTTTTTAAAAAAAGACGCCATTTTCTAATTCTTCTGTTTTCAATACTAAATCAAAAAGGGAATGGTCCTTCAGTGGTGTCTCCAGTGAGCAGAGAAGTAAACATCAGTTAAAGCAAATAGTTTGTTTTCAAACGGAAACCTATAAGCATGCAGAGCTGTAAATCTCTGCAGTCATTTCAATGATGAAACTGTGTACCCCAGTTTTCTGCAGTCAATCTTTCTAATTGCCCTAAAAAAAGGACACTGCTTCAGTTTGGCCTGGCAGACGCCCATGTATGGACATTTGGACATTCCAGAAAATGAGGTAATGGCATTAAAGCATGTGAAAACAGAGGAACTGGATGTAGGGGAGAACTAAAATATGCAGGAGTGAGAAAAGAGAGAATTTGAAAAAGAAGGAAATGCTAATCGGAATGCTGGATGTTTCCGGAAACCTGGATGTTTATTTGCATGCAGAATGATCTGCAGCTGCTAGTCATCAAATTCAGTGATTCGATCCAAAAGGCAGACATCAGGAAAATGAAAAGAAGAGGGGAGGAGAAGGAGAGAAACTGGAGAAGAAATTTAGCTGATGGATTAATTAAAAGAAACTAATAAACTTCATATTTTGTGAAGGAAGTTGTGAAAGTCAGCCTACTTAACAGGCACATGCACACATTTTCTACCTCTGAATAGGCCTGTGTGATTTACCTAAACAATTCTTCTATATTTTTCATCCTTTTGGCAAAATTTGATTTACATCTCAATATTTATAAATATTTCTTGATAAGAGGAAATGTAATTACAACAAAACAGTCATTGCAGCCAATAAAATTCAAAATGTTTACTTTATTAATATTATTTAATAATATTGGAATTTATATTTTAATATATTAATTGAATATATTATGGAGGAGGTTATACATTGTTATTTTATATTTCGGTAACACTTTAGTATAGGGAACACAAACTAACTACAACTTTTCCCTCAAAAAAACTCCTAATTTACTGCTTATTAATATTTAGTAAGTTAGTTGTTAAATTTAGGTATTGGGTAGGATTAAGAATGCAGAATACGGTCATGCAGAATAAGGCATTAATATGTGCTTCATAAGTACTAATAGCTAGCCAATATTCTAGTAATATGCATGCTAATAAACAACTAGTTAAAATCCCCTAAAATAAAGTGTTACCTATATTTCTTGTTTTTTTTGTGATCTCGACATTAAAAAAATGTGTGAATTAGACAGTCGATCTTTTCTTCAACATTAAATGACGCGGAGAACAAATCTGAGCAAACAAGCTTAGTTTCATGAATTCATGATGCTCCAGAGGCTAATGGCAAATTCGAAATTGTGATATTAATGTCACCCTCTAGAATAACGAATCTTTTAAGCCTATCTGTTTTCTATCGGTTTTCATTTCTATGAATGGACACAAATGCATAGATCTAGCTCATTTGTATAACTATGATGTACTGACAGTATAGTTTTATATAATTAGTGTACATAGAAATCTGTGAAGTGCTGATTTGATGCTTATTTATAGACCCCACTAAAGCATTTCTTAAAGTTGCCAGATGAGATTAAAAAAAAATTAAGTGTTAAACTGCAAGACTAAGCAATCAAACAGACAGCACATTCTCATATAACCTGACAGCAGCACAACAATTATTCCATTTATGTTTTCCTAACATGTTGTCTTCACTTATATGACAGTTTGTTCTGTGTAGTGTTTCTGCATTCCAGTATTATACTGGAAAAATATTTTATAAATAAACAATTTATTTATTTAAAGGATTAGTTCATTTCAGAATTAAAATTTCCTGATAATTTTAAAACATTCCAGGATTTTTCTCCATATAGTGGACTTCACTGGGGTGCAACGGGTTGAAGGTCCAAATGTCAGTTTCAGTGCAGCTTCAACGATCCCAGATCCCATAGATCATTTTCTAAAAAAAATAAATAAAAATGTATATACTTTTTAACCACAAATGTCATCTTGCACTGCTCTGCGATCTGCAAGCATGACGTAATCACGTCATGCGTGACATAGGTGGAAGTACTGATCCAGTGTTTACAAAGCGAATGTACAAAGACTAAGTCAAACGGCCTTTACAAAAAAAAGGGAAAACAATGATGTCGGATGATTTTGAAGTTGGAGGAGAAAATTAGATCTTTTCGCCCTACCGCGGTACTTCCGCCTACGTCACACGTGAACTTCCAATGTGATTACGCAGAGCTAATGAAAGATGAGCATTTGTGGTTAAAAAGTATACATTTTAAAAACAATACATTTTTATTTTTATTTTTTTAGAAAATGACCAATCGTTTCTCTAGATAAGACTCTTATTCCTCGTCTGGGATCATGTAGAGCTCTTTGAAGCTGCACTGAAACTGACATTTGGACCTTCAACCCGTTGAACCCCAGTGAAGTCCACTATATGGAGAAAAATCCTGGAATGTTTTCCTCAAAAACCTTCATTTCTTTTCAACTGAAGAAAGAAAGACATAAACATCTTGGATGACATGGGGGTGAGTAAATTATCAGGAAATTGTAATTCTGAAGTGAACTAATCCTTTAAAGTGTTTACTTGGTCATGGGCCATCTGTGCTTAGATCCTGATAAGGTCCATATAGGTCGATTTAGTTTCAAAATAATGCTTTATGTGCATGAACTGAACAAGATACAACATAAACTGCCACTATTTTGTGATTACACATATCATTTAATGTTTAAGAAATGATCAAATGTCTAACGAATGAGAAACATTACATGAGAAAATGGCTTTATGTCGAGATCACGAGAGAACATGACCTCTAGGGGCTTCTGTAATATATTAACACAATAATTTTCAATTATATCTATTACTATAAAAACAAACAGCAATATTTACCTACGTATATTTTAACTAAAACATTTGAAATTGAATATATTTAAGTCACATGGGAACTTTGTGAAAGTTTGGTTTGGTACAAATAAATCCTTAAAGGGACAGTTCATCCAAAAATGAAAATTCTGTCATCATTTTCTTACCTTCAAGTTGTTCCAAACCTGTAGGTGTTTCTTTCTTCTGTTGAACACAAAAGAAAATATTTAAGGCGGCTGGTGACCAAACACCCCATAGACTTCAATAGTATTTTTTCTATTGAAGTCAAAAGGGTCCATCATTAAAGTTTGGTTACCAACATTCTTCAAAAAATCTTCTTTTGTGTTCAACAAAAGAAAGAAACGCCTACAGGTTTGGAACAACTTGAAGGTGAGAAAATGATGATGAATGAATGAAACTTGCCAACTCTGATGCTGTTTTAAACTGGAATATGGCAAAATTCGGAATTTTAAATCAGACGTTAATAACCTCGTACTCCTAAATTGCGAGACTAGTCTAATGAAATTCACTGTAAGAAAATTAATGTTCAAAATCATTCTGACATGGGTGACATGAAATGTGGCTTAAAATATACAATGAATATTCAATATATCACCCAGCCTTACTTTCACAGGCCAGCATCAGTGGCTAATGCCGTAACACATCGTTTTAAATGAGAAACAGCAGTCCAAGAGAGACGCTCCCAAGAGTGAGTGAGTGAGTGAGTGAGTGTGTGTGTGTGTGTGTGTGTGTGTGTGTGTGTGAGTGAGAGAGAAAGAGAGAGGGGGTTTGCCCTTTCACTGCAGGGATTACCCAAAGCCCCTCTAGCAGGACACAGTACATGGATGGATACAGGAATGAGAAAGGAGGGGGCGTGTCCTGGTGGATGGATCTGGGAAAGAGGCGTGTCCAGATGGATCAGCGGATGGAATGCTATTAGACAGGTCTTTGGCACAGAACCTCAAACCGCTGTGCCACAGTCCAAATAACACAGCTTTACGGCCAGAATACACACACACACACACACACACATCAGCTCAGTCTTTCCTGCACTGCAGCAACCGTACTTCTGATCAACATGTTAAAAGATGTGGGTTTGCCTCACAACTGTGGATTTTCCATTAATAATATTATGTAATTTCCAGATAATGTTTATTTTAATGTTAATAATATTTTTCTCTGGTTGTTTAAAATAATTTATCACAATCAATCTCATGATTTCTCTGTAATTAAAATGATTAATCGATTTTAAATATGCCTGTGTCTGCAACAGGTTTTCCTTTAAAAATGTAGTGCACTTAGTTTTATCTGAACATAAGTAACAAAGCAGTCATCTGGTGAAGTACTTGTTTCAATGCTTACTAAAGTCCTCCAATCCACACACAGACAGAAAATGACTTTACTTTTCAGTTCCAACTGCATAAGCTGTAAAGGTGGGGTGTCCATTTTTTTTCAAATACACTGGAAGTTAGTCGGGCCGATACCAAAAACAAACATCTAACCAATCAGTATTAGGGGGCGTATGACGGTCGAGGAGAGAGAACGAGCAAGAGGGAGATTTGAAAATAAGAAAAGAATATCACTGGAATGAAGGTTTATGACTGGGCAAGCGCTTTAGGACCCGCGTTTATATTAGAAAAGCTTTCCAGCGCTGGAGAGAGCTAAGAGGGAAGGCCTGAATACAGATGCGGAGGCTGCTTTGATCCTGCTTCTCATGTGAGTAACACTGGGTTTGAGTGTCATGATTGTCTGGAGCTGCTGTGCAGTTGGCGACTAACAACAAACTCGTTTGTATTTACTCTTGTGTACTGTATGTTTATTTTGCTGTGCTTCCTTGTTGTTCGTTCATCAACTGCGCTTTATTTTTCGTGAAGCATTTTGTTGCGCATTAGCTGTGATAAACAGACATCCACTCGCACTGTTACACAGTGGCCAGACAGTTTTGCAGTTAAACTAATGCGCACTGACGACTGCTAGAGAATGAGGTGTTTAGCGTCATTGTTAGTGCACTCGCCTCGCATGCCAGCAGTGATCGGGCCGGGGATCGAGACCGACTCGGAGCAGGGTGGTTAGGATTGGAGTGTGAGTTTTGGAGGCGGAGCAATGAAGAGAGGGGTGTGTTTGTTTGGGTTGATTTCAAATATCAACAATGTAAAACAGCGTAGTTGAAAAAATGGATACCCCACCTTTAAATATATATTGTCAAAAAGAACAAACTTCAGCCTTAATTCTAAACACAATGAAGTTTGAAATTTGTGAGTTTTAACTTGAGTGAAAAAATGTTTTTTTCTTTTTACTTGCTTTGCATTTTGGCTTTGCAGTTGATAAATATATCAGCATTTCATATGAATGTGGCTTTTTTTTTGTTGGTGAAAAGACTGATTTTAGACATAATGAGAGTGAATAGTATCACCCTTTCTCTTTCAAAAGTTTGTGTATGACAGGAAAATGTTCTGCAATTTGATACACAGAGAGCCTCATTCATCCTCCATTTCTTTTTTCTGGGAATCCCCACACCTCTAGAGGAGACATTTGAGAACGTAAATAAATAATAGCCATGTTCATATGAGTTTTCGCCATTAAAAAGAGAGTGAAAAGTAAAAACAATGCTTCCACAACAACTAAAACTCACTGATGCCTAATAAGGATGAACTCATTCAATTTAGTATTTGACTAACCAATTAGTTTTTTAAAATAAACTTAATATATTTGTACTTAAAATATTACTTAATTCAAATCAATATTATTAATCTTTAACACACTTTTAGTTTACTCAATTAAAACAATGCACCCCTCCCCCACCCAGCGACGTGACGAGAACTCAACGGTCGAGTGATCACGGGCTGTTTGAATTCACCTTCTCTCTTCTCAGAGTTGCAGAATTGGTGCATTTCCTCTGTGAAATTCAGGTTTGTACTTTATTTTATCTATAAAATCATTACTGCGCTTTAAATCATTTTATTTAAATGTCGCAGCATCTTTCGGCTATGAGTGAAACACAGGACGGCGGTCTGAAGTTAGAAGTTCACCCACAGAGCACGAGTCCATCTCAGGCACAAGAACCAGCGCTGATATGGTGGAAATGGGATAACAGACCGGTTGATTACACTTCAAATGTTTAATTTTTACTGCTAAAATGTTTGTATAATATAGGCAATATTGTATACATGTTAAAACAGTATAAAATATGCTGTATTGCTGTACTCATCGACAATAAATGCCAATGTCACGTATACCTGTGGTTGTGTGGAGAATTTTACAAAGGTTTAGAGGAAATAATAATATTACTCATACTATAAAAGTTATTACTCATGAATAAAAACAGTTGTTTTTTAAATGTTTCCCCCCAATTATTTCTACTCAATTTTATTTGTTAATGTACCAAATGCACTTACTCAGATCTACTTCATTTATTACTTACATTTACTCAGTTCATACGGTGTATGAATATTTTTAAGTGCAAAAATGTTTCACCAAAAAGATTTAGTAAATAATAGTAAAAGGTTTTTAGAGTTAAAGTTAATATTACTAAAAGTTAATATTACTCATAATAAATATTAAAAGTTTAAATTACTCATATTGGTTTTTAAATGTTTTTTCACAATTATTTTTTACTTACATTTACATTAATTGATTTCACTGCTTTAAAATTTACTCAATATTTTTAATTCACCAAAAATAGTAAATAATAGTAAAAGTTGTTAGAGTGTATTTCCATTAGTACGAGAAGAAAACGTCTTGGCTTCAGACAAAAAAAAGCACCTGAAGCTTTAACATCAGGTATAACGACACAAATTATTGACATGACTACTCATAAAAAGCTTCAAAACCATACAAATATACTTAATGCAGCCTTCAAAAGACTAAACTCGGCTGACCAGCGAAAGAAAAGCAAGCTGTCACGTCCGTTTCAGGCCTACAGCTGCTCCTAATGCGATCAATATAATCTGACAGCAAAATCATTGAATTGAGTCCAGCAGACACAGGGCTTCCCTCAACATGTGAGCCCAGTCTTCTAAGCATGAGCTGCAAAAACAAAGTTCAAAACGGTGGACATTTTCTTTACTTTCTCAACGGCCTTCAATATGAGCAGCACTTCAAGCACAAACCAACAGATGAAGCTGCAATGTGAAGATTTCAGGAACGCTGCAAGGTGTTTCTGATTAGCAGTTGAGATTCAAAACATCTGACTAAGAGAGCGAAACGTGAACGCCTCAAATGTTGTATGTAACTTCTACCTCAGGGATTCCCCTAGACACCAAACTGCTAAAAGTGTCAAGCAAGAATTCTAGTAAGCAAATCTAAAGAAGCATCTGCCCTCCAGAGCTGCAAGAAGAACAACTAAGAACAACACAGAGGAAAGAAGGAAAGCGGGAACAAGGAGGTTCCCAGTTTTCGGACTCATCCAGTGCACTTCCTCACTCCATTTCTGGTCATTACTGCTGCTCGTATTGACGAAATGCAGGACTCCGGCACTAGCGAACTATTATCTGCGTCATGCGTGACAGAGTCAACACACTCACTCTCGCTCTCAAACGCTCACTTTCTTTCTCTTGCTCTACTCCTTGAACTCTCACACACTGCTCTCCCACCTTCAACCGACTCTTTCCACAACCTCAAAAACGAGCAACCTGACGCTTTTCCTTTCCACCTTTTATTTCACAAGCAAAAACAGAAGGAAAAGGAAAACAAACAGGAAAAACAAGAGGAAGAAACTCACCATCACCGAGGAGAGCTACTCCACGCTCTGCCTGTATGAAGTGTGTGAGTAAATGGGATGTTTTGATTTTTTTTTTTTTTTTTTTTTTTAAATGTTCCAGCGAGAGAAGGCGAGCTGTAGTCCAGGCTTGAGGGAGTGGGCTGCACGCGTGCGGAGGGAGGAGAAAAGGAGAGATGGCTGAACGAGTGTGCCTCAAACAGACTAGCGCTCGCTCTCCTCTCTTTCCAGCCCTGCCATCGCAAAACAAAACGCCCACGCTTCGCTTTCTCTGCTCTGACCCCAGTGCGCTCGCTCGTGCTCTCCCTCCCTCCCTCTCCTTCTCTGTACACAGGCGGAGAGACGGCCCCTTCAGAACGCAGCCAGCCAATCAGAGAAGGGCTCTGTTTCTCAGCCCACACCCACACAAACATACAGAGAGAGGTGAACGACAGGAGACAGAAAACATGCAACAGGATGTTAGTGTGGGTCAGAGGGAAAAGGGTGTATATGAACACAAACACACAGATATGAGAGCAAAGGAGATGAGGGAGAAAAGCAGAGATGAGAACAAAACAGTTAAGAAAATATAGACAAGAAGAGAAGATGCTAAAAGGAAAGACTAAGAAAAGAGGAGAGGTGAGACAAGAACAGAAGAGATGAGATGAGACAAGAAGAGAAGATGCTTTAAACAGGAGACTGTAAGAAAAGAGACAAGAACAGGAGAAATGAAAACAGAAGAAACAAAAAGAACAGATGAGAAGAACCGAGGCAAGAGGACAAGAAAAGAGAAAAGGTGAGACAAGAAGAGAAGACATGATGCTATAAAGAACAGACTAAGAAAGGAGAAGAGAAGAAAAGAGAAGAGAAGACATGAGGTTAGATGAGACAGGAGAAATAAGAATAAATGAAGGAACGAGTAGAGAAAAGAACAGAAGAGATGAGAAGAGACAATAAGAGACTAAGAGGAGAAGAGAAAAGGATGAGAAAACTTGGGCCCTATGAAATCCATTTTTTTTCTCTCCATATTACATTTTTTCGATTTTAATATTTCTGGATTCCATTTTTTTCAGTTTCAATTTTTTTGGACTCCCATTTTAATGGTTAAATAAAATTTTAGTAATCAAAAAACATGTCTAACTCATTGAAATCATAAAACTTATACAATTTAAAAACTATTGATTAACTATTGATTGTCAAAAATGACATTTTAGGGCCCTGTGAAATATGTTTTTTTCCCCTCAAATTCCGTTTTAATTTTTTACCAAATTCTGTGTTTTCTGTTTTAAGTTTTCTGGATTTTCCATTTTAATGGTTTAATTAAATTTTAAATTCATAAAGCATGTCTAATTAATTGAATTCATGAAAACAACAACATTTAAATAAAATTTCTATGAAATGTCTTGTTTTTTTCAGAAATTCTGTGTTGTGTATTTTAATTTTTCTGGCAATCAAATGAAGGAATAAACATTAATTTAATTGATCTTTTTATCATTTTTTGTGATAAAAATGGTTTTCTTTTTTATGAAATTAAACTTTGTCACAACAGAGCTTTACTGTTAAAATTAAAACATGGAAGAAATATTGTGATTATTACTTTAAAAATTAAGATTTAATAATAATTTATAATTATTATTATTATTAGTGTTAGTAGTATTATTCTACTGTAAAACAATATACAATACACTTCTGTCACAATTTCTTTAAGTTAAACCGAACTTTTATTTTGATGGGTTGCCGTGAAGAGCTTCTGTGTTTCTGTGTTTATGATATGGTGGTAGTTTTTCTCAAATGAAACCGTAAAATGCTCATGAAGAGACTCTCAGAGCAGCTCTGGAGATGAAGTTTTCGTATAGTGAGGCGACAGAGGCTGAAAATACCATGACACGTGTCTTCAGTGCGTGTGCGTGTGGTAAAAGAAACCGTGCATCTGCGCCATTCATTCACACACACAGTCAGAAAACAAAGGTACAGTGCTTGTCACTGGGGCAGTACCCTAAGGTACAAAGGTAAAAAGGTACTAATATGTACTTTTAAAGTACTAATATGTACCTTAAAGGTACTAATATGCACCCTTTAGGGGTAAGTAAGGTACAAAGATGTACCTTTTCACTTTTGTACCTTAGGGTACTGCCCCAGTGACAAGCACTGTACCTTTTTTTCCGGACAGTGCAGAGACACATACAACATGCAGGATTCATATTTAAATAGTCTTTTTTTGGTTTAATATTCACAGACACTAGTCTATATCGCAATTTGCTTTAACTGTACTGACCTTATTTTTATTTATTTATCAAAAATTCCATGACATTCCGTGTTAGACTGAATTCCGTTTTTATAACTGGATTCTGTCTGCATCGAAGAAATCAAAGGGCCCTAGAAAACTCGAGAAACAAAAGGACAAGAAAAGAAAATAGGTGAGACAAGAGCAGAAAAAATGAGATGAGACAAGAAGAGAACTGAAGAAATGAGACGTGATAATAGCAGGACAAGAGAAAAAAAGAGGTAAAAGAGAGACAAAGTGCGATGACAGAAGATGTGAAAGGAAAAGGTGAGATGAGAGGAGAATAGTGGGGAGAAGAGAGACAAAAAAGAGAGACGGGAACAGAAGAGACAAGAACAGATGGGGCAAGAAGAGAAGAAAGAAAGAAGAAGACCAGATGAGATTAAAAAGAGGCGAGACAAGAAGAGACGATAAGGGAAAGAAAAAAAAGCTGAGATGAGAAGAGACAATGTGAGACACAAGGAGAAAAAGAAACAAGAAAATGAGAAGAAAAGAGGTACTGAGTGAACACATCCAAATTATAGTACTAATAATATGTTTATATACATAAAATACATTCATATAAGCTATTTTATGCATGTTGTTTGTATGTTTTTGTTTTATGCTATGCTTTGGCAAGATGTACCCAAGTATGTCATACCAATAAAGCAATATGAACTGAATTAAAGGGGAGAGAGACTGTGAGAAAAAAAGAAACGAGAAAGGCACAAGACAAGCTGAGACACGAAGACATGAAGGTGAGAGGTGAGGACAGTAATTTCTGTTACAGACACAGAGAGAATAAATCAAGAGTGCAGTGTCTCAGCGTGTATCTCTGTCATACAGCTCTCATTACCCCTTCTCCCTCTGTAGATGTTTGTGCCTTTCCACTGTGACACACACACCTGGCATTTCCAAACCCCTGAAGCTAACAGGAAAGTCGAGATGCAAATCACACTGACCGTATCTCTACATGTGAACCACAAGTGTTTGCTACTGCTGAACTTTCACATACCAGCACTTCACATGCAGAGAACAAGCACAGCATTTATTCAGCCTCCTGTCAAACACTCGTTTCATTCGTTACACGCGCAGACGTGCTGATATACGGAAAGAGCTGCAGGCATTCCCCTAAGGGTCAGAGGTACCGGTTAGTTCACTCAAAAGCTTTACTCAACTAAAACTGTACAATTATAATAAACTGACTGAAGAAAAGCTCAAAACTGTCAAGGTAAAGTTTCAGCAAAACTGGTTAGTTCACTCAAAAGCGAAAATAAAATATTGACAGTTCCATCAATAAATAATTAAACTAATTATTAAATTAAATTAAAATATAAAGAAAACATTAAAATAATAAAATAAAATATAAAATGAAATCAATTAATTACATAAATAAAATAAAAAATAAAAATAAAATAAAATAATAAAATAAAATAAAATAAAATAAAATAATAAAATAAAATAAAATAAAATAAAATAAAATAAAATAAAATAAAATGTCCAAATATTGACATTTACAGGTGTGATGATGAATGAACTGTTCAGGAATCCAAAGAAAACTGGACAGGAATGTTTGTTTTTCTTGTACAGCAACTGCAAAACAAAAACAAAAAAATATATATTATAAAATAAAGTGTAAAAAAAAAAAAAAACAATGTATTTTTTTAAAGAAAATAAATTTTTTAAATAAAATATTTTGCAGTTGATGTACATTGCCAAGGAAAAAAAAATCCTGTCCAGTTTTTTTTTTTTTGGATGCCACGAAACAAAACAAAACACACAAAACAAAACAAAAAAGTCAAAATATTGACAGGTCCATCGAATACAGGTGTGAGGAGGACTGAATGTGATCCAGGCAGCACTTCTGCTTTGAATCGAGTCTGTGTCTCGGGCCAGTGGTCCAGTGAGAGCAGGAGAGTGGGTGGATACATATGCGAGCACATATGCCTGAGAGTGTGTGGACGTGGGAGAGAAACTGTGTTTGTGTTTTTGTGATGTGTTTAAGGCTTGGGCCAACAAATACTGCCAGAGCCCAAGACAAACTAGAGCAGCCTGACCCATATCACTCACACACACACACACCAATGCAAAGACTCTAGCTCTCCTGTTCTGCAGGACGAACAACAGGAAATGACATGTGATTCATGACACCACAAAATATACAGTATGTCCTATGTGTTCTCTCTATTTCACAAGCTGTCCACAACAGTGCATATCAAAAACAAAATAATTTGAAGTGTTCACAGAGTGAGCTGAAATGGGGGAAAAAAAAAAAAAAAAGTGTACAATGCAAATTGTCTGAAACAGGAGCATTTTATATTAAATCCTTCTAGAAGGTCATAAGAATATAGTTTTATGAATTCAGGTGTGTCTGCAGTAAGAGCTTTGACAGTGTGATTGTGTGGCTGAATACGGTTGAGACGTTTTTCAGCAGGACATAATTTACATTTTACTGTTCGTATAACTCAAGCATTCCCATTAGGCAATACAGCTTGTCATAACAGCGAATGATTAAATGTCGCTGTTGCCATTAAACTTCAATAACTTCATAGAACGTGTGCATAGACTTCAATCAAATGGAGTAAAACGGTTCATTTCATTGAAATAATATAATTTTTTTTTTTTTAAATTTCATTTTATCCTAATCACAATTGCTTAAAATCTATATAAACCTTTAAATAGATAAATTCATAAAAAAGGAAACGTTCTTGCAACTGAAACTTCTCACAATATAGCCTCATCGTGCAATAGCAAATTTATATAAACTTTATGATATTGATATTTTTATAAGTAACTATTTTTATTGTTAACTTTATTATTTTTATTTAACTTTACACTGTAATTTACATTAAAAAAAAGTATTACTATTTTTGATAATTTTTTTCTCTTACATTATTACAGTAAAGTCATTTGACTTCATTAATAGTATGTGCACTTGATTAAAAGTTTGTAAACATTTTTTAAACGTTTCGTTTTATTTGCAATTTATTCTGTAACCTTATACTGTAAAATTTAGTGTAATTTTAACTTAACTAAAATATTGTAAAAACGCAAGGGGAAAAAACTGTTAATAGGTTAACAGTACGTTTCCGTACTATATACAGAGAAAAATTGCTATTGATCTAACTGGACATTTCATGTAATTTTACAGTAAAATGCTGTTAATTGTAGTTTTTAGAAGTAAAAAAGCACAAATCAACATAATTTACAGTATAAAAAAAAGTGAAATGACATTCCCAGAATTCCCTCTGTGACACTTCAAATTTGAAGGTATTTTGTTTAAATAATTATGATTCTTAATAGTTTTTGTTCAGTTATTTACATTTGGGTTTTGTGTTATATCTTCTGTTTAATGAATGTTTATTGCATTATTTAAGTGCCATACCACGATGGTGTTTTGTGTTTGCGTGAATGACTCTGTGCACCTTCTATATACTAGTTCATACAACAGCTCTTCCTGGTTCTCGAACCTGATTGGCTGAGAGCCATGTGATATTCTAGTGATAACAGCAGTCCTACCTTTTCACCGTTTGTATCACTGCGCTTAAAGCGACTGTCATGGCGGCTGAGCAAATCCACCATATTTTTTACAAATACTACACTTGTACCAAGAACTGTAGTTTTAAGAGTTCTATAGGCAAGAAGGTAGTTAATTAGACCTGAAATATGCAAATGTTACAATTTGTTTAGACGTTTTCGGAGATGCGAACTCCAGGCCTTCAGCAGCCGCTCAGTGCTCGTTTACCCGCCGAGAACAGCTTCATCTCGGCCAGTGCTTCAGGGATTTCCCGCTGGATCTTATAGTGGTTAAACATGAGATATAATTCATTTTGGGTAGATAAAACGGGCAATCTTTGGTCTTATTAATCTGTTACTTGTTCCAGAGCAAGCCGAATTGTGCTATGTTAAATTTGATAATTTAATATTAAGGCTATATTTAACTTACATCCTGTAGAGCACTGCTTTTGTACATTTGACTGAATTGTACAATTGTGTTTATTTCATGTTGTCATTTCTAACGGCTATTGTTGTTAATTTAAATGTTGTTCAATAAATATTATTTTATATAAATATGTTGTATTTGATTTTGCGAAAGGGTCCATTAGTGCGTAATGGATTGAGTGAAAGTTACATTAATACACTATTAAATGATGGCAAATCTATACTTGAGTGAATGAGTCAGTTGCAAGAGACTTTTAAATTGAAAGGGACTTTTGTAAACAAAGGACATTGTTTTAGCGCCGGTGTGGAAAATTCCCTTAACTGTAAAATGAACAAATACAAAGATCGCTTTCCTCAGCGGACATTCAAACGGAATTTTATAATGGATATAATATTATGGACATCGACCTGAAGAATGAATGTTATAACAGACGCAGGTAATGCTCGCTCACGCAATCTCGCTCTCTCTCATAATGTATATCGCCATGCAATATGGTTGTATATATATCAGCATGCTGTGATTATCTACGGCCGAATCACAGCCCTGCTGATATACAGCCATCGAACGGCTACTCGTGTGACATTTCTCATATATACTTCTGCCTGTGGAAAAGTTTCTTGTCATTAACTTATTCATGATTCTTCATGTTGCTTCCTCTTTTACCACCTGCAATTATTATAATGGTTGTCAGTATATTTTAAAGGTAAAAAATAGATTTTAGCAGCAGTTGCCATTTACAAATACTTTGTTGAATTGTTGAATTTACTGGTTTAAATTTTGTAAGTTACAGGTTGTTCTGTAAATATGTTTACATTTTTACTGTATTTTTTACAGAATTATTCTGGCAACCATTGCTGCCAAAACATTTTTGTAAAAACAACAGTTTTTTTTTTTTTTTACAGTGTAATTATAAACTAAAATCGGCATATTGTTTGAAGGATACCACTGGGCAATGTGGAATATCTGATTCATTGAAGAAATATTTAGTGTTGGGTCCAACTCAAGTCCAAGTCCTTAACCAACTGGCTTTGAGTGGGAGACTTTTTTCTTGTCATTTTAAAGTCGTCATGAAATCAAAATTGACCCTATTTACTTTGTTAGCGCATATTACTAGTCTTGTGGTGAGCAATTAATCAGTGCAAGTTAATACACAGAAAAAAAATTGTTTGTCATGGTAATCTTTAATCAAAAACTGAAAAGTTACTTCCGGTCTGGAATGGCGTTCCTTCCCTGATGACGTCTGTTTGACGGCTTGGGTTGAAAACGCTTAAACCACTCCCCTCCAACCGTTAGATGGAAAGGTGGAGCGCTAAAGTAAAACCCTGCCCTCTATTCAGTATTCCGTTTCACTTGGAAATACGTCACAATATTGGAGAAAAGTCGTTTGCAACTTCCGGTTCACGGGGACTTTAATTTTATGTTGTTACTTATTGTCCGAGTCCATGTCAAGTTCAAGTCCACCATAGCGCGTCTGAGTCCATGAGTTCATAATTGCAGTCCGAGTTTGAGTCCAAGTACCCCAACTCTAGAAATAACCATTAAAACGGCCACCATAATACAGTGCAAAAGCTCTTCAGAAGGATCCATGATCCAGGACCGGATGCTGCTTGTATGTGTGAGGATTTTCCCATAAACTGAGGACAGGTGGGCATGAGGTTGGAGTATCCTAGTGGGAAGAGCTCTGAAGCCCAGCAAGATGAGCCGCCCAAGTGTTTTTTATACTGCCGTGTGCCAATACTGACAAAGCCACAGGCTGCTTCCTCACAGCGACTGCATCCACAGCCAAAGGTAGACACATATACTCTAATATCATGGCTTTAGCTCTGAGAGGACTGTACCAATGTGCCAAAAGGCCACTGGGCAAAACAGCAACAACATATGAACACACACCATAGTGATGCCATCTGTCTGCCTCATGGTGTGCTGTGAGGACTGTAAATCCAGCCAGTTTGGGGCATTTTCAGTGAGGACTCGTAATCTCTCTGGATTTACGTGTGTGTGTGTGTTTGTGTGTGAAGGGATTTTACTGCACAGAAACAGAGGAACACATGACGG
This sequence comes from Hypophthalmichthys molitrix, assembly GCA_037950675.1. NCBI lineage: Eukaryota > Metazoa > Chordata > Actinopteri > Cypriniformes > Xenocyprididae > Hypophthalmichthys > Hypophthalmichthys molitrix. The sequence continues at coordinate 29,292,408 of CM075499.1, forward strand.
CATAACCACACACACACACACGTATGAACAGAAGACTTGCTCACAAACTGAACGTCATTCATATCTCCACACTGGATCATGCTGTGGCTGTAAACTAATTTTGTCATGATATGGTGAACTTTGACATGCAAGTGGGTCTGCATGTGTGTGTGTGACTTACATTGAAGAGATTGGTCTTATTCCTCTCGCAGAAAAGTCCTTGTGCCGGCATGTGCTTCAGCTGTTGCCATGGGACACTGCTCCCTAGCAACACATCTCGTGCCCATTGCAGGTTCTGTGAAAACACAAATATATTCAGTCAGCTCTGTGTGCAGGAAGGTGAGAGAGTGTGTGATGACTTGAACCCAGTGAAGTCGGGAGGAAAACCTGCATGCTTCACTCACACACACTCCTAACAAAAAAAACTAGAGTCCTGCTTATCTGTGCAGTATATACTATTTAAAAAAAATAGTAAAAATGTATGCAGTAGGTTAAATATTTCAATTAAACATACAATGCTAGATTGTCACAAGGCTTCAATGTAGTATGCAGTGATAATATATACTGTATATTGCTTAATTTTGAGAAAATAAAGTAACAGTATGCATTAGGTAACAATAAACACTATTACGCTACTTCAATGCAGTAAGCAGTGATGAAATATAGTATACTGCCAACTAGTTTTGAGAAAATAGTATGTGAAACAGCATGCAGTAGTTAGCGATAAACATTTCAAACTATATTACGCTATAATGCAGTATGCAGTTAGTGTGCTACATTGTCTTGATTCGTCACAATGGAAATCGGTCAAGTCGCATTGCATTATGGGATACTGTACTGTAGGGTTGTGACGGTACCAAAATACAGTAGTTGGTACCAATACCAGTAAAACTTCATGATTCTCTGTACCAATTTCGGTACTAGAGCAAAAACTGTTGAAAAAGTGTTGTCCCATTTTGTCTCGTCCGTTGGTTATCACTGTCAGTCATCGCAGTTTACGAATCAATCGCACATTTAAATACAGTTCGCAATCCAGAAACTTTGCAGTCTGCCTTAGCAGCATGAAAAACTAAACTTGTATTCAGATTGTAAATGGTACTAAACTTTATAATCACTTTATAATCACTAAAGGCCCATTCACACCAAGAACAATAAATATATAGTTCTAAAAATCGTTCTAAATATAAAAGAATAGAAGAGTTCACACCACAACTATAACAATATAGAGAAACAATATCGTTGGAATCACTTTCAGAAAGTTTTTTTTTTTTTCCAGCTGTTGAACGATATAACACTGACAGCCAATCAGAATCCATTCTAATTTAAGGGCTCGTGCATTTAAAATGGCGGACAACATTGCGGAGAAGTTAATCGCCACCACTGTTTGACAAGTCAAACCCCTTTTCAAGGATACTTTAAAGAAAATGGATATATGGAAAACAATCGGTCATAATAAATGGTGAGAAGTATTAACGATGAGATCATTATGTCAGGCTAGCAAACAGTGTAACATAAAATTACCTCAGGTATCCAACACTAGTTTCAACAACATTGTCTTGCTTCTTTTGAAGTTGCAGTGAAAAAGACTAGACGTTAATATTTACTTTGTCGATATTAACTTCATCAGCTAAATTCACTGTTAGATTAAATCGACTGCACTAGCTATTCACTCGAAACAGCATGCTGAGGACATCTGCTGGTTAAAGCCATGTAAATGCAACAAGAACAGCAAAAACATGTTGTACACATTTTGAAACTGCAGAATAAACAGACCGTTAGCATTTGTTGGCGTGGACGCAAATATAGTTATCGTTATCTTTATAGTTATCGTTCTCGGTGTGAACGGCCTTAAGGCTGTCAATCTCTAAAGCGCAAGCTCACCGAATTCTGCACTCTTGCAAAACTCCCGTTATAATAAAAAAGCTCTCTTAGTTGTACAATAAGTCTCTTATTTACATAATGTTTACAGTTTGTTGGTTATATTTAAAGGATTTGCGAGTGTGCAGCTTGCATTGAACAAAAAATAAATAAAAAATAGCCTCGTGCGTTTTCAGCGGATTCTGACTTACTGTCTAGAACCTCTGATAGGCCATTGTGTTCACACACTCAATAGATATGACTGTGATTGGCTACAATGCTTATAAAAACATGCTGTAAATAGAAACCTTTCAGTGCTCAAACAAACACGAACAAGAGCGTTTGAAAGCAGTGTCTAATCAGAAGGTACCAAATATACCTGGGACTCGGCACTACCGCTACTGCAAAAATGCTGGTACCGTCAACTTTTTTTTTTTTTTTTTTGTAATGACTGACCCTACAGTACTGCAAATTTTAATAAATTAACATTTCCATTCTGTGCACAGCATAAAATAACAAAAATAGAATGAGAAGTATAGTAGTATGCTTTAGCAAAACCAGGAAAACCCAAAAACAAACACCTTTAAAACATAGACAAACAGCTCCCATTAGACAGCGAAAGACTGAGAGCTAATCAAAGCTCTCATGACACTCCAATATAATTACACTGTATCATCCCATCAAATCCATTTCCACACCACTAATTCACTGTTAATGAACAAATAACATCATGGTGCTGCAGTCTGACTTCTTTATTAGGGTACAGACACACGTGTTTCTCTCACTGTATGTCACACACTGTACAAATGAGAGCTCAAATGCTGTTTAGGGCCATTCATTAAATCTGAGAGCTAAATTTCCACGCTTTCATCTAGGGAACGAGTCAGACGCGATTAAACGCATTGTGGCGGTTATGAAATCTCTGGCTTGTCATGGTGGGGTGATTAAATTTCAGAGCTGAACAATCTCTACTCAAAGATCAGGCAGTTTTCTCAGTGTGAAGGGATGGAGATGACATATGTCATATGTATGAGTCCTTTTAGTAAGAAAGTGTCAGCAAAGAGCACAAATAGACATGCAAGAGAGAGAGAGATGACATGATATAGTGACTCTAAACCCATACAACTTTCTTCCATGTAACAGAAATTGTTAATAATGTACTGGCTCCTTTTAGATACAATCATAATTAGGGATGCACGATATGAACATTTTAGCCGATAACCGATAATTCTTTATATTTGAAAGCCGATAACCGATATATTGGCCTATAAATCTAAATACAAATTTTTATATAATTTTTGAGAGCCTGATTATAAAAACAAAAGTCTCACCATTATTAAAAGCCATGACACATAACATAAATCATATACAGTACAGTATCCTAGTTTGAACCAGTGAATGGATTGCGCTTTACTACAGTGTTATTTCTTAACCAAACACATCCTATATATATGAGATAAATCAGATATATACACAAAATAAACATAATATTAAAACTTACAATTGCACAAAACAAACTTATAGTCATGAAGGTGTAACTCCGTTGTGGATGTGCTCTTCCCGGCACTAAATCACTGGCGAACAAAGAATTTACAATACTCTTTTACAGTATTGTTTTCATTATAATTTTATGTAGCTTATATGACAGACGCTGCACAAATTACAAGCAATTTAAAACTATAATGGTGGACAGTGCGCATCTGAAGTGTCTCAGCTGAAGGAAATGATCAATTATTTATCGGCATAAATATTTTGGCCAAATTTTCTTATCGGATCGATAACGCTAACATTAAAAATGATCATATAACGGCAGATACCGATATGGTGGCCGATATATCAAGCATCCCTAATCGTAATGAATGAAAACTGAAATGCTCAAGCTTCAAAAAAGGATGCAAAAGAACCATAACAGTAGTCCATAAGAGTCATCTGCTTTATTTCAGGTCTTCTGAAGTCATATAATAGACTGAAATTTAAGTCATTATTCAGTGATAATCTTCCCCTCCATTGAGCTGTTAACCACTGCGATTTATGAACAAATCATTCAGACAGATATTGTGAACTGGATTTACTAAAAAGATCCGACTCAAAAGAACAGTTCATTCAAGAATTTGTTATTTCTATTTGTCTTATGAACTCTAATAAATGTGCCAAGAAGAGCCAGATGTCACAATCTTCAGTGAATAGATTTCAGTCAGTTTTTCACACAAAGCTCAGAAGACTTGAAATATAGTGCACTAATCATATGAAATATGATTATGTTACTTTTATGGTGCTTTTTTGTCTTTGTGTTCAGGAAGAAAGAAAGGTGTAACAACATAAGGGTGAGTAAATCATGACAAAACTGTCATTTTGGTTCGAAGCATTCGATTTGTTACCGTAATTCAAGATATGAGAGAGAAAAAAAACAGACAGAAAAGAGAAACAGGCTAGATATGAATGGTTACGCCAGCAGAATATCATCACAGAGAGGTTTTAGTCTGTCTACTCTAAGACCAATAATGCTTTGATTTCTTTCCAAGTGTCCACAACATACACGCCTATGGATATATATTCAGTTTTTAAAAGACAAACATATTCTTTTTACTTTTTTGTTTGTTTTGCTACAAAGGCAGCTGCTATTGTTCTGTACAAATGGGAAGCTGAAAATTCCAGGAAGCAGAAAATGAGATGATCACATGCAGGGACTGTTTGATGAGGTGTTTACAGTCTATTGTGTTGGTTCAAACATACAAGTTCTAACACAAATTCTAATACTGGCCATGAAACCGAATTGCATTATTGCTATTAAAAAAAAAGTCACTGTGACAAATTTAATTTTTTCTTGCATATTAGTGACGAACACTGCAGGTTGGCGTGTCACTTGCATCATCATAATCAGTACGAGATGATTCAGTCTCAAAAACATCAAGATAAATCATGATTTTGTTTCTCTATTTTACATCTATGTGGCTTAGGGAAAATGTCACATGTGTCACCACATGGAGTTCTGGAAAAAAATTATAATAAATGGCAAATTTCCGATAGGTAAAAGCTGAAGATGAGCAGATGTATTATTTAGTTGACATTTTGAAGTAAATCACATCACTTCAGTGAGGGTCAAACTGTTCTTACAACTGAAACTTAATTAGCTAACAGAGTTGGGTAGATTGACTCATTTTAATGAATCTGTTTGTTCTGACAGTTTATTTGGTAATTAAATAAATACTGCTAATTAATATTAACTAAATATATTACACTCTCACTCTCTCTCCTTCCCTTTTACGCTGCTTCTGGACCCTGGTTGGTCGTGGCATACTTGTCCCTGCAATGTGCGGTTCGGATTAGCTGTGGGTGGGTGTGATGTGGGGCCGGGGGCCTTGGGCATTCACCCTCCAGCTTGTACCTTCGCTTGGGATTTCTTGTTTCCGGCCGGTTCAGCACAACATGTCTCGCTGTTTTAATGCTTCACATATTAGATGAGGCGCATACATATTCATTTGGAGCTTAAACAAGTTTAAAGCAAAAAAAAAAAAAAAAAAAAAACACACACATAGGAGGGATCAGAGGCAGCTTTATAATACCTTATCATTAATAGCTGTATAAATATTACTATTATTAATATTATTACTATTATTATTATTATTGCTATTACAACTACTACTATTATTATTATTAGCAGCTATCAATATTACCATAATTAATATTATTATTATATATGTGTTTTGTTGGTCTTTGTATTTTGCATTTAATTTCTCATCTGTAAATATTGTAATTGTCTGTTTGCATAAAAATAAATAAATAAATATATATATATATATATATATATAAAACAAATTATAGGTTTTTTTTGTTTGTTTGTTCACCGTTAGATTTTTTAATGTTCCTGAAAGAAGCCTCTTCTGCTCACCAAGTCTGCATTTATTTGATCAAAAATACAGTAAAAACAGTAATATTGTGAAATATTATTACCATTTAAAAGTTTTCTTTTTTAATATATTTTAAAATGTAATTTATTCCTGTGATCAAAGCTGAATTTTCAGCATCATTACTCCAGTCTTCAGTGTCACATGTTCCTTCAGAAATCATTCTAATATGCTGATTTGCTGCTCAAGAAATATTTCTGATTATTGTTGAAAACATTGGAAAAAATGTAAGATTCTTTCAAGAATAGAAAGTTCAAAAGAACAGCATTTTTTTAATACAAATCTTATGCATTATAAATGTCTTTACTGTCACTATTGATCAACTTAATGCATCCATGCTAAACAGAAGTATTAATTTCTTTAAAAAATAACTTTTGAATAGTAATATATTTAAAATTGTATATGAATGTATTAATATTAAAGTTAATTAATTTAACCTATGAATTTAATCCTCATTAAATCAATATGACTTTATATCAGATATACTGTATATAGATATATCAATCATAATAATGAATAAAATCATAATAATTATAAAATGAATAGTTTTGATTCTGGGTCCTGATTGGTCAAAAGTCATACTAAAAAACCTAATATAGTTATAGCTACTATGTGCATCACTGCACAGCTCCCATCAGAGGGCAAGTATTAAAAGACATTCAATAAATTCAAAAATGTTTTTTATGTATCTAGTAAGTAGTTTTATAAAAGCAATAAAGCACTTGATGCCCTCTATATTGCATAATATATCAGAGCTGAAGGGCTTGCTGTGTCTAACTAAGGCTGCTACCCTAATTCAGCAGGATGTTGATTTAACTAGCATGGGTTTTTACATGACTTGACCACATGTGAAGTAAGGGAATCCCCACTGGCCTCATGTGCACACATATCAACTCCACATATCAACCACAAGACAAAAACAAACTGTAGCGGCTGCATTAGACTTCATGTGTGAGTGGTTTGTTTAGTGGTCAGTGGTGTTACACAACATTCTGGCAGAGTTAAACTTGGCTCTGCTGCTCTTTTTGCACCTAAGAGGCGAGTGGGCACAGTTTTCAACACCCAGTCTTAATTTCTGTGGGTTGTGCCATTTTCAAACACACACACACACACACACACACACACGCTGGTGAATATGATATCACCGTCTTGGCTCAGTTAACGTTACAGATAAACCTATATCTGGAGCTTATGCTGGCGTTCTTGTGCAGTAAATGGTTGTTATAAAGCTTATGCCTGTCATTTCTTGTCAAAATACATTCTGGTGTTATGTGCAGAGACAACCATAAGTGTAACTATAAGCCATTTGCAGGGAGATTTCCCAAAAAGTTGAAAACATTGTTTGACTCAACCAATGGCCTAAGTGTAGGGTGGAACTAAATGAGATGAATCTCATTAACACTGTCAAGAAATGGCATGTTCATACTTTACCACGAAATCTATTATAAACAATGTACATAAAGAAAATGAAGCCTGTTTACAAGGCAGTTATGTAAATTCTCAGTAGTCTACTGTGAATTGAGAATATATCATTCTGATTACCAGAATGAGAAAAAACGACACATTATTATATATTAAATTATGAAATCATTATTATATATTAAATTGTAAAGTACATCCTTAAGTATACGTCAGAGTAGTATTTGTTTTTTAATGCAGCTGTTTTTTTTTTTCCACATTAAAAACAACAAGAATGAGATTTTTTATTTTGTGGTGAAAATGAAATTTCAACCAGTAGCAAAAGCTGTTATAATAGTATATCAACGATACTAAACTAATTTCTGTTCATATTTTTTATTTTTAGACTTTCTTACTTTATATTTTTTTATTTTAATTAAAAGTTTTAGCAATTTTGTAGAGCATTTTTATTCAGATTATTTAAAAAAAAATGTATGTATGTATATATATATATATATATATATATATATATATATATATATATATATATATATATTATGTCTTAATAGTTTTTATTAAAGGCCCACTGAAGTGTCTTGGAAGGCACAGCATTATTCAATGTGTTGACGTAATTTCAACTGAAACAGGAAGACAGGGCGATATATCAAACAGCCCTGCCCCTTTTTTAAAATAGCCAATAGCGTTTCATTTATATCACAGCTCAACCAGAGCCATTAAACTCAGTAAAACCTTCTAATCTCTAACCGTTTATCCTCCTAATCTCCTCTATATCACTTAAAAATTCAGCATTCTGTGCAGAATTTAAATGGGTCCGATGCCTTTCGTGGTCTGAGCCGACTTGCGCATATGATCCAGTCTGTGCTCTCGTGTCTCTGGGCCAGAGCAGACTGTGCTCGCGCTGCGCGGTTCACGTGACACTAACGTGAAAACAGACTTCATTTGTGTCAATGGAAAGCATATTTACACTGTCTGAATCGTTCCCTTTTCTCTATATAGTGCACTGTGTGCCATTCACCATGTAGAAACTAGTAAATGTGTGAACAAATGCCAGATTTTAGCTGCAGCTTCAGTGTCTGTTGATAGTGTAGGAGGGGCGGGACTTCAGATTCTAGAGAGCATTTGATTGGACAGAAGCTCTGATGAAAAGCTGAAGTGTGATGTGATGTCATGAAAATCCGTGATCCATTTTAGCGGAAGTGAGAGACTAAGTTTTGAATGCTTATATCTCTTGAATTCGAATTTTGTCATTGTTTTGGAACACACCAGCTTATTCATAACCTTAAGGCTAACATATTCATACTAAAAGCTAAAAAAATTTTTATTTTGATTTCAGGGGGACTTTAAGGTTTAGCTTTAGTTATTTTAGTATTTTAACTTAAACTAAATGAAAATAAGAAATGTTTCTTTAGAAACATACTAAAATAAAAAAAGTGTTTTAGTTCATTTTATTTCAGATAATGTTTATTTCAAGTAATGAAATTATTTATTTAGGGATTTACTTTTAGTTAATGATAATAATGTTTGGAAACAATGTTTAAAAAGTATTTTTTATAATTTGTGAGAAGCGTAAAAGATTAAAGCATATACCGTGAATATTATTATTTTCTCTTGTACTATAAAATAGTTGTATGGTATATTATCTGTAATAATAAATGATTTATACAATAATAATTGTTGTGTGACTACATCCTTCTTTTTGCACTCGATTACATGACACTTGACAGATTTTTACAGGATCGGTCAAATAGACAGAAGATTGAAAATCTCTGTAGTAAAACTATTACAGTAAAAAAAAAAAAAAAAAAAAAACGAGACTGTTCACTGCAGTCCTTCAGAAAAATGTGCCGAGTCCCTTATATTTTGGATTCAAAACTGAATTTCCCCAAAATGCGACATATTTGCAAACTCATCAGGGGTGAAAAAGGTGACAAAGATGTGACCCCCTCGAGAAGAAAATGTTTAAATATCAGCTTTAAAATGTGGCTTTACAGTTCATTCTACCATGAGGTTATCGGGGGGGTTAAAAAAAAGAGTTTTGAAAAATATTCTCTCTAATTCAAGCTGTATTTTCATGTAAATAAATCCCTGTATTTTTGATGGCACAGAAATGACAGGTGTGCGGTGTTAAGTGTGTGTGCACCTTGTGTGTCTTGCTGTAGGCGTACAGGTGGGCCAGACGGTACAGACTCTTGTAATGCTGTGGGAAGCGACTCAGACACAGGAAGAGAGACCTCACACACACGTCCACTAGTGTTTTCCTCTGTTCTCCCCGTCCCGTCGGCAGACATTTGGGCAACTCTATCACTTCCAGGGGAGGCGGCGGCTCTGGTCTGCGCTTCCCCTCACTGGAGGAGCCCGTCTGGGAGTGGGGTTTGTGAGGCTGGGCCGTGTGTGGCGGCAGAGATGGAGCTTGGGTCGGGGTGTCTGTGGTAGGAGTTTTCGGGACGGAGGCCTCAGGGGAGGTGATGGATAAGGTGGTGTCTGAAGACTCTTGTGTGACAGAAGATTCTTGAGACAGTGTGGCAGAGCTGATGTCTATGTTCTTGTCCTCCAAGGTGCCTATGGGATTTTAAGAGGGCAGAGGTGAGGTAAAAAGCAACAGAACAGGGGAAGAGAACATACTGTGCTTTGTGCTCCTGGCAAGACAGATATTGGCTGAATCTCATGAAAACTGTCAAGACCATGTCTGGCTTTTTTAAATACAATATCAAAAGAAAACGCTAACAAGTTATATTTAGACTATTTTTAGGATGATTACGTTTTTTGGGATTGTGCCATTTTCATGAAAAATAAGATTAGTAAAATTTAATACAAACACTTATGCACTACCGTTCAAAAGCAACATATATTCAAATATCAGTTCTGTTAAACTGTTATTTTTAAATATAATTTATTCCTGTGATCAAAGCTGAATTTTCAGCATCATTACTCCAGTCTTCAGTGTCACATGATACTTCAAAAATCATTCATATATGTTGATTTGCTGCTCAAGAAACATTTCTTATCATTATAAATGTTGAAAGCAGTTTTTTCTGCTTAATATTTTTTTGTGGAAATCGTGTGATTTTATTCCCAGAATTCTTTGATGAATATTAAAGTCCCTATAAAGTCAATTCTGAGAATTGTTTCTAAACACATTATAAATGTTACAAATGTATTGCTGAAATACATTACAAAGACTGAATTGTGAAGTTAGAGCGTTAAACAGTTTTTCAGCAATTTGGGCGGAGCTAAAACAGGGGCTCGATGACGCACTGGAGCCCCCGAGCATGGCCCCGCCCCTAACACTATATAACTGTCGATGACACACTGGAGCCCCCGAGCATGGCCCCGCCCCTAACACTATATAACTGTCGATGACGCACTGGAGCCCCCGAGCATGGCCCCGCCCCTAACACTATATAACTGTCGATGACGCACTAGAGCCAGCGAGCATGGCGCCGCCTCTAATGCTAAAGCGGCTCGCCCGCTCAATCTCGAGTGTCATTACCATTAGTTATACAGCCTAACGTACATTTTCCAACTAGTAATGCCTTCGTCGCGCAAATGCATATATTACCTGGTTGAGATAATATACAAAACAGCTCCGGCTCCTAATTTAAATTTAATTTAAATCCGTCCCGGCCTTCATCCTCCCATCTCGTGGTGCTGACATCTGTCGACAACAGTCGACAGTACGTGCCCACCAATGAGTGTTAGTTGCTTTGTGTGCTTATGTTATAATTAGTAGGTAGTCCACAGTAACTACTAAATTTTGCAACCCTCTAGCGTGATTCTTTTGTTTATATGCATTAGTATGTTTGACTCATTAGACAAGTTGAGACGGCAGCTCTTGCGAGTGGGTGTGGTTTCAGCGTTTGAGAGCAGAGAATACTGCTTTTTTTTTTTTTTTTTTTTTTTCACAATTTTGATAACTTATTTCATTTAATTACCGATTTTTTAATCATTCAAATTTGGCTCGGTGGTTAATAACACATTTTTCTGTGGTGTCACAAACTCAGAACACATTCTTTAATATGGCTTTACAGGGACTTTAAGCTCAAAAGAACAGAATTTATTTGGAACAGAAATCTTTTGTAACATTATATGTGTCTTACTGTTACTTTTGATCAAATTAATGTGTCCTTGCTGAACAAAAGTATTAATTTCTTTCCCAAAAAAAGAAAAAAGGGGGTCTTACTGACCCCAAAATTTAAAAAAAAAATATATAAAACCATGTAAAATACTTTACAGTTTATTTTAATAATATGTAATATAACATTACAACAATGATAATTAGATTTTTTTTTTTTAACTGTAATGAGAATTTGATGGGAAATGTGTTTAATCAGCATTAAGCATTACATTTACTGGTTAAACTGTTGGAAGCCACCTTTATCATTATCACTTCCACATCATTACTATGATTATAATCAGAGCTTGACATTAACTTTTTCGTTCACCAGACACTGTGGCTAGTGGTTTTCCAAAGTTACTTTCCAAAGCATTTTCACTGGCCACAATTTTGACATCGATACCATAGGGAAAAACTGCCATATAGATATTTTTAATATTATCTCATAATTTAGCAGCGGGTATATTAGGCTGCTGTCACTTTAAGACCTGAGGCACAGATCCAATATACTGTATTTGACTGTTTAAGCGCAATAAGCATTGAAAGAACAACTCAATTTAGTACTGTGAGGCGACTTTATATGTGCGCACTTTGGGTGTGAGCACAAAATCTGCGGGAATAAGTACAATGCATGCAATCCCACACTGAAATTCAAGCCCTGTAACACCAACAATATTCATCTGGAGCAAATAAAACAAGTGAGTGAGGGGAGACGGGTTTGTGTGTCGACTCGCTGTCAGAGAGATGAGAGGGAGAGATGAGAGAAAGAGCAGCTGGTATTGTTGATCTATTCAGCGTTTCAGATATTTCAGAATCAATATGTATTGAAAAAAACAATATTTTTGACAACACTACATTTCACTTAGTTTATTATTTCAGATGCCTTTTTAAAACACTACAGTTGAAAAATGTATAAAATTCAACCCACCAAAGTGGCTAGTAAGAGTGACTGCGTTGCACGCCACTGATGAAATCCACCCGCATTTGGGAGGTGTTAATGTCAAGTCCTGATTATAACCATGTATGATTTTCTGGATTTGCTCCCACATATACACTAAATACTGTTGTCACTCTCAAAACTTGTACCGGTATGTACTGTATGTGTTTAGAAGAACTGGGATCATTACCTAGATTGTCCTCTACAGTGGCCCGTTTCTCTTTTTCAATGGCATTTGATTCTTCCGGAAAAATACTACACTTCCCAGTATCGACCTTGTGGCTGCTGTCCTGTGAGCTGGTGGGATCCATGAAGACATCCTGCAAGGAGCTGGAGTCCGACATGCCAGCAACACTGTCCTGACTTTGCTCTGATTTAGGGAGAAAATATACCACACAATTACACTCATTCAACAAGACCTTCCACCTCCGTCCTTTGTAAATATTCATATAGACCCTTCATTCAGATTGTTTCTGAGTAGCCCAATTTGCACAAATCAACAGTTCCCAAGATGAATTGTGTAATATCCTCCTCCAATGGACACAGGGCTGGAAACATTTGCAGGGATGAGATTATTACGAATGGCAGCTATACAGTACCTGAAGAGCAGGTAGGCTTATGTTGGAACAATTACAATGTAGAGGAAGTGAAATCAGAATTCTGTGCCCCAGAACATTTGCTATCAATTTCTACAAATTAAAGGAATAGTTACAGAGTGCTGCAGGAATGAGTCCTAAAGCCTGGAAATGAGTTAGCAAAGTTAGTGAATTGTTTTTTTTGAATGGGTTTTTGGTTGAAAGCCTGAAATAATGTCTGAGGTTAAAGGTGCCCTATGTAAGAATGAGAGCTAGTGGTTGAAATGGGTACTGCAGTCCAAATTCAAAATATTGTTCACCCCACCCCCTCCTCCTCAGACTCGACACTCTCGCGGGTTGCCAGTTTGAAGACACGCAACAGGAGCGAGCTCAATTGACATTGGAAAGCGAGGAGACTTACACACTGTAAGATAATTAGTTGATTTATTGATTTATGATGAGTTGATATCCCGTTTTAACATGCTCCCGTTCATAGAGATTTTCAGATGGATGCTGAGGCTTTTTAGGTCGGGTAGAATCTGTGATCTCTGACCCAGTTTGTTCTGGCTTCCATGGCTGCAATTCGCTGCATGCGTTTTCCACCAACTGGCAACCCGGGGCGAAATACTATTGGGTAAACTGGCAATGTGCGGTCTTGCACAGACCAAAACAAAAACAGAAATTCCGACACGGAACGCAAATTTCAAAGTAAAATAACTGGCTGTAGCAATGGTTTTCAGAGGAACGAGTATGTGAACTCGGCACGTTTAATAAATATCTGCAATATTATGGTCTTTTTTATGCTTTAGTACAGTCAAAAACTTACATAGAGCACCTTTAACACAAGCTCAATATTTCATGTTTTATTTTATGACATAAAATACATCAGTAACACCCACTCGTGATTTTAAATGGGACTACATAGGTTGTCAGGGACATTAAACATCATTACGCCAAACAGGTAAACTCATCTCCTCAACAGCCTAGGTCCGTTTATAGTCTTGCAAACTATTCTAACTCAAAATTTACAATTTGTAGATTTTAAATAAAGATTGAAAGTTGTCAGAAGCTTAATGATGGTGACGTTGAAGTCATGTGACCATGGTGTAGTTCGCTTTTAGCCAAACTTTTTCTTCTAGTGATTGTATCTAGGCTTCAAAAATCATAAAAGTTAATTTATGTTTTAATGTTAATTTGTGTAAATTATCTTGATAAACAAAACATGTTAGAATAATAAATTTATTTTATTTAGAAAAATAAAACTCTATTGGTTTTTTGTCGAGGGAACCAGGCTGATGCTAACTTCAGGTGTTGGCCTACAAATAAAAAGGTAATTCCTGTAGCACTCTATTTTTTTTCTTTTTTTACAAGATGAAAATTCTGTCATTATTTACTCACCATCATGTTGATCTAAACCCATATTACTGACTTTCTACTGTAGAACACAAAATGTAATGTAATGTAATGTTTTGCTCCAACCTGCTCTTTTTCAAACACTGTGAATGGGGATGGACACTGTCAAATAGGTATAAAAAAGTAGTCTATAGGGCTTTTCACTCTGCGCTTAACCCCAGGTTATCGTCTTTCTTTTGCGGTGTTAAACCCGCATTGAAGTGCCAAATTTGTACAGTGTGAAATGATGCTGCGTTATAATTAGGGCTGGGACAATACATAGAATCTGGAGCGATTCTGATATTACACGATGACGAAGTACCGCAATTCTCTCTCTAATCAATTCTGAGCTCAGTTTTTAATAGCAGATGGCACTACGTGCGTTAGAAAAACCTGTACTCTGCTTGCTTCCAGTTCCTTTAAGCCCGGAACACACCAAGCTGACGGTCGGCTGTCGGGCAGTTTTTAATGCGTCGGCCGACTAAGTCTCCTCAGTGTGTTCCGCACCGTCAGCTGAAGTTGGTCCTCGTCGGCTTTTTTTCAGCCGATTCGACATGTTGAATCGGCGTCGGGCCATCGGCGAGAGAGAGAACTCTGATTGGCTGTTCAGTATAGCAAACCAGTCAGTTCACGAGAATATAAGCAAAAGTTATGAAAGCAAGCAAATAAGTCATGACGGCACAGACAGAAGGTTGTTCTAATTTTACGCACGTGCTAGTTGACAGTCGGCTGAAGTTCTTTCGGTGTGTTTAAGCACATATTTTTTCCCCGACGCAGCCGACGTGAGGCGACAACACCGTCGGCTTTCGTTGCCCCTAGCCAGATTGGTGTGTTCTGGCCTTTACACACACCACTTAAACCTAAAACAATCATTCATAAAGTTTGAAAAGGCTGAAGCGAATTACAAAAGTTGCCACAGTGGGCTGTATTCACAGTAATCTTACATCATAAAAGCATTCTGAGCCGAGGTGCAAGTATATTTAACCACTTGCATGAACTGCATGAGCGCTCTCCAGCACTCTTCTTCATGAGCATTTGAGTGTGCAGTTAAAAACTAGCCTAGAGCGCCATCTGCTGTTAAAACTAAGCTCAGAATCGATTTGAGAGAGAAAATATCAGAATCGATACAGAATCATTGTATCGAGAAACGAGAATCAATGCATTGTCCCAGCCCTAGTTATAATGTTACGACTAGATGCTTAGCAACGGACAACCAATTGCATGCCTAATATTCACGTGCTTTGAACAGTCACAGAAACACTGCGGGTTGTAATAACAGTAGCTTCAGCATTTGAGAGGATAATGTCAAACGGCGACAGAAAACATGACAATTGGAGTGCAGAAGACACTGTTTCATTCCTACGTTTATAGTAAATTTGATAGTATAGTCAGCAATATATAATATTAGGATGCACAATGTTAGAGCCTTGGTGTAAAGATATTGCGTGCAGCATTCATCCGATCAGTGACACTGACACCGCAAATATGCAAACACGGACGTTAACACAGGGTAAATGATAAGCAATGTGAAATGTAAATAAAGAAAACCCAGAATTCCGTTTACCTGGAGTTTAGAACCCAGGGTTCACTATTTCAAGTGTGAAAAGCCCTTATATGACTTATATTCCAAGTGTTCTGATGCAATTTATGTGAGGAAAAGACTGAAATTTAAGTAGTTATTCATGGTTAATATTTCCTTCTACAGCAGTTCTCAAATCTCATTCCTCAATTTGCATATTCAAAAATTGTGTGTTGCATTCAGTTTCAAGACAAGCAAGAATCAATGGTGTTGTGGCATCAAAGCATCTTAATGCAAAAAATTTAAATACATATGCACGAATTGTATGCAACAAACTCAGCAGAAGAGACTTAAATTTTGTTGTTCCTTTTACAAAGTTCAAGAAGCCTTGGAATATTCTAATCTTCTATTTATAAGACTTGCAATATGCAAGTGAGTCATATAGATGTTTTGGATGCCGTATCCGTCAGTGTATATAAAAACCATCTGCATAGATATTCTCCCTTATTTCTCCATTTGTGTTCTACAGAAGAACAAAAAAGTCATACTGGTTTGGAAGGACATTAGGTTGAGTAAATGGTGAAAGAACTTACATTTTTGGGTGAGCTATCCCTTTAACAGGTACAGTGGTTTTTATCTACTGTAGGTCTGAGGGCAGAGTTTACAGGGCAAAACTACAGGGAACATGTTTCAATGCAATGTTGAACCCTAACTAGGGCTTTGGGGTAAAACAGCCAACCTGCTCCTGAGGTAGACCAAAGCGCTTAAAAATACTGTGCTTCTCAGCAAGCCCAGAAAAGAAAGTTAATGTGATTTCTCTTGTGCTGCCCACAAACAAGCAGAAAAAGCCCCTGAGCATGCTGGGAGTGTCAGCATTTGGCACAGAGGGTAGAAATTCATTAGCACACACCATCACCTCCATGACACAACAGAGTGCAGTGGCAACACCAACCTCCCCTCCTCCAGAGAACGCCAACACTCCCGCACGCTCAGCGTGAAGGGGAAAAATGGCGCTGCGTCAGCCCAAAATTGCAGCTTCCTGCAGAGCATATTAGCAGCTATAGGCCAACACTGCCAGAAGGCCCATTAGTTGGTCTGCTACAGATTTCAACAGGAGCTCAAGAGCATGTTAAAGACACAATGAGAGTCTAGACGTGACCCGGTTGTGTGCTGGGAAGCTTTGGGCAGGAAAAATGACAAATTTCTTTGCAGAAATGATTGGTGTGATTGAGGGTGGAAATCACCAATAGAGAAAGAGTGTTGTAATGTTGAAGGCACAGAAGAAAGGACTTTTGTTTTAAAAAGGTCAAGTGCTACTGCAGTTTGTAGCACCTGTATAAAAAACTCTGATGTGACCCACAGTAAATATTAGATTGAGGTTAGGTCACCTTCCTCAAAAGCAGAGGGCACATCAAACTTTCACTCTGATATAAGGTTTATGAACACTGAGAATGAAGACATAAGACTATTGACCAATGATAGAGCTCAACAGTAAGCTTACCGAAGTAAAAAAAAAAAAACAGTAAAACAAATACCTATACCTACCTTTCTATGTACACTTCTACAAAATACAAAAAAAGTGTTTAATTGCGCATTTTCAGTGAAATTCATCGAACATGCCATATTTCGCATTTGCAAAAAAAGAACGGAAAGTATTTTCCATTCTCCCTACAGAGGTACACTATATGGACAAATTAAGACACACCTCTTAATTATTGAATTCATGCGTTTCAATCAGACCCACTGCCACAGGTGTATTAAATCATGCAGTCTGCAGGGTTATTCTG
Organism: Hypophthalmichthys molitrix; assembly: GCA_037950675.1. Classification (NCBI taxonomy): domain Eukaryota; kingdom Metazoa; phylum Chordata; class Actinopteri; order Cypriniformes; family Xenocyprididae; genus Hypophthalmichthys; species Hypophthalmichthys molitrix. The sequence continues at coordinate 29,309,892 of CM075499.1, forward strand.
AAGAGCTCAGTGAACTCAAGCATGGTACTGTGATAGGATGCTATTTTTGCAATAAATCAGTTCGTGAAATTTCATCCCTGCTAGATATTCCATGGTCAACTGTAAATTGTATTATTGTTAAGTGGAAGTATTTAGAAACAGCAGCTGAAGACCATGTAAAGTCACAGAGCGAATGGGTCACCGAGTGCTGAGGCGCATGGTGCATAAAAGTTGCCAACGCTCTGCTGATTCCACAGCTGAAGAGTACCAAACTTCCACAGGCATTAATATCAGCACAAAAACTGTGCGGCGGGAGAATGATGGAGTGGGTTTCCATCACCAGTACAATGGAGTGGTGTAAAGCACACCAACACTGGACACTGGAGCAGAGGAAACGTGGAAACTATGGAGTGACCAATCACACTTCTCTGAGTTTGGCGGATACCAGGAGAACATTACCTGCCTGACTGTAAAGTTTGGTGGAGGAGGGATAATGGTATTGGGCTGTTTTTCAGGGGTTGGCCATAGGCCTCTTACTTCCATTGAAGGGAAATCTTAATGCTTCAGCATACCAAGACATTTTGGACAATGCTATGCTTCCAACATTTGGGAAAGCCCTTTTCTATTCCAGCATGACTGTGCCCCAGTGCACAAAGTAGAGTCCATAAAGACATGGTTGAGTTTGGTGTGGAAGGGCTTGACTGGCCCGCACAGAGCCCTGACCTCAACCCCACCCAACACCTTTGGGATGAACTGCAACAGAGATTGTGAGCCAGGCTCTCTCGTCCAACATCAGTGCCTGACCTCACAAATGCTCTACTGGATGAACGGGGTGCAAAAATTCCCAAAGAAACACTCCAAAATATTGTGGAAAGCCTTCCCAGAAGAGTGTAAGCCGTTATAGCTGCAAACTTCATATTAATATCTATGTATTTAGAATGCGATGTCATTACAGTCCCTGTTGGTGTAATGGTCAGGTGTCCCAATACTTTTGTCCATATAGTGTATCAACTAGCAATGCACTGAAAATATATATATTTTTTTACTGAAACACCAACACCAAAGTTCAACACAGTTCTTTGGCAATTAGCCACCTCTATTTCAGGAAAACAAATTAGTAGTCTAGCATAATTGTTGGTCATGTTAAAGTGTGTCAACACTGCTGACATGTTTAACTATTATAGCTTATCCAGGTTGTGTGCATGAAATAGTTTGTGTGTCAAAACCAACTTATTTTTTTGCCATTTCAGTTGAATATGTTTTTGGTAGCTGAAATTTTGGTGCTTCACTAGTTTAAATTATCTTAAATAAACCCACCACTTGGTCATTCACATTTACAAACCACTTTCTAACTCTTCCGGTCAAAATTCTGTATTTAACAATCTTCAATGTGCATGGTCAATGTTGAGCTCTATGGTGTTCAAGGTGCTTGACAGTAACTGTTGCTAATTCTTTGAGGAACTTGAGCCCTGCTTTTGAGGAATGATAGGTGAGCCAGCAGTTTTGTACTATTGGTTGTGCGAGGAAGGGCATCTGTACCATACGCAGATCCTGGCCGCAAAGCAGAGAGACACACGCAGTAGTCATGGTCATGTGAGAAGTCAGCTGTAGAGGAAATTCAGTTTAGAACATGTTTTATAACCTGGACTTAGAAAAACAATACAGATGTGTATATTTTGGGTACCACTGTGGTGTGAATACAGCATATCTTTCATTTTTTGTTCTGCTGAGAAATGGGCAGCTTTTTAAAGGTTATTCAAGTGAATCTCACAAAAACCTAGCAAGATCATGTATTTCACCACATTTGGGGGGAAATTGTGCTTAATTGTGCTGAAAAAAAATGCCTCAAAGCAAAAAAAAATTTCCTTATTCAAAATGTGTTTTCTTTTGGTTTTGGGATGAAATGTGACCTGCATGTGTTTGTGACATTCACCCATTAAGGTCCCGATATACTTCAAGCGAAATCGAAGGATGAACTGGTGTGAAACAGCTCACCAAATCAAACTACCATTGGCAGATCTTGCCCCCTACTGACTACCATAGTAGGAAAAAAAATGGCAGTCAATGGGGGGTGAGATCTGAATGGTTACAAACATTCTTCCAAATATGGAAGTGTTCAGCAGAACAAAGAAATTTATACAGGTTTGGAACAACTTGAGGGGGAGTAAATGATGACAGAAATTTAATTTTTGGGTGAACTATCTATTTAACGGTTTCTTAATCTAGACGCTGCTCCCAGCAGCATGGACGGTGTTGGGATGTTCGCTAAGAGTAAAACATATTTCAAACATTTTTTTGTCGAAGAATGAAAAAGAACTTTGCTGTGAGTTTATCGGGGCCTTTAGAATCAACAAACATACAGAAAAAGATGTGAATTTATCAGGTCTTGAAATGTTTTATAAGCTTTGATCAATGACCTGATATGAAGCTAAACTCATCCACACACCAACATTTGCAGAAAAAGCAGTTGAAACTTCCCACTGTCTTTACCAAACCACATTATTCAGAACCCACAAGAACAATTTCACCTCCCTTGCACAAGTGAGCCATGGCAGACACTTTAGTCAGATTTCAGTTTGCACACAGAGCAGTGCGGAGTGCATTGTGGGAAGTCTTTTTTGAATCAGGGTGCTGACCCATCATGCATCCATTAAGAAGCAGCAGGTGGGAAGCAGGTCAGAGGCAGGCAGAGAGGGAGCAGGCAGGAGGCAGCAGGGAGACAGGGAGACTAAAGCAGGCCATGGGAACAACTGAGGAATATGGGCAACATGTCACAATGTTCACCTTTAAAAATCACACTTCAAATCTGCAGCAAGCTGTTGTGAAGGTATCAGGAAAGCAATGAGATGAGGCCAGCCACAAAAAAATACAACCTGAGCTGCACTATGTATTAATGAGTAATATATTATTTGGGGCGATATCTTATTCACGAATAACTGTGACAATAAAAATGACTATTGATACGGGGAGAGTAAATACAGACAAGTATTTAAAAAAAAAAAAAAAGTACATCTCTGAGGGCCGTTCACACAGGATGTGTTCTTGAATTGTTTCACTGTTTTTTCAGCATCTTACGTCATGAGCACTCAAGCTGAAACTGTTTAAAAATCATCCATTTTCCATCCTGTTCCGTCTTGCGATTTAAAGTGATATGAAATTATATTGGTCCCTTGTTTTTTTTTTTAATTTCTGTATCATGTTGGGAAATCCTGCTCACAGCAAAATTAGTTGGTCCAAAATCGATAGCTGTATAGCTGTAGATGAAACATCGAACATATTCTGATTGGCTTGGATTGTGTTGCGACATTTAGCTGTAAAAAATAAATAAGAAATATGAAAATACACGCTAGTATGCAACAAAATTTCAAGATGACAAACACTGATAGCTTTTACTGTAAAAAGCATATTGAATTCTTCTATATGACCATGCCCTATATTGCTACAGAAACTAATGTCCATTCACAGCCATGCAAGCTACATGGTATTAAGCCTAAGCGTTGATGCACACAACAAGAGCAGAGCATAAATTTAGCCCCTCACAAATTCAATTCACCTTAATACTGAAGCAAGTGACTAAATCTATAAACTGTATTCCAGCAAATGAGCACACCAAGCTGAGACTGACTTTAGCAACTAGGTCAAAGCCATCATCTGACACAGTTTCAAAAATACTGACTTCATTTCATCAAAACAGGCCACAGCAATATTTAATCAAGTGTACTGTAATGCCCCTTTTCAAACTATAAAAAGAACAAATATAAAAGTAATGCATAAAAGTAAATGTATTGGCACTATGTTTAATCATAACATTCAATAAACATGTCTCAAATTGGGGTTTATTTACCGAGGTGAAACAATTTCTTGTGTTGAAATGTGTTGTCGAAAGTACAGATTTCAGTACTGAAATTGTAAAAATGTGACGATACCAGCATTTCCCCCTAGCATTTTGAGCTCTGTTGAGTGGATTCTTAAACACTTCTGATTGGCCATTGTGTTCATCTACTCAACAGATATGTCTGTGATTGCTACAATGATCAACGCACAGGAGCGTTTGAAAGCACACAGAAGAGTTTGAAAGCGTTTTGAAAGCGGAAGCGGGGGCGTTTGAAAGCTTTCAAAAGCTCCCATTTGTATCTGTGTAAGTGCTCGGGGTGAAGAGAGTCAAAGATATCTATTTACAACATGTTTTTGAAGCACTGATCATTGTAGCCAAACACAGACACATTTGTTGAGCTTGTGAACACAATGGCCAATCAGAGGTGTTTGAGAATCCGTTTAACAGAGCTAAAAATGCTAAAGGGAAATTCACATTTTTAAAATTTCAGTACCGACTTGGTACCGAAGTCAGTACTTTTGACACTAATTTAAATAATGCAATCTTACATTCAAATAAGTAGTGGACTTCTCTTTTTGTTATTATAACCCTTGCAAAAATGATTTTTACCTAAAGTTACAACTTACACACTACTAAATATTTTAGCGTTGCACCATTCAACTTAGTTAAAATGTAACTCTACATATAAACTAAATATTTACGGAAGCCAGGAGTAATTTTTGGAATAAAATAGCAAACTGACTGAATTGCACCAATAAGCACTTGTTTTACCGACAGACTTCAATTCTTCAGATTTATGATAATGTTGACATTTTATACTCGCTTACATTTTTAAGAGAAGGAACATTATGTGAATAAATAACTTTTTTAGCAGCTCTTCAACACAAACACATCCTAAACAGCGCACATCAGTGTGCATCGGTCCGTGTTGTCATAATTAGGGATGCACGTATCGGTATCGGGCCCGATACCAAGCTCATGTACTTGTACTCGTACTCGTAAAAATACCCCCGATACCAAAGACCGATACCTCACGTGACGTAACTGACAGAATTTTCCATGCACAGAGACACCGGCGGCAGCAGCAGAAACAATGTCATCCTCAGAGGTGTGGAAATACTTAAAAATGAATGATGACAACACACACATTGCAAACTGCATGCTTTCAATCACAATTCATTATCGATTAGTGAAGGCGGGATAGGCGGAATCGTGCTGAATGACACAGACCAGAAGCTTTCTCTTTCGTGCGCGCAATCTCAGTTCTCTCAGACAGTGCGTGATCAGTTCTCCTTGCGCCTGAATGGTCAAATGCACACATAGTTGTCAAAATTAGGGATGCACCGATACCATTTTTTAAGGACCGAGTACGAGTACCGATACTTTTTTTCTAGTACTCGCCGATACCGATGCCTATACATTTATTCATTTCTCTCTCTCTCTCTCTTTTTTTATTTTTTTTTTTTTTATTTTGATGTTGCACTTTCCAACCACAACACAATGAGACTAATGAATGTAGGACAGCTTCTTTATTATTACTCTAATGAAAAAAGTAATAATTTATGCGCTTGTCACGTAAAGAACATAAATTTCACAGTGTCCAATAACCTTCAAAGGGCATAATTACCAATATATATTGTTGTTATATAAAAAGAAATGTACAAACAAATTACAAACAATACAACAAATACTATAAAGATACAAATTAAATAAACTTGTTTTTCAGATACAGTAGGTTTATTTACCATGTTATTTAACATATTTTGTTGTTTTATTAACATTAATGACAAATATAGGCTACTCTCCCTTTAAGACTGAATCCATGGATACTGACACATATCCTGTTTTCACCCAAATGTTTACGTCCACTTAAGCCATAACTGACTGTATTTACGTGAGATACTCCACACGATGGACATTTTGACAACTATGTGTGCATTTGACCATTCAGGCGAGAGGAGAACTGATTGCGTGCAAGAGAGAGAGAGTGAGAGCGAGCGCTTCTGGTCTGTGTCATTCAGCGCAATTCCACCTATCCCGCCTTCACTAATTGATAAGGAATTGTGATTGAAAGCATGCAGTTTGCAATGTGTGTGTTGTCATCATTAATTTTGAAGTATTTCCACACCTCTGAGGCTGACATTGTTTCTGCTGCTGCCGCCGGTGTCTCTGTGCACGGAAAATTCTGTCAGTTACGTCACGTGAGGTATCGGTCTTTGGTATCGGGCGTATATTTACGAGTACAAGTACATGAGCTTGGTATCGGGCCCGATACTGATACTGGTATCGGTGCACCCCTAGTCAAAATGTCCATCGTGTGGAGTATCTCACGTAAATACAGTCGGTTATGGCTTAAGTGGACGTAAACATTTAGGTGAAAACAGGATGCGTGTCAGTATCCATGGATTCGGTCTTAAAGGGACCGTAGTCTATATTTGTCATTAATGTTAATAAAACAACAAAATATGTTAAATAAATCTATACATGGTAAATAAACCTACTGTATCTGAAAAACAAGTATATATTTAATTTTTATCTCTATAGTATTTGTTGTATTGTTTGTAATTTGTTTGTAAATTTCTTTTTATATAGCAACAATTATATATATTGGTAATTATGCCCTTTGATGGTTATTGGACACTGAAATTGTTGTTCTTTAAGTTTGTGACAAGCACAAAAAAATTATTACTTTTTCCATTAGAGTAATAATAAAGAAGCTGTCCTACATTCATTAGTCTCACTGTGTTGTGTTTGGAAAACTGCAACATAACCAAAAAAAAAAAAAGAGAGAGAGAGAGAAATAAATAAATGTATAGGCATCGGTATGGGTGAGTACTAGAAAAAAAACTATCGGTACTCGTACTCGGTCCTTAAAAAAAATGGTATTGTGCATCCCTAGTCATAAATCATTTATTTATGAATTATTACTTAATAAATTCAAATTCAGTGTCTGAGTGTTTTTACATATAAAAATACCTATTATGTTATTCTGTAGCATCATATTTTAATGGAAACATATTAGTTGTTAGAATCAAGGATAAACTGAAATTTCTACACAGCATTTCTACACAGCTTCTGCTAACGTATTTGAAGGCTGCTCTTGGATCATTGAGGTTAAACATCATATTACACCACTACACATTACTTTACAAAGAGTTTGTTTACAAACTACTATCTACATTCTGCCTTAAGAACAAATGGTGCAACGGAATAAAGCACAGAGTTAGTAGCTAGTAGTTACTAAGCCTGTGGACTTTACATTCCAATTTAAGTAAGATCTTGGCTGGTGCAACCCTACTCTGAACACTGAGAGTAAGTTACCACAAGATGGGAAGGAAGAAGACAGAGCATGAAGCTTTAAGCAATCTCAACACACAAAAATTTAATATGTACTACTCCAATATGGCCAAACAAAACTGCATAGCTTAGAAGCTTCTCCACTTCTGACCCAATTAATTTAAAATGTAACAAATTACATCAAGCTGGTCTGGTCAACCAGTGATGACATGTAGGTTACCTACAGAACAAGATTAGTAGAGCATAGCAGTTCCCACCAGAGTTAGCTAACATTTGCTGCCTTATTATATTGTTGTACTGTTGTTGTTGATACAACCAATCAAATAATAAAAATAATCAGATAACAGCATGGTTTACTGGGTGAACGACAGCGAAGCACATTCATAATCTGCCTAGGAATAGCATGAGCAAATAAAATGGCGAAAAACACAATATTATGGTAATTCGCTGGACTAGGTGCATAAAATGTGAAAGTAATTGGGCAGCGTAAACAACAAAGAATGAATGCAACGCATTTTGACTGAAAATCTGATTTCATTACCTGAAAGCAAGAAATGACAGACTACGTCCACATTAATCTGGATATATTTGAAAGTGGCATTTTTGTTTCAAAATGCTCTTCGTCCACACTGAAACATCTGAAAGTGCTTCAATCACTCTACTGTATAATAAGTAATAAATATTCTCACGCTATTCTTCTGGCATGATCATGTCAGCAAAATATCTCACCACTTCAGGTCGCACTCAATCGCCATTCCATGTCTGGTCTAGGGCTGCATGACATATCGTTTTAGCATTGATATCGCGATGTGCGCATCCGCAATAGTCACATCGCAGTCAAGTACAGGGATCATAGTTGATCCGTACGGACCAGGCACCGCGGTTCGAAACGCATGTGATTTTTGGATTAATTGCAAAGTTCATAGAGTGAAAGTTTATCATTTGCACGCATTTTAGGTCCTATCAGTTTAAACATTCAAGTGATTTTAAACCATTTGAGTGAAAGAAGTCCTGAAAGAGAACTCAATTCTGAACTTGTGTGCTGTTTTCTGTGCGCACACACAGAGCCGTGCAGACAGCACGCGCACACCAAATTCCGTTCTCTTTTGCGTCTTTTTGTGCTTCAACGGACACGTACAGGCACAATTATGTCAAAATGCCCATCTCAGAGAATATCCTCATAATCACAGTGGCTTATGACTTTCATGAACGTACACAATTGAGAAAGAAAAAGAATGCGCATCATTATATTGCATCCGCGCATATTGTCTTAAAGTTACAGCAGCCTAATAAACCAGCTGCTGTCTGTGTCATTAATGTTAACCAAACAACAAATTACAAAGAGAAAATCACTTTTGTAGCTGTAACAAAGACTAATTAATGTATACAGTTAAGACTACGTAATGTTATTTTTCATTTGATTAATTTCTGTACCTGAATACGGTTTTTGAAAATCATAAAGCACTGTTTATTTTAATTGTATATTTGTTCTATTGTATTTATTATGCTTGTAATTGGTTTATTATTTCTATGCAGATTCACAAAATCACCCCAATCATTCTAGAATGATTCATTATTTCCAAATAGAGCGATTCAAGTGATTGCCAGAACATTTTCTGTCATCTTTGCAGGAATGTGATATGAAGATTGTACAAAGTAACCTTTATCTTTAGCAACATAGTGAAAGTGAATATTAGCCACAACAATGCCAGTACAACCATTGACATTTATGGGTACAATATGCATCGCATGACTAAACATGCATAATTTTCGAATGCCTCTGTTTTCACAGTCCACACTTCAACGCTACAAAACTTACAATTTATCTACTTGGGAAAGCTCTACTTTCGATGGACAAAAACACAGTCTTAGTGTGGACGAAAGGCCAAAACTTGCGTTTTCCTATGTATCCAGATTATTGTGGATGTAGCTGAAGTGAAACTGAAACAATGTGAAAAAAGCATTGAGACACTGTTAGCAATGTTGCCCATTTTCCCATGATCCTCTATGGCCTGGTGCAGATGGTAAGAGGAGGGGTGGGAGGAGATGTTATTGTACACCAGAACCCATAATTCAATTCATAGAGGTAAATAACCTTCATCATCCTCATCCCCCCGTGCATGAGTGAGTGAGTGAGTTATACTCTGGCCCTGGTACTGTACCGTCCTGCTGCTGCTGCTGCTGCGGCTGCTGGAGCTCCTGCCCCCGCCTGTGCCTCTGCTGCACGCTTTTACGTTTGACGTAATCGTGGTCGACCGGAGTGACCGCGTACGTGGGAGAACTCGCACCTGCCGCACCGTCGCCAGGCAAAGAAGTTGCTGCAGCCACCACAGATGTGACAGATGAGGTGGTCAATGCTGCCGGACAGGTACTCACGCCAACCGAAGAGCGTGAGTCTTCATCGTTAATGGATGGAAGCTTTTCCCTGTTGGGAGAAAAGATTATGTTAACAAAATAAAAACACAAAGATCTAAAAAGTCAGTTTCGCACTACAACAAAGGGAGTCCAATACTCAAGGCCCAAAATTGCAACCACTTTGGCCGCATATGCACATATTATATCCGTGGACGCTGCAGATAATCTGCGGGTCGGGTGGGTCAAGAAATAAAAATAACAAAATTTGCGAGTGGGTCACAGGTGGATGAACGATAAATCATTAATGTGCTGATTTAATGTGTTGTAGTGTGTTGAGACATGGACAGGGCTCTAGAGTGCGACCTAATTCTCAATAATGCGACTAAAAAAAAAATCTGAGGTCGCACCGGTGCAACCAGCTGTTAGGAGGAGAAAAAAAAAAAAGCCTCCGCAACTCTGAAAGTCTCCCTGTGGTTCAACAACTTACTCTTATCTTTTTATGTTAAACACACTTAACTCATATTCACAACAGGTTGGTCACAGTAATGCATCTACTTCCTTTGTGTTGCAAATAATTAACTTATAACCATACGCAAAGTTTACTTAAACATTTCTCATTATTGTTCTCACTATCAGTGAATAAAACATGAATGCAGTTGAGTATACTCGTACCAAAACTCGTAAACAGTTACAAAAATAAACGGTATGAAACATAATACTATATATAGATACGCCTTTTAGTTTTTTCACAAGGTGAAAATCAAATAACGTTACACAGCTATGCTTTAGCCCCAGCTACCATGTGCTCTGCTCATGTGTACGCACTAACAAACTTAATGAAACTTTTACTCTTTTTCAGCTATTACGTACACGTCCTCAACATTCAAATCACTTTAGTGATCCGATATCAGAGAATAAACAGGGAGAAATAATCAAGAGATGATGAGACGTTTCCTCAGTGATGGCATTTACTCGTATGAGCAGCTCTCGCGATTTCACCTGAGAATGTTCGCCTGTATGGAGAAACTCTCGCGATACCTTCTGAGAAAGCGAGACATGAGCAATCGATCTCTGATTAACGGATCTACTACAAACATTACTATAATAAAGAATCGATCACAGACTAACGGCTCTGTTATAAACATCACATACATTACAAAATAAAACAATTAAACGATTTATTAATTGACCATTTCCCCATTCCATTTTTATATCTTTTAACCACAAACAATGTTAAAACGAAAGTTACTTTGTACATTGAACAGAACTATGACCGTATTAACTGTCCCAATGTTAATCACTGCTGAATAGTGATGAATACTATAAATATTATGAATAATTAGTGTGATGAATACTATGAATACTATCCATTAAATCTCAGCTCAGTGAAGCACTTTAAGCACCAACACTTTTTCAGTAAGTTACCTTTCTTGTAGAATTGTGCTTCGAATAAAGAACTTTATGTTGACCAGACTGTTAGTTAATCAGTCGATATTGCCTATATGGACTTAAATTTAAAAAAAAAAAAAAAAGTGAACTTGTAAAACTGCGGTGTTAAATGGGATGCGGTTGAAAATTTGGGAGCACTTAACTTTTGTGCTGGTGCACCTAAGAAAAAAGTTAGGCACACCAGTGCAACCAGTGCAAAAAGTTAGTCTAGAGCCCTGATGGAACTCACATTTCACAGTAAAACGCAATGAACTTTATCTCTTCAGGGAAAACCAATCAGAAAACATATGCCTAAAGCACCATCTAGTGGTCATTATATAAAACACAAAGGAACTACATGAGACATTGCTTAATAATTTAACAGCTTTGACCAAAAATATACACAAGCTTAAGAGAAATTATTCTGATAAGAGTGTTTTCTAAAATAATGATGGATGCAATTTTCCATAAAATTTGTTTTGTGTTAATTTGGTCAAATTCATGCAAGGAGGTTGCTTCCTCAATATTTAAATATTCTGGTTCAGTGTTCAGTGTAAGCTGGTCCTGCAGTACACTATCAGAGTTCATCTGAACCCCTCCACCTCCCCCAGCTCCACCTGTCTATATCTGCTACGGGATTTATGTTTGTATATTCATGCAGCAGCAGCATATCTTACATGCTCACAGCAGTGTGTCTGTGTATCTACTGGCAGTAGCAAGTACATCCTTGCTCTGCAGCAGCAGCAGTGTGTTCAGCAGATCTAGCCTTTAAATACATTAAAGGGATAGTTCACCCAAAAATGAAAATTCTGTCATCATTTACTCACCCTCTGGTTGTTTCTTTGTTCTGCTGGACACAAAGGAAGATATTTTGTAACCAGTTTGTAACCAGGCCACTCTGGGGCACCATTGACTTCCATAGTAGGAAAAAAAATACTATGGAAGTCAATGAAGCTTCGAAGCTTTATGAATCTTTTGTTTCGAATCAGTGGTTCGGAACGTGTATCCAACTGCCAAAGTCACATGACGTATGACGTAACTATGACGTAAACGAGACTTCGTTACGTCATAAGTGTTTCGAAATTTCAATGGTTCACCACTGGGGGGCGTGACTTTGGCAGTTTGATACACGCTCCGAAACACAGATTCGAAACAAAAGATTCGTAAAGCTTCATGAAGCAGTGTTTTGAAATAGCCCATCACTAGATATTGTTGAATAAAGTCGTTATTTTGTTTTTTTGTTGCACAAAAAGTATTCTCGTCGCTTTATAACATTAAGGATGAACCACTGTAATCACATGAACTGTTTTAAATATGCCTTTAGTAGCTTTCTGGGCATCTGAAAGTGTTAATTATCTTGCTGGCAATAGAGGCCTCACTGAGCCATCGGATTTTATCAAAAATATCTTAATTTGTGTTCCAAAGATGAACGAAGGTCTTACGGGTGTGGAACGACATGAGGGTGAGTAATAAAATGACATAATTTTCATTTCTGGGTGAACTAACCTTTTAACATTGCTATATGCATTAACATGCTACAACTATTCAGAGAGGTATCATGATTAAATGTTTAATGCAGACCCTTCATTTGTCTGGTTGGTGCATCAAGGAACCATAATCTTGTCTGCTTGAAAATGGGGGTCTGGGATAATAACTAAAATTATTAACTTGAGATTCCAGTTTTGAATTTTCTGGATAAATCCAGAATAATTTGAGGAAGAATTGTGAATCAAACTCTGCACTAAGCAAACAAAGTGAGAAAACTTTTAGCTGGCTACTAATTACTGCATGATCTGGTGCATGACTACAGTGTGTAATGGAGTCAATGCTGTTGCTGCTCCTCTTTTTAAAAGTTTGTCGACATACAGCTGAAATTAATTGAAATCTGAATCTTAGTGGATAGTTTCACAATCTTTCTAAACTCCTCCAGGCTCTTGAGAGCGTAAAAGGTTTGCGATCATACTTGTCACTGCTGGTTTTAGGTGTGGTCTTCTCCTCTCCACGTGCAAAGGGTCCGACGGCAGCTTCGGCGAGCATGCTGAAGAACAGATCATAATCCAGGAGCTTCATCTGCTGCTCAGACTGTTCACCATCATCTTCCTCATTCTCCAGCAACTTCAGAATTGTGGCGCTCAGGCGGAAAAACAGCTGGCAAGTTGAAAGAAAATTAATGACGGTTCAACTGATGTTTTTTGTCATACGGCAGTATACTTGCAGTTCATTACCGCTCAAAGGTTGGAGTCATTATGTTTTTTGAAAGAAATTAATACTTTTATTTAGCAAGGATGCATTAAAGAATGCATTTTCAACACTGATGATAATCAGAAATGTTTCTTGGGCATCAAATCATCATATTAGAATGATTTCTGAGGGATCATGTGACACTGAAGACTGAAGTAATGATGATGGCAAAGCTGAATTTTCAGCATAGGATTTATTTAAAAATATTAAAATAGAAAACATTAACGAAATATTAAAATAATTTAAAATAATAAAAAAAAAATACACTGTAATAATATTTCACAACATCACTGTATTTTAATCAAATAAATGCAGCCTTGGTGAGCAGAAGACATTGCTTTCAAAACATTTTCAAAAATTGTACCAACCTTTTGAACAGTAGTGTACAGCACATTGCAAACCACTACATACCTCTAAGGCCTCCATGGCGAGGTCAGGCGGGTTGTGGTAGTGGATTTTGCGTGGGTATCGGGCTGCTTCCTCGTGTAGGTAGTGTGCAGACTGGAAAAATATGACAAGGGCTGTAGTGAGATGTGTCTGACTGTTGGGAAGTTACTTTTACACATTAAACCCCATTTTCACTCCATCAATGGCTTTACATGTTTCATAAATTTTTCTATATTTTATCCACCAGGAATAGTTGACAAATACATACCAGAAAGGAGCCAGACCTGAAGGTGAATTTGCAGTCAATAGATTGACAGCACACCTATGTCAGAGAATGTCCTAATCATTCTCAAACTGTATTATTGAACTATTGCCATGTTAGATTTAAATCAACCATGGCAACTGATGACACACATTCTCAATAGCCAATCAGATTATTCACCAGGCCAGCCATAGCCCAGAAGATCACCTTTTTGAACAGCTGCAGGTAGTCTTTTGGTGGCAATTTGCGCTTCTCTGCAATCTTTCCCAGCATGTAGTGAATGAGCCACTCCTCCTCATCGCCGTCACAGCGAGAGGCGCTCTGAAAGCACTGCGACGCCGTCTCCAACATCGAGTCTCTGCGCTCTTCCATCTATAAACACAAACGAACAGAAACTGAAACAAATCTTGAAAACGCAGTCTCTTATTTCTTGTCACTACAACATACACTTGTGTTGTTTTGTAAACAATCACATGGCTCTCTCTCAGATGAGTCCACATTTATACAAACAGAAGTACCTGCTTGATCAAGTCCAGGGGAAGTTCGCGTTTCCACTGTTTGAGCTGTCTGGAAGCAAAGGAGTGCAAGGCATAGGACATGGTTCCATACTCGATCCATAGGGAGAGGTTGGAGCCGTCTATCTCCAGAGCCCGCTTGAAACAGGTCAGCACAGCCAGAGAGTTTTTCCAGATGGGTCCGTCACTCCTGAGCTCATTAGAGTTCAACTTGTCCTGGATACGACTGGCGCGTGCCAGAGCCATGCCTGCCCATGAGTCAAACCTACATGAGAGATGAAGAGACAACATAACTGTATGCATTCACAGGGTATCTGCAAGGTTAATTTAAGGCTTTGTAAGACATGCACAAATACAATTAATTACCATATGAGCAGGGTAGAGCAACTCTATGGTAATATCCAAACCATAAAATGACTACAAAAACAATTATTTATACAACTTTACAGATTAAATAATACAGGTTTTAACTAAATCAAAATTTTGAATAAAATTATAAACCTCACATTTCAGCGTTTAAACCATTTTTAAAGAAAAGGGATGAATCAAAATTATAAACGATTATATATACACTACCAGTCAAAGGTTTGGACACTGTAAGATTTTTAATGTTTTTAAAAGAAGTTTCGTCTGCTCACCAAGGCTGCATTTATTTAACTAAAAATACAGTAAAAACAGTAATATTGTGAAATATTATTACAATTTAAAATAACTGTTTTCTGTTTGAATATATTTTATAAAGTAATTTATTCCTGTGATCAAAGCTGAATTTTCAGCATCATTACTCCAGTCTTCAGTGTCACATGATCCTTCAGAAATCATTCTAATATGATGATCTGCTGCTCAAGAAACATTTATGATTATTATCAATGTTGAAAACAGTTGTGTACTTTTTTTTTCAGGATTCCTTGATGAATAGAAAGTTCAAAAGAACAGCATTTATCTGAAATACAAAGCTTTTGTAACATTATACACTACCGTTCAAAAGTTTGGGGTCAGTAAGAATTTTTATTTTAATTTTTTTGAAAAGAAATTAAAGAAATTAATACTTTTATTCAGCAAGGATGCATTAAATTGATAAAAAAAAGTGACAGTAAAGACATTTATAATGTTACAAAAGATTACATTTCAAATAAATGCTGTTCTTTTGAACATTCTATTCATCAAAGAATCCTGAAAAAAAATATTGTACACAAATAGTTTGTACAATTGTACACAATAAATGTTTCTTAAGCAGCAGATCAGCATATTAGAATGATTTCTGAAGGATCATGTGACACTGAAGACTGGAGTAATGATGCTGAAAATTCAGCTTTGATCACAGAAATAAATTACTTCATAAAATATATTCAAACAGAAAAGAGTTATTTTAAATTGTGATAATATTTCGCGATATTACTGTTTTTACTGTATTTTTAATTAAATAAATGCAGCCTTGGTGAGCAGACGAAACTTCTTTTAAAAACATTAAAAATCTTACCGTGTCCAAACTTTTGACTGGTAGTGATGTATATGTATATGTATGTATAATATATATATATATATATATATATATATATATATATATATATATATATATACATATATACATATATACATACATATACATATACACACACACACACACACACACACACACATTATATTGCCAAAAGTTTTGGGACGCCTGCCTTTACATGCACATGAACTTTAATGACATCCCATTCTTAATCCGTAGGGTTTAATATGGAGTTGGCCCACCCTTTGCAGCTATTACAGCTTCAACTCTTCTGGGAAGGTTTTCCACAAGGTTTAGGGGTGTGTTTATGGGAATTTTTGACCATTCTTCTAGAAGCGTATTTGTGAGGTCAGGCACTGATGTTGGACGAGAAGCCCTGGCTCGCAGTCTCCGCTCTAATTCATCCCAAACGTGTTCTATCGGGTTGAGGTCAGGACTCTGTGCAGGCCAGTCAAGTTCCTCCACACCAAACTCGCTCATCCATGTCTTTATGGACCTTGCTTTGTGCACTGGTGCGCAGTCATGTCGGAACAGGAAGAGGTCATCCCCAAACTGTTCCCACAAAGTTGGGAGCATGAAATTGTCCAAAATGTCTTGGTATGCTGAAGCATTAAGAGTTCCTTTTACTGGAACTAAGGGTCCAAGCCCAACCCCTGAAAAACAACCCCACACCATAATCCCCCTCCACCAAACTTTACACTTGGCACAATGCAGTCAGGCAAGTACCGTTCTCCTGGCAACTGCCAAACCCAGACTCGTCCATTGGATTGCTAGACAGAGAAGCGTGATTCATCACTCCAGAGAACACATCTCCACTGCTCTAGAGTCCAGTGGCGGCGTGCTTTACACCACTGCATCCCACGCTTTGCATTGCACTTG
Organism: Hypophthalmichthys molitrix; assembly: GCA_037950675.1. Classification (NCBI taxonomy): domain Eukaryota; kingdom Metazoa; phylum Chordata; class Actinopteri; order Cypriniformes; family Xenocyprididae; genus Hypophthalmichthys; species Hypophthalmichthys molitrix. The sequence goes on from CM075499.1 coordinate 29,326,568, forward strand.
GTGATGTCAGGCTTGGATGCAGCTGCTCGGCCATGGAAACCCATTCCATGAAGCTCTCTACACACTGTTCTTGAGCTAATCTGAAGGCCACACAAAATTTGGAGGTCTGTAGCTATTGACTCTGCAGAAAGTTGGCGACTTCTGCGCAGTGTGCGCCTCAGCATGCGCTGACCCCGCTCTGTGATTTTACTGATTTTATTGATGGCCTATATTTTCATGGCTGAGTTGCTGTTGTTGCTTCCACTTTGTTATGATACCACTAACAGTTGACTGTGGAAAATTTAGTAGTGAGGATATTTCACGAATGGATTTATTGCAGGTGGCAACCTATCACTGTACCATGCTTGAATTCACTGAGCTCATGAGAGTGACCCATTCTTTCACAAATGTTTGTAGAAGCAGTCTGCATGCCTAGGTGCTTGATTTTATACACCTGTGGCCATGGAAGTGATTGGAACACCTGAATTCAATGATTTGGAGGGGTGTCCCAATACTTTTGGCAATATAGTGTATATATCGAGGCATGGACTCCACTAGACCCCTGAAGGGTCTAGCTTTGACTAAAATGCACAGCACTCACAATTAAATCGCCTTTTGAATTTTATTATTCACATAAATCCATATTACAATTCTTATTTTACTGTCCGAATTTAAGACCTCTTGAAATCATTAAGATTTTTAATGATAATTATATGGTACGATGGTATTTAATATAATATAATTATATGATAACAACTAAGACATTATTTACGACATTTTATGGCCTTAAATTTGACTTTTTAAGGACCCATGGGACCCTGATTCATGTTAAAAAGTTAAGATGTAAAATTTGAACAGACCTGTTGGGACACATGCAGATGTCGTGCATGTAGAACTTGATGGCTTTAGACTGCTCTTTGTTTTTGAAGTGGTAGTCCGCCAGCAGGTAGTACAGCTCGTTAACCACAGGGGGTGCCGGGGAAGCTCCTTCTGGAAGTGCTGGCACCTTGGACAAAGAGAAATGCTTTAAGTGACAGATGAACAGATAAAAAAGAATCTAGATGAACGGACGACGGTCAGTGAGCTCATACCTTGACAGCACCTCCCTCAATATAGGCAGACACGTCGTCTACAGAGAGCGTGGGGCCGTCATTGCGTGGGATTATTCCAGAAAGCCTTTTAAGCAGGTTGGCAAGGTCAGCAGAGACAGTGCTGGTCTTATAGCTGTCGAACTCTGGCAAGGTTTTGGGCTTAAAGTACTCAAACATAAAGGTGGCATCGCTCCAATGAAGCTCCACCTAGATCAGAGATAGAGAGAGAAAGACATGGAAAGAGAGTGGAAGATAGATGGAAAGAGGTAGAAGAGAGATGGTACCATGTAAGCAGGGTCCAACAGTGTTATTTTAGTATTATTTAAATACCATTTTCAGTTTTCATTTTTTTTTTTTAATATTTATATTTAGCTTTATTTTTATTTCAATTTTAGTCATTTTAAGTTAAGTTCATCTAATATTTATATCTTATTTCAGCTTTATTTCAAAAATTGAAAACTTTGTTTAAGTTTTAGTTAACATTAGGGGGTAAAAAGGACGATTCATCACAATACGCTTTTATATTGATTCTCATAGCCAGCTATACGATATTTGCAGTTTTTTTCTTTTTCTTTTTTTTTTTTTTTAATAATTAAGAAAAATAATGGGGAAAAAATAAAGTCACACAAGAAAGTCTTTCAGGCTTCCGTGCCTAATAGTAGGTCTAATAGAATTTTTTTAGTTACAAAAGTTGAATAAAGTAATTTTCTTTGTTCTTAACATTAACATTAATGATAGACAGCAGCAGAAATATTAGGCTGCTGTCACTTTAAAAGCAAATGCACTGATCCAGTTTCCTGACACAGTATATTTTTTGCTTTCTCAACTGTTTACATTCACTTAAAGGGATAGTTCACTCAAAAATGAAAATTCTGTGCAACGGTGAGTAAATGATGACAGAATTTTCATTTTTGGGTGAACTCTCTCTTTAAGACATAACCCAGTGTTCACTAGGATATTTCGCCAAGACGGGCATTTTGACATAATTTTGTCTGAATTTGTCCATTCAAGCATAAAAAGAAGCAAAAGAAAACCCTCTCAGCATACGCCATATGGATGTGTGCGCACAGAAAACTTCTCAGGCCAAGCACCGAAATGAGTTCTCTTTGTCTTTTTGCACTTGAATGCTTAAATTGGCAAGGCTTAAAACATGTGCAACTGATAACATTTACATTTATTCATTTGGCAGACGCCTTTATCCAAAGCGACTTACAAGTGAGGAATACAATAAGTCGTCATGACGAGGCAAATAGGGACAAGAAGTGCTCACAATACAAGTTTTAGGCAGTGCTCAGAGTATCATTAAAGGAAGTGAAGGGATAGGTATAGGAATTTTTTTTTTTTTTTTAGGATGAGGATAAGTGCTCACCGAAAGAGATGAGTCTCGATTAACGCTTTGTGACGATTCAGAACTAACCCAATGGAGACAGTGAGTTTCATCAACCCCAGGCTATTGGAAGTCCTTAATATCGAGCCCTAACAGGTGAGTTTCAACAAGAATGCATGTGTTGGCGGTAATGCAGTGAGTGAAAATGAAAGTGGAAAAAAAAAAAAGATATAGATATATATATATATATATATATATATATATATATATATATATATATATATATATATATATATATATATATCTTTATATATCTATATATATATATACACACTAGGGCTGTCACGATATTAGATTTTTCACAGCACGGTTATTGTGGCCAAAAGAATTCACAATATCGATATTTCGCGATATCTATAGAATCCTTGGGGGGTAAAAATGTATCCGTCTAAATAATTTTTACTTTGTTTATTTAGTTTCTCTCTCAAATTTAAGGCTTTTTAAGACCTGAAGAAATAAAAATGAATACTAGTCTAGTAGCCTATACATTTGGGCTGTTACCAATCAAATGAAATCATTATATGAAATCATTATATGCTTTGAATATCACGACCAATCAAATGAAATATATGCTTTGAATATCATGATTATCGTCAATACCGGTATATTGCAACACCCCTAATATATATGTATATATCGATTATTTACACGTTGCATCTATACATCATATCATTAGTCACCTGATCGATGTATCGATCCATAATCAATGTATTGTTATACCATTAGTTAACAATAACACTGGTCCAAAATTAACTTTTTGCCACTAAATTAACCTGCCTGTGAATTGAGAAAATTTTACCTGCCATAAATAAACTGTACTTTTTATTATTTTTAATATACATTTAAAATTTTAATTTATATAATATCATATAAAAATATTTCTTAAAATGACTATTTTTACTATGATTGTATTAGAATTATAAAACACAAAATACATAAAATAATTTTGTCTCTGACAGTGGGATTTTAATGATTTTTTCCCCTTGCTGTCACTTTTATCACTCCCTGTACATCTCAAAGAGATTTTGCTGTACACACGAATGGAGTTTTAACAGTGGAAATGGGCGACATGAATTTCTGTCAATCTGTGAGTTAGAACAGGCTCTTTTTGTCCCCCACAAGAATAACAGTAATCTGAACACAACGGCAGGCATGCAATAATATCCTCCACACTGAGATTTTTTTCATTATCAGAACTATTCGACTACACTGACGAGTGACAAAAGACAGAATTATCAACTACACATCTGGAAAAAAAAAAGCAATTTCCCCGCTGGCATTATGACCATGTTTTTGGTGAGAACTGAGCCTAACGCTTATAACAGGGCCAAAAAATTGAGCTGATTAGTTTTGATTTATAACATCAACAATGCAGGATCAGATAAATGAAAGAAACATAAAACGTGGTTAATACTAAAGAGAATAAAACTAGATTATACTGTTGGTTAATTCATTCAGAGAAGCTGAAAATTCAGATAAAAAGGATGAGTTATGGATGGAAACTAGCTGCTTTGTTCAGCAAACCGGGATCCAGTAATTAGTTACCCGATACGGATTCTGAAAAGTAGGTCGAAAGTATCTGTAATTACGCCGCATTTTGGCCGTTGCATGTATCCTTTGTGGATTAGGCCATTTCATTTCAAGTTCATTTCAGGCCAATTCATCCAAAATTAAGCAAAAGGTCAAGAGAAATGTTGATTTTAAACCTACTGTATAAATGTATTTAATTCCCTACTGCAAAAAAAAATAGCTTAGAAGCATTGCTATTTATAATAACCACAGCTAAAAACCAAAATTCCCAACATTCACTTTGATTTTTGTGGTTGTTTTTCCCTTTTGCTAAAATGGCGCTGTACCTCACAGCTCCACAGTCTAAGCACAGTTCAATATTTGCCAGTTGCCTGCAAAAACACAAGCAGCATCTACACCGCACAATCTGTTTCCTCCAGAGATACAGAAATAAGCGCAGAACACCTCGGTATTGTACTTTGATGGTGTGTACAGCATTTCCTGTGTACAGAGCAGTGCTGCATAATGGGAGTGTGTGGGTGGCTAAATGATCAATGTGACTCTTGCTGCCAAAAGATAATCAATCACCGAATTCTTGCTGAATCAGACCGCCAACTCACCCTGTCCAACACCCACCTACCTTCATTAGCATGGGGACAGAGCTCATTCTCTCTTTTTAAAGCTTCTATGATCTTGGAGACATTAAATGAGAGTATACACAGGAGAGTATGGAGTCGTGTTAGGGAGTAACTTACGATACTTAAGCAAATGAAGTCAACACTATTAACTTAACTACATCTTTTAGTAGGAGAAAGTCGTTTCAGCAGTAGCTTCATTTGCAGTAACAAGACGCTTTTTCCCACAAGTATTGGTGTAGCGTGACAGTCGCAGTTGTTTATGATACATTATTCAGTGCTGTTTAGTGGGCTGAAAACATCGAGTGATCACACAAAGTACATAGAGCGAAAAGAGGCACAGGAGAGCAAGACTGAGTCAAAAGTTTTCTTAAAGGTCCTGATATGCTCATGGCGAAGTTTTTTTCAGTTTTTTGCTTGGGTGTAAAAAGAAGTTTGAAATACGTGGTCAGCGATACACTGTTAGTGAACATCCCGATGCTGTCCACACAACTGAATATGTAAATATGTGGTCCACGTTTTCCTCTCAGTAACAAAATAAACACACAGCAAAAATGACAGCGGTGAGAAAACAGCAGTTTAGAAAGCATCTGATCATAGTGATGTGGATATGTTTGTACCAGCTCTGCAATTAAGCGCTCCATTAAAGTCATGTGACGTTTATTTATAAAGCACTTTATACAACAGATTGTTACTAAACATGAAAAGAAAAAAAAAAAAAATTGTCTCTTTCAATTAGAATTACAACTTCACTTTCTACTATAATGCAACTCTTCAGTTTATTCATGTTTATACTTGAGGACATCTGACCTCGATGGACTGAACAGAAGAAATGAACCAAAGATGATTTGCACATCAAAGAAGGCAGGGCCTCAGAGCCACACCCACCTATTATGCAATCACCAAGGACCAATGGTAGTTCGAAGGTTTACCAGCAAGAGTGAACTAGTGTTTATATTGTAATTTGTTGTAGGTGGATGTAAGAGGGCATATTTTATCTCCCTCATCTTTTTGAATAACAAGAAAAGATCATATCATATTTTTCCAAGCTTGCTTACCATGCAAGAACATATTGGTTCTTGCACATCAAGCAAGCACGCTTGAGCTTCCATTTACCATATTTGAAGCTTATACGTGAATAAAAGCCTAAATTAAAATTGTTCATCATATAAAACAATCATGTTTCTTCAGAAGACTTGGATTAAACCGCACAGTTCATGTGGATTACTTTTACAGTGTCTTTATGAACTTTTGCAAGCTTGAAAATTTTGGTTGCATTTGGTTGCAAGGGCTTGACTCACATTTGTGACTAAAAATAGATGTGTGCGAACTGTAAAATGTATTAAGGAGCACGAGTGTGATCAAAACAGTTCCAGAAGGCCTTTAAAAAGTATAAAAATCCAGTTTTATGAAATTTAAAGTCATTAAAAGTCTTAAACATTTAAAATGGTTTAAAAAACATTAAATTTGGAGATGGAAAAACAAGAATCACAATACAGCTTAATGTGATCAAAAATCAAAAGTCAATGATTTATGAAATAAATATGAATGCTGCACATTTTAAAGTAGAAACATGGTGCGGTTGTGTGCTTTACATGTTTCAAGCAGTTCATAGCAGTTTGCATTCAAGGAATACCGCACATTTATGCTAATCGGTTGCTTATGATCTATTGATGACAATGTTTACTTCATTGTGTTTATATTGTAATTTGTTGTAGATGGATGTAAGAGAGCATATTTTATCTCCCTCATCTTTTTGAATAACAAGAAATCGCTTGTATTCGTCATTTTCAAGTTGCCTTGAATAAAAGTGTCTGTTAAATTAATAAATATAAATGTAAAAAAAAAAAAAACATTATTCAGTTTTACTTTGAAATGTGACATATTTCCAAGTGAATCAGGATATTTAGCAGGAAATCATATAGAGTAGAATTACTGATAAATATTTTACTCTGCCTGCATGGCCTTGGTTACTTCAATAGAAAAGTTATTTCAGATGCAGAGTAAGCTATTTTTTTTTGATGAAAGACTTTGAAAACAAACACTTATTATCTTTTGAACAACACGCACTGATGAATTATGTGCATCAGGGACATTTAGAAAGTTAATATGGTAAAATCTAGTCGTATCAATTGTCGGTGTGTGTGTGTGTTACCTGTGGGGCAGAATGCTCCTCCAGGTATCGGGCTTTGCTCTTCTTGCTGGGGTAAGCGTACAGGCAGAAGAAACACTGCTCCAGTGCCGTCTCCAGATCCTCTTTATAAGGCAGATTCTCCTGTCCTGAGAGCTTCTCCCGCAGTACACGCACCTGAACACACAGATGCACCATTAGACAGCACAGTTAAATCTCTTCAGTGGTGCTGTACATAGCTGTTTTTAACTCAGTTACACTACCATTCAAAACTCTGGGATAGGTAAGCTTTTTTAATGTTTTTGAGTCTCTTCTGCTCACCAAGGAAGCATTTATTTGTTGAAAAAATCAGTAATGTTGTGAAATATTATTACAGTTTAAAATAACTGTTTTCTATTTTAAAATGTAATTTATTCCTGTGATCAAAGCTGAATTTTCAGCATCATTACTCCAGTCTTCAGTGTCACATGATCCTTCAGAAATCATTCTGATATGATGATTTGATACTCAAGAAACATTTATTATTATTATCAATGCTGAAAACAGTTGTGCTGCTTCATGTTTTTGTGGAAAAATGAATACTTATTTTTTTCAGGAATCTTTGATGAATAGAAAGTTTAAGAGCTTTTATTTGAAATATAATCTTTGTAACATTTTAAATTACTTTACTCTCATTTTTGAACAATCTAATGTATCTGTTGAAGATTATCATTTTCCCTGAATTACAGTAATTGAGACCCTCACTGTTTTTTTTTTTGTTTGTTTGTTTTTTGCCAGATAAATGGTATGACTGAAGAATTAAATACTGTCAGAGTTTTTAACATCTGTTTAAAATGTGTAAAATGTTAAATTGAAATTATTGGATTAGTTTTACAATCTCTTTATGAACTTTTTGAAGCGTCAAAGTGGTAGTTGCATAGGGTGTCAATGGAGGGACAGAAATCTCTCAGATTTCATTTAAAATATATTCATTTGTGTTCCAAAGATGAATGAAAATCTTGCGGGTTTGGAACAACATGACTGTGAGTAAATGATGACAATATTTTAATTTTTGGGTGAACTAACCCTTTAAAGAATGATTAAAATATTTTAAAAATAGACATGAGAAAATTCAGGTCCTGATTACAGAACCATAGAAACATGTGGCAGAGAGATCGGTATGATGTGACATAAGACTCACAAAAAATTTGAGCAGAGTGCCATCAGAGTTGCAGCACCAGGACCGACGGCCCAGACATTCATGTGCCGTGTTCAGAAGCATGAGGGAGGAGGGCAGCAGTGGAGTGTCATCCTCTACACAACACAAACACACACACACACACACACACAGCAATACACTGTCAAATACTGATACATACTAAGGTTATCACTATACTTAAAGGTACACCATGTAACTTTTGTCCCTCTAGCGGTTAAAAACCAAAACTGCATTCATTTTGAGGAAGAACACTGTTTTGGTTGTGCTTCGGCTCTGTGTGACTGTGTGGATGAATATGAGCCTTCACAACAGATAATGCTTTACAATGAACTAAATATAACAGAGAGCTAAATATAGAAAGCTAAATATGGTTTCTCTAGATAAGACTCTTATTCCTCGTCTGGGATCATGTAGAGCTCTTTGAAGCTGCACTGAAACTGACATTTGGACCTTCAACCCGTTGAACCCCAGTGAAGTTCACTATATGGAGAAAAATCCTGGAATGTTTTCCTCAAAAACCTTCATTTCTTTTCGACTGAAGAAAGAAAGACATGAACATCTTGGATGACATGGGGGTGAGTAAATTATCAGGAAATTTTAATTCTGAAGTGAACTAATCCTTTAATGTTTGCTTTGGTATCGAAATTGGAATTGAGAATTGTGAAATTTCACTGGTATCTAAAATGTTGGTGTCATAACCTTATTTATTTGAATGCAAGTTTACACTGGTAAAAAACAATGAAAACAATAACTATTTTATTGATCTGTTTTAGTGAAAATACTGAAATATTACAAACTTTAACCGCTGGCCTGAATGGACCAGTAGAAGAAATCTTTAATGTTGAGCCCTGTTTAATGATGTTATATTTCTTTATTCGTACCATCATCATCCTCGTCTGTGATGTGCTGCCGCAGCATGCAGTCAAACGCTGCCTCCTCCTGTTTGATGAGGTGGTACAGCAGAATCCATGGCAACAGTGATGAGAAATGAGCCTCTTTGGGGTCATCAGGTAAGACCATGCTGTTGGCTATCAACTAGAGAATGAGAACACATATGCACAGCAGTTAAAAAATGAGAAGCGTGATCATGTGGATACAAACACTCTCCCGTTAATCCACACAGACCTGTATGAGGTTGTTGGCGAGGCGCGGCAAGTTTGTGGAGCGCGGGCTGTGACACAGCAGCTCAGGCTTGTCAGTGATGCAGCTTTCGATGCCCTTCAGCAGGGCCGTGATGGTGGAAACCCACTCCTCCTTGGCAGAGGGGCTGCTGGGTAATGTGGAGTTCAAGTGCTGCATGGCCTCATTGAGAGAGACTTCAGATGTCTCAAAGCAGGTGCTGAAGTCTTTCAGCCGCAGCAGAGAACTCTGGGAAGAAAAAAAGAAAGACGGATGTGGAGTCAACAGGTTAAGTGTGTGAAAATGCGCGGTCAAGCAGGTCACATCTAAGACAAAGGGGATATCGCACACTTTGAGTAAAGCTAGTCATTATACCAATAATAACTAGCTTTTAACATGCTGGCTGTATCATTTTGAACACTGATATGATTCCTACTGATCCACAGATATGTCTGAGAGAAAAACATGACTGTGTTTATGAGACAATCCAGTCAGGCCTTTACTTGAAGCCTGTATATATTGCAGAACAAAGGTACTCATAATCGCTAATTATATGCATTATACACTACTGTTCAAAAGTTTTGAAGATTTTTTTGATGTTTTTGAAAGAACTCTTGTATGCTCACCAAGGATGCATTAATTTGATCAAAAATACAGAAAAACAGTAATACTGTTTACGGTGTCACATGATCCTTCAGAAATCATTCTAATATGCTGATTTGCTGCTCAAGAATTTCACAAAGAGGTTTTTAGAATCTGGATATCTCTTTTTATCACTCCATAAATAAATAAATACTTTCGGCAGCCAGAAAAGGGGAAAAAAAGGATTTACTAAGTTTTTAGGACTATAAGCAGATTTCTGACTAAGTTTGGAAAACACCTGAAGATATAATTAAAATACTGCAATTAAAAGTGTAATAAAATAAACACTTAAATGTGTATTTTGGATGTTTTCTTTCCACTAGTCTGAAAAAAAAAACTAAAACTCCAAATAGACTCACGCATGAAAAAACAATGGATTTGTCTATAGAGTCTCAATACATGAAATTATCATGTTTTTAATTTATTAACTGTTTGTAAGGGGTACAGTACAGTAAAGTGTATAAAGTTATTGTCTCCTAAAAGAAAGAACTGATTCTGAACTGAAACAAGCCGTCAGTAATTCCAGTTTTACTTCCTGCACAAATTTAAGTAGGTTTGTAACCAATTTCCATAATGTCAGTCTATGGTCTTCATTGGCTACTCGTGAACAACGTCTACTTTGGCCCTCAAACACTGTAGTTGTAGCTGAGACTGGAAGAGTTTGGTTTGTGTTGTTCATGTCAAGAAGACGCTTTTTTCTGCGCCTCCAAAGCAAATCTACTTTGATGCACTTCCAAAGGATGAGGACTGAGAATTGATATGGTAAAACCGATGCCATCGTTACGGTTGCATCTGTGCTGAAGAAGCCTCCGGAGCAGAAATTCAGATATGGTAATAGTCATCTGGTTTTCGACACATGCTGTAAAGGCTCCGATACACTTCAAGCAAAATCCAAGATCGAACTGTTATGACGTTATTTCGATCAAAATCAGGCCAAAATGAAGTTGTGTTTATTTCAGGAGTTCGAAACAGCTTGCCAAAGTGAACTTTCCGAAAAAGTTTGCTCTGTCTGGTAAACACCTTCAAACTACCATTGGTTCATGGCGATTATGTAATAAGTAGGTGTGGCTCTGAGGCGCCGCTTTCTTTGACATGGAAATCTTCTCCGGTTAATTTCTTCTGTTCAGTCCGTCAAGGTCAGACGCGAGTAAAACATGAACACACTGGAGAGCCGCTTTATAGTAGAAACTGAAGTTATAATTCTAATCAAAAGAGACACTGACACTGTTTTTTTCATGTTTAATACTGTAAAGCTGCTTCTTTAAAGCAATATATTGTATAAAGTGCTGACAATGTCGGGATGTTCGCTAAAATTATATCTCTGGTCACGTATTTTGAACTACTTTTTTTTACCCCTAAGCGAAGAATGAAAAAGAACTTCGCCGTAAGTATTTCTGGGCCTGAAGTGTTCGACCAATCACAATCACCACTGACCCACAATCAGAGAGGAGTAGGCTCTCTGAAAGGAGGGGTTTAGAGAGACCGAATCCTTTATTGAACCATTTCAGACACTGTGAGAAAAGAGCTGATACTGCAATGGATATAAGAATGCACTTTGAATGCATGTAAACCTGTTGAGGGGACTCCAAAATAAAATCATGAACTTTTAAAATAGCATAACTGGGGCACATTAAGGAGAATGCTTGTGTGACTTACCTGGAGCAGTAGCAGCTGTGCTGGTCTCTCAGGGGCAGAGCTGATGTAATCTAGAGGTTTCAGTCGTGCCGAGCCGTGGCCAAAGCTCAGTGTGGGCTGCAGTAAACGCACCACAGACTGGTAGTCTCCCGTGTCAAACAGTCTCTGGATCTCCTCTAAAGACTGACATCGCTCCAGAGACTTCAACTTCTTCTCAATCTAAACAGAGCAATGAGGAGAAAACATTTGATATCTTTCTATACCCACTTGGGTCACATTATGCAAAACTGGACCCTTGCTCTTTTAAAATCAAGTTCAATCTACTATGCAGACATACTCTAGCATTCACAACACAACACAAAGTATTCCAGTTCACCCAGATTACTTTATTGGAAACTAAGCTGCAAAAACTCCTTAGTTTTTACTAAATGAAAAGTGTAGGCAGGACACCAGACTCTTTTTTTTTTTTGCCACACATTGGAACATTTTTTTTAAGTACTGCTTCAAATGTTCACTCTAAAAAATAAAGGTTTCAAAAGGGGGGTTTCACAGCAATGCCATAGAAGAACCATTTTGTTTCCCCTAAGAATCTTTCAGTGAACCCCACAAGGGGTTGCTAAAGATTTACGAGGGGTCATCAAGCTCACTCTAGTTTTAGGGTTAGGGTGGGATGAAAAGGTTACCAGTTTGACAATAAACCACAATGCAATTTCCGACGGTTAGTATTACAGTTTAATATTTTAATCAACATTAAAACCGTATTTGATTGCCAGGATTTGAAAAACTCACTGTAAATACTGTCTAGTATTAAGCATAGTAACCAACAGTCTCATGCAGACACCGCATGCAGCGTAGGTTTCGTTTTGTTTGGGGAAAAAATGGTGGAAGGAAAGTACAGTTTTACAACTTTTACAAGCGAGTACTGAGGGAAATTATATGAATTAAAATATGAATGAAATATATCTCTGAAGGGAACTGACTGCCTTGAGAAAAGTTTTGATGGTGTTTTCTTTTCATCTTCCATCTGTGTAACGCTTAGTGTTTATAAGCGTAGCACTGCTTTGTTTACAGAAGTTAACGGAGAACGACTATTTCTGCAGTTGCATAAGCACCACCGACAGAGAATGGATTTACATTTTCTTTCAGCCTTTCTGCGGTTTTTGTTTGTGAAACTCAGACCACATTTTTATGTGCTGTTGTAAATTTTAACCATTTAACAGAAAAGAAGTTAATGTGCAGTCTAAAGGATTTAAGGCTTAAGGATTTTGAATGTTAAAATGGGGGTCTCCTGGAAAAAGGTTGGGAAAGGCTGGAAAACCACTGCTATAGGCAATCATATATAGAGCTATATCGCTGGGCTACTCATGTGATATTGCTCATCTATGGTTCTGTAAAGACATTTTTGTAGCATTATAAATGTCTTTACTGTCACTTTTGATCAATTTCATGCATTGTATTCAATTTTAAACCCATTTTAAAGTTGTTTCTATTTTTTTTCTTGCATGTTAATGTTACTTCTGCATATACATTTATATTAGAGAGAGTCTGTGTTTGACCTACTTTAGTAAAAATGTTAATGAAAGAGCTCTTTCTTTCTCTCTCGTTTTCTCTCCGTCTGTCTACATCTCACAAATTCAGCTGTTATCATTAACAGAGTCTTGAACAAGATGTGAGTTTATTCACGTTTCAAGATGTATGGCAACGCTATGTTGCTGTTTCTACTCCATTGGCTGATGTATAAATATTTGAACAGCACTTGGACTCTTCAAGAGTGGCTCTTCTATGAATTCACAGATGTGAGTGTCTTGAGAGATTGATTTTATTTGTACTGTACCTCCTCTAAAGAGATGGCATTGTCCATGCTGAGGTTGGGCAGGAGGATGGTGATCTTTTCCATCTCACTTGTCTGACATTTCAGCAGACCGACACACATGTCGTAACACTCCAGCGCCTCCTCCATGTCACCCTAAAACAGTACATTAACATTAACATTATATTAATGTATAAAGTGCAAAAACTACTATCGCACAGGTTTATAAAAGTGTAACGTGTAATTTATCATATCTATGATTGAGTCAGCACTACTCAAGATAATTGAAAGTGTCTTAATAGCATACAACACCTTTGTGAAGAACCATATAAGTTATATAATAGAAAAATATGTCTGCGTCTCTAATAACTGAGCTTTCTTGCCTGAAAGGCGAGGTGTCGTGCTTTAAGCCAGTGAACTCTGACGGCAAAAGAGAGCCAGTCGTCTCCAAACAGATCTCTCTGAGACGAGGCCATGGTCAGGAGGAATATATCCGACTGAAAGCGGGTCTCTGGTCCATCCGCGTCCCCACAATCCCTTCCTGAAGCAGAAATGGTCTTCCTCTGAGACACTGTAAATCATACAAGCACATGACATTTGTGTGATTACTTGTCATGGTTTGTGAAATAATATCAGCCTATGAGTGCCTGATGTCAAACACAACACAGAAGTCTGACTGATTGTGATGTTCTTACTGTTCCTGCCCTTCATCATAGACTTCTGTTCCAACTGCAGCTCCAGACAGCAGAGACTCATCAGCATCATTTCCTGTTACACAGTAGGCAGTATAATGTCTTAGTTGATGTACTGTATAAACAACACAGCGGTCTGACCTGCAAACATCTATTACATGCATCTGGCATGTTGAAGCAAATGAATTTGTGAAAAATTAAATCAGTATGTAAACTAGAAATACTCGACTACAATTGTATATTTCGTTTTGTTTAAGAGGTTACATAATAACTGGTATTCATTTACATTTGGACAAGTAAAGTAAATAAAACAAGCTAAGTTTGTCAATAATACAAAGCTTTCCTGAGCGGTGATGTGAAAGATGGCAGATTTAAGAAAAAAATTAAGTTCACTTCATGCTATTAAGAGCCTTCAAAAAATAATCAGGTACATCTACTATAATTTAATGAAATACAAGCAATATGCATACTTCTATTCAGCAAGGACGCATTAAATTAATCAAAAGTGACAGTAAAGACTTGTTACATCAGATTTCTATTTCAAATAAATGCTGTTGAATAAATGCTAAATTTTGAACTTTCTATTCATCAAAGAATCCTGAAAAAAATGTATCATGGTTTCCATGAAAATATGAAGCAGCACAACTGTTTTCAACATTGATAATAATTATAAATGTTTCTTGAGCATCAAATCATCATATTAGAATGATTTCTGAAGGATCATGTGACACTGAAAACTGGAGTAATGATGCTGAAAATTCAGCTTTGATCACAGGAATAAATTACTTTTTTAAAAATTTGATTTAAAACCATTATTATATTGTATGTTAATTTTGTATGTTCATTTACATAACAGGGAGTGTTTGTGACCTAGTTTTTGCCAAAAGCACACTCATTAAGTTATCGGTCTCTGTCTGTTTTCAGTGGCTCCACTGGGAGAAATACAGCAGGATCAGGTGGTATGATGAATAGAGTTTTGTTGCCAGGCAGGTGCAAGCAGTATGTGTGCCAAATTCTCTTCCACTAGAAAAAAATTCCTTTGACTGAACACGTGTAGCTATTTCACTCTATGAGCTGACGAATAAACATGCTTCTAAATCATTCTTCCATTCCTACAACAGTTTACTGTCAGTCAGTCCCAGTCAGACTACTGGAATAAAATCTTGTTTAGGGCTGGACAAAAACACACAAAAAAAAATTATATATGTGCCTGTGTGTGTGTGTGCATGTGCATGTGCATGTGTATTTGCCATAGAAGAATTATAAATTTCAATCAAAAACATTACAACAGTAAAACCCTGTTCAAATGTTCCCCCACATGGTTTTTAAATATATAATGAATAATATTTAATCACTTTTATTTGTACATGCCTAATATAGCAATGAATACTGAATAAACAGTATCTACCTACATATTTTAATTTCAAAAATATTTGAAATATAATAAAAAATAAAAAAAATTCTCAATTTGATTCACTGAATCAGTGATTAAACCAGTTCAAAAATGAATTAAACTTCCCAATTTTCAGCTATTTCATTTTTTAAATGCTATTAAAATATTTCAGCACTCATATATTCACGAGAGAGCACAAAATATGTAAGTAAATTAATGTTTTTGAAATGAAAAACTTGTTGAATTGCACTAATTAAAAAAAAATGCATTACATTAACTGTGCTTGCATTTAGATGCATTGTATTTTTAAGGCTTGCATTTTCATGGGCTGGAATTCAACATGGTCGTATATTTAAGCTGTGAATATTTCAATTCAAAACATTTCACACACATTTTCATTATTAAAAATTCAGTAATTTATATTCACCTTTCAGATTTCACTTCCAAAATATTCATTCTGTTTAAAAATACAACCTATAATATTCGACTAGCAATTTTCGGCCCATTTTATTTTGCTTTACAAATTCGCTTCCACAAATTCAGTGGTTCAAATTCGGCAGAAAATTCAACATTTCACATACGGGAAATTGCAGGAAAAGCAGTAGAGTGCCGATGCATGATCTCCATCTGCTGTTAGTCGTCCTCACCAGCAGGTGCTGCTAGCGGCTGTTTTCGAAGACCAGAGCAATGGCTAGTAAGTCGTCATTCATTCATAAAAACGGATTTGCAGAAATAGAGCAAGCGGTAAGGGAATGTGTGATGATTATCAGGGCCAGTATAAATGTAGAAAAGCTGATAAAGACACAAAAGCTGCATTTATGGTTTAATTCAGTGTCTTTATGGTTACTTTCCCTGTGTCAGCTACAAACACTTAAAAACACTCAGCTAGAATATTTTAATTTAAACTCATGCATTAAAGGTATAATTCCTAATTCAATTGCATTATTATTATTATTTACTTTTGAACAAAGTCTTTTCATGCAAAGTGATAATATAATTGCACTTTTATTTTCTCTATTTGAAAGTTTTTAATGCTGTTATTTGATGTGTTTTTAAAATGTGATGTTAATCAAATAAATTTTAATAAAATTTAACAGTTGAACTTGAAGCCTAGTTTATTACCATTTTGTTGGGGCGATTGGGACCAGGTGGGGCTCGGAACCCTTCCCTACCTCCAAAGTGGGGAACGGCAGAAAAAGTTAGAGAAACACTGCTTTATGTGTACAGGATGTGCATAAGCCCTTTGCACCACTCTGTATTGGAGCCTTTTATACTATAATACTTTTGCGCAATGAAAGAATATTAGTCTTGTTCTGTCCTATCTATCATATGTTGTTGCCTCATTAAAAAGCTGTGCTATAAATTTTAAAGAAATGTCTTTTTATTTTATAGTATGTATTTATGTATAAATATATTTACTTGTTTTTTGGTAGATTTTTGACACTGCACATTTTTAGCACAGAAGCCTAAAATAAATTGAGTGTTGTCATGTCTTAAGCTGTCATCAAATTACTGATCTTCTGTGTGACTTGAATTCTTTATTTATGGATGTCCCAATCAGGGTGTAAATCTCCAGGGTGTAAATCTCCCTTCCTACCAAGTGCCTCAAACGAAACCATGAATATCTTTTAAAGTTGTACATGAACCTCTTGGTCATGACTTGGTCAAATGCAGCGACTGGTCATCTCACCTTTATGTGCTGGTTGCTGGAATCTCTGAGCAGTGGGTTGGGCAGCCCAGCGCTGTGTTTCCTCCAGCAGGCGAAGAGATCCAGCACCACTACACCGAGGCCCGCTGGCCACTCCTCCAGAAACATCTGCCCCACCGCCTTCAGAAACCGCATCATCAGCTCCAGGATGCCGCCGTTCTGCATGTTCGCCAGCAGGAACGCATGCACATCCTTGCGCTCTGACGAACCACGAAGAACAGAGAGAAAAATAAAAAAGATGCAGAAAGAAATAAAACAACGAATAAAACGAAAACCTCAGATTCTGTACCTGACTCCATAGAGATGATATACTCAGAGGAGTTGGATCCGGAGCCGCGGTTCAACTGGGAATCAGGTTTGACGTCACAATGAGAGTCCATGTTACTGAGACTCTCCTCATCTTCATCATCTTCAAACTTTTTCAGCCTGAAAATAAAGAAGCTGAAGTCAAAACCTTTTGAGTATGTTTTTCACTTTCAAAGGACAAGATGAACAGGCTCTTGGAAAGGAGGGGTTTAGAGAGACCCGATCTTTTATCAAGCCATTTCAGACACCATGAGAAGTGTTTTTTGACCTTAGATGCATGTAAACCTATTGTAGGAGACTCCAAAATAAAATTAGAAGCCTTTAAAATTGCATAACTGGGGGTGCTTTAAAACAATGGCAATGACAAATAATCAGAAATTGTCTTACTTTAGCTGTATTGACCCTACTGGCAATTAAAGCACATGTATATTTGATATCTAATTATATACAGCTATGTGGAGCACGATTTTGGTCTAATGAGCTTTAACTGTGGGAGGATTACACCAATGTGACAAACAAAAATAGAAAGCACATGTCTGACAAAATGTCTTAAAGCACATTGCTTGATATGGTCACAGCAGGTTAGAGCAAAAACCCTAAATAGATCATTAGTAAAATAAACACCTAGAGGGGAGGAATTTGATCAGGAGCTCTTGGAAGTCAATCTTCTCTTCTTTCTTGCATTTGGTGTTCCGGACACGTGCAGAGCGTCTCTTTGCCGTCTCTACGTTGTCCTCTACCACACGTTTTCTCTTGGTGCCTTTTTTCATTTTATCACTCAAGGCAGCATCCAGAGCTGTAGGGTGAACAAAAGTGCCATCATCAGTGTCAGTGTTAATACCTGTGTGACTTTATAAGAGTCAAAACTACTGGGAAAAAAAACAAATATAATAAATAAATAATTTCTATATTTTTTAGGGCTTTCACTAATGAATCATTTGGTAATCGAGTAATCGGTTGATAATTTTCACGATCAATTGAGTTTTTATAATGAACAATGAGGCAAATATTATTTGGTTCAAATAAAGTATCAAAAGCAAGTAATCATATGGTTTTATAGAACAACACTTAAAATACATAATATATATAATATAAACAATCAACTCATGTACATTATGTATTATAACTAATGCCTGCAGAGGGCGCCAACAGCCTGTGATTGTTGTTGCACTTTACAGCAGATTAAATCCTTGTTTAATATTGGCCAAATGACATTTAATTCAAATGTTAACTTACTCTTTAATATTTGGCCACTTCTTTACGATAGAAATGATACAGCCACTGTAATTTCTTAAAAAAGAATATGTGAACTCAGAGCAAGCGATTAAACATTTATTTTGAAATCGTGATGAACAGTTATCATGTTGATGTATTGTGTTGGCATAGGTTTATAAACAATTTACCTTACAAATCTGACGAAATGGCGCACATCGCATTCCCAGATGAAAGTTATAAGCAGCCCAAACTCACAGCATATACAGAAATGGAGTTTGAGACGCGCTCCACGCATGTAAATGATAACAGTTCATGTGGAGAAGCATTTACTGTGAACAAGCTCTGAGACGCACGTAATTTAAATAATTAAAGTGCATATATATTAAACCTGCAGGGCATATACATTTATTTAATTGAATCACAGCATTTGTGATTTCACAATAGCACTACGCTATATTATGATTTTTAGATGGTTTTAATATATCGTGCAGCTTTAGAAAACTCTAATAATGCGTTTCATGGATTCTTGTCACTTCCGGTATTTTGCCGGTTATTCAACACGGGTAAATTGCAATCGAGGATTTTTTAAAATTGAGCACAAATTTAATCGAAAAATTCTAACAGCCCTAATATTTTTTAAGGCACATTTGATATTTTTGTGATAGGAATCTTCACATCGTTAATCCCAGTTCTGTATCTAACTTTACAGGTGAGAGACTGCATATATGTTCATGCGTCATGTACACCTTCATACTGACCAGCAGTAGTAACCGTGGTGACGGCAGCATCCTCAGCTCCATTGGCAGCAGTAGTGGTGACTGTGGTTGTGCTGATCTCAATGATGTTCTGGCTCTGTGGCACTCCTCCAGCAGCGATGGGCTCGGCCTGCGGCTGGACAAGCAGCTCGGTGGATGGGGGTAGACTGGAGATTGGGCTGCTGGGACCAGGAGGAGGGGCAGGGGGGTCCTGAGGTACACTGACATTCATGGGAGGCTGAGGAGGGTCTGAAGCAACAGTGGCGGGCGCTGGAGTGCTGGTGGGCATTTGCAGGAGGCAGTCCGGGTCACGGTACATTGACAAATCGATTCGGCGGCCAAAGTCAGGCCGTGGGACCAGGCAAGCGTTCTGGTGTTTGTACATGGCCAAGAAACTCTCGCCCACACTCTTCCACCTATAGGGGTAAGAATACATCACACAGAAATATAAAAAAAAAATACTATGGATGTCAATGGCTACTGTAAACTGTCTGGTTACCAACATTCTTCAAAATATCTTCTTTTGTGTTCAACAGAAGAAAGAAACTCATACAAGTTTGGAACAACATGAGCATTAGTAAAAGATGACAAAATTTTAATTTTTGGGTGAACTATCCCTTTAAAGAAAGAATTAAATAAAATAAAAAAATGAAATTTGAATAATGCATTTTGAGCTTTAACTAGGGGTGGGCGATACAATCACAGGAATAAAATACATTTTACATTATATTCAAATAGAAAACAGTTATTTTTAAATTCTAATAATATTTGACTACATTACTGTTTTTACTATATTTCAATCAAATAAATGCAGCCTTGGTGGTGGTGAGAATAAAGTTTTTATTTTAAAATGCTTTCTGTCAACACTAGTGTTTTCCAAAAGTTGCTCAACCTATAAACATGGGTATCTACAGGGACAATATGCGTCACATGACTAAACGCGTCATTGTTTTCAAATACCTCAGTTTTCACAGCCCACACTATAACACAAAAACTGCGTTTTTAAATGTTATCCACTTGGGAGATTGTCTTAAAAAATCTCAGTTTTCACAGTATGTGGATTAGTGTCGATATAGCCTAAGAGACTTATTTTAAAAAATATTTCTTAAAATCTCACCAAACCCAAACTTTTGAACGGTAGTGTACCAACAAAAATCTGTAAACTGGTATAAATATACACTACCAGTCAAAAGTTTGGAAACATTACTATTTTTAATGTTTTTGAACGAAGTCTCTTATGCTCATTAAGGCTGCATTTATTTCATAATAAATACAGAAAAAATTATAATATTGTGAAATATTATTACAATTTAAAATTATGGTTTTCTATTTTAATATACTTTAAAATATAATTTATTCCTGTGATCAAAGCTGAATTTTCAGCATCATTACTCCAGTCTTCAGTGTCACATGATCCTTCAGAAATCATTCTAATATGCTGATTTATTATCAATGTTGGAAACAGTTGTGCTGCTTAATATTATTTTATAACCTGTGATACTTTTTCAGGATTCTTTGATGAATAAAATGTTAAAAAATATCAGCATTTATTTAAAATAGAAATCTTTTATAACAATATACACTAAAGTTTAAAAGTTTGGGGTCAGTAATTTTTTTCTTTCTTTTTTTTTGAAAGAAATTAATACTTTTATTCAGCATGGATGTGTTAAATTGATAAAAAGTGATAGTAAAGATATATATTGTTAGAAAAGATTTATATTTTGAATAAATGCTGTTCTTTTTAACCTTTTATTCGTCAATGAATCCTGAAAAAAGTATCACAGGTTCCAAAAAAATATTAAGCAACACAACTGTTTTCAACACTGATAACTGAGCATCAAATCAGCATATTAGAATGATTTCTGAAGGATCATGTGACACTGAAGACTGGAGTAATGATGCTGAAAATTCAGATTTGCATGACAGAAATAAATTATATTTTAAAGTATATTAAAACAGAAAACCATAATTTTAAATTGTAATAATATTTCACAATATTATAGTTTTTTCTGTATTTATTATGAAATAAATGCAGCCTTAATGAGCTTAAGAGACTTCGTTCAAAAACATTAAAAATAGTAATGTTTCCAAACTTTTGACTGGTAGTGTATGTGTATTAAAGAAAAATTGGAAAAATAACAACAGAAAAGTTGCCATTTCTTTTTTACATTTGCCTTTTAATTACATTACATTACATTAACCCTGTTGTTATTGTTAGGATTTTCAATGATCAACATTCTGCCATAAAAGTGATCAGGCAGTAAGTCGTAGATCAGTGGTTCCCAAACCTGTCCTGGAGGACCCCCAGCCCTGCACATTCTCCTTATTTCTGACACACTCATTTCAGGTCTTGAAGTCTCTACTAATGAGCTCATGAGTTGAATCAGGTGTGATAGATGAGGGAGACATACAAAATGTGCAGGGCTGGGGGACCTCAAGGACAGGTTTG
Source organism: Hypophthalmichthys molitrix (assembly GCA_037950675.1). Classification (NCBI taxonomy): domain Eukaryota; kingdom Metazoa; phylum Chordata; class Actinopteri; order Cypriniformes; family Xenocyprididae; genus Hypophthalmichthys; species Hypophthalmichthys molitrix. Next base: position 29,348,222 of record CM075499.1, read on the forward strand.
GGAACCATTGTCATAAATACTTGAAACTTTGAGGCAATGTCACCAAGGCTCACCCTGACAATGGCGCTACAGCAACCAAAAGTATGAAAACGCTCATAACTCCTAAACCGTTTGTTGCAGACTCAAGTGCCATATATCACTGGAATCAATGGCCGAAATGCCACAACATCCAAAGTGGCCATGGCCACTTTTACTAAAATGGCTATAACTCTTGTAAGGGAATGAGATAATTACACCAAACTCAGTACACCCGTGTTCAGTCTGTGGCCACATGAAAAAGGACGCGGCGGCTGGCCACTTGGTGGCACTATAAAATAAAATAAAATAAAAAAAAAAAACATTAAAATGGCTATAGCTACACAACAGTCAGTCCGACTGACTTAGAAATTAGCATGCAGTGTCTTGGTCCAAGTTGCCATGATGGTACATGAGGGCATTCACGTATCTCAAAAAACACGGCCGCCATCGGCCAATGAATTTTGAGCACCTATTAGACCAGGTTAACGGAGGCCTATCAGAACAAAACTCGCTTGGCCTGTTTGACTCGATAAAACTACTGCAGTAGAATTCTCTGGAATCTCTACTACGTCAATAATTATTAAGAAAATATTGAACTTTAGCATTTGGATAGCTGTAACAGTTTCATTTAGAAAATGGGAATGGCCAAATGCTCACAAAAGCCCATAACTCCTAAACAATAACTTAGGTGAGCATATGTGGCATACGATTCTAAACAAGCATGCAAACTTTTATGGAGATCGGGCCATAAATGGCGCTGTACCTTTCAAAAACACAATATTTTTATGGCAAATAACCTGAAATTTCAGAAAATAGTTTTTTTCGTCTCTGATCTAGGTGTTTACTGGCTTGTTATATAATATGTAATATCTTACAATTGCGCTTCAAGGCCTTAAAGCGTTTGAACCCCGATAACTGCTGCTCGAAACTATATTTAATTTTATATTTGACACCCAAGAAGTCCATAGACATAAATAAATTACATAAATGGTATTAAATGTTATTTGAACTTTTGGATAATTCATAGTTTTATTATGCATTATGATAAAAAGTTATTCAATTAACCCATGATATTCCTAAAATGAATTCCAGCAGCAGTCTGTGGATTAACAGTAGCCTGGACTCACGTGAAGTATTTGATGGGCTGAACCAGCTGCAGGTCAGCTACCGGGTGCCGTGTGAGTTTAGCCTGTCTCTGTCTCCTCAGTTCCAGCGCTTCCTCTACAATGCTGTGGGCTTCATCCTCATCTACATCCACATACTGCACTGACACATCACTGCAGCCAAAACACACACAGACACATACAAACTCAAAAAAGTTTCTTCTTCAACAGGACAAATGTTGGATGCCACATTACTAGCAAAAGGTGCATACAGTTTGGAGAACATCTTCATAGAGTCTCGTCTGAGGCAGGGCTGCTCTTCAAAGATCTTCTCTTTGAGCACTCGCCCCTTACTGTAGCCTGTGTCCTTCTCCAGAGCCTTACAGATGTAGTACAAACAACCTGCGGAACAAACAGAGAACAACATAACGCTGTGACTACAGAGAAGATGATGAAAGTAGCTAGTGGCAGGAAATCAAGGTAAAGACAACATGAAACGGCATTCACAACAGTATCCGCATACTTGTTCACTGGCCTTGGCTCCAGAAGTATTTTTCCCATTAACATATACTGTATTAGGGCTACATGATATTGGGGGGAAAAAAAACAACATTGCAATATTTTGTGTTACTGCCGTATATATTGCGATATGAAAAAATTTCAAGCTAACACTTTAGTTTAGGGTCCAATTCTCACTATTAACTAGTTTTATATTATCATGCATATTACTAGGATATTGGTTGTTTATAAAGCACATGTTAATGCCTTATTCTACATCCCTTAATCCTACCCAATACCTAAACTCAACAACTACCTTACTAACTGTTAATAAGCAGTAATTAGGAGTTTATTGAGGCAAAAGTCATAGTTAAAAGTGAATATTTGTGAATATAATGTGACCACTTTCACTAGCTGACATGAATTGCTCTATTTTGAAAGAATGAATAATAATTCTAAAATGATGGTTATGTAGAGGAGTGAATCTTCATTAAAAAAAATAATAATAAGTTTGAGTGAGAAGCATCATTTTAGGGCTCAACGGTTTGGGAAAGGCTTGGGAAATGTGGGTGTTCTCTAGGGGTGAAATGGTTCTCGGTAAAAAATCGAACCGTACCGTTCTCCACTTACGGTTCGGCACGCACTTGCACCGCGGTCCATCTCGAATGACGACGCATCTACAGGCTAATATGGTTTGTTTAAAATAGCAATGTGGAAAACAGACAGACAGAGTTCAGATAATGTATGTTTCAGTCGATGGATGCGCATTCTGGCTTCCCAAAATGTTACAACAACGATAATAAAAAAGTGTGGACAAAACAGTCACTCTTTGTAAACTTTGTTCAATACGAATGCCGTATGCTCTAGTGTCCAGTCATTTACGCCGTCATCACCCGGGTGTTGATAGCGCGCGAGCGCAGGTGAGACCTGAACTACACACGTTGCTATCTGTGTTTAAACTAAACTCATTTAAGCCTTGCTGATTTAAACATTCAAGAGCAAGACGCGAAAGAGAACTCGCGCGCGCTGTGAGAAGATTTGTGTGCGCTTAACCGAAGCGCGCGCACGCTTATTTCAGACAGCGCGCAGATACTGAGTTCTCTTTTAAGTCTTGCGCTTCAGCGGACAAATTCATACAAAATTATGTCAACATGCCCGTCTTGGCGAGTATCCTAGCAAACATAGTCGGTTATGTCTTAAGTGAACATATAATAGTCGAGAAAGACAACGCATGTGTAACAGTATATGTACTGGATCGATGTCTTGAAGGGAAAGAAGCCTATAATGTGAGTGATTTAATTTGTACTACTTTTTATGGTTTATTGAACTGTTGTATGAAACCATTGTTACGTTTTCAATCGTGATGGTTTTATTCAGGATATTCAGGAAAACTGTTTGTTCGTGTAATGTTGCTTAACTGTATCATATGTTTTAAATATAAGAACTCAAGTGTTAATGTCGAGTTGTGTGTAACAGTGTTCTTTTCATCATCTTTCTTCAGCTCTTTATATTTTCCACGATAGTTAGCTCCCTGTCACGTGACAACGGAGCGCAGTGAAAGGGAGTGAATGACTGCTAATATTAACGAAACTAAAATCTGCTTTAAACTTAAGAACGTAAAGATGAAGTTTAACTGGTTATGTGACAGAACGGTGGACCGGTTACTGCATCAGCTCACAGCAGGCACTTACTGTGTGCAGTAAAACAGCGAACGTTTTGTAGAGAAATGAAAACAGGTCGCACCTCAACTATTTTTTGCACTCGCACAAATGCTCCCAAATGTATTTTGAGGTCACAAACATTAAATTTAGGGCGCATATGCAACTAAAATGGTCGCAATTTCGAGCCTTGTAATTAAGGTCTTCATGGAAAAACATTAATTGGATTTTTACTTCCAGAACTGGACTGTACTGAATACTTTGCAGAAAATAATGTATTATTATTATAAATTATGTATTACAGTGTATTATTTTTCCCTCGCTTATATGGCCTTGGTATATAAGCAGAAAAGTCCTTTCAGAGATGGAGAAGTTATTATATTTTGATTTAAGAAAAAAAAAGAAAAATTAGCACTGATGATCATGCAGTCCATTTTTATTTCTTTTTCTTTTTTTTTTTTGGATAGCTGTGATCTGATTCTAGAAGATCTAGGTTTCTAAAATCAAAACTGCAAAAGTTTGAACAGTGAGGATGTGAATGATGTGCTCTGGTTGTGTGTTGCACATGTTTCTGGACTCACAGCTGTAGTCACTGAGAGCGTAGAGGACTGTGATGAGACTGTCCAGGCAGGGCCAGTGGTCCGGGTTGCAGCGTAAGCCCACCTCAAAGGCATGACGGGCCAAAGGCATGCTGGCCTTCCTCAGGGCCAACTTTCCCATTTTAAACCACATATTCACATCTGTGGAGTCCAGCATGACAGCCTGCAAAACAAACAGACACAAACCGTGTGACTGCCCGTTCACTGGATCTTTCTGTTACACTGGAGGAGTTACTGCCATGTTAACATCAAATGTACACTATCATTCGGTGAGATTTTTTTTTTATGCTTCTGAAAGAAGTCTCTTCTGTCCAACTTTTGAATGGCAGTTTAGTTCTAGTAAACCACTAAATACGCATGTGGGATCAATTATGCACCTTAAACTGAGGGATTTGTTGAAAATGCATTTACTTGTACATAGAAGTCCATGGCAGTGTCTAGATCATCTCTGAGCACAGCAAGACTGGCCAGGTTTTTATAGGTGGAGTACTTCAACATCAGCCCAGGATGCTTCAGTCCTACTTTCTCATCTTCAGATGCCACTGCCTGGTGCAGGAAAACAAACAAGTCAACAAAATTTGGTCACAAAACTGGCTTTGCAAAATTAAAAAAACTGGTGTCCAGTAAATGAAAAGATTCTCTGGATTAGGGATGTGCAACAGCGACTGAGTACTCGATTACTCGACCGTGACAGCGACGATCCATCATGTAAACGATGATCGAAATGTATTTTTTCTTTTTTCTCCTGATTGGTTATAGGGCGGCGCCCTGAGTTCCTATTGTTTAGCTTTCCACAGCATGCATCAAAAGACGTGAGAAGAGAGAGAATGGCCTGAAGTCACGTAGTGATGTCTAGTTTCACTTTGAGAAGATGAAAATACAGTTCAATGCAAGCTGTGCGGCACCAAGCTTTTATCTTGTGCTGAAAATATCCTTTAAATTCTATTAATAATTAATTTAGCATTAATCATCAGTGATTTTCATACTATAAAATAACATTTTGGTTGATCAGAAAGTGCAAATTGAATCCAAAATATTGCTGAAATATTAGTGCACAATCGGAGTTACACTTTGGGTCAAGCTCACGTTTGCATTCGCAAACCTTTTGCAGATGAAAGTTGTAATAGCTACATCTGATTAATCTACTACAGGATGCATTGCGTCGGGATATCAACATTTATTAAGATGCTGAATGGGCTGCATATCAGTGTTTAGTTTCATGCTCAAATGCAATGCCCGATATTGACTGAGTTATTTGAGACGGCCATATTGCTTTTAGATGTTTCTTTTAAAAAATAAAAATACTGACGTTATAATAATGCAGCAGTGCTTTTTTCGTCATATTTATTCAATGGCATAATTCGCATGGCTTCGAAAACGAGCAAGCGATTTATGGAATCACTTAATAATGTGATTAAAATAAAGCACAGATCTACCATAAACAGCATTATAATGAGAACTTTATAGAAATCTACAGTAAATTCTGTCCTTGCCCGTGTTTCTGCGCGCTGTCGTGAAAGCGCATCACGGCGCAAGCTCTCTCTCACTCTCGCTATAGCGCGTAACTTAAAGTTCACTGGCATCTGCATCCTTTTGTGCCGATACAAGTTGTAATGTTACGTCTATATTATGTATCTAAGTTATCTGATGAATATCATAGGATGTATCATAGAACGGGCTTCAGTTTATTGGCGTCACTCACCTCAGGCAGCAATTCCTTTTAGATGCTTCCTTATTAATAACATTGCTGCATCAGTACTCGTTTTTGAAACCTATCGATGATCGAAATGAAAAATTGCCAAAAATCCCCATCCCTAATCTGGATCTCATGGTAAGATTTGAGAATGATGTGTGCTGTACCTCCTTGAGCAGTGGGGTCTTGAGGAGCTCATGGTAGGCTTTGGCAGACTCGTCAATCTTGTCATGTTTCTGCAGATCAAGAGCTTTATGATACAGTGCAAACGCTTCCGCCTCCTGCAACACAAATGAGAAGGAAATGGTTACACTGGATTCAACAATTTTATTTTTTCTTAACCCTATAAAGCCTGATGTATCATACTTGATATAAATTATCAGTATAATCAGAACTTTGCTGAAAACATGTTGTACATAATCTATTAAATGACTTTTGTACTGTTTTAGCAAGTAAAAGACCTTTTAGTGTAACTGTAAAAACGTCCACCTTCAACTCGTGGTTCACATATCTTTGTGCTGTGAAATCTTTACTGATTTTAAGTAAACATAAGAATAACTTTTACATTATTAGTAATATTTCAAGATGAACACTTACTGGACTGAAGCAACTTAGGATTACTCGATTATCCAGACATAATTGTTTAGAAAAATCATGTTCAAATGTGAGTCTCAAATATTATCATCAGGCTTTTGAGGAAGGTTTATTTGTTCATCTCTCAATCGTCATTTTATTGCATTATGTTTTAAAACTACAGAGTTTTGATCATAAAACTAATCATTTAAATATCTTACTAAGGCATATTATTGGCAGATATAGAGTGACGACTGATATTTATATGCATTTTATGTCAGTATCACTATGCTTTTATAAAGATCTCATTGATTTACATTATAAGCATCAAAATTTCATCATCCTTTTTGGCCATATAAATATCAACATCTGCACCAAATTGCATCTTTTTCCTCTTGAATAAAATTAAGGTGTTTTTTTCCTCCTTGAGTCTGAGCTCTATACTGTCACTATACCAGACTATATGAGCCATAACTTGATGATCTTTTGAAAGCATGTGACTCACCTGGGCTTCCTTTGTTTGACTTGGCTTAGTGCTTCTGAAGGAGTCTTCATGCTCATCCGCAGCCTGAGAAGCCGCATTCAGCGCAGCGATCCGGATCTGTGATCAGCAGAAGATACATGAACACAGTGAACAACATGAATGACTCTACAGCATGACAGCAGCAGGTCAAATAGTTATCTGAGGTAGTTTAAATCAATATAATAAAAAGCATTAAACATATAGATTGACTTACCATGTTTCTGATTTATCAAGGATCATTCACTCTGATCATCAGCATCTGTTGAGGTGCAACATTATAAAAAACAACAATGAAATTAAAAGTGTATCAGGACCACATATTATTACACGGCTTCTAAAATTAATTTGAGCAGTGCTAGTTTATAATATCTCACTTTTTTCGCATAATTAAATATTTTATAAAAAAATACTCGACCACAGAATGTCAATCAGAATCTATTACAGAAAAACATGTAATAAATGATTATATTACACACTATACTAAGCTAACAAGTGTGTATATCACATGCATTCTTCTTCATTGTCCAATTCAGAAAACTGGCATTTTATATGAAGATTTTTAGTAGAAGCATAAGATCCGGTGCACATGTTGATGGACTGGAGACAATCTATATAACATTCTTATGTGATTGTGGATGGAATTTCAGAAAATGTACAGAGCACAAATAGAATATGACTAATTTTATAAATTGTGTGACTGTAAAAGTAGCCATATTTCCACCATAAACAAGATTCTATTTGTTGCCATTTACACTTCATGCAAGTATAGTATCTACAACTATTTATACTCATCTTGTATACTACACTTGTCTTACATTGCCTTTTCATAATTCACTTCATGCCTTTAGTACAGGGTGTTTTTGCCCCCAACAATGGGACAAGATAACCCCCCATAAGACTTACAATGCTGTGCTGTAACAACCACACTGACCGCTGTTTCCATTTGTCCAGACAGTATGTTGTTGTACATGCTAAACTCTCAATAACATGCCAATAAACGCTCATTGTTCTTGAGGGAGCATCTTTTCCCTACTATTACACACATACATTGTATATTTCATTGTTAGCTTGATAAACAAACAGAAGAACCTTAAGTAAATCCTTCACAAGCTTCGTAAACATTCGAAAACGGCGGTATTGAATACATGATTTGGGTTATTGATATCACAGCGCTGTCTCTGTTTATGAACCCCATTCAATAACAACATGCTAACAATGCTAACAGCAGAAGCACAGCTGACCTTACAAAGCTACTGCATTTCTATTTAAAGCACAATTTTCCTAATACTTCAGGAATGTAGGACATTTAAGAAGTGAGTTCAGCTGCAAAGTTGTGTATTGCGTTTGCATGTATATTGTTTTGATGGAGAACTCTTGCTTACCAGCTGCACGCATGATCTTCTGCTCGGAGGAGAGTCGCTGAAGTCAGTGTCGAGCGTTCCGATTGGACGAGTGCGTGCACGCGCAGCTGAAAGCAGCCAATGGCGTGTCCAGATCTCAGTTTTGCCTTTATGTGTGCTGTTTCTCAAATTACTTTGGAAATGTAAAAGGTTACAGATTACAAGTTATTTGAATTACTTTATTAAAGTAATGTAACTGAAATTCTAATATGCTGATTTACTGCTCAAGAAACATTTATGATTATTATCAATGTTGAAAACAGTTGTGTACTTTTTTTTTTTTTTTCAGGATTCCTTGATGAATAGAAAGTTCAAAAGAACAGCATTTATCTGAAATACAAAGCTTTTGTAACATTATACACTACCGTTCAAAAGTTTGGGGTCAGTAAGAATTTTTATTTTTTTGAAAAAAAATTAAAGAAATTAATACTTTTATTCAGCAAGGATGCATTAAATCGATCAAAAGTGACAGTAAAGACATTTATAATGTTACAAAAGATTATATTTCAAATAAATGCTGTTCTTTTGAACTTTCTATTCATCAAAGAATCCTGAAAAAAAATATTGTACACAATAAATGTTTCTTGAGCAGCAGATCAGCATATTAGAATGATTTCTGAAGGATCATGTGACACTGAAGACTGGAGTAATGATGCTGAAAATTCAGCTTTGATCACAGGAATAAATTACTTTATAAAATGTATTCAAACAGAAAAAAGTTATTTTAAATTGTAATAATATTTCACAATATTACTGTTTTTACTGTATTTTTAGTTAAATAAATGCAGCCTTGGTGAGCAGACGAAACTTCTTTTAAAAACATTAAAAATCTTACCGTGTCCAAACCTTTGACTGGTAGTGTGTGTGTGTGTGTGTGTGTGTAATATATATAAGTATTTCTGAATCAGAAATTACGCTGGCAAAGACTAAAGAAAATTTCATACTGCAAACAGGAAAGGTATTGCACTACGCAGTTCATGTGCAAAAGTGGGTTTATTTTCAAATGAAAAATTATTCATAGAAAAAACATGACAATTAGCAGGTGGCAAATTTGATTTCACTGTTTTCATCAATCACAAATATCAATCAATTTAGCAAAAAGTCTAATATAATAACGTTAGTGTCATTGAACTGCAAATATTCTATAAATAAAACTTCAGTCTATAAAACTAAACAACATTAATATCTGTGAATAAACCACATCCTGAACCTAGAATGTCATGAAGCACAGCAACTTTTCAAACAGACATATATCACAGTCTCAATATATACACCGGACAGGTCGAGATGACAGCAGTAACAAACATTTAAACGTCTTTACGTTAGCCAAGCTCTCTCCAGCTAGAACCCAACCAGTCCAGCAGCACCTCTCTGGCTTCCTGAAGCGCTCTGTCTGCCTGAACCCAACGGAGACAGACTGGACTCTCTGGAGTTCAGAGCCGAGCACACTGATCCATTCGCCTGAGAGGACTTTGAGCCTTTGGACTGAAGACTGACACTGCTGACTGAACTTCCTGAGCGAGAGCCTCCGCTGGCCTTCTGACGTCTCGAGGGGTCCGAGGACTGTCGGCTCTGCTCCGGGGCCTCAAACTCAAGCGGCTCCTGTAACGTCTGGGAGGCACCACACAAGCTGACTGGAATTAGAGGCACTTCCTGTTGGGAATGAGGCTGGGGAATGTCTTCGGCGCTAAAATGAGGTTCTGAATGGGTCCTTGATTCAGGTTGAGGGATGTCTGCCATCTGTGTGGAGATTAGAGGAATAATAATGTTATAAATTAAAGCTGCAAGCAGCGATGAAAGGGCCCTCGCACCCGGGCTCAAGGCCACCCGTTGGCCTCAGGAAAACAGTGAACAGTGGGCGACATGCATGTGAGTAAATACACTCACTTATACAGGGGAAATATGGCAGTCATTTCAAAGTGCCACACTTCCTGCTGCCAACAGGTGGTGCTTTGACTATAACTGAATATTGCCTTGGCAATATTCATTTATGATTACATTTCTGATTATTATCAATGTTGAAAACAGATGTGCTGCTTAATGTTTGTGGAAACTGTGATTCATGACTGAAATAATTCCATATTTTGTGGAAACAAAATATGATTCTTTTTTATGATCCTTTAATGAATAGAAAGAACAGCATTTATTTGAAATAGAAAACGTCTGTAACATTTGTAATGTCGTTACTGTAACAATTTAATGCATCCTTGCTGAATTTTTACTTAAATATATTAATTTCTTTCAAAAAAAAAAAAAAAGTCTTACTGACACCCAAACTTTGGAATGGTAGAAAAATAAATATTTATTTTTATTAAATCATTTTTGAATGTGTCTTGTTCTCTTATGTCTACTCACAGCTGAACTCTCCCTCCTCTCCTGGTTTCTCTGGTTCTCTCGGCTGAAGTGTGTCCTCTCTGTTGAGGAGAGCTGAGGATGCCCAAGAAGCCCGAAATCTGATTGGTCTATTCCAGCCATAGATGCAAACTGGCCCAGCCTAACAGGAATCAAGAAATTCCCAATTAATCACAGCTAAATCTTCAAATATTAAAAATAATAATAATCTGGTGTCAAGACTTCTGAAGAAAAAAAAAGGCACAAAACTTGCATCACTCATTCAGTAGATATATGAAATATCTGCTAACAGATCAGACAGACCCAGCATCTTTCAGCAGGTCTAGGAAGGCGTGGAATTTGTGGAAGGAGGATTCGATGCTTTCCAGCACATGTTCATCCTCTAGAACAGAGGCGTTGAGATGGGCTTCAGACAGGGATTGATTCAGACTGCGCAACCGCTCGTTCTCCAATTCCAGCTACAGGAAGAGACATGTTAACATTACTTTCTGAAATCTTACTATTCATTTTTCCAACAGAATAACTGGGAATTCGTGTACCTCCACCAGACGAGAGTTGGTTTTCAGTCTGGTGTTCCTCTCCTCTGCCAGCCTCAGCCGACACTCTTCTAGCTCCACCTGTGGGTGAGTGGAGGAAGTGCACCACATTAGCCTTTCTGAATACAGTGGCACCAAATATATGTAACTGTATATTTAAGCCAAACTTAAAAATATAAGAATGTCATTACATTAGATAACAAAAGATCAAAACCAAGCGCCACTGTAGTGTACATATAGGGTGCTTTTGAAAATTCAGCTTTGATCACAGGAATAAATTACATTTTACAATATACTCATAAAAACCGTTACTTTGATTTTTGTTATAATATTTCAGTTTTTACTGTATTTTTGACCAAATAAATGCAGCCATGGTGAACATGAGACTTCTTTTAAAAACATAAAAAACAACAACTTTTGAACAGTAGTATAAATTGGTTATTTTGCATTTTTATTCCAATTTGGAAGTCGTAATAAATAAGGAGAGCAATAAAAAGAAGAAAAAAAAGTTTAATTATTATCATTATTCAGGGCTCTACGCTTGCATTTCTTCACTTGTCCCACACTTTCAGTCTTCAAACTATGAAAGTTAACCATAGAAATAATAACTATTACATGATTACATATTTATGACTAAATCTAAACAGAAGGAAATAAAATGAATAAACCATTTCAATATATATTGCATGGAATTTTTTTTTTTTTTTTAAATTGACGTCCCAGTCATTTCCCACAACACTGAACAATTTAGCTTTGTTTTTATTTGTCTTAAGTTAGTGTATTCATTTCCCAACAGTGTGAGCGAATAGCTTGAGATGAAATATGATATGACTGAAAAATTGAGGAAAAAGAATGTGATGCATGTATGCATGAATAAACAGTCTGAAAAGAGTTTATTTTCTAAAAAGCCAAAAGTGGCCCCTACTGTACACTACTGCTCAAACATTCTGGGAATAATTAAGATTTTTTTTAATGTTTTTGAAAGAAGTCTCTGCTGCTCACCAAGGCTGAACTTATTTGATCATAAACACAGTAAAAACTGTAATAATGTGAAATAATATTACCATTTAAAATAGCTGTTTTCTATTTTAAAGTCCCCCTGTGGTGAAAATCAAGTTTTTAATGTTGTTCATATGTCTCTGTGGTGTTTTTAATATGCTTTAAGACAAACCATGTGCAAATTCATCAGTCAACACCATTGCTGAGTATTTTCTCATTAAAACTGCAGTGAAAAAACATAGTTTGCCTTGCAACTAATCACGTCAATGAGCAGGCGGGCATATCATTAACTATGACCGCTCTGAAGCAGGAGAGTCTCGAGAGAAGCCACGTATATTTTTCTGTTAATATGAAAAATCGTGTAGCCAACATTTAGCAATATAGCTGGTGAATTATGTGTATGATGTATATTACGATGTTATGATGAACTATATGTCTTTCTCCACTGACTCGCGAACGGGAACATTGTTTGTGTAACATTAGCAAAAGATTATTAGCTGTTTGATAATATAGTCAAGCAAAAGGCTAATCATATTAATTACTGTTATGAGTCCGACACTGTAAAAGCGATGCCATTGTGCAGCGTTTACCTCTGCACAATGGTAAATTTGACCGAGTGGATATCTGAGCTTGTGCGAGTGAGTGGAGGCGGGGCTAATTAGCATATTCATAGATTCACATATACTAAATATTTTTAAGAAGAATTTTTTTTTTTTTTTCACAAGAAAACATTTTTAAATATGTCATTTTGGTGATCAAAGATGAGTTTTAAGGGATCAAATTATTGACTATTGACTATATTGACATTTCAGATTATTGTCAATGTTGTTGTAAATTGAACAGTTGCTGCTTAATATTTTTTGGAAAACGTTATACACTACCTTTCAAAAGTTTGAGGTCAGTAATTTTTTTTTTTTTGAAGAAATTATTACTTCACATATTAAATTGATCAAAAGTGACAGTAGACATTTATAATGTTACTATTTCTATTTTATGAGAATGTGTCACTCAATGTTTTCATTATTAATAATGAAAATCATTATTAATCATTATTAATATTTCAGCGTTAATAATAATTGATAACAAATGAGCTAGAAATCAGCATATTAGAATGATTTCTGAAGGATCATGTGACACTGAAGACTGGAGTAAAGATGCTGAAAATTCAGCTTTGATCACAGGAATAAATTACACTTTAACATATATTCAAATAGAGTTTTCACAGTTGTTTGAAACTGTAACAATACTTCACAAAATTTCACTGTATTTTTCATCATATAAATGCAGCCTTCGTGAGCAGAAGAGACTTTCAAAACATTATTTCAAACTATTGACCTTTAATGTATGTCCATGTCACCTCTCTGAATACGCTCCTAACTAAAGTGACATTCTAATTATTTTCCTGTCACTGTGTTACCTGTAATCGGCTGTTTTCGGTCTGCAGTCTTCTGAACTGGTAGCTTGTGATTTTCTCCTGAGGACTCGGTACATGTGCATCATCCACCTCCTCAGACTCTGACTCCGTCTCCACAGTTACCCGCACAGAGGTGGCGTTCTGATGAAGAAAACCATCATGACAACCTCGACGCATTCCACATCAACAGTAACACAACTACAGAGCACAAAATCACGAATCATAAAACAGCCCTTACTTGAAAACTCTGGTCTGTCGCCCCATCAGCCTGTGATGCACCTCTTTACAGATCGACAAAGAGAGACACATTAATGTATCTTATTGACTTGAATGGAAAATCAGATCTTCTGGATGAATTCTGTGAGGTAACTCTTCAGTTCTGAAATCTATCATTGTGCTCACCTCAGTAAGCCCGCCCGTGCAGCAGTGCGCCATGGGACGTATCCCACTGAACCGGGCCGAGGAGGCCTCCACACAGAGCTTACAGATGAGGACCGGCGAGATCCTGCAGAGAATGACAGGAAACAGACTAGTGAAACATACTAAACATCTCACTGCTAGAAAAAAAAAAAGCCAAAACACTGCAAATACCAATTCGATATGAAGCTTTCCCTGCGTTCCTCCTCCTCAACTGCCGTGACTGATCAACAGTGTCTTTAGAAGAAGGGGGTTTAAGCCAAAGATACTGAAACACAACACACTGACAGTATGAGCACAGCACATGTGGTCAATATTCATTACATTTTAATCAAGAAACAACAGATTCATTTAAAATCTAATAATCTAAAACATTAAAGATGCAAAAGTTGTCAGACCTGTGAGTCATGGCTTTTGGTGTTCATGAGAACTTTTTTAAGCACTGACTTCACCACATTATTATCTAAAAGAAAAGGAAAGAGTTGACAAAGTAATGTGAACATGATTTGGAGTTGTTGTCTCAGGCCCTGTTTCCACCTGGTATTAGGATGTGTTTGGGACTTCAGCCGACAAAGATTAAATCCCGTCTGGCTAGAGCGCTTCCCATAATGTTTACACGTTAGGTCAGTAGGTGGAGAGTAGGTGGTCTTTTGTGGCTGTTCGAACACATTCGACCACATGAGCGTCTACACTACGAAAGCAATCCGGTCGAATGCGTTTTCCACTACTTCTGGAAGTGGTCGAAAGTGGACAAGCTCAAAACGTTTTACACCTCGTTTACACCTGTATTTAGCATTATCCACTTGTGATCTGATCAACCAAAATGCATCTTAATACCAGGTGGTAACAGGGCCTCAGAGTGCAAATGCTGATCAAAGATCATTTTGAGATGCCATTAACATTTTATCCATTAGTAATATTAATATTAAAGTCAACATATGACTGCATTCACAACCCATTTTACATGTATCTCAGTTTCCACCAAAATATTAAGCAGTGGGACTGTTTTCAACATTGACAATAATCTGAAGGATCATGTGACACTGAAGACTGCATTAATGATGCTGAAAATTCAGCTTTGCCATCATAAGAAAAAATAACATTTTTAAAAGAATAGCTCACCCCAAAAAAATTATCCCAAGCTTTACTCACCCTCAAGCCACCCTAGGTGTATATGACTATCTTCTTTCAGACGAACACAATCAGAGTTATATTAAATAATATTCTGGCTTTTCCCAGCTTTGTAATGGCATTGAATTGCGTCTGAGTTTTTGAAGCTCCAAAAAGCACATCCATCCATCATAAAAGTAATCCATACAGCTCCAGGGGTTTAATAAAGGCCTTCTGGAGTGAAGCGATGGGTTTTTGTAAGAAAAATATCCTTATTTAAAACTTTATAAACTATAATAACTAACTAATATTTTATAACGTGTTCACGAGAGAGTCGAGTTCTGGTGGAAGGGTGATCTCTGACCTGACGTATGACGTAAATTATGGGATAATTTTTATTTTTGGGTGAACTATTCCTTTAAATATATTCAAATACAAAGCAGTTATTTTAAATTGTAATAATATTTCACGATATTATTGTATTTTTGATCAAATAAATGCAGCCTTGGTGAGCAGAAAACAAAAACAAATCTTCCTGACCCCAAAGTTTTGGATCAGTTACCGATCAGCGGGTTTCTCCTGATGTCAAGCACACAGAGAGTGGAATTGGACTGAAGCATCTGCTCTAGAACTTGAGCTCCTTCATTAGAGATGCCACAGCGCTGCAGGTCCACCGCTAGGGGAATATAAGGTGAAATGTGGGTGTACATGTGCTTGTGAAATATATATGCCTCTGTGTTGAAGAATGAGTTCTCGAACCTTTGACCCACAGGTCCTCTGTAAGCTCACGGGCGAGTGCCATCACTCCTCTGTCTCCGATCAGAATGTTGTCGTTTAGAGTAACTCTGCGCAGTCCGCTCATGGCTTCAAACTCCGCCCTCCTGTAGCGCAGAGTCTCCACCCACGCCGTACTATGCCGCCTCATGGCCTGGTGCTGAACAACAGATGAAACTCATGAATTAGTTTCCAGGAATTTCCAGGAATAAATTATACTAATAAACGTTGACTTGTACCTTTATGATGTTCGCCATATGCTCCGCTCCTTGCCAGGTAATGTTACAGGAAGTGAAATCCACCGTCTTAATCGTTGATGAATATTTCACACTCTGACAAATGACTGAATGACAGAACAATAACAACAAAAATATTTTCTGCATTACTAACAATTCAATTCATATAAACAGAATGTTTATACAACAGTAAGTCATTTAACCATGTATTGCTGTCTTTGGAAGGCTTCTGTCTTTCAAACATATTTTAATTAGATTTTTTATTATTTTAAAATTATTTATTTAATTTTAAATTTGTACGATTTAATTATTAGCTTTTCATTCAACTCAAAATTCACAGTCTGGGAAAGCCTGATGTAATGTAATATTTAATGCACCTTATGTTGATAAAGAATGGAATATTATTTCTTTCTCTTTGTATTTTTATATCAATATGGTACAATATTAAACTATTCAATTCAATGTGATAAACAATCACGTTACTAACGACAACTTTTATCATGTAATTTGGACTCGGTAATGGATTACAATTTGTAAGTAATCTACCAGCTCTGTGAGTGACATAAATCCTGATTTCCTCAAAGCAGTAAATGTCTGACGGGCAGAATCAAAACTTCAACTCACCTTCCAAACCTTGATCTGCGATTGGACAGTGTGCTAAAGAGAGATGCTCCAATGACACACTCTTATCTAAACCCTAAACAGAAATTAGAATGTTATTTGAACTTGTTTTCAAACAATAAATAAAAAAATAAATAATTAAATTAAATATGAAAAAAGGGTACACTATGTAACTTTCTTTGTTTAAAATTAAAAAAAAAAATTAAATGAGTCAATATATCAATCCTTCTTCCAAAATCTTCCATGCGTTACTCGCCCGTGCACGTTATATCCATTAATAGAGAAAGGTTTCTCCATCTACTTTGGAGCGTGTGTGTGGTGTGGGAGTGGCAGAGGTTAATTGTCACAACGAGTGAGAAAGGTTGACATGGAGCAGCTAAATCTCCAACCTCCAGAGAATCACCCATTTTAAAAAAAAAAAAAAAATCACCGAACAGAAGAGAGACAGAGATCGTAATAAAACAAGAATCAACATTAGCTCGGCTTTTCAGAGATGACGAGAACTGAGGGATTTGAAATGTTATAAGTTAGAGCTGCACGATTAATCGTAAAAAGATCGCGATCTCGATTCAAGCACCCACGCGATCCTACTTTATTAATGACAACGATTCTCCCGCGTCTATTAAACCTTTGACAAAAATATACTGGAACGTTCAAATGTGTGTTTGTGCTGCCAGAGCCAGAGAGAGCCGTTTGAATCACACATTAGTTATTTCTGTGTTACAAATATTGACATTATCAGAGAAGTACTGAGATATAAGTTTTAAGTTAGTATTTAAACACCGATGTCTACGATAGCGATCAAAATAGAGCAAACTACCTTTTGAAATGAGCTTGGCACGTCAAATAACAGTTGTATCAATTACATCTAATTCCACTAGGTGGCAACAATTGACTGTTAAAAAATGTATTTGTCATTGAATCGTTCATTCAAAAGATTCATTCAAAAACACTGATTCATCCAGCAATGAAACAAGTATTTATTAATGAGTCATTGAATTCATTCAAAACCAATTTTTAAATAATTCATTCAAACAATTTCCAGCAATTAGAGTCAGCAATTTATATTTTGTCTGAACCTCTAGTAAATTACATGCTATTTCGTTTGGTTGTATATTCAGAATCGTGGGAGAATCGTGATATCTATTTGAAACCAAAAAATCGTGATTCTCGAATCGTGCAGCTCTATTATAAGTGTTGTAAATGATGGAGGTTTTATTACTCAACAGGTGAGTATGGTATTTTATTGAACAGATTAATTGTCATATGTAGCTCTCTAACAGAGTTCACTATAAAGCATTATCTATTGTGAAGCTCATTTCATTATGGATGTTTTTGCGCTGTGCTGGAATTTATTTTCAAGAAAGTACCGTGTCTATTAATGGGTAAAGATACAGTAACTTCTTCAGCTAGTCAGCCTGAGATCCTTTCCATCTAAACTGGTTGTATTTCTAATTATAGTGAATGTTTAATAAGCAGTATGACAATCTCTCTCTCTTTTATTAGTTATGAGGAAAAAAAAAAAAAAAAAAAAATTATCCGCAGTCACACGGAGCCGAAGCACAACCAAAACAATGTTGCAAATAAAAATAAATAAATCAAAAAGTTAGGGCTGGGTGATTTTTCAGATTTTCACAATTAATTTAAATTTAATGTTTTGCCTTGATTTTATTATTTTTAAATCGAGAAATCACGATTTTGAATAAAAATGTTAGCAAACATTATAATTAGACATGCTGACAATACAGCAATGGTAAACATTAAGAGAAGAAAATGATCCGACCACATGATGCCGCGCCTGGTTAACTGCTCTCGTGTGGTGCACATCGCTGGTCTTAAGCGGCTGTTCACTCAGAAATGCGTTGAAAAAAAATGAGACAGTGGCAGTGGAATGGGGAAAAAGCAAAGTTATTAAACATAAGTTGAACTTTTTTTTTAACTTGACCGCCACATTTTTAGAACGCTGTTTCATGAGTGAGACGCTGCAAAAGACACGAGACATGAGTGCAACAGCCAAACATGTCCCCCAAACATAAAAACAATAGGAAAAATAGTGCAATGGAATGCAAAAACCTGTAAAGAACTACTGTATGTTTGATATTTCATGTTTGCATGATGGTGACAGGCTAAAGGTGCTGTTTTCTGTTTTTACAAAGCATTTGCTGTTAATAATAGTCTGTTACTGGTGTTATTTATTTCCATACAAGAAATATTTAGAATTTTTCTTATTTTATATTATTTCTGAGTATATAGGATTTAAGATAAGTTTATACAACATTTGCCTTCAAATTTCATGCATATTTTCTGCAAAAATATTTAACAAATAAGTAATTTGTTTTACATTTACAGCATGTTGATCACTTCAGGTGTGCTGCATTTGGAATAGAACTTTTTTTAACCAGATGGTTAATAAAGAGAATGTTACTTGAATCATATGGTAGTTACGTTTTTAAGTTGACTAGTTAAACAGTAAAAAATCGAAATCGTGAATCAGTCAATCGTTCTGAAAACAAATTTTTCGTTTTGCCATATCGCCCAGTCCTACAAAAAGTAAAAGAACATTAAATAATAATAAAATGGAACAAAAATAAAAAAATAAAAGCGAGTAAATATTTAGCTCCACCTTTGTGAGTGCGGTGAGGTCCCTCTCTCTCAATGGCAAACCGTGCAGATGAAGAGTCTTTAGGCTGCCGGACTCACACAGGCACTTCTGCACAGCCTTGCACAACTGAAGCGTCATATTCTTGGAATGAATCACAGGAGTTTTCTTCTTATTATGAGCCTTGTACGAACCTGAGAAGAAAAAGACACTCAATCGTAACAAGATACACCACACTGAGTTTTGGTGAACCAGGGCAGCTTCCTCAACTAAAACATTTCTATTTAACAAGTTAATTTAGTGTTGGGCTGTACAAAAGTTCTAGATGCCATACTACACATTACATAACGTGCAGTACACTATAACATGATATTTCCAATAGATGTTTTTTGTAACACACACTCATTGAGCATACAGTGTAAGTATATTTTGTGGTTGTCTGTTAACTAACTTTGAGCTCCAGTGCTGGTGAGGTAAGAGCTCTTGATGGCGACATGCTGGAGGTGTTTGTTGATGGCCAGGGCTGACAGTATGGGCATCCAGTCCGCTAGACTGATGGGATCAGGGTTAAAATCAAACATCCCTCGACTCAGGCTGGCCTTCACCGCACGGACAGGAGCTGATCCTTGAGACGCACACACATGATCATAGAAACCTTCAAAGTCCTGAGCGCCTCTCCGACGGATCTGTGCCGGCTCCAGCATCATGCAACCTAAATCAAGATGGAAATGATGGAAAAATGTAAGATCTAGTGTGGTGTCTGGAAGCTGTAGGAATGATTTATGAACTATGGCAATTGTGAGCAAGAGAAAAGCACATTAACAGGAAAGAAAAAAGGATTTTTCTTGAATAAATGTGCACTTGGAGTGAACTTCACATCTTAAAACTTTATCAGTGTTGGGTAAGTTAGTCTAAAAAAGTATTTAGCTACTAATTACATCTTCAACAGCATAATTAATTAGATTACTGTACTAATTTCTCTCGCTCTCTCTAAAAAGTACTGCATTACTTAATACTTTCTAAACCTCAACCAGGTCAACAATACAAGTATAGACATGAAACTGCTCTTTTAATTCTTTCAAATATATAATAGAAAATTGCATAAATTATTCTTAAACTCACCAAAGAATTTAAGGGTATCAGGTTACATTAGAAACAAACATGTTAATATTAGATGTTAAATTTTGATTTTAAATTCACTTTTGTTTTATGTAGAATTGTTCTATACAGTATTTAATGCAATTACATCAGAAGTAACTAGTTAAATTACAGGGGAAAAAAACAAGAGTAATCCCTTACTTTACTTTTTCAAAGGAAAAGTAATTAAATTACAGTAATTGAATACTTAGTAATGTAATTACACCTAACACTGATTAACATACAAACGCCTTACAGGTACAGTAACAAAAAATGTGAGAGTAAAAAAATAATAATGTTGGACTAAATTACAGGAATTAAATGAACGTGTGCAGAACTTCAGGTTACTCCGGTGGGACTTTCAATGTAATACATTTAATGTAAGTCACTTGAAGAATGAATATCAGCTAAATAAAACGGTAAAATCAGCCTGATACAGAAGACTTTTCTCTGTTGACAAGAAAAACATTCTCCTTCACTCTTTAGAACAGACATCGATATACAAACAATCGTCAAAATAGCGTGTCTCTGGCTAATTTGTCCAAGGTATTCCTCAAATCTCTACGTATGATAGGTGTATGTACGTTAATATATGCATGTGTACGTTACCTTCAATAACAAACATGGATTTGTTTTGTCTAAGCTACAGCAAGCGGTTTAAAGCTGATTTGGAGTTTTTCTTTTATGTGTTAGAAGAAGTTAAAGGCTGATTACCTGTTTGTTAGTGCCGTTGTCGTGGTTTCCACTCCAGAGACTGATAACTAACCCACCCAGTCCCAGCGTGTCAAAACAAACCGCGGCGGTTTGAAAGCGCAGCCGCGTCTCATTCTGCGCGTGAAACTCCTTCTGCGCCTCTGCGCTCAACGCCACCTGCTGGCCGGAGTTACAACAGTGGCGCTTAAAGGGGCCATGTCAGGAAAACAGGACTGTCCCTGCAAAAATTAGTTATTCAGAAATCATGGTTTTGACATAAGAACAATAAGTGTTACCAGTACTGATGTAAAAAAAAGCGAATGCAGATGGTAATGTACACATAAATTATGACTGTTTGGTGTGCAAGAAATCTTGATTAATATTATAATTAAACATCAGGGAATAATATAGCCTAAAAAATTCAATATTTTATTTCATTTATTTTACTTTTTTTTATTATTATTCTATGGAAACACTTTCTTGAGGGAATTGCAATTAAAATTATTTGATTATTGATCAACAAAAAAACCTATAGTTACAATAACTATAATAATTATAATAATTACTTTATTTTATTTTTATTTATTTAGTTTGGTTTTATTTTATTTTATTGAAAGGGAATAGCAATTAAAATCATTTGATTATTGATCAACAAAAAACATCTATAATAATTACAATAACTATAATAATTATAATAATTATTCTTTTTTTTTCTTTATTTTATTTTGTTTTATTTTATTATATTTTGTTTTATTTTAGTTTAGTTTAGTTAACAACCCGAATTCCGGAAATGTTGGGACGTTTTTTAAATTTGAAAAAAATGAAAACTAAAAGACTTTCAAATCACATGAGCCAATATTTTATTCACAATAGAACATAGATAACATAACAAATGTTTGCAAATCTCATCATCTACAATGCGTAACACCATCAAAAGATTCAGAGAAACTGGAGAAATCTCTGTGCATAAGGGACAAGGCCGAAGACCTTTATTGGATGCCTGTGGTCTTCGGGCCCTCAGACGACACTGCATCACTCATCGGCATGATTGTGTCAATGACATTACTAAATAAGCCCAGGAATACTTCCAGAAACCACTGTCGGTAAACACAATCCGCCGTGCCATCTGCAGATGCCAACTAAAGCTCTATCATGCAAAAAGGAAGCCATATGAACATGGTCCAGAAGCCCCGTCGTGTCCTGTGGGCCAAGGCTCATTTAAAATGGACTGTTTCAAAGTGGAAAAGTGTTATATGGTCAGACGAGTCCAAATTTGACATTCTTGTTGGAAATCACAGACGTCCTCCAGGTTAAAGAGGAGGGAGACCTTCTAGCATGTTATCAGCGTTCAGTTCAAAAGCCAGCATCTCTGATGGTATGGGGGTGCATAAGTGCATATGGCAGCTTGCATGTTTTGGAAGGCACTATGAATGCTGAAAGGTATATAAAGGTTTCCAAATGACGTCTGTTTCAGGGAAGGCCTTGTGTATTTCAGCAGGACAATACAAAACCGGGTGCTGAATTGGCCTGCCTGCAGTCCAGATCTTTCACCTATAGAGAAAAATACGTCAAAGACGACCACAAACTCTTCAGCAGCTGGAAACCTTTATCAGGCAAGAATGGGACCAAATTCAACACCACAACTCCAGAAACTCATAACCTCGATGCCCAGACATCTTCAAACTGTTTTGAAAAGAAGAGGAGATGTTACACCATGGTAAACATGCCCCTGTCCCAACTATTTTGAGACCTGTAACAGGCATACAATTTGAAATGAGCTCATTTTGTGCATAAAATTGTAAAATATCTCAGTTTAAACATTTGTTATGTTATCTATGTTCTATTCTGAATAAAATATAAGCTCATGTGATTTGAAAGTCTTTTAGTTTTCATTTTATTCAAATTTTATTCAAATGTCCCAACTTTTCCGGAATTCGGGTTGTATTTTATTGAAAGGGAATACCAATTAAAATCAGTTGATTATTGATCAACAAAAAAACTACTATAATAATTAGAATAACTATAATAATTAATTTATTTTATTTTATTATTTTATTTTATGGAAAGACTTTCTTGAGGGAATAGCAATTAAAAACAGTTCTGTAATTTAATTTATTTTAATTTAATTTATTGTTTTATTTTAATTTAATATTTATTTTATTTTATGACTTTCTTGAGGGAATAGTGATTAAAAGCACTTGATTTTTGATCAAGAAAAGAAACTCCTTCACGGTTTCAGATCTCGGTGGGAATGTGTTGATTTAAAAGCATGGAAATAAGATGTCGTATTCCTGACTCTCTCCATGCATTCTGATTCCCTTCACTTTTACTTGGAAAGTAGTTGCAAATGTTGTCCTCGCTTATTTTGAATACAGCCGGCAAAAAGGACAAAGTTTTGCTTAAATCCAGATCTTTCTGTGTAGAAACTCTCTTAATTGTGTCCAGCATGCTTTGACCTTTCAGTGTTTCCACGCAAATAGGAGTTTTTCGTTTGAAATATGATAATAATCTCAGAATCAGAGACAATTCTTCCCTCTCTGCTCCTGGAAAAGCCCCGGCTCTGTGTCATTTACACTCATATTACCACATGCTGGATGTGAGTTGGCTCAGTTTACATTTAAACATAATCTATGTTAGAATAGAAATTAGGTTTCATCATAAAATCCATGATTGGATTATGTCTCTCGGTAATGCAAACTGAAATGATCTTACTGGCATAAATCAATGAAAAATATACAAGTAAAATAATATAAAAAAAAAAGACATTGAACTTAATCAGATCAGAAAGAAACAATGCAAAGAACTAAATTCTGAATTTATGCTATAAAAATTCTTTAGAATTATTTATGTTAAGCACAACCAGTGCATTCATTATCTACCAAATCAATCTGACTTTAAATGTACACTCCAGTTCATTTATGATGTTATACCTTATATTTCTTTTATTTATTGTTTTATTATTTAGCTGTTGGATAACAAGTGAACACAATATACTGGTATATTTTCATAGTCAACTGTATAATGAAGGAGAATTGTAACTCAAAGGCTGAACTGTGTTCTCAGGACAAGAGTGTTTTTCATAAATGTCAGGGCCGACATCAGTCATATTTGTATTGGGGCAAGTTGTCACATGTATATTACATGAGCTTTCAATTTATTTTTTTGTATGTCGCTTTTCACAACACGTTTCACATTCAAAGCAGCTTCACTGAGATGATTCAATGTCAATAGCTTCACAGAAAATATGCTTTGTTATCCAGTGAGCAAACCAAAGGTGACTGTGATGCAATTTATTAATTTCAATATTTGTTGACCCAAACAATGGTTTGACATTATGTATGATTATTCAAAACAATTTCCGATCCTTCAGAAATCTTTCTAACATTCTGATTTGGAGCTCAATTATTATTGTACTCAATTATTAATAATGGTTTGTTTTATTATCAATGTAGAAACCAGTTTTTACTGGGAAAAAAATAAATATTTCTTGAGCATCAAATCATACAATAAATTGAAATATATTTTAAATTGTAATAATATAGAAATAATATTTCACTATATTAATGTTTTTACTTTGTTTTTTATCAAATACTGTCCTAGCGAGCATAAGACTTATTTAACATTAAAAATATATAATATAATATAATATAATATGATTAGAGCTGTCAAAGCGATTATTAGCAAATTATTTGCAACATAAAAGTGTGTGTGTGTATATATATGTGTGTGTGTGTGTGTGTGTGTGTGTATATATGTGTGTGTATGTGTGTATATACACACATATTATATATTTACAAACATTTGTTAAATGCGATTAATCGCTTTGACACCACTAATTAATTTATATACAGTATTTTATCAAATACATGAAACTTATTTAACATTAAAAATAATATATTATATAATATAATATAATTAGAGCTAGATAATTAATTGCGATTAACTGCATCTAACATAAACATTTGTGTGTATGTATATATATATATATTTATGTGTGTCTGTATGTGTATATATTTACGTGTGTCTATACACATATTATTATAAACGTTTGTTAAATGCGATTAATCGCGATTAACTGCATCTAACATAAAAGTGTGTGTGTGTATATATATATATTTATGTGTGTGTGTATACACACACGCACTTTTATGTTAGATGCAGTTAAATGCGATTAATCGCATTTAACAAACGCTTGTAAATATATAATATGTGTGTATACATACACACACACACACACACACACACATTATATATTTACAAACGTTTGTTAAATGAGATTAATCGCGATTAATGGCGATGAATTAATTTGACAGCACTAAATATAATATAATTCATTTTATATATTTTTTATCAAACACAGTCCTAGTGAGCATGAGACTTTAACGTTAAAAAATAATATAATATAATATAATATAATATGCTGTCAAAGTGATTAATTGCGATTAAGTGTGTGTGTTGGGAGGGGGTACATTTATGTGTGTGTGTGTGTGTGTATGTATGTATACACACATATTATATATTTACAACCATTTGTTAGATGCAATTAATGGCGATTAATCGATCTGACAGCACTAAATATAATATAATTAATTTTGTATTTTTAAAAATCTTTACATATGATTCTTATGCACCAAACATCACAATGAAGTGGTGAAAACACGTATTTATTTATTTATTTACTTTCTTACTTACTTATTAATTCATTCTAGATTCTAGATTTGAAGAGATTACCTGGAAAGTACGGTGGCATACTACTTCCCTATTGGAGCAGGTGATGGGTGTCGGGATGCCCCACCCTGTGTGATGGACAGCAGCACAGATGTCCTTCATCATCACTGTCACGAGGAGGGAAGCAGAAGTCAGTTCGCGCGCACGTTCCTCTGAGCGCGTTATGTAGCTGTCGCGTGCGTGTCCAGCTCTGCCTTCATTCCTTCACCAGGACTGATAAAAGAGCACTTCTGCTGCCATTGGACATCCCGACACAAGTTCTGCTAAACAGCTGGAGATTATGTTCAGTGGACTTTTAAAGGAGGAGCCCATTCATGAACTCTCAGACTGTGGTGTGGAGCAAAGGAGAACAAAATACATCTAATCAAAGCTGAACTAGTGTGCTGAAGATCGAGGCTCTGGGGGAGAATCATGGCTGGATGCTGCATGTCTGCGGAGGAGAAGGAACGGCAGAGGATAAATCAGGAGATTGACAAACAACTGAGGAAAGACAAGAAAGACTCCCGGAGAGAACTCAAGCTACTGCTGCTGGGTGAGACGCGCGCTTCGTGTACTGTCTGAAAAATGTGAAAAAGATGCTATGACCCTTTACTAATAGATATTTACTCTGGTTACTCTGCTAGGACACCTGTGTGAACGTGAGGGGAGATTTGAGAGAAAAGTGTGCTTATTTGTACTGAATGTAGTGTAGCTACTTCAAACCTGAGAAGTCTATTACGCTTTTAAACGGCACTTTATATAATGTCAAATGAAAAGTTTTACTTTAAAGTACATTTTAAATAATCGTGTTTTAATAATTTTTTGTTGTGCTTTGCTTTAAAGAAAGTGTTATTCAATATTACATCGAAAGTTAAATTAAATGAACTAAACTGCAACTTCACGGGAGATTTGTGAAAAAGAAGTGCAATTAATTGTACTGAATGTGCACTTGTAGTGTACTTCAAACCTGGGAATTATATTTTAATATAATAATATAAATAATATAATATAAATCTACGGAAATAAAAGGCCACTTAAGTCTACCAAGAGTTCACTTTCGTGACTGTGTCTTAACGGACTTAAGTACGCTTTTAAAACGGCACTTTGTTAGCCTAATAATGTCAAATTAAAAGTTTTACTTCTAAGTACATTTTACATCATGTTTTATTAATCTTTTGCTGTGCTTTAAAGAAAGTGTTTTTCAATATTACATTAAGTGTGTTATTCAGTATCACATCAAACGTTAATATATTTTTTAATCAACTAAACTGCAACTTCACGGGAAATTTGTGAAAAAGAAGTGCGCTTAATTGTACTGAATGTGCACTTCAAAACTTGGAAGTATATTTAGAAAACTGTACGTGCTGATAATATAATACTACCGAAATAATAGGCCACTTAAGTATACTTAAAGAGAGTTCACTTTCATGACACGCTTAAGTAGACTTTTAAAAAGTGCACTTTGTGATAATGTCAAATTAAAAGTTTTACTTTTACATTTTAAATCATTGTTTTGTTTTGTTTTTGTTTTTTTTAAATGATCTTTTGCTGTGCTTTAAAGGAAGTGTTATTCAATATTACATTTAAAAAGGTAATATATTTTATATGAAGTAAACGGCAACTTCAGAGATTTGTGGGGAGATTTGTGAAAAAGAAGTGCGCTTAATTGTACTGAATGTGCACTTGTAGTGTACTTCAAATCTAGGAAGCATATTAAAAACACACCAAAACCGTACTTGCAGATAATATAATACTGTCAAAATAAAAGGCCACTTAAGTGTACTTAAAGAGAGTTCACTTTCATGACTGTTTCTTTACACACTTAAGTACACTTTTAATGTTTCAAAGTACATTTTAAATCATTGTTTTTTAATAATCTTCGCTGTGCTTTAAAACAAGTGTTATTCAATATTAGATTTAGTGTGTTATCCAAAATTACATTGAAAGTTAATATATTTTAAATGAACTAAACTGCAACTTCATCATTACAAATGTGTAATTACAAATGCGCAACATACAAGTTTCAATAGAAATGACAGTTATATATATTTTAGTTTACCATAAAAGCTTGTCAGTACATTCAGCAACTATATTTCAAAGACAATATTAGTAATTATGAAATTAAAAATAAAGATGTAGCCTACTTAAGTCCTACAAAAACACTTGTATTTAGCATGAGCTTAAACTATAATACATTTTCATTTAATTGCAAATAACATGTCAGAAAACATTAAATTCTGTTTGCATTTAAGTATATTATTAAGTAGTCTTTTAAAAAGTATGCTAAAGTGCACTTCTTTTTCACAAGGGAATGGATATACTGTAATACATCCACCAAAATGACTGTGACACCACCATTAAAAGTCATTAAGCAAAAATAGCTCAACGATGTTAGAAAAGCTCTAACAGCATTTGTTTGCTGACTGACACGTGGTTTGATGTTTTGGGGGTCTGTGTTTGTCTAGATTTACAGACAGAAATGTATGTGTGGTTTAGCTGCTGTGTCACCGTTTCACACAGCAGTTCCTTGCCACACGGCCACTGTCTCTGTTCTTGCTATGCAAAAGCATGCAAAGCAGAACCTGCAGTGAACTCTAAATAAACTTTCCTGAACAGCACTCCCTCCCTCAACAGCCTTGAGCACACAGCGGACTTCTGCCTCAACTCATATCCAAAGTCACTATCTCATGGAGAAATGGCTTTTGTGCTTTGTCATTTTAATTTGTAACAGTGGTTCATACGCACCTGTGCAGAGTGTGTGAAGTGAATCAGTCTCCCAGTAGATTCATTATTACACTGATCGCATTAAGAGCTCGACCCTTGAGACAGAGCGAACAGAAAGGTCAACATAAGCATTACATTTACAATGCACTCTTTTAACTGTGAGCAATGAATTTTCTTGAAATGTCAAACATGAGTCTATTGTATGACGATGTGTTTTATAATATGTAAAACAAAACATTTGCATTTCCTGTGTGTTTTGTGTACAAAAATTCAAGTAGTTTCAGGTGTGACCAGTACAATTAATATATATTATATTATATAATATTATAAACATATTTTATTAGAAAGGCTTTGATCTTGACAGTACAGTATTATAAAACACGTTCTGTGTGACAGATATTGTCATTAACAGATACTACTTTTACAAAAAAAGGAGATTTAACAGTACACTTTAAAGGTATGCTCACTAAGGCTGCATTTATTTGATTGAAAATATGGTAAAAATGGTAATATTGTGAAATATTATTACAATTTAAAGTAAACTGTTTTTTTTTTTTTATGTGAATATATGTTAAAATGTAATTTATTCCTGTGATCAAAGCTGAATTTTCAGCATCATTACTCCAGTCTTCAGTATCACATGATCCTTCAGAAATCATTCTAATATGATGATTTGCTGATCAGCTATTATTAATTATTATTGGTACTCAATTATTAATAATAGTTCTTATTATTATCAATGTTCAAACCAGGTTTTGCTGTTTAATATTTTTGTGGAAACTGTAATACATATTTTTTG
Organism: Hypophthalmichthys molitrix; assembly: GCA_037950675.1. Classification (NCBI taxonomy): domain Eukaryota; kingdom Metazoa; phylum Chordata; class Actinopteri; order Cypriniformes; family Xenocyprididae; genus Hypophthalmichthys; species Hypophthalmichthys molitrix. The sequence goes on from CM075499.1 coordinate 29,377,405, forward strand.
ATGAATAGAGAGTTCAAAAGAACAGCATTTATTTGATATAGAAATCTTTTGTTATATAAATGTTGTAATACATCAATTTATTGCATCCTTGTTGAATACAAGTATTCATTTCTTTCTTTTTTTATCTTACTTACCCCAAACTTTTATCATGGTTTTTAGAAAAATATTAAGCAGCAAAAACTGTAAGAAAATTGTCATAATATTTTACAATATTACTGTTTTTTTATGTCTTGGTGAGACATATTTTAAAAAACATATATTTTTACAATTATTTTATATACAATTTCTACATGTGAAAGTGAACAACATAACTTTTGACATATTTGTCTGTGGCTTTTATGTAACACATATGTTTACTTATTATTACAATCAAGGTTTCAAAAACAATCTTTAATCACCTAAATTGTAAACCTCCTATAGAGATCATAGTGAAATGCACTTCTGTGCTTTTCAATTGAACATTATTATGCATTATACATTATTATGCATTATACATTATTATTATTAAAGCCGATAAACTTCAGGTCAGGACTCTCGGTTTCGGAGTGAACTCATTCAAATCTGGTCATTTTCATTTGTGTAAAGTATCGCAATGTCACTAGGACTTTCTTGAGATGCTAATTCATGCAAAGTGGAGAATGGTTGAATGGAGAATGGCCACAGAAGAAATTTTCATTTCAAATTTTAAATCCCATCAGCAGAACACAAAATAAACTTTTTGAACTGATTGCGAGTGAACTGAGGAAATCCAGCAGCCAGACATAAATATTTCTTGCCAGCCAAATTTGTATTATTTCGTTAGATTTGCTTAATGGCAAAAATGTAATAATAATTAAAAAAAAAACATAAAAAATATTGCTTAATGTCTGATGGTAATTTTTAAGATAAAATTCATTAAAAGACATAAAAGTATCTGAGGTTTTCTTCAGTTGCAGAATGTTTAAATTTCTTTTATTTGATTGTAATGTATTGTAATTTAAAATTATAAATTTAATTGTGGTTAATTTATTAATTGGCAAGGACGGTTTTAACTCACATTTGGATGCAAATGGACCATATGTACGGTTATTTCCTGGTTTTCATTAAGCCAGCTTGGGCATTTCCAGTAAACTGTTGTCCAGTGTGCAATTATCAAACTTGCCTAATTTGCCAGTAAACCAGTTTTATTGATTGCAAAAAAAGACGAAGCTAATGGGAACGTTTGAATATGAATAAGAAACACAGTGTGTGTAATTAGACACGCACACACCACATTTTTTCAGCACTATGTTATTTTTAATGTGATAACCACAAACATTATTTGTTCATTCTTCTGAGATTGTCCCCGTTTGTAAAACCGAACGATTTAAGATGTAGGAAATCCAACATTTGATAGAAACACTTTTATTTAAAAATAAAAAAGATATTAATTATAATCAGCAGATGGTGGCAGAGGACCATTTATTTGTGCATATATTAGCCAATTCATTTCGCTTTAAAATTACTAGGTTTAAAAATACATTTTGTCAAGGTGAAGTATGAAGTACTCATAAAATCTCATGGAAAACAATAACTTTTCTTGTGAATGAATTACACAGAAAGCGAGCACCGCGCTCTCCCTTTATAATCACAGAAGCTGTCAGTCAGTGCAACACAACCTCAATGATTTTGGCACACTTGTGAAAACTCACATTTTATTCAATGAATTTAACTAAAGTGCACAATAAATCTTTAATTTACAGTGTGTTGACGCTTTTGTCACACAAAAGTGTGAAAACTGATGGTCGAATTGAATTTTGCAGAGGAGGAACACTGAGACATGTCTTTATTTATTTACTTTATGTCGTCTTACGTTTGAATGACTTAATTAATGCTAGGCCTGACTATTTTAAGTGACTATATTCTGATTATAAACTAAGTATTACACTATTGATGCTCGACACACCAACAAATTACATTTCACGGGAAGTTTTCCAGCTGGCTTATATTATTGCGGAAGTTTTTAAGAATGCTCCGTGCATATAGTCCATTCAAAACGAGCATTTTAATGTGCATGAAGCTTGAATAAGTACAGTATGTATGCATTATCATTGATGATATACTAATTTACTTTGTAATTTACCATACACTCTCAGAACACGTTCCCATTGGTCAGAGAAACAAATAGCCACGCCCCAAACTCACACCATTGGTTGAGCCAGTTTTGCTGTCTATTATGCATGTGTTTATCATGCATTATTTAGCATGCATTATCGTTATACTGTTATAGTTTTTGTTAATGTTTTGAATTCAATTTTATTTTTTTATTTTCTGTTTTCACTTTAATTTTAGTTAAAGTTTTAGTAATTTTATAGGTTTTCGGCCATAAGTTTCTGTTAAATGGCTGGTAAATTCAAGAATGTATTTTTTTGAAGAAAAATGTGTAATGAAGCTGGTGAAACTGAGAGAAATATGAACTCTGAATGAGCCGTAGAATGAGAGTGATCACTGAGCTTTATGTAATGCATCTAAGTACAGTCTGATTGAGGCACTCATTACACTGCGGCAGTAACACAAACGTTAGCCGTCCAGAACTTCTCTCAGACAGCTGTAAAAGTGTCAAACATCAGGGGCCAGCAGTCTGGTGTACACTTCCAGTAGAAAACACACCTTATTCATTTATATCATGCCTCATTGTCAGACTGCAGAAAGCATTCATGCATGTTCCAGAAGTATGCGGGTATAAGGCATTACCTTGAGAATGAATGCTCTGCTGAGTGTCTTTGTCTTTTAAGTCAGTAAATCACCCCAAGAAGTCTCGGTTTACCCTAAATCTGACCTGGGAATATACACTGTATATTTCGAGTCTTTATTCAGTCGAACCACAATGCCGCAGCTCTCAAAAATCAAATATTATTTGTGAGTGTCTAGTGAAGTCTGCTTTAACACATGAAGTATGCTTGAAGAATGGCTTTAGTGTGGAGACTCTCACTGCACTCAGAGACTGTTTATTGGACGAGGGCAAGACAGATATTCTGCCACACGGCACTTTAAACAAAACTCTCTGAAACACATACACCCCAAATCTTTTTTCTCTCCTCCGTCTCTATCTTTCACTGTCTGTTCTGTCTGCTGGGTGAAACAACTGCAATTTGTTCATTATTATTTTCCTCAAATATATATACTGACATTTCATATTTGACATTTTGAACTCTGTGATTATTTAGAAGAAAAAAAGAAACTAAAGTTCAGGTATTTTCCTTCTTGGTTTGTTGGTTTACAATTGAGCTTGAATTAAAAAAATGTTTTTAATCTCAATTGAATCACCATTTTGCAGTTAATGTAAAGGGATCATATTATGGTTTTTTTCCATGTTCATCTTTCTTTAGTGTGGAATGTTGCTGTTTGAGCATGAAAAAGCTCTGCAAAGTCCCTCCAGCGGGAGTTCTTTCTCTATATCAGTGTGAGTGTTTCTGAACTCCCTGAAACTCCCATTGTAGTCTTGAGTTTTCTTCCAGGAACGAACACATCACAATATTCCTCATTTAAATAATTCATACGCAGAATAAAGTGCCGAGGCCTGGTTGAGTTAGTTAGTAGTGTGTTGAAACTGGCGGTTATGGTAAGGGGCGGGACATTTCCCAAACACGCTCGAATCGCTTGACCAAGCACAACACACAGGTCCAGCCGACCAATCAGAGAACATTGTGCTTTTCAGAAGGAGGGGCTTCATAGAGACAGGAACTAAACAGAGCGTTGTCCCTGGGGCTGCGTTTAACTCCACTTTTAGACATACACTTGCAAACTTCTCTAAACACTTCCCTTGGAATCCCCACCACCATTTTGAAGTGTGTTCAACTTCGTCAAGTGGGCGAAGGAAGTGTATTTGGACAGACCTTTGACACCTCAAATTTGACAGAGGGAGCGAGTCGACTCAATATGTACACTTAGGGCAGATCCATAGACCACAATGCATCACAATTGTGATGCCTCAGCAGATCATGCTTAATTTACCCCAACCCCACACAACTCTAGTGAATGATATTGTTATTTTGACATTTAACCACATAATATTTGTAGCTGCCTTTAGCTGCCTGTTTTTTTACACAGTTATAGTTTATTGTATTGTGTAATTAGTGTAATCTTTTATATTTTCTCCAACAGCCCAAACATACATACAGGACTATAGAATGGTGCATAAAACACATTCATAAGGGAAAAAAACTGTAAATAATAAATCAGCTCCATAGTGGATTCCAAGTGATCAAGGGCTTAAGCCCTGAGTACACTTCGTATTTTATGCGCACAGTCGAACGCACAGCCATGGAAAGTACACTTCATTTGACTCATATGCATACACAGGCGTTCGACGCATACGCAGTTTTAAGCAATCTCTCGCCAACCCATGTAAACATCTTTGTATTCTTTCATGCTAGAGTTGTACAAATGAGGGTACTTTCTTACCTCTTCACACAATCTCTCGTCTATGTAGGCCTCCATTGTCACTGTAGCTTGCATGCGTTCCGGTCTGTTCTGTTTATGCAGTTTTCGTTGACTATCATGTGAATCGATGCCCCCAGGGATAAACTAATTACTGCTAAAATCTTTTAAATGCACGTGTGACCTGCACGTACAAAGGATACAAAAAAACGGCGGTGCGCGTACAGTATGCGCATACTATTCTGATGACGAAATTCATGTCACACGCACTGTATGCTGACCCTTGTATATGTGTAAAAAGTGAAGTATACTTTGGGATTTAGGGCGTTCCATTTAAACACATTGCAAGGGTTCCACCAGTAGTGGGCACTCATGCAACATAAGCAATGACGTATATCTGAGTGAATGAGACAGAGGGAAGTTAGTGAGGAAAGGGCATAAAAATGCAAGTAGGAGCCGTTTATACAACACCGTTTTCAACTAAAAACAGAAAACTTGCGTTTTGGACATTCATTTACACGACAATTGCATTTTGGGGGACTAAAAATGTAAACTTTCGAAAATGGGTTTCAAAGTGTACGTTTTTGAAAATAATACTTTTATTGTCTCTGTGTTAACTACAAAAACACAAGTTTGTGAAAATGGTGACAGCATGCACAAGAGTATTACATGTTTAGTCTAGGCATGTGCATTTGGAGCGAGTGCTCTGTAAAAGATTACGTACAGTATCTTTTCATGTGACAACACTGAATGTGACAACACTGAAGAAATGACACTTTGCTACAATGTAAAGTAGTGAGAGTACAGCTTGTATAACAGTGTAAATTTGCTGTCCCCTTAAAATAACTCAACACACAGTCATTAATGTCTAAACCACTGGCCACAAAAGTGAGTACACCCCTAAGTGAAAATGTCCAAATTGGGCCCAAAGTGTCAATATTTTGTGTGGCCACCATTATTTTCCAGTACTGCCTTAACCCTCTTGAGCATGGAGTTCACCAGAGCTTCACAGGTTGCCACTGGAGTCCTCTTCCACTCCTCCATGACGACATCACGGAGCTGGTGGATGTTAGAGACCTTGCGCTCCTCCACCTTCCGTTTGAGGATGCCCCACAGATGCTCAATAGGGTTTAGGTCTGGAGACATTCTTTAGCAAGGCAGTGGTCGTCTTGGAGGTGCGTTTGGGGTCGTTATCATGTTGGAATACTGCCCTGCGGCCCAGTCTCCATAGGGAGGGGATCATGCTCTGCTTCAGTATGTCACAGTACATGTTGGCATTCATGTTTCCCTCAATGAACTGTAGCTCCCCAGTGCCGGCAGCACTCATGCAGCCCCAGACCATGACACTCCCACCACCATGCTTGACTGTAGGTAAGACACACTTGTCTTTGTACTCCTCACCTGGTTGCTGCGACACACGCTTGACACCATCTGGACCAAATAAGTTTATCTTGGTCTCATCAGACCACAGGACATGGTTCCAGTAATCCATGTCCTTAGTCTACTTGTCTTCAGCAAACTATTTGCGGGCTTTCTTGTGCATCATCTTTAGAAGAGGCTTCCTTCTGGGACGACAGCCATGCAGACCAATTTGATGCAGTGTGCGGCGTATGATCTGAGCACTGACAGGCTGACCCCCCACCTCTTCAACCTCTGCTACAATGCTGGCAGCACTCATACGTCTATTTCCCAAACACAACCTCTGGATATGACACTGAGCATGTGCACTCAACTTCTTTGGTCGACCATGGCAAGGCCTGTTCTGAGTGGAAAAGATATAATAAAATATTTACAAAAATGTGAGGGGTGTACTCACTTGTGTGAGATACTGTATGTGCGCAGGCACGTAGTCTTTCTTTACAAAGTGACATCGCGAACTACTGGCCTGGCATGAATAATACAGCGGTTTTAGTCATTTTTCACAGATCTGTGTCAACGGGGATACTATGCGCATACTATTTTGATGACGAAATTCATGTCACACGCACTGTATGCTGACCCTTGTATATGTGTAAAAAGTGAAGTATACTTTGGGATTTAGGGCGTTCCATTTAAACACATTGCAAGGGTTCCACCAGTAGTGGGCACTCATGCAACATAAGCAATGACGTATATCTGAGTGAATGAGACAGAGGGAAGTTAGTGAGGAAAGGGCATAAAAATGCAAGTAGGAGCCGTTTACACAACACCGTTTTCAACTAAAAACAGAAAACTTGCGTTTTGGACATTCATTTACACGACAATTGCATTTTGGGGGACTAAAAATGTAAACTTTCGAAAATGGGTTTCAAAGTGTACGTTTTTGAAAATAATACTTTTATTGTCTCTGTGTTAACTACAAAAACACAAGTTTGTGAAAATGGTGACAGCATGCACAAGAGTATTACATGTTTAGTCTAGGCATGTGCATTTGGAGCGAGTGCTCTGTAAAAGATTACGTACAGTATCTTTTCATGTGACAACACTGAATGTGACAACACTGAAGAAATGACACTTTGCTACAATGTAAAGTAGTGAGAGTACAGCTTGTATAACAGTGTAAATTTGCTGTCCCCTTAAAATAACTCAACACACAGCCATTAATGTCTAAACCACTGGCCACAAAAGTGAGTACACCCCTAAGTGAAAATGTCCAAATTGGGTCCAAAGTGTCAATATTTTGTGTGGCCACCATTATTTTCCAGCACTGCCTTAACCCTCTTGGGCATGGAGTTCACCAGAGCTTCACAGGTTGCCACTGGAGTCCTCTTCCACTCCTCCATGACGACATCACGGAGCTGGTGGATGTTAGAGACCTTGCGCTCCTCCACCTTCCGTTTGAGGATGCCCCACAGATGCTCAATAGGGTTTAGGTCTGGAGACATTCTTTAGCAAGGCAGTGGTCGTCTTGGAGGTGCGTTTGGGGTCGTTATCATGTTGGAATACTGCCCTGCGGCCCAGTCTCCATAGGGAGGGGATCATGCTCTGCTTCAGTATGTCACAGTACATGTTGGCATTCATGTTTCCCTCAATGAACTGTAGCTCCCTAGTGCCGGCAGCACTCATGCAGCCCCAGACCATGACACTCCCACCACCATGCTTGACTGTAGGTAAGACACACTTGTCTTTGTACTCCTCACCTGGTTGCTGCGACACACGCTTGACACCATCTGGACCAAATAAGTTTATCTTGGTCTCATCAGACCACAGGACATGGTTCCAGTAATCCATGTCCTTAGTCTACTTGTCTTCAGCAAACTATTTGCGGGCTTTCTTGTGCATCATCTTTAGAAGAGGCTTCCTTCTGGGACGACAGCCATGCAGACCAATTTGATGCAGTGTGCGGCGTATGATCTGAGCACTGACAGGCTGACCCCCCACCTCTTCAACCTCTGCTACAATGCTGGCAGCACTCATACGTCTATTTCCCAAACACAACCTCTGGATATGACACTGAGCATGTGCACTCAACTTCTTTGGTCGACCATGGCAAGGCCTGTTCTGAGTGGAAAAGATATAATAAAATATTTACAAAAATGTGAGGGGTGTACTCACTTGTGTGAGATACTGTATGTGCGCAGGCACGTAGTCTTTCTTTACAAAGTGACATCGCGAACTACTGGCCTGGCATGAATAATACAGCGGTTTTAGTCATTTTTCACAGATCTGTGTCAACGGGGAACATTTTGATAATGTTGTCATCTATACAAAAAAAACATTTTTGTTCATCATTGTCGTGTAAACGTACCCTAAAACACAGCCTGGGAACAGAGGTGCTGCATTAATTTGACAAATATGTGAAAAATGTGTTTTCTGAACATTCAAGGACAACCTATTCTAGTTAACCCCAAACACAAAATGAAGACATAATGGGTCCTTTTTAAATCTAGACTTTGTAATTTCACCAAACAGACTTGCAGAACACACCCCGATCTTCCACTGGTTGGAAAAACAAACAGCCACACCCCCAACTCACACCATTGGTTGAGCCAGTGTTGCTGTGTCTGGCTGGTTGGGAGTTTATCATGCATTATTTAGCATGTATTATCATTGATATACTGTTATAGTTTTTGTTAATTTTTTAAATTTGATTTTATTTTTATATTTTCTGCTTTCACTTTAATTTTAGTTAAAGTTTTAATCATTTTGTTGTTTGTTTTTGTCGTTTTTATTTGTCATACAGTTTTGATTTTTATTTATTCATTTTAGTTTTTTTAGTTTTAGTTATTTTAGTACTTTAAGTTAAACTAAGTGAAAATGAGAAATGTTGCCTTTGGCTACTAGCTGAAAATTAGTATTTTATTTCACTTAACCTTTATTTCATTTCAAGTTACGATAATGTTTTTTTTTTTTTTTATGGTTTTAGTTTAAGTTAACTAAACTGTGTTTCCTCTCTGTGAAATCAGACAATTTGAAATGATCCTCAGCCATTTACATCTTACAGCTGTCCTGAACAGAGACACAGCAGCTGGAGAATATAAACACTGCTCTGGCAAGCCGCACATTCAGTCTGTCGAACATAATCATCTCAGTCTTGTCACTACAGTTTCCAAACACTAAACAGATTTACCTTTTGTTAATCTCTGAGGAAAAATATACAAATGAGAAGTGGCCAGATTCACCCAACCATATGTGTTATTAATCAAAGCCACAAAACCCAAGTCATAGTTGTTCTTCATTTATGAAAGTTAAATTATTATAATGGTTTATAATAATGAATGGTTTCTGGAATTGGTATGGCACTTCTGATACTGATATTAGCTATCAACTGATGGTAATCATTTCAAAATGGCCAACATTTTTATATATGTCCAAAAGTTTGAGAGAAAGACCTTCACGCTTACACAAATGTGCAATGGTACTTTCATATATACATATATATGGCGTTTTACCATGGTAGTTTTTCCAAAAACATGGTAATACCATAGCATTTTTTGTTAGTGCAGAAACATAATGATTTATTTGTCTTTTCTCTTTTGTAGGCACAGGTGAGAGTGGCAAGAGTACGTTCATTAAACAGATGCGGATCATTCATGGCTCGGGTTATACTGATGAAGATAAGAAGGGCTTCATTAAGCTCGTCCATCAGAACGTGATCAGCGCCATGCAGTCCATGGTCAGAGCTATGGAGATGCTCAAGATCGCTTATGCTAACTCAGCGAACCAGGTACAGCACACAGACACTAATCTGGAAAGAGGAGATTGAAATTTCTGCTAAATTTAAACTTTCTTGATCAGTTTTTGGTGTGCATTTTCAGAACATCCTGATGTCGACACATCCCAAGTGTTAAATAGCTAGTTCACCCGAAAATTAAAATTCATTTATCAGTCATCATTTACTCACCCTAATGTTGTTCTAAAACTGTATAACTTTCTTTCTTCAGTGGAACAAAAAAAGAAGATAAAAGAAAGTCAACATAAGGGGGTTTCTCACTGGAGGAACCTTTTCATAGTTCCTAGAACTATTGGCTGAAGTGCCCGGATTTTGCCGTGTTCGCACCGCAGGAACTAGGAATGATTTTAGTTCTAGGAACTCCTTTTAAGGGAACTAAATTAGCTACTTCAGAGTAGGGTCTAAACCAGCACTATAGGAACTATCAGTGATGTAAGTGTACGTTGATTGGTCAAACGCACGTCAAACACCAGCACCCGGCATTTTTAAAAAGCCGTGTAAACATATTTACTTCACGAACATGAAAAATAGTGATAACGGCATTTACCTGTTGTCTGCAGCGTTGTTCTTTATAACTCGCAATTCTGACTTTATATCACATAATTCTGACTTTATAACACAATTCTGACTTTATAACACGATTCTGACTTTATATCACATAATTCTGACTTTATAACACAATTCTGACTTTATAACACGCAATTCTGACTTTATATCACATAATTTTGACTTTATAACACAATTCTGACTTTATATCACATAATTCTGACTTTATAACACAATTATGACTTTATAACTCGCAATTCTGAGAAAAAAAGACAGAATTGTGAGATATAAACTTGCAATTACAAGAAAAAAGTCAGAATTGTGAGATAAAAAGTCACAATCACCTTTTTTATTTTTATTTCATGGCAGAAACAAGCTTCCATAAGAATGCAAATCTGGAATGTCATGAGGTTGAGTAAATGATGTCAGAATTGTCTTTTTTTTTTTTTTCCCTAGAAAATGGAACATGGATAAAAACTAAAATATGAATGTACTTATTAAAGCGCCACCTAGTGTTGAACGGATGTGTGCATGTGGGTCGGATCAGACACCATCCTGCCAACTGCCAAATCTTATTGGTTTGCAGTTTTTAAATCTGAAAAATAATGCTCACAATCTTCTCTGTCAGTACCCCTAAAAATCTGTTAATGAAACAAGACAAAATATATGTTTGTATTCAAGATAATTTTTCAACACTCACTATCTGTTATCTAATGCAATTTTGCTTCTCAATATATTTATCTTGATCAATTAATTTTGGTCATTACGTATTTAATAATGTAACGTATTTCATAATCATGCTTTTTATATTCACCTGTTTGTTTCCTTCCAGAAGGTTTTACTTCCTGTTTATATGCTCAGCTCCACTTGAACTCACATTAATTGGCTGTTTTCTGCATTCGGTTTCTTGACCACACACTCTCATTGGTCCCCTGGGGAGTTGGTGCTGAATCCTGATTGGCTGTGCTTGTCTCTACAGGCTCATGCTACATTGATGAATGATATTGAGGTGGATAAGATCATGAGTTTGGACGAGGCCCAAGTGAACGCCATCCGTAGTCTATGGAATGACACTGGGATTCAGGAATGCTATGACCGCCGTCGAGAGTACCAGCTAACTGACTCTGCCAAATAGTCAGTCTTGTAATTGTGAACTAATTAAAACTATAGTCACTGTATGTTTGACATATGTTTGTGATTTGGTCATATATGTTACTGGGAACACTCCAGACACTTGTGAAAAAGAAGTACACTTTGGTATACTTTTTAAAAGAGTACTTATTATACTTTGAAAAAAATATACTGAATGTAATGTTTTCTGACACTGAATTGCAGGCTATTTGCAATTAAGTGAACATGTATTATAGTTGAAATTTATATTAAATGCAAGTTAGGAGTTCTACTTAAGTATTTTAGATGTAATTTTATAATAATTATTACTTCTATTGTCTGTGCTGCTGAATATACAGACAAGCATTTATGGTAAACTAAAATATACTTTAATGTCATTTCTATTGAAACTTGTATGTTATGTATTTAAATATATTTGTTATTACACATTTGTAATGATAAAGTTACATTTTTGGTACAGTTTAGCAATTTAGTACTTTTTAGTACCTTTTATTTCAGGAATATTATATTTTCAGCAAGTATAGTTTGTTTAAAAATATACTTTTAAGATGTGAAGTACACTACACACTAAGTGTACTAAGTACTGTGTATTCAATACCGTTAGCGTACTTCTTTTTCACGAAGGTGTCGTATTAAAAGTGTGATTTCTCTAATTATCTGCATTTCTCTAAATATCCAGCATGTCTGTGAACAAAATGTGTGATATTGTGATGCAAAACTCTCTGTGTGCCACTTTCATGTCCTCACAACAATTGTAAAACCTGTTGTATCACCTCTGGCCATGACTTGACCACAATATTTGTTTCCTTCCGTAACAGCTACCTGAGTGATCTAGATCGGATTTCAGATGCTGCATATGTTCCCACAGAGCAGGATATTCTCAGAGTCAGGGTTCCCACCACAGGAATCATCGAGTATCCGTTCGACCTGGAGAATGTCATCTTCAGGTAACAATCTTAACATGCCACATCGGTGTTTGGTCATGCATCAGCGCACACAGGAAAATTCATTTTGCTGTACATTCAAACTGGATCAAAATCCAGAACACTTTGGCCCTGTTTACACCTGGTATTAAGATGCGTTTTGGTCGATCGGATCACAAGTGGATGACACTAAATACAGGTGTAAACGGTGTGTAAAACATTTTGAGCTTGTCCACTTTCAACCACTTCCAGAGGTAGTCAAAAACACATGCGACCGGATTGCTTCAAACAGCCGCCAACTCTCCACATACTGACCTAATGTGTAAACATTATGGGAAGAGCTCTAGCCAGACGGGATTTAAAGTTTGTCGGCTGAAGACTCAAGTTTGGTTTGAAGATGGAAAAACGTACCAAGCACAATGTTCTCTCACCATTTCTGATTTCTAACACACACTAACTGTGTTCAGCCGGTCTTGTGTCTGTCAGACCAGAAGCTAAAGCTGATGTTCTCCATATGTTTTTCCGTCGTCTCTGGGCGTGTTCATATGTAAATTATGGGAGCTTATTTCGTCCATTAGATTGAAAGACCTGAAAAAGCCCTTAAATTTACCCCCCCAAAGACCCTCCCCTCGAAGAAATCAGGACAGAAGTGGTTGAAAGTGGACAAAAGAGACGGATTAAAACACCAGGTGTAAACGGGAATGTGTCTCCCTCATCTACTTGTGATCCAACCGACCAAAACACATCTTAATACCAGGTGGAAACAGGGCCTTAGTGTGTAATCTGTGTTTAACAGATCGGTTTTTAGTCCTAAAATCCAGAAGAGAATTAGCATTTGAGCCATGGATTCCCTTTGGAATTTCCAATGGGTTTCTAGAATATTGTTTTTTTATTTGTAGTATGATAAGGTCTATGGTTGGGTCAGTAGTCAAGTTTCCATGGATTTTTTGCGCATCAAAATGTTTACCAATAGATGATGGAAATGCTAATTGGTGACAAACTTTCACAAGTGATGACAATCTTTTTTCATTTAACTTTAGCACAAATTCTGTCTGTACTTCACATGTAATGCTGCAAAAAAGTAGTTTTGAAACACTTTTTGTCGAGAGAAAGGGCTTTAACACAAATAAATGTGGTGTCACATGACATGAATTACTCTTGCGCTCATGTCCGTATGTTACTCCCATTAAAGCGGTTTCTCTGTAATGTTCAAGTCATTTTAGGGCAACTTTAAATGTTTTGCAGAATGTAATAGAAACACAATTTTAGTTTTTTCTAAGTGAAAATGGTATTTTAAAAAGCTGGTTTATAACCAGTTAGTTTTGTTCAAATTTGATGGCGTCAACTGCTGTAACAGCTGACTGCAAAGTGTGCCAGATTGTATATAAGATGGCTGTGCTGTGATAAGAATAAGATGGACCTCATACAGTACATCATTCATTCTTATTTTTGTAATTTGGTCAAATATTTTTTAAATGCGTGCATCTTATTGAATCACCAGTTCTAAAATGGAACCCGTTCTCGATTCCCAACCCTACTCGTTACATTATTCCCCCAGGAATAACATTTCCTGTTTTATGTTATGTTTGATCACACCACATGATTTTAATTTGCCGGACAAAAGTTTTTCAAATATTTATAATATAAAAACTGTTCAAAGATCCACAGGGAACCCATGGCCTTCTGTGTTGCCTTGCATATTTATGTAATAACTGAACATCTTTGTCTTTGTCATGTTTAATTGCTCAAATGCACCAGGATGGTGGATGTCGGGGGTCAGAGATCTGAGCGCAGGAAGTGGATTCACTGCTTTGAGAACGTGACCTCCATCATCTTCCTGGTGGCGCTGAGCGAGTACGATCAGGTCCTCGCTGAATGCGACAATGAGGTCAGGTTCACTTTGAGTTTGTCTGGTCTCAGCCCTGTTCTCTCTTCATGCTCATGTCAGTTGACTGGATTTGTTTTTCTGTCTCTTGTGTCCCAGAATCGCATGGAGGAGAGTAAAGCTCTGTTTAAAACCATCATCACTTACCCTTGGTTCCAGCAGTCGTCTGTGATTCTCTTTCTCAATAAGACAGACATCCTGAAGGAGAAGATTGTTTACTCTCATGTGGCCACCTACTTCCCAGAATTCACTGGTGAGTCATTAATAGCAGTTTACCTGTGAGACGAGAGCTGCGTCCGAAATCTCATACTCTAGGAACTTATTTTGAATAAATAGTACGTACTTACTTCATAGTGTGTATGAATGTGTGAATTTTGAATGTAATCCAGTGTAGTGAGAAATCGAGCCCCAATCCCTCCCCCCCCCCCTCCCCAGGAATCGGGTCTCCTTTAGGACACCGGTGGTAATGCCTGATCAAACGTTGTTATCGTGATGTCTTGACTAATTATAACCTATTTAACTATTGTATGATGTTTATTACATTAAGTGCACAAACAACATGCTTGAAATATAAAATGAATGCCTATGTAGTGCATAATGAAACAAACTAGAAACACAAACTAGAAACCTTTATAAGGATTATTGTAACATACTATGTTCTGTAAAAGTAATTTAACATTAATTTTACACAATAATAACAATGTGGTATAGTATGTAATATCACTATATTACAGGAGCTCAGTGAATTCAAGCATGGTACAGTGATAGGTTGCCACCTGTGCAAAAAGTCCATTCGTGAAATTTCCCTTACTACTAAATATTCCACGGTCAACTGTTGGTGGTATCATAACAAAGTGGAAGCAACAACAGCAACTCAGTCATGAAGTGGTAGGCCACGTAAAATCACAGAGCGGGTCAGTGCATGCTGAGGCTCACAGTGCGCACAAGTCGCTACAGCTACAGACCTCCAAACTTTGTGTGGCCTTCAGATTAGCTCAAGAACAGTGTGTAGAGAGCTTCATGGAATGGGTTTCCATGGCCGAGCAGCTGCATCCAAGCCTGACATCACCAAGTGCAATGCAAAGCGTGGGAATCAGTGGTGTAAAGCACACCGCCACTGGACTCTAGAGCAATGGAGACGTGTTCTCTGAAGTGACGAATCACGCTTCTCTGTCTGGCAACCCGATGGACGAGTCTGGGTTTGGGGGTTGCCAGGAGAACGGTACTTGCCTGACTGCATTGTGCCAAGTGTAAAGTTTGGTGGAGGGGGATTATGGTGTGGGGTTGTTTTTCAGGGGTTGGGCTTGGACCCTTAGTTCCAGTAAAAGGAACTCTTAATGCTTCAGCATACCAAGACATTTTTGGACAATTTCATGCTCCCAATTTTGTGGGAACAGTTTGGGGATGTCCTCTTCCTGTTCCGACATGACTGCGCACCAGTGCACAAAGCAAGGTCCATAAAGACATGAGATGAGCGAGTTTGGTGTGGAGGAACTTGACTGGCCTGCACAGAGTCCTGACCTCAACCCGATAGAACACGTTTGGGATGAATTAGAGCGGAGACTGTGAGCCAGGGCTTCTCGCCAACATCACTGCCTGACCTCACAAATACGCTTCTAGAAGAATGGTCAAAAATTCCCATAAACACACAACTAAACCTTGTGGAAAGCCTTCCCAGAAGAGTTGAAGCTGTAATAGCTGCAAAGGGTGGGCCAACTCCATATTAAACCCTACGGATTAAGAATGGGATGTCATTAAAGTTCATGTGCATGTAAAGGCAGGCGTCCAGTGGGATCACTCGGGGTCCTAAAGGTGACCCGATTCCTCACAACACCGGATGTACTACATCCGCCATGTTGTCATTATCATGTGACCCACCAGTGTCAGTTGCATCGCTTCACTGCCAATCATAAATGATAAATTCATTAAAATCAAGTTTCAACAAAGTTGTGCCTAATAATTTACAGCCTGAACTAACCTCAAATTATATATTTTAAAAGACTCCTTAATAATATAATACTGTATAATATATTTTGAAGAGTTGCATTTTTTTAATGAGGATTTGCATGACTTTAGGCCTTTAACCACCTTGATATTTTCAACTTTATGCCACCAAAAAATATAAAAATCTGTTTTAATTCAGAAATAAAAAAATATGCTCATCACAGAAAATGTGTATTCAAGTCCAGTTGCATATGCAAATTGTTTTTTTATTTTTTTTTTTTATGTATTTTTAAACAAATAGATATTTGACCCATCTTTGATGATCTTTGACCCAAAGATTATTGTCATTTTTTTCAGGCCCCAAAAATGATCCAAAAGCAGCCCAGGAATTTATTCTTAAGATGTACCAGGAGCAGAACGAAGACAAAGACAAAACCATCTACTCTCACTTCACCTGTGCCACCGACACCGAGAACATCCGCTTGATCTTCGCAGCTGTGAAAGACACCATCCTGAGACACAATCTCAAAGAGTTCAACCTGGTTTAAAACCAACAACTAGTCCTTTTCCTGAAGGAGAAAGCCTGGTCCTGCTGTTGAGTAGATTTAGCTGTCACATTATCTTAACATTGTTCTAAGGACGTATATAAGGAATATCTAGGAGAATTGTCCAATGGATTAGATGTGGACTGGGTTCCTGAAAACAAGCCTTAATCCACCATTACAAGAATGAAACTTCTTTTCAGTCCTGTTTAGGTCATCTGATAGATGGATAGGTTACATCTACAACACATGTTGCCATCTTGTTCTTTATACAAGTAGAGTTTACAAAGGATGCGATTTTTTAAGGCACATGTAAAATGGATCAAAGTCTTGAAAACTACTTGTATAAGAGCATTTAAAGGCAAAGTAGAGGGGAAAAGTTTACATGTTAATGTAAAAACTTATTCTGGATTTTATCTTAAAAAAGCAAATGCTCTGAAGTTGCCTTATGTAGTTATTTTAACACAAGCCTCAATCATGATTGGTCATTTGTAGAAATTAAAGATATTTTATTATTTGTAAAAATAATTTACAAGCATTTACTGACATTTATTTGGTGTTTTAGTGTCAAACTTTACATTTGTAAATGATATTTCTCATCTTAAACATTCATATTCCATAAAACAAGTCTTGCATATTCATAAAACACAGCCACTGAACTCATAGTTTAATACTTTATTTTACCTCAGTATGTTTACTAGTGGTTTAAAGCTGTAATGTAATGAATGCCTTAAGTGCCTTTAAACTGTAATGTCTTTATCTGCTTTGATAATATTTATTAAACAAGGATATACAGCTATACGTTGTTACTCATTACAATTCAAATAAAAAAAAAAAAAATCAAACAAATTTCAAAATACATTTATTAAATGTGCATAATCAATTAAAAATGACAAGAAAATGATGCAATAAAATGTCATGCTTTTCTTTGCCTTTAAAGTCAACATGATATCGCATTCACAATTCTGCTTTCCTAACCTCATGCACTTCCAATTAATTAATTAATATAATATAATATATAATAAAAAAGTAGAATGTGAGTGTGCAGATTCTTGTGCAAAAGATGCACATTTTGTCCCAGAAATCAGATTTATTTGAGCCACCTGGATGTATCCCATCAACTTAACACCATTTGCTTTTATTACTGTAACCATTATTATATTAATAAACCACAATAACTATTGGCAAGATTTAGAAAGGCTGCCCTACTAAAACCGACACTGAACAGCTATTGGTTTATATCATTTACAGGTTGCCCACAAGGCCTTGGTGACATCAGGGTCAATAAATAGCATCAATTTTGATTTCATGTGGACTTTAATGTCAAATCATTTGACATTCATTAAATAAACTGACAAAATCTAATATTAAAGGTTGCATATTTGTTCAGTAATGCAGTGTTGTGTCAGTACTGACAAGAAGCAGTCAAACAGCCATCGAGTTTTACTGCTGAGCTGGAGAATCAATTAAATAGACACTGAGAAACAAAAGAACATTTCATGCAAAGCCACATGTTAAAAAATATCCATATACCATTTTCAATCATTCCAGGTCATTTTTGTTTAAATGCCCACATATAAAGACAAATAATATACATACAGTGTATTGGTCTTTATTAATACATTTATAAAATTTACACTTTAGTGTGACTTTTGATAAGAGACGTCAGACTTGCACATGGTTCGAGTGGCTGAACTGCGTGTCGAGGCACATTGTAAAGGGCGTAATATGTAAATGAGTTTGGTGTTTACGCAAATAAGGGATTGGACAGATTGAGCTCTGACAGCAGGTGAGGACAGACAAGTACAAATATAATGTAAACTCAACACACAAACACACAGTCTAACAGTCATTTCCGGCGTGGGTTTCAGTGTTTAGTGAATGACCGTTGCATTGTGGGTATAATTTAAATTGGCACACTGCAAAAGCAGCATAAAGAAGGCACACAGCAGCTTCAACTGTCGTTACTTCGGCAGACTTTCCCTGGCATCTTCAAGCTTGGCAAGAACCCACTGAGAACGACAGAAACACATCACTAAAATGAGTGCATGGGTACAAACATTGACAAGGTTATTTCATCTACAGGTATCTGCAAATCCATATATGTGGCAAACAAAAAATTACAGTCCTTTAACCCCTCTGTGTACCTTATTGGTCTTTTTTGATCCGGCTGAGAATTTAAAATTAAGAATATATACTTAATATTAAGTTTGTTCAAAATGCCTCGGGTTTCTGCAAAACATTGCCAAAAATAATAATTTTGTGGGGGTTCAATAAAGAGATTCATGTTGTGTTGAAAGACAGTAAACAGATTATTGTGCTGATAGTAGTAAAATTTATATGTTGAATGTGTTAAATAAAATTATTAATCTTTCCTTGCTGTGATGAGGCGGCTTTTACATTTAAATAAATGCCAGATGCAGTTGCTGTATTACCAAAATAACAATAAAAACCAGGAAAAAAATATGCATAATGCAGAACTTTTAATTATAAACAAGCCCAAAATACTCTGGGACTCTTATTTTGAAAGGTCTCTGCTTTACTATTGCTCATTTAAACATATGAGGGGGATAAAATATGCACGCTTACAGTCTTCTACAACAAACAATATCATAATTCATCAACAGTGGATCATACGCAATTGCTTTGCATAAATGAGCAGTGTTGACTTCTGAATTTGAACGTGCAGCGCTCATATTTATTTAACCCTCTGGTGCTCTTCTGTCATTTTTGACCAAAAAATTTTACATTTTGTCATCGGAATGGTACGAAACTTGGTAAAGGTTTTGGCACTTGCTATGTGAACACACAAAAAAAATAATGGACATGATTCAAAAAGGTTAAATGGTCCTGAAAAAAATAGTCACACTTGCTTGTACTGTGTGCGGTTAAAAATGAGCGCATTGGAAATGAATGGGAAACAAATTTCATCTAGTGGAAACTTTAGGTACTGCGGCCAAACTTTCTTACTAAAAGCTCATTTTCTGAGATATCAAGCTCAAATTTGGAGCACAACTTGTTCAGATTTATGGCTTTGATTTTCTTTCTTGACATAGTTTTAGGGTAAAATTTGTTTTGGAAAATATGTATTTCATATGATTTTTTTTTTGTTGCATTTTTCAATAAACAGCAAAATCAGGACAAAAGCAAGCATATCACTAAAGATAAAAAAAAAAGTCTTATTCAATTTTTCACTTATTTTTGGAGCTTTTTTTCTGCTTTTTATCATAACAATAAACAAATTTCAAAAAGTTCACTTTTTATTTTTTTTTACTTCAGCAATAATCTGCCAATTGTCGTCTTTAAAAAGAGATCAAACTTCAGTCTGTGCTACAAATCATTCAAGATTTATGACAGTTTAAGTTGGAAATTTCATCTTCAGATCTATGCTCAAAAAGTGAAACGGATTATAACTACTGCATAAATTTTATTTAATACCATAAAATCCCCTAAAAAAAGAAAATATTAAATAAAAAACTAAAATATAGTACTTTCACTTAATTGAATTTAAGACCTCTTAAAATAATCAATAAGACTTCTGTTATACCATTTATGATATTTTGACCTTAAATGTGATCAAACTAAATGTAAGAGTTTTTAAGGACCCGCGAAAATTTCCAGAAACTTAACAGGACTAATATGGGAATTAAAGGAAATGATTTGGCAATTTGTAGTTAGTAATTTATCATATACAAATATAAACATTTTGTTTGGTCATAAGCAGACATGCATGCAAACTCATTTGAAATGCATAAATGAACTATTTAAAAATGACATTTTTGACTTTGATTTATTTGTGAGTTAAATTCTTTCATTTAACATCAAAAAAGCATGAATGTTAAATAAAATAAACATTCTCTCCCAAAAAAAGCAGTAAGTAGTGTGCTGTGTGCATGTGACTGAGGAACACACAGGGTAGAAATTCAGCTGAATTTGCATTAAATCTGGTTGTTTTAATCAAGGTTATGCTGCAAGATGTTTTTTTAAACTACATTTAAGTTCCCTGTTATAGGCTAACCTGCAATTTTGCAAATTTCAAGTTTATTCCCATTACTTCCCTTATATTCCCATTAAAGGATTAGTAAACTAATCCTTGAATTCCCATATATTTCAATGGAAAGTTTTGCAACCCTAATAGTGATCCTCACATTTAAATGGAATTTGAAAACAAGGCAGTGAGGGACAGACTTGCAGTCTTTATGATGACACACATCCTATAAAGGTCCTAATTTTCACAACTCACAACTTCTGTAACTGTTTTATGGTGTTTTTGTCTAATGAAAGTTTTTTCAGCTGAATGATGCATGTTGTTAATCAACGGCACAATCCATTGAACACACTGTATTCGATCCCTCACAGCCTCATCTCATTCCTGTCAAAAATTAAATATGCCGTTACCCTAATTAAGGTCTCTTGTGCCCTTTGTTATGAAACTTCCAGATTTAGTTTACAGAAGCAAAAATGTGCAACTCTACCTTTGCTAGCTCTGGGGTTTTAAAATTGATGATCTTCCCAAACTCTTTGGCATGAAACACTGACTTGACTCGCTCCTGTGAAAATCAGAACAAGATAAATGATGTTTCATCAGAACAAAAGGAATCCTCGTTTGGGAGGCGTTTCAATTGCATCAAACATGTCAGGCTGTGATATTATTGGTTAACACTTTTACTTTTAATGCTTTGACCCCGCCTACGTGGCCTTGCTTACATCATCAGAAAAGAAAAGTAAAAGTACTGAGTAATACTAGTGAACAACTTGGACTTAATATAGGTTATGGTTATGTTTCCCAAATTTCCATATCCTAATTGTTAACATGTAATCATTAATCTGCTAAAAGTGATTGTAAATTAAATTAATACATTGTTAGCTAACTGCATGATTATATATGTACATTTCTGAAATGACATACATTGGACAGTCACCTCTGATAACAGATTACTATAAATTGTAATGTTGACATGCATTCTCTGTAAAGCCGCTTTGAAATGATATGTATCGTGAAAAGCGCTATACAAATAAATGTGAATTGAATTGAATTATGTTTAGGGTTGGGTTCAGGGTTCTAGTTACTATAGTAAGTGCATACTATAAAATAAAGTGCTACCAAATAAACTTTTTGGTCTTTAAAATAATGTGTACAACATTCTATAAATACACATAAATCAAACCGTGGGTTATGTGTGTATGATGATGATGATGATGATGATGATGATGATGATGTACCTTTGCTTCTATCCGCAGTCTCCTGCCCTCCACGATCATGGGCGCTTTAGTGAACTCATCAAAGAGATACTGCCACTCACACGTCAGCTGCCCAAACGTGCCCTTAGTCACGAAAAATATTCCTCTGCGAGAGTAAAATCACACAGACTGTATGAGGAGCTGTCAAATATGATAGAACAGCACATTTATAATCATACGACTACGTGCATTTTTACATTGTCTGAAGAAAATGTGTGCAGTGCTTGATTATATCTGCTGTATTATTGCTGTATCATAATCCTTAAAAAATGACACGATTTGGTATAATGGGGGTGTGGGACAGTTTTATATGACTGAGTTTAATATTTGGGGTTAGGCTTTTGTTGAGATTTCTGAGTATGAGCAATATACTTAACGCTTGCTTGAAGAGATTCTGTCATCATTTACTCCAAACCCACAAGACTTTGGTTAGTTTTCAAAATGCAAATGAAAATATTTTTAAATGAAAGCTGAGAGATTTCTGTCCTTCCATTGAAAGTCCAAATTTAGAAGATCCAAAAAGGTCACAGAGGCTTCGTAAAATGATTCTGTATGAATCGACCAGTTTAATCCAAGTCTTGTGAAGAGATATGATTGCTTTATATGATGAAAAGATTCAACTGAATGTATTCACATACACAGAATGCATCACATGGTAAACACAGAAGCTTGTGCGTGTGTAAATCTGCTCATCATATACATATTCATGTCTCTTCAGAAGACTTGGATTAAATCGCTCGATAAGGTGTATGACGCCTGAATGAATCCAATCTGATTTCAGTTCCAAAGCTGTAAATTAACACACACATCGAGGCACTGTGCATAATATTTGGATTCGAGGGTTTACATTGCCTAAATTATTATTTAAGATATACACCAACCTTTTAATCTGAGAAATGCTTTTATAAACAGATTTTTAGGTTGCATGTAAACACAAATCGATCGCTTATGTTTCTGCACCGATTACTGAGAATGACATCTGCTGATGCTGATAGTTTGGTGAGAAAATATTGAGATTTTTTGTGCCGATTCAAATTTTCTTATGCTGTCAAATGCTTGTGCTATAAACAGTAAGATAACCGTCTCTGAAAATATCACAGTACATTGTATTACATAATTCAATTCAATAATGATTCATTTGTAAATATTTCAGATGGGCCTACATGTCAACTTTTCTTAAGGAAATCTCTCCCAACTAAAACTAAACTATACAGGGAACCCTCTCATTTGGTACATTAAAATAATATTAAAGGTTAAAATTGATAACAGAGACCAAACTATATAAACTATACTATATATTCAATTTATTTCAGATGACAATCACACTCAGATAAAAACTGAGACGTATATTTCAATATATTTTTTCAATATATATTTTTGCACATAAGGTAATTTTTATAAAAAAACGACTTCATGACAGATTTATTCAAACATACATAAATAATTAACGGTAATTAAGTTTTTAACTAACGAACTGTAAACACTGGATAACTTTTCTGAGCTAAATGTAGTTATGTGACGTCGTGCACAAGTTGTTTTATTGACATTTTTCTGTGATCGAAACACTAAGCGATTGCTTGAGATATGATACATTTTAGTAAGTTGTACAATATCTTTAAACATACCTTTATTTCGGGCTATATCGTGTAGTAAAGTGGAAGAGATGACGGACTCTTGAACGGACTCGGCTACAGCGATGTCACGCCACATTAAAGAATTTAACAGAATTTTGAAAGCTGATGAGGCTTTGTTTCTTATCAAAAGTAACAAATCACAAAACTCTTTGTGATTATTGGATGGGAGGTGCACTACAAATAATGTCTGGTGAAGGGAAAAATGCGCAATTGGCAACCCTGGCTTGAACTATGAGTGATTAGAACCTGTGTTAATGGCGCTAATGCTTTAAAGTGAGACACTTAAAACCTGCGATAACATGCTAGTTTATCTATTTAAAATTCTGGCTTTTAAAAGTACTAAACTAAAACCTAAAACTATTTCAAACTTAAAACCTTCAAACTTAAAGCTGCTAAAATTACTTCGAACTTTCTTGCTTAGCTTTCTCAAGCCAACATCAAAGTTTGTCTACAAACTTTACTATCTAGTTTTTCTTAACTGCTTTAAAGTGAGATTGCATTAATGTGATATTATTGCATCAACTTTGACAGCCATAAATTCCACACAAGAGACACTTTCTTCACCCACAGGATACAATCTGATACATTATTTTCCGCCCTCTTTTGATTGTCTATGTGCTCATGCAAAATAAGGCGTTTATATAAATTCACCTACCTTTTAGTGATCATCAGGAAATCTGATTCGTTCACCTTAGCATGAGCAAAGTACCTGTACTTGGCAAACCGTCCATTTTCAATACTCTACAAACCAAATGGAGAAACCAATTAATATTTATAAAAAAAATGTAAAAAAAAAAAACAATCCTGTGAACTTCTACGGCTGTATATTTTCTGTCCACATCATGTGCTGACATTTGATGAGCTGAAATGGTGATGGAGTGGATATAATGACACGAACATAACTGATGAAAAGACACACAGTGGCAACAAATCCTCAAAAACATCATATACTGTACATCACACTAGTTTCAGGAACCCTTAAAGCCAATTCAACCAGTTTTTAACTGTAAAATATGTTAGTTCTCAGTGTCTGTGCACTTTCACATTGCCTATTTGAACATGTTCTGGATGCAAGAATGCAAATTTTCCAGAATTTCCTTAGTAAAAAGACTCTAAATTAATGCAAAACGTAAGCAAAGGTTGAGTCACGATGTTTTCTAGAAGACTTAAGTCTCAGTACACACCCCTGCTCCGGCGCAGGGTATGCTTTGTGCCTGTGTGCCAATTCATTTTGCAATGCATAGTGGGATTGATGGGTGTGGAATGGGTTAATGATGAAAAATGCACTTGGAAACAGACTTTATTCAGGAAAAATGACAGATAATGGTGTTGGACAAAACATCTGAAGGAATAAAACCAAGATTCCTAAGAATAAAACAGCAATATTTACATGTACTTTTTAATCAGCTGCACACTTTCTACTTAAACATTGTAAATTATTCAGATTCAGATGCACATTACACAATCAGACTGAATATCAATTAAAAGCGATTAAAAGGACACAAATGTAAGTGTATTTTCCTCGTCCTCATCAGTGTCAGTGCTACTCCACTGAGGGAGGGCCGTTCTGCGCTGTAAACATGACAAGAGAGGAGAGCTGCGGTCAGTGAACACCAGAACAGACGCTGAACTACTCCACTAATACTACTACATCTGACACTATATCTGCAGCTCTCACAAGCTACACAACACATCACAGAACGATCGGTTTGTTAGGTCAATGACTGCTGGGAATTACATTAGTAATGCTATAAAAGTGGACTACATAATGATTTGAATTTAATATTTTATTATTTATTGATATATTAGTTGATAATATATTTTATTTTACTGTATTTATAAAATTTATATTTTTTAATATATTGGTTAAAATACATTTTTAATGTACACTACCAGTCAAAGGTTTGGACACGGTAAGATTTTTAATGTTTTTAAAAGAAGTTTCGTCTGCTCACCAAGCATTTATTTAATTAAAAATACAGTAAAAACAGTAATATTGTGAAATATTATTACAATTTAAAATAACTGTTTTCTGTTTGAATATATTTTATAAAGTAATTTATTTCTGTGATCAAAGCTGAATTTTCAGCATCATTACTCCAGTCTTCAGTGTCACATGATCCTTCAGAAATCATTCTAATATGATGATCTGCTGCTCAAGAAACATTTATTATTTTTTTTTTTTTTTCAGGATTCTTTGATGAACAGAAAGTTCAAAAGAACAGCATTTATCTGAAATATAATCTTTTGTAACATTATAAATGTCTTTACTGTCACTTTTGATCGATTTAATGCATCCTTGCTGAATAAAAGTATTAATTTCTCTAATTTCTTTTAAAAAAAATTAAAATAAAAATTCTTACTGACCCCAAACTTTTGAACGGTAGTGTATAATGTTACAAAAGCTTTGTATTTCAGATAAATGCTGTTCTTTTGAACTTTCTATTCATCAATGAATCCTGAAAAAAAAAAGTACACAACTGTTTTTAACATTGATAATAATCATAAATGTTTCTTGAGCAGCAGATCATCATATTAGAATGATTTCTGAAGGATCATGTGACACTGAAGACTGGAGTAATGATGCTGAAAATTCAGCTTTGATCACAGGAATAAATTACTTTATAAAATATATTCAAACAGAAAACAGTTATTTTAAATTGTAATAATATTTCACAATATTACTGTTTTTACTGTGTTTTTAATTAAATAAATGCAGCCTTGGTGAGCAGACAAAACTTATTTTAAAAACATTAAAAATCTTACCGTGTCCAAACTTTTGACTGGTAGTGTAAATATTTTCAATTAAAAAATAAATAATGTTTTAATTCTATTTTTAAATTATAAATATTTTTAAAGACAATAGAGTGCATTAACTCCTGCCCCCTGGTTCAGGAAGTATTTTTTTCCATTCATTTTTCCGATAGGGATTTTAAAATAATCTGTGTTAAGGAGGCATGAACCAAGCCAATCAGCTACGAGGAGAATAACAACACTACAAACTTTAATTTGAAGCAAAAAATTTTTTTGAAAATCGGTCAAAAAGACAGAAGTACAAGACTGTGTACTTAACAGTTTTAGTGAAGGAAAGAACTACAATCCCATGAAGCACTGCGAACAGAATAATCTAATTAAAAACAATGGAGAAATATAAAACTACTCATGTACAAATGTTGATTTTATATATATATATATATACACACACATATCGACTCGATTACAAAATCAGTTTCCCTAAGGAGAAAATGAATGGAGTTTTTACTTCCTGAACCTGACTGTTGCACTCTATTAACGAACACTTAAGCCCAAAGTATACTTCACGTTTTACGTATACGTGAGGGTCCACGTACAGTGCACGTGACGCAAATTTCGTCACCAAAATAGTATGCGGCACCTGATTTTTGTACTTAGGTTGCACATGAATTTACTTTGATGCATCGAGTTTGTTTTGCACTAATCAGTTGTTCCACATTGTTTCACAGTAGAAAATGAAACTAAAGACATGGAAAACCAACAACAACAAAATTCCGGAGACTGCGACAACAACAGACACCGACACTACTGTGAGAGGGTTATGAGATAGCAGCAACTTTAGTTTAAAAGAATACAAAGACATTTTTATCGGTCATATTTTTATGAGTCATAACTTCTGGAGAAAAATAGTGCACAAAGATTTTCAAAACTTTTCAGATTGCATGTGTGTGAGCACAATCAAATGTTGTATACTTTGAAAGGCTACGCGTTCGACTGTAGGCATATGCTAGCATACGTGTAAAAAACAAAGTACACTTTGGGATTTAAGGGAAAAGTAACGATTCAGAGTAAATGCAAATGCTCATCTGGATCTGTAACAAATGTCAGTAAAGTTTTAATAAAGGAGCTGGCATCCATAAAGTAGCTTAATAGCCATGTTTTACACATGCATCCTGTAGAATCTCTCTGCTCCTATTCAAAACACCACCTGCACGTTTGATGATAAAATTACAAACCCTTGGTGGTCCTTGTTAGTCATTTTGCTTCCTGTTGTGTTTTGGATGTTGGGCTATATTGCTTCCTAACTAGTTTAACCAGCAAGACTTCCTTGGTCAACCAGCTTCACCAGAAAGACTGGTCTGTTGACCAGCTTCACCACCTTCGGTTTGCTGCTCCACAATCTAAACTAACATGAAACCAGCACTAACCAGCATAAACCAGCCTGGACAAGCATGAAAATTCATGTTGGTCTAAGCTGGTTGTTTAATGACAGCGGTGGGTGTTTAAGATAATGGCAAAGTAATCTGGAGCAAGAAACAACTGCAAATAAATCAGAAATCTTGTTATTGTGGATATATACTATGTTAATATGTACTAGAGTTGTCAAAAGTACAGAATTTGGTACCATTCAGTACTAAAATTTTAAAAAGGTGACGCTTTGAGTGCTGTTGAGCGGGTTCGTAAACAACTCTGATTAGCCATTGTGTTCACGTGCTCATCGGATATGTCTGTGATTGGCTACAATGATCAATGCTTCAAAAACATCAATGATGCTCTTCACCGAGATACACATGGGAGCGTCTGAAAGCAGGCATCTATCATGGACCAGTCCACTTTCAAACACTCCCGCTCTCGCTTTCAAAACTCTTTCAAATTCAAACACTTCCGTGTGCTTTCAAATGCTGCCGTGCGTTGATCATTGTAGCCAATCACAGACATATCTGATGAGCGCTTCAACACAACGGCCAATCAGAGGTGTTTACGAATCCGCTCAACAGCGCTCAAAGCATCACATTTTTAAAATTTCAGTAAAAAAAGTCGGTACTTTTGACAACTCTACCATGTGTGGTATATGTTATGTATATAGGTATCTGGGTAGCTGACAAGGATATATTAACAAGACGTTATGTTTAAATACATGTTTAAATAAATAAATATTAAATTTGTACACTACTGTTCAACAGTGACAGTAAAGCCATTTTTTAATGTTACAAAAGATTTTTTTCAAATAAATGTTCTTTTAAACTTTCTATTCATCAAATGTATCACAGTTTCCACAAAAAAATATGAACAACTGTTTTCAACATTGACAATAATCAGAAATATTTCTTCAGCATCAAATCAGCATATTTCATGAGCAGTGTTGGTGGTAACGCATTACAAGTAACACGAGTTCAGATTACTTTTTCCAAGTAACACATTACTTTTATATTTACCACTAAGGTGAATGTGATTTCACCAAGTACGACATGTTCCTGGATCAACATCTTTGTTGATCCTGGAACAACATTCCAATCAACCAATCAGATTTGAGGGACAAGTTTACCATTTATGTCAAGTTTAGGCTTACAACCAGGGTTAGGTGCTTCTACATCAGTGTTATTCACCTATCTTTCCCCTCTGATTTTAGGGATAAGTTATGTGTAGGGTTAGGTTTAGGGGTAGGAATAGGGTTAAGACTAAATTTTCAGACAGGAATGTTGTTCCAGGATCAACAAAATATGCTGATCCAGGAACATGTCTTACTTGGCAAAAATCACAGTGACCTTACAACTAAATATCTGAGTTACTTTTTTAAAATAAGTAACGCAAGTAACTTTGATTTCCCATGTATTGACTGAGTTCTCCTGTCCCCATGTTGAGAGAAATAAAGTTCAGAGGTGTTGTGTGTGCTGTGTGAACATTATTGTTATCTAGACTAAATGTGAACATTTACTCATCTCACTTGCACAAAAACAGATTCAGTATTCCTTAAAATGAATAAAAACAGTGAAATGCAAACTCAGAATATTACACAAACCGGACCTGCAATAATTAATGTTAAATAATAGAAATATACTTCATGTATTTAATCTGAATTTATTATCTTTGCTGCTGACCTTCAATGATCTAATTCAACCATACTAATAAGCAAAAATTACTTTAGATAAACATTATGTTTATGTTTCTTTTCTTTGTTTTTATTGCTTAAGTAAGAGTGCTGAACTTTCATCTCCTGCATCCTATTCGTCTGATCCAGAACTGCAGTACGGCTGAGATGTTTGTTTGTTTGAGTTGCGCGCTCCACTGTGTGAATTTGCATTTCCTTCAGCCTGAGGCTTAATTATTTCACTTTTGGTGTCAAAGGGCCTTTACATTTGCAAAAAAAAAAAAAAAAGAACAAACAAACAAACAAACAAACAGCCCAACCCAGATGAGAAAAAGTAGCATAACGCATTACTTTCCATAAAAGTAACCAAGTAACTCATTTTTAGGGAGTTCAGTATTGTAATGCATTACTTTTAAAAGAACTTTCCCCAACACTGATCATGTGACACTGAAGACTGGAGAAATGATGCTGAAAATTCAGCTTTGATCACGGAAATAAATTACATTATTAAATTAGAAACAGCTGAAATTGTAATAATATTTCACAATTTTACTGCTACTACTGTATTTTTGATCACATAAAAGCAGCCTTGGTGAGCAGAAGAGACTCATGATTCAAACGACTCTTGGTCTGTGGTTTATGTATCTCTCAGTGGTTATGTATCTCCCAGATATTTACCTTTTTCAACCACCATTTAGCATTTTTTCAGTTTATTTAAACAGTGCTGTTGTTTAAATTTTAGTAGAAGTACAAAAAAAAACAAATATGTAATTATTTTATTCTATTTTTTGTTGTTTTGAATTGCACTGCAGGAGTCTGTTGTCTCTTCTGAACATGTCATGTCAACTGCCCATTTCTGTTGCCTATTATCATGTGTATTCCAATTATATTTGTCATTTGCCACTATCTTGAACAGCAGGAATGTGATGGCAGGAAGTGTTAAGAGTCACCTGCAGCATCTGGCTGCCGATTCCCTCTCTCTCCTTATACGGCCGGATGACTCCATCCTCGTGGATGAAACGAGGAGGACGCAAACTCTCCACATCCTGAGACGTCTCTGCGGCTCTGAATTGAAATCATGCCAGAAAATGCGTCACAATCATGGAAGACACTTTCCCAAACAAAGCACTCAGATACACAGACATATTCACACACCTTTTGATGCCTTGAAAGGTGCTGCTGGCCATGTCAATGATGCCCCCTGTTGGTCTAGTCAGAGCTCCAACCAAGCCTTTGCCCATACCCTTAAAGAAACCCGCCGCTCCTTCCTTTTGAGCTCCTACAGGAACACACACACACTCATGACATGCCTATTAAGCTGAACACACAGGTAAGCTGACTGTTGACACTGAAATACTGCTAGATAACAAACAGCTGGCATAAAGCTTTACCTTTAATTGGTTTAGTCACAATGCCAGTGATGCCACTTACAAAACCCTGTGTGAAAGAGATCATATTTACCGACAGACTTCACACACAATCCAAATAATTTTACTGCAAAAGCAAAGTTTGACTTTGACAATTGTTCACTCACAGACACCAGTCCTTTCCCTCCTCGCGTCAGTCCTTCTCTCAGGCCGCTGGGCTGCTTGTTCATGGCCTCTCGTCTCTTCTGCTGGTACTCCTCATCCATCGTCATGGCGGCCACACCTTTAGCCATCGCTCCCGTGATTCGAGACGCCGCTCCTGCCAGACCCCCTGAGAAGAGGACGACAAAAAGAGAAAATGAACAGGTCAAAATTTGAGTGGAAGAACATTGCCGTTTATACTTGATATGAACCTCATGTGACCACTTTTGTTTCGATTTAAGTCTCTGAATTCATAGCTTCAAAGATCACTCACAAAAAGAGAGTACGTACCCACAGCCCCTCCAACCAGAGCCTTCACCCCGAGTGCCATCCCTTCCACAAACTCCTCTGGTCCCTGTATGGCACCCTGACAAACACACACACACACATTCATTTTGTATGCAAAGTTTTTTGTTGTGCATTGAGGGATTTATTCAATAAATGTGTTTCCATCGTAGTTTATGCACGTCAAAATTATCCACCTCAACTGAGCGCATACGTTTTATGTGCATTTTTAGAATTTATGCACATCTTGGCGTTTCCATCCAAAATTTGCATAAATAGGTGGATGGAAACAACGATTGAGATACTATTATATTTTTTTATATCTTAAATTTAGTTTTTATTTTTGCATCTTCATGTTAATTTGAACGTTTTAGTTATGCATTTTTGTTATTTTTATAATTTTTTTTATTTTTTTTATTTTTTTTTATGTCTATACTGTATAGTTTTTATTAATTTATTTCAGTTTTAGTTATTTTAGAACATCAAGTTAAAAAAAATGTTGCCTTGACAAGATATAAAGTAAAATATCTAGCTTCTGCCAGACGCCCTTCTATATTCAACGTACGAAGAAAGAAACACCTCTCCCAGTTCAAAACTACGCTGCATCCGACACCTTCCGTATTCAACTTATGAAAAAAACGCTTTCTTCGTAAGTTGAATACGGAAGGCGGTCTGGCGGAAGCTAGATATTTTACTTCATAACTTGTTAAATATGGATATTTTTCTTACACAAACGCATCGCTTCACTTCAGAAGGTCTTTATTAACCCCCGGAGCCGTGTGGAATTCGTTTATGATGGATGGATGTGGATGGAGACACTTTCTCGTTGGTCCCGTTCACTGCCATTATAAAGCTCGGATGCGTCAGGATATTTATTATTATTTCTCTGATTGTGTTCATCAGAAACAAGAAAGTCATATACTCCTAGGATGGCTTGAGAGTAAATCTTGGGGTAATTTTCATTTGAAAGTGAACTAATCCTATAATTTGATTAGCCTTTTGCTTGACTATGTTATCAAACAGCTAATAATGTGTTGCTAATGTTACACAAACCATGTTCCCGTTCGCCATGTCAGAGTCAGACAGCTGCCTTCTAACACTCAGTATCCTTACAAACACTTTGAACAACTCAGATCATCAGTGGAGAAAGACATATAGTTCATCATAACATCATAATATACATCATACACTCGCAATATTGCTAAATCTACACGATTTTTCATATCATCAGAAAAATATACCGGGATAACCTGGCTTCTCTTGAGCCTCCTGCTTCAGAGCGGTCAAAGTTAATGATATGCTAAAGTCCGCCGGCATGTTGACGTGATTGGTTACAAGGTAGTTTGTGACGTCACAAACACCAGTGATTTCAAACCGTGGGTTTGAGACTGTCTTTACATCACTGCAGTTTTAAAGAGAAAATACTCAGCAATGGTGTTGACTGATGAATTTGCACATGGTTTGTCTCAAAGCATATTAAAAACACCACAGAGACATATGAACAACATTAAAAACTTGATTTTCACCACAGGGGGACTTTAAAATATAATAATCCTGCTCTCCACACAGTGGAGACATATAACTATGTACTGTACTTATATAAATAACTATGAATAGTTGTACTCAGTAAAAAATGTCATGTGGGTTTGTAACTTTCATTTAATTTCTAAACTTGCAGTTTAGAGGCTCACAAATGTTTTATATCAGTTGTTGTGTCTGAAGAGTTAAAGCTTTACCTGATAAGGCTCATAAAAGAAGGCCTCGACGCCTTCAGACAGACCGCGGATCAGTCCGAATGGATTCCCAAGGACGTCTAAACCCAAAACCAGAACATACATCTGTTTGATAGCCTAAAACACACAAGCACAGATACATGAAAACAGGCAGTCATAATGTATGTTAAAAACACACTGAAATCAGCAGTAGTCTCTGAATGTTAAAGATGAACAGTCACCTGTTTGGAGTAATGGCGGATGACCTCTGACTGCAGCTGCTGAGTGGTGCGGAACTGGTACGTCAGCTCAAAAAAGGCAAGTCTAGAGAAAGAAAGGACACAAATGCATTAATGTAAATGTAAACATTTCAATTATGCAAGACTTTGCACATATGCAATGGCATGATATCTTTGTAGTACAGTGTATGCATACTGTACACAGTGTACAGTTCAGTATATATGGAATATCCACAAAACCTACTACATCTGCCAAAATGTGAAATACAGAAGCAGACCATACTACACTGGGTACTGTATCCCACAATTCAATGCCCTTGATTTGATCTTGCTTTTCCAATTTTATGAAGGTACATTAATGTTAAAAAGCTTGGGGTCAGTAAGAATTATTAATTTATAGTTTTATTCATCAAGGGTGCATTAAATTGTTCAAAAGTGATGAAAAAGAAATGTATAATGTTACAAAAGATTTCCATTTCAAATAAATGCTGTTCTTTTGAACTTTCTATTCATCAAAAAATCCTGTATCATGGTTTCCAACAAAATATTAATATTACATTATTTCAACATTGATAATAATCAGAAATGTTTCTTGAGCAGCAGATCATCATATTAGAATGATTTCTGAAGGATCATGTGACACTGAAGACTGGAGTAATGATGCTGAAAATTCAGCTTTGATCACAGGAATAAATTACATTTTATAATATATTACAATTGTAATTTAAATTGTAATAATATTTCAATAATATAATCAATAATATATTATATCATTTATTGTATTTTTGACCAAAAAAGCCTTGGTGAGAAGATACTTTTTTCAAAAAATAAAGAAGAAATCTTAGCATACCACAATATCAAAATCATTTTTTGAGAGACAAAAATACAAAGTAAACATATTAATATCTGAAATAACTGTAGCATACTACAGTTTGAATCATTTATCATTACATGCTGCATAGTGCAAAAAAATAAGCAGCTGAGGGTTATTATTAACTAAAACTATTAAAAACATTTGAAACAATTGAAATCAAGCTAAAATAATATATATATATATATATATATATATTAGATGGAAAAACTTAAAGTAAATGAAAAACTATAGTATTATATAAATAATACTAGTATACAACATTTACTGCTCAGTATGCAGTAAAATTGGCATGCTAGTATTTTATTCTGAGGACTGAATAACTAATGACCAAGATGCCAGTCTGATAATGAAGTGAGTTCTTCTACAGGCTTCACTTGTTTTTGTCTTTCCACTAGAGGGCAGTGTGACAGTGCAAACACTGAGGTGAAGAGTGAGTTTCACAGCATCTAACCACCCGTGAAATCCAGAAATACCCAATGTGTGATCTGAAGGTTTGGCTGAGCAGAATGAGGAAGTGCAGGGATGTGAGAAAGAGTGCTGAGAGGTGAATGTAAGTACTTGAAGAGGACGTCCTGAGCATCAGTGAGCGTTGCTCCGATACTCTTCAGCAGCAGGTGGAGAGACTGAAGGGGAATGATCTCTGTCTCTCTCTCTTTCTTATTCCCGTCTTCACCACCGGTGCTCAGAGAGAAACTCAAGTGAAGCTGCCACACACAAACACAGTTACACACCACACCGTACACTCAAAATGTGTTGATTTTAAAAATGCCTTCAGTGACCAAAGTTTGTCATAAATATTAAACCTTTAATATTTCTGTGTGGTCACAGTGAATTTGGCAGTAGGTTTGGTAACTGACCTTTATGGGAGAAATGTGGAAGTACTCGTACAGGCTGATGGGGGACGTGTCTGTGGCTGAAACATGATTCAACTCAGTCTTCAGATACTCAATGTCCTTTTCAAACAACTCCACCTACAGTACAACACCACAACAGACACACAGATCAAATACACTACGGACAAACATTTGGGGTCAGAAAGATTTTTTTAATGTTTTTGAAAGAAGTCTCTTCTGCTCACCAAGCCTGCATTTATTTAATCAAAAATACAGTAAAACAGTAATACTGTGAAATAATATTACAATTTAAAATAACTGTTTTCTGCTTGAATATATTTTATAAAGTAATTTATTCCTGTGATCAAAGCTGAATTTTCCAACTGTGCATGATGGGCAATATGCATTTAAACTGGGTAAATGTAAAAGAATTATGTCAAGATATGAGACTTTTCCTGTTCCTCTTTTTGTCATTATTTTAATAGCTCGCCATAGCAATACCGTTTGAGATATCCAATATCCGTTCGCAATTTAACATCTTCAATACCTTGTGACCATGTTCAGAAAGTTTGGTATGAATCGTATGAACTCTGTAGGAGGAGGAGTTAAAAATTAAGAGCCTGATTATTAAAAAAAATTCACATTCAAACCTAAATATCTGATTTTCTGTTGGTTGGCGCTAAGGACTGTAAATTAGAAAGTTGTCTGACTTGGTGAGCACAATATATGTACCAAGTTTGATGACTGTAGGTAAAACTAACACTTTTGTCAAAAGGAGGCGCTACAGAGCTCCCTCTCCAATCCTGTTTCTAAGGCTTTGCCCATGTCTACTGGCTGATCACTCTGATGTGTATGTCAAGTTTCATGTCATTTGAAGCATGATAAGAGCCTCAAAAACATCCAAGAATATTATTAAAGTTTGATGCGTTGCCATGGCTACAGTATTTAACACATCAAGAATCCTTTCACAGGTCTATATCTGCTGTATTTTGATATTATACTGATGAAGTTTAAAGTGAATCAGATAAAAATGAGAGGGAGATTTCAAAGCATTTTGAAAGTGACACACTTCCTGCTGCCAATTGGTGGTGCTATGACTTTGACTCACAATGGTCACATACATGTGATCGGCCTCCTACAACGAACAAACAGCTGAAGTTTCATCCAAATAAGTCAATGTATGCCGAAGTTATAACACACTTACTGTTTCCCTTTTTTCGCCATAAATTTGTTGCCTCGCCACGGCAAAACCGTTCGAGATATCAAAAATCAAAAGAAATAATGCGTTTTGAAAGGTAGTGTATGTAATCTAAAAATGTAATCAAAGATAGCGTGGATGAAGTAGAGGGAAAAGTCAGTTATAAATATACTGTTCAGTACTGAAAAGCATCAATAGACATTTAAAGTCAGACTGTTCGAAAAAATGGCAAGCTTTAAATCTCTCAATGGGGGAAAGCTGTTCCTGTGATGTGTATGACTAATTAAAGGAGTTGCCGCCCATTCAGAGGACATCATATCGATCACCTCTAAGGTTTTATAAGAGCATTACCTCCTGTTCAGATGTGACAGCACTGGCATGTTCGGCAGTGAGGAGCTCAAGTATGGCATAGAGGAACCCGAGATCCATCCGCAGGTCCATCTCCTGAATCAACACTTTAAAATACCTGTAGGGCCAAAAATGAAACATGTTTTGCCATTTGTTTGAGGAATAAAACAAAGGAGAGATTGTAGGAGGAGACGTACTTGATGCGCAGAATGTCTGAGTGTCCGGCTGCTCTGGTGACGATGCTGACATCAGCGAGCGGTTTTGGCTCTTTAATAAAGAAAAGAAACTAAAATTAATATGTAACAAACTTTACTGATTGTTTTATTTTGGATCCAACCAAACAAACAATTAAATAAAAATATAAATAATTAAATTAAAAAATATAAATAAATAAAAATTCACATATGA
Organism: Hypophthalmichthys molitrix; assembly: GCA_037950675.1. Taxonomy (NCBI): domain Eukaryota; kingdom Metazoa; phylum Chordata; class Actinopteri; order Cypriniformes; family Xenocyprididae; genus Hypophthalmichthys; species Hypophthalmichthys molitrix. The sequence goes on from CM075499.1 coordinate 29,414,108, forward strand.
ATTTGCATTGCTCTTCCTCTCAAGGCTGTGGATCGACTGACCTGAGTCCATGCTGACCGACTTGGGCGGTTTGACGGGGTAGAACACAAATGGGAAGATGGCTCCAGGCAACTGGTTTTGGATCTGATCAGTGAACAGGGGCATTTTATGTCTCTCGATGATATTTTGTGCATTGACCATAATAAATATATGAACTTGTGTGTTATATACTGTATGAAAAGGTCAGATAAATGACAGTTTAGGGCTGCATTTCCCAAAAGCGTCATGAGCTATGGTCTTCACGATCAACTTAGCTCACGATGCTTTTGGGAAACGCAGCCCTAAACTGTGCCAATTGCTTTAGTGGGTGAGAAACAGACCTGAATCCTGTTGATCTGGACTCGGTAGGTTTTCTGACGGGTGGAGACACTGTACTCCACCTTTAGTGCTGGCAGGAAGTTCCTCCTGAGAGGAGCATCAAAGGGCTGCATTATCCTCATGTCCACCCCATTTGCAGCAAACAACACCTGATGGACATACGGTACAGCCAGAGATAGATTAAAACACATATGAATGCTGCCATCTTTAAATGCAAGGTGGCTGATGACTGATATAATGGCTGTTATATAAACACTTTAATTTAAAGACAGTAAATAACACATGTATCACAAATTTGTAAGGAAAATGCAATATTTATATTAATTAAGAATTAATAATTTGAAAATGAATCTGAAAAAAAAAAAAAAAAAAAAATCTGTAAAATAAACAGATTTACACTTTAGATAGCAACTTCTTGATTCTTTGCAACATCTAATTGGAACACAAATTAAGATATTTTTGATAAAATCCGATGGCTCAGTGAAGCCTCTCAAGATCCAGAAAGGTACTTCCTGTAAAAACATATTTAAAACAGTTCATGTGACTACAGTGGTTCAACCTTTAATATTATAAAGCGACGAGAATAATTTTGTGCACCAAAAAAACTAAATAACGACTTTTCAACAATATCTAGTAATGGCCGATTTCAAAACAATGCTTCAAATCTTAACAAATCTTTTGTTTCGAATCAGTGATTCGGATCGCGTATCAAACTTATTTGACAAACAAATGATCAAACAAATGAGTCGTTAAGCTTCATGAAGCAGTGTTTTGAAATCGGCCATCACTAGATATTGTTGAAAAGTCGTTATTTGCGTTTTTTTTGGCGCACAAAAAGTATTCTCGTCGCTTTATAATAATAAGGTAGAATCACTGTACTCACATGAACTGTTTTAAATACGTTTTGAGTGCCTTTCTGGATCTTGAGAGGTTCGGTGACTTTGCTGGCAACAGAGGCCTCACTGAGCCATCGGATTTCATCAAAAATATCTTAATTTGTGAAGATGAACGAAGGTCATACTGGTGTAGAATGACATGAGGGTGAGTAATAAATGACATAATTTTCATTTTTGGGTGAACTAACGCTTTAATCACAACTTCATCATTCAGCTAGTCTCGTCAACAATCACACCTTCCAGGACAGCCAGGAATCTTGGAGTTTTAACTATCGATTAGTTGAGCTTCATGGACCACAATGCTAGGACTGCCCAATAGTGCAGATTTGCTTTGTACAACTTTAGGAAGACCGGGCCATTCCTATCAGAGTATGCTACACAACTCCTTGTCCAAGCTCTTGTTTTATCCAGGCTAGACTATTGCAATGCTCTTTTGACAGGGCTTCCCACTTGTACTGTCAAACCTCTGCAATTAATCCAGAACGCGGCAGCGAGAGTGGCCTTTAACGAGCCAAAGAGAGCACATCACGCCTCTCCTCAACAAAACTGCACTGGCTGCCAATTGCTGCTCGCATTAAATTCAAGGTATTGACACTTGGCTACAGAACAACCAATGGCTCTGCACCCCAATACCTAAACTCACTACTACAGGTTTATGTGACCTCATTGTGTTCTGCGGGTGAACACCGCCTCGTTGTGCCATCCCAAAGTCACCATCACAGACCTTTACCTTGACTTTTCCCTGCTGGTGGAATGACATGCCTAAATCCACCTGAGCATCATTTTCAAGAAACAGCTAAAGACACATCTCTTTCGTGAACACTTGACTCATTAACACTAACACACTGCCTTCACCTTCTTTAAAAAAAATATCTTTGCTGTGAGTACGGTGCTAAACTAGGTGAGAATTGTCTTAGCAGCTATTCTACTGCTGCCCTTTTGTTGGATAAATTGCTTTAACATTTCTCCACTTTTTGTAAGTCGCTTTGGATAAAAGCGTCTGCTAAATGTAAATGTAATCAGTCATACTATAGTATTTTTCACAAATGTGTCTAAACTCAAGTGCTAAAACCCACTTCTGGCACTTATCTGCTAAACTGAAAAACATACTGACCCTTATTTAAAACATGCCAAATAGTGGCTGATACATTTCAGCCTTGATCCTAAAAAGAATCCAATCATAACAGAGGTCATTTACATGTAGAAGCCTTAAAGGTACAGCAGCAAAAACACTAATTAATTCTAATGATGACAACCGTTTTAAAATAAGACGTCTTGTCTGTAGGGCTGTAAATTGGTTCCTATATGCACTAACCTGGTAGTCGTTCTCTAGGTCAATGATGGTGCTGTCCACTGGACCGCTCTCCATATAATGTCTGTAGCGCTGCTCCAACACCATAGCCTCTTTACCACTCAAAACCTTCCATCGGCTGCGCTTCTTAGGCTTTGTTTCCCACACCACATCAGAACTGATCGACACACATAAATAAAGTTAACTTGATTCATAAAGTTTTAATAATCTTTCTAATTAGAATAGCAGCCGACACCACAAGTACAACGATAAGAGCACATAGGAAAGATATCACTGGAATCACTTTTAGAAGGTTTTTCTTTCTGGCTGATGAGCCGATAAAAACACTGACAGCCAAATCAGAATCCACCTGACTTTAAAAAGCTTGAGTATTTAAAGTGGCAGACAACAAAATTGCAGCGCGCTTATAATAAACAAAATGGTTTTGTGCATTACTTTGCAAAAAAGTAGTATACTTCAGTACACTTTTTAAAAGAATACTTATTATATAAATAATTAATTTTAAAAAATGTATACTTTAGAGCGAACTGAATGTAATGTTTGTGGACACTTAACTGAATGTTATTTAAAATTAAATGAAAATGAATCAGTTTAAATTTATATTAAATCTAATTAGTCTAACTTTTCTTGACCTACTTAAGTAGGACTTCAGTATATACATAATTTCATAATTGTCTTCAAAATATGGTTAATGTATACTGACGATTGTACTGACAAGCATTTATGGTAAACTAAAATATATTTTAATGCCATTTCTATTGAATTTTTAATATAGTGTACTTAAGTGTAAGAAACATAGTCAGTACACTTAAGTGGCCTTTTATTTCAGTAATATTATAATATCTGCAAGTACAGTTTTTTTTTTTAAATATATAATTTAAGATTTGAAGTACAGTACAAGTTCACATTCAATACAATTAAGTACACTTTTTTCCATAAGGGTTGGTGTTGACGTTACTATAGTTATCATATTATTTATCTATATAGTTATTGCTCTTGGTCTGAAAGGGCCTTAAATATGCTTAACAATAAGTTCAGCTGAACAATAACACTTTTTCGTGTCAGACACATGCCAACATGACACCCAGCAGTACCTGGTGATGCCAATGAAGGCCACTTCCTGGCTGGTGGTGTTGTTGACCAGTGAAATGCCCATGTTCTGTAACGAGATGCTGATTTCCTGTTCAGCCAGCTCAATTTTCTCGTTCTCACAAATCTTCTTGAAGACACGCCGCTCTGTGGTGAAAAGTGCCACACGTTGGAGGCCTTCATAAAATGAGATGACGAAAAGCTTTCCCTCCTTGTTCACATCCAACAACTGGTCCTATAGAACAAACGAAAACAGACTCAGACGCGCATTCAGCTTCACAAGTCCATAAAGTGTGGGGGGAAACTGTTAAAGGATTAGTTCACTTCAGAATGAAAATTTCCTGATAATTTACTCACCCCCATGTCATCCAAGATGTTTGTCTTTCTTTCTTCAGTCGAAAATAAATTAAGGTTTTTGAGGAAAACATTCCAGGGTTTTTCTCCATATAGTGGACTTCACTGGGGTTCAACAGGTTGAAGGTCCAAATGTCAGTTTCAGTGCAGCTTCAAAGAGCTCTACATGATCCCAGACGAGGAATAAGAGTCTTATCTAGAGAAACAATCAGACATTTTCTAAAATAAATAAAAAATGATATACTTTTTAACCACAAATGCTCGTCTTGCACTACTCTGTGATGTGTGTCCATGATTTCACGCATTACATAATGTCGGCCGATGACGGATGATTGTGAAGCTAGAGGAGAAAATGAGATGGAGTTTTTCGCCCTACCACGGTACTTCCACCTACGTCACGTGTGACCTTTCCAACATGATTACGTAATGCATGATGCATCATAGAGCAGTGCAAGACGAGCATTTGTGGCTAAAAGAAAATGGCCGATGGTTTCTCTAGATAAGACTCTTATTCCTCGTCTGGGATCATGTAGAGCTCTTTGAAGCTGCACTGAAACTGACATTTGGACCTTCAACCCGTTGAACCCCAGTGAAGTCCACTATATGGAGAAAAATCCTGGAATGTTTTCCTCAAAAACCTTCATTTCTTTTCAGCTGAAGAAAGACAGACATGAACATCTTGGATAACAAATTATCAGGAAATTTTAATTCTGAAGTCAACTAATCCTTTAACATTGTAATCGATTTTCAAACCTAGTTTTGATATTTCTCACCTCTTCACTCTTCAGCTCTCCTTTGAACTTGCCCCATTTCCAGCTCAGGATTCTTGAGCCGGTGGGTTCAGCCCAAGTGTAGTAGACCGCCTGACCTGGACCCAGCTCATCGAATTCTGCCTGAGAGCTGCCAGAATGACACTATTAGTTCAGACTTCCACATGACCAAACATCACACAAAAACATCCCAAAAATTGCAACAAAGTTCAACAAAACAATAAAAACGAAAATCACAGTGAAATGTGAAAACACAACCGCCCAAAGGTTTGGGGTATGATTTTGTTTTTTTATAGCAAATTAATACTTTTATTCAGCAAGAATGGATTCAATTAATTAAAAGTGACAGTAAAGACATTTATAATGTTAAAAAAGATTATGATTCCAAATAAATGCTGTTCTTTTGAACTTTCTATTCGTCAAATAATCCTGAAAAAAAAAAGTATCACAGTTTCCAAAAACATATTGTAACCGTTTTCAACATCAAATCAGCATATTAGAATGATTTCTAAAGGATCATGTGACACTAAATACTGGAGTAATGATGCTGAAAATTCAGCTTTGATCACAGGAATATATTAAATTTTACAATATATTCTAATAGAAAACACTTTTTTTTAATGGTAATAAAAATGGTGTTTTTACTGTATTTTTGGTCAAATAAATGCAGCCTTGGTGAGCATAAGAGACGTCTTTAAAAAAAAAAAAAAAAAAAAAACATTTTACACAACCCAAATTTTGAGCGGTAGTGTGTACTGCAAAAAAAAAGAAAAAGATTTTTTTTTTGATTTTGTGCAACAGAGTTTAAGTTTGATTAGACGATATGAAAGTGAGACAATTTCACAAGTTACACTTTATAATTTGAGAGATAAAAATCATGACAACAATGCAGCCACAGCAGTCAGGCGCTCACATAGCATATAGAAACCTCAGAAATAACAGGCCTATATTGACAAGATAATATCCAAGTATAATTTACACTTCATATACAGCACAGGCAGTTCAACTTCCCTTTAACAGCAGCCAAAGTCACAATAAGTGTCCAATGAGGGGAAAAAAGGAAAAATAATCATGCTCTGTACATCTCATCAGAAAATCGAGTTCATTTGTTAGTAAGTGGAAATGAAGCTGTAAGCACAGAAACAGGAAGCAAGTTAGCCAATTTCCTTTTTCTGTCCACAAGGTTTAAAAGACAAAAATAAAATCATCAGAAGAGAGAAAAGATGAGCGTAAAGTTCAGTTCAGACTCCAACCTTAAAAGCTGTGGGAGGAAAATGAGTTAAAGAAGAAAACTAATCAAGTGTTTTGCGAGGAGTCGTGCGGCTCCCTTCACCAGATCCTGCGTGAGATCGCAAGGAAAAGAAATACTGTTTCATGCGTGTCAGCCAACATCACTTTGTCTGTAAGAGTGTTTGTGTGTGTGTTTGTGTTTGTGTACCAGAGGGGCTCAATCTCTTCCCCCAGTGATAAAGAGAGATCCAGTATCTCATTCTGAACCCAAGTAGAACATTTCCGCTTCTTGGCGCTACAAGGGAAAGAAACATAAAAACCAAACAAAATAGACAAAGCAATTAAAAAATTCATACAGACTGTAGTGTAAAGTTTCAGTGAACGAAAGTTTGTGCTTCATTTTCACTGCATTAACAATAGATTCAAACAAGTATGAAAATGAAAAAACATAGGAAAATAAAAAACCGTCCCATCTGTGCATTGGCATTTTTAACTCGTTTTGCAAATGGATAAAAAAAGAGCAAAAATATAATTGAAATGTTGCATTTAAAAAATTATTTATCTTCTTTTAAGTATATTTAAAAAATTAAATAAATGTCTACTTATTTGTCAATCTAGTTACATTTTGAATATAACATGGATAATTGATTTCTTCATTTTATTTTATTTTATTTTATTTTATTTTATCCTCCATTAAAGTGAACATTCAGCTAGAAATAACATATAGTGGGATTTATTATTTATTGATAGATTATTTTTCCTTGCCCATGCATGAAATATTATATTATAATTGTATTGTATTGTATTATATTTAGGGCTGTCAAGCGATCAAAATTTATAATCTAATTAATTACATGATGTGGCGATTAATTAATCACAAATTAATAACACATCAAATTTGGCTGAGAAATTGCCCCTAAAAGATCATTTAAAGTCATTATTGTGTTAAATGAGAAAAGCATCAAATAGACATTACAAAAAGTAGCTTTAAAAAATATATATTTTATTTGATTCAACATAGAATGAGGGTGAGTAAATGAAGACAGAATTCTAATTTTTGGTTGAACTATACCTTTAATGGGTTTTTTATTAATATGGAAACATGATTTTTTTTTTTTTTAATAAAATGATAGTAAACTAAAACTGCTAGTAGGTGGAGGTAAATGTCTAAATGAGTAAGTCACTGGGCCCTGTTTTAACAACGTAAGCACACGGTCTGAAGCACATGGCACAGGTGCACTTAGGGCATGTCCGAATCAACTTTTGCTAGTTTAACGACAGAAAAAATGGTCGGCGCGACAGGCGCATGGTCTAAAAGGGTTGTACCTATTCTCTTAATGAGTCATGGGTGTGTTTGGGAATAACGTGCAATAAACCAATCACAGTCTCATCTCCCATTCACTTTAAAAGCCAGTTAGGCACATATTACTAACACGCTCTTTAAATAACAAAAGAATACTGCGCCATTGACTTAAGACCAGGTTTTTGTTGGTCAATGGCGCAGTCGTTTTAAGTTGCCTTAAAATAGAAACGCACCAACAATGTGCCTGAACACACCTTGTTTTGTACGCCCATGCATGCCCATGGGCCAAACGTCACATTGCGTCGGGTGTATGATAGGGCCCATTGAGTCTTTCATTCCTTCGATTCGTTCGAATGGCTGAGTCATTCAGGAATAAAGTAAATAGCTATTTATGAATGGTTCATTGAATCATTGGTTCACCTGATTGATTCACTCAAAACACAGACTTATTCAGTAATGAAACACCACTGTGTGTTGCTCAAGAGATGCACAAGAGTTCTGCTTGGGCTTTATAGGTAATATTTTTGTTGGCAAAATTGTGCAAAGCAGACTATATTGTGTCTAAAATATACACAACATAACTTCTTATTTATTGCACTCATTCCTTGTGTTATATTGCTTAACTATATCATGATATAAATATGAGACAAAAACTCACACAGGGGCATTTTTGCCCCAATATCTTGAATTTTAGTGTCATTCTAACAGCATTCTATAGGCTCCATCACACAATGAGTTGTTGCCCTGCCACCAATCAACTTGAAATGCGTTAAATGAGTTCATAATTTTAATGTGTTAAATCAACAGCCTTAATTATATTATATTTTATGTAACATGTATACATAATATGCAGCTAGATTTGTAACCTTGACACTTTTCACTTCACAGAATTCACAATTACAATGTTCAATTCTTCAATAAAAAGCAAATGCAAGGCATATAAACACATAACGAACAGGGCCAAAAACAGTCCCATCAACGGACCCTGGACCATCCTTATTGTTGTCCCATACATTGTCTTTAAACTCTGGAATACTTTGACCTTTGATCTTGCACATCATGAGTTTGTGGCTCTCACCTCTGATGGAACTGTAGCACCTCGTCTTTTGTGTGGTTGATGAGGAGGAATGGAGCAGCACCATCATGGTAATCAGAGAAGCAGATCACATCGGAATGTTCTGTCAGATTCACGTCCACAATAATCCCACCCAACTAGAATCAAGAGGGAATAAGAAAGGGATAAACTGAGGGGGAGCGTGTTTGTGAATGTCAGTCTGTGTAGGAAACACTAACTCACAGTTTTGTCCAGGTGCAGCAAGAGGCAGTTCTCTGGTTGGTGGAAGTCAAATGCCCGTGGCGATGATGGGCAGCCCTCCACTTTGACTTTGAGTTTCTTTGAGTCTTTTTCTGGCCAGAATGGAACAGCAGCCTAAGAAGCAGACAGATCTATATCACAGTTCAGAGAATTATTAAACATTTCTCCTGTTACAGTCAGTTTTATCTCCTGACCTGTCCGGGTCGCGTCTCTGTCCAGTGCTCTGGACCCTCCTCACAGACATGAAGCACATGCTTGGTTCTGTTCACCAGCATGTAGAAAGGCAGGAACGTCACCAACCGTGTCAAACTGAAGCTGGTTGCATCAATCTTCACTCCCACCTATAATCAAACCAGACATCACTCAACACATATTCAATTTAAGTCAACGTGGCATTTAAAACCCATTTTAATTTTGTAATCTGACATATTTCTGAGTGAAACAGAAGATTCAATTGGGGGGGGATGTAGGATGGGACTTGACTTTATCCATTGGGAATTGATTAGATTGTGAAAGTTGTGATCAAACCAGTGTTATTTTAATTAATTATTTATATACTACTATATTATTTATTAATGTTTAATTTGAATATTATTTTTATATTTTCTGTTTTCATTTTAAAGTTTTAATAATTTTGTTATGTGCTTTTGTCATTTTTATTAGTTTTTATATTTCTATTTAGTTTTAATTTATTATTATTTCAGATTTAGTAAAAGTAAAGTTATTATTTCAACTTAAACTTATTTTATTTTAGTTCTTTTGCCAAGGCAGCATATCTATTTATCATATCTATTTTCAGATATGACGTTTTTCCATTTAATTTTTATATTTTAATTTATTTCAGCTTTATTTCTATTAACAAAAACAATTTTAATAGTTGTAGTTAACAAAAACAACACTGCATCTATCTCCATGATTCCTTTTTTGTTAACATTTTTGTATGAATATATATTTTTCTTTTTTTTAAATGATTAAATTATTGATTTTGTTTATATACTCAAAAATGTGACTGTCCATTAACTTCAAAAAAATACACACACACATATTTTATATATATATAAAATATGTGTTTGTGTGTGTGTGTGTGTGTGTGTGTGTGTGTGTATATATATATATATATATATATATATATATATATATATATATATATATATATATATATATATATACACACATACACACACACACACACACACACACACACACACACACTACCAGTCAAAAGTTTGACACGTTAAGATTTTTAATGTTTTTAAAAGAAGTTTCATCTGCTCACCAAGGCTGCATTTATTTAATATATATAAAATATATTTAAATATATTTTAAAAGTAATTTATTCCTGTGATCAAAGCTGAATTTTCAGCATCATTACTCCAGTCTCCACCAGGAAGACAAGGAACATGTATTAAGAAAGTAAATAAGGTCAATTTTGATTTCATTTAGACTTTAATGTATTCAAAATTGATGGCTGTAATGAAAGAATGGTCACCATGTAATCCTTGTGTCTGCCTTTGCATTTGATGTCACCATAACTCCCGACGGTGTCGATAGAGAAATCGTCTGATAATTCACTTTCTGAAATCATCAAGCGAATCTGTAAACAGAATGAGAAGTTGGATAATTGATCAATAAAACAGCTGAATGTTCACTACATGCTTGATGACATTCTCTCAAACCTTGTTGTTCTGCAGAAAGTTGCGTGGTTTGAAGGAGAAGAGGAGGGGCATGTCGTAATCCTTCGGGTGTTTGCGATGAATATCATCTGCCTTGTACTGCAACAGTCTGCCCGTCTTATTCACCATCCAGTAAGGCGAGTGGATGGCCACCACCACTTGACCCTCCTCCTTCTTAACATGGACAGCAATGTCCAGCTCCGGCCTCGCCTCCGGCTCCTCGTCCAATCCCAGCGAGCGGAATTTGATGAAATTGATCTCGTCATGGTCGCTGCAGAGACTGTAACGGGACTCCCAGTCCTGCTGCAGGTATCCCAGCAGCCTCAACTCCAGAGTGGAGAAATCCATGATGGCTGTGTGGATCTGGGAGGAGTGGCCCTCTTTTAGTGAGGTAGGGGGGAAATCTCCATTGCCCTGCAAACAAAACAGTTATGTACAATAAGGAACTATAAATTTAATATCTGTTACATGCCTGAAAATAATATTCTTTCATTTCAGAAAGTTGTTGCTACTGTAAAAAAAAAAAATTATATATATATATATATATATATATATATTCTATAGAAATTGCAAAAAGACTTGAATAAAGAATTAAAATATCTGTAATATCAGCAAATGACCAATATGGAACCATTACAGTGGGCATCTGTAATAAAACATAATAACTGTGACAGGCCAAACTACAACATGTCTGACTCAGTGAACATAAGACCTCTTGTACCATCAACTTGAAGGTGATGGGGTACGGCAGAAGGTTGCGGAGGAGAACGGTGGGCCACAGGTGCAGAACAATGGGCTTGTCAAACTCCTCCTCAGTGCTATGTGACATCACAGCATCTGGAAGAGGAACCATGTTGACCTTCAGCATCTGGGAGCTGTCTCCATGAAGATGGCAGTTTTTCTCTAGACGCTCTCCAGGCTTCTGAATCACCTCATTATAAGTGAAACCCTCGGAGCGCTCGTACTGTTCCTCGCCTTCAATTACAGGCTGTAGACTCAGTTCAGCTCTGAAAACAAGCAGCAAACAACTGACAATGGAAAGACTGTTGGTTTAAAGTGCCCTAATTATGCTATTTTAAAGGCTCCTAATTTTGTTTTGGAGTCTCCTACAACAGGTTTACACACATCCAACGTCAAAAAACCCCACCATTTTTCTCATAATATCCACTGCAGCATCAGCTCTTTTCTCTCAGTGTCTGAAACAGTTCAATAAAGGATTTGGTCTCTCTAAGCCCCGCCTTTCTGAGAGCCTACTCTGCTCTGATTGGTCAGATATACCAGTATTTTCGACCGAAACCAAATGCCCATCATCATATCTGAATTTCTGCTTCGGATCTTCCTCAGCACTTGATACACAGTGATGCGAACAGTAACGATGGCAGCGGTTTTTCCATATCAATCCCAGCGTGAGTTCTCATCCTTTGAAAGTGATTCAAAGTGGATTTGCAGTGCATTAAAACAGCATATTCTTGTCATGTGGACAACATGAACCAAACTCTTCCAGTCTCAGCTACAACTATAGTGTTTGAGGGTGGAGCAAAGATATTATTTTTCTTGTTATCACTGTAAAGCTGTTTTGAAACAATCTGTATTGTATAAAGCACTATATAAATAAAGGTGACTTGACTTGACGTTGTGAAGACCATAGGCTGTCTTTATGCAGATTTGTTAAATACCTCAATAAATTCATGCAGGAAGTAAGACTGGAATTTCTGACGACTCGTTTCAGGAGGTTCAGAATCGATTCTTTAAAACTTTGAAGTCCTTTTACATTCACAAACAGCTATATTACACACTACATGAAAGGTAATATCTGAAAAAACATAATAGAGGCACTTTAAGAGGCATATACAGGATGAAGGAATGACTCAATCTACAGATTATATTAATATTTTAGCATTTCATAGATATTTTCCTTCCTCTATTTGATCCCTAGATTTAAACAGGCTAGTTTTTATCGGGGTGTCAAATTTGGTGAAAACGACAAGGTTTGTAGAAAAAATTGTAAACACCTAGCCTTAATAATAATTAATTGTTTATTTATTAATAATAAAAACAAAATAATAATACAAATTAACATATTATTATTATAAATTAAATAAAGGTATATTCTCAACACTGCTTCTCAAGTAAATTTATTTTTCCTGAGCAACAAGAAAAAAATACTGAATTAAAAGGGTTTTTTTTTAATTATTTTTTTTTTTTAAGATTTATTTTTGGCTTTTTTGCCTTTTATTGAGATAGGACAGTTAGTTGACAGGAAGCAAATTGGGAGAGAGACAGGGGGAAAGGATCAGGAAAGGTCCACGAGCCGGAAACTCGGGTCACCCGAATTACCTACACGTCGGCATGCTGCCCACAAGGCTATCGGCACTGACATTAGAAGGTATTTTTTGCAGTGTACTTTAGTGATTCAGAGCTGATAGTCCAGTGCTGTAACTGACCTGTAAGAGCCGAGCGGCACACAGAACTCCTCTGTAGGCAGAGAGATGCCCAGACACTCAGATCCTTCGTAAACACGGATCGGCACCGAAAAGTGATTGATAATCTTAAAAAAAAAAAAAAAAAAAAAAAAATCAATAAAAAGCAATGACATCATGAACAATACCTGTCAATGATGAAATAAAATGTACATTTATTTATTAAATATCGTAGATAATTTAATAATGTTTACAGCTATTCATAGATTATGGCATAGAATTTTTTCTCAAAATCAAAGCAGAAATTTTGAAATAAATTCACAGATTCTGCCTAGGCATAATGAGAAGTGATTTTTAAAGGGAAGGCTGGATTCTTCTGTTTTTCCGCTCTGATTATGAGAGAAATCTGAGGCTGTGAATAGATGTCTACATTCTGTGTGTGACTGATTTGTGTGTGTGTGTTTTTAAATAACATCCACCTGGAAAGGAGAGCGGATCTTGACATATTTGCTCCCCTCGACGGTGTAAATCTGACAGACAAAGAAGCGAGTGACACCTGAGTCACGGTGCATGACGCTGTACATGCCCCGTCCTGTTTTGATCAGTGGGATCACGCTTGCGGTAGTGTGGCCAACCGGAGCTGGAGAAGAGGAAAAACAAAAAGAATGTCAGATTAGTTTGTCTAGAAATATATACAATCTTTAAACAAAAATAAGTTCTTTATTGGCATCTATTGTTCTATGAAGAACCTTTCACATCCATGGAACCTTTCCATTGCACAAAAGGTTCTTTAGAGTGGAAAAATATTGTTTACACTAAGAAAAGAATTGTTACTGAACTGTTGACTAAAAGGTTCTTAGTGGAACCCAAAATGGTTCTTCTATGGCATTGCTGCGAAAAACTCATTTTGGAGCTTTTATTTTTAGAGTGTACTAGTAATTTTGTGATATATATTCAGAAAGGTCACAGGTTTTTATGAGTCTTACTGGGCTGAATGTAGTTTTTGGCGCTGAGGCTGGTCATGGCTGAGAACTGGTCACTGGACGCAGCGGTGAGGGTGTAGTGCATATTCAGGCTCTCTCCATCCTGGAGCTCCACCACACGATCTTTAGACTCTTTACCGACGGGTCTAAACACTTCGCTGTGCAGCACCGACACCGCCAAACCCAAGTGATTCTTCACCACAAACGGAGCCTGGTCCGTCTGAAAGCACTCGGCAGTCTGTTTAGCGGCCTCTGCAAATGCCTGCAGAGCAAACAGAAGAAACCACTCATCTGTAACTCCATTTATTCTATCTGTAATAGAAACCATCTTCACACACTGGAATCATCTCAATCTCATACCGTTCCTAGATTACTGAGCATGTGAAGGCCACACTTGGAGAGGGTGACGTTAAGCTGGTCTTTACTCGTGAAGCTGATGACCGTTTTGTAATCAGGCACACCGCCGTCTACCTCATCAGATATCCCAGAATACGTTACTGGTTTCTTCTTCATCTGTAGAGGCAATATTATTTATCATATGAACTCATAAAAAGTTCTTTCAGTAACAGATTAGGCCTGAAATGAAAGGTAACCTTCAGTGCCAGAGTCCATGGACGAAAGCCATCCTTTTCCTCATCGTCCAGTGGCTCCAACAGCGGTTCCCATAAACCCATCATCTCATTATAATAATTCACCTACAGGAAACAAACACTAAAATCAGTTCAAATCATTTGTCCAGCATTCTTTAAATATTGTAGAAGCTAGATAGTAGTGCCGCAGAACAATGACAAAAACTTGACACAGTATGGATGGACATTTCATTGTTTTTTCAGCATCTCACGCCATGAGAGTCATGTTAAGATAGTGTGAAGGTTAAAAGTGTGCAAGTTGCAAAACTAGCAAAGCAGTTCTAATGGTTCAGCCGTAAGCTTTTTGCAACTCAAACTCACAGCACTTGCAAAGCTGAGTTTGTGTGGAGCAGTATTTACTGTGAACCAAACAACTCTGAGGCACTGCAAACACTTTATCATGAGCTGCTCAAGTGTAAAAAACAAAACAAAAAAAACAATGCCGTGCTTCAAGTTAATTTATTTGCAATATGATAAATCGCACTAAGCCATATCCAGGATATCGGTTTTATTTCAATTAATTGTGCAATCGTAGCTGGGAGTACTTGAGTACTCATGTCATTCCTATAAGCATTTTTGGATAAACATCTGATAAATACATACATTTAAATCACTTAGTACTTTACAGTAATGTACAGTGAACTAGGGCAAACTAACTGCGATTTTTCTGATTGGTTTAAAAAACATCAGGTTTGCTGTGCTTGTTTGTAGGGCTGCACAATTTGACCAACATTTTATGATTATATCTATCAATATGACTATTAAATAATAAATAATATTGTTTTTAATTTTTATTATTATTACTAAATAAAAACAACATAGGAAAAAGTACTATTGTAATATTTCACTGTAAAATAAAACAATGTATTTAATAAAAATAATTATATAATAATTTTATTATTAAAAATGTAAAATTATAATACTAATATTTATGGCTCTTAATTTCTTCATTTCAAACATTAAACCTTCAAACTTTGACAAAAAACTGCCTGAAGCCCTTAATGCATTAGTTCACTTCAGAATTAAAATTTCCTGATAATTTACTCACCCCCATGTTCATGTCTTTCTTTCTTCAGTCGAAATGAAATGAAGGTTTTTGAGGAAAACTTTCCGGGATTTTTCTCCATATAGTGGACTTCACTGGGGTTCAACGGGTTGAAGGTTCATCTTTGTACATTCCGCCTACGTCACACGTGACCTTTCCAACATACTTACGTAATGCGTGGCGCATCACAGAGCAGTGCAAGATGAGCAATTGTGGTTAAAAAGTATATAATTTTATTTTTTTTTTTTAGAAAATGATCAATTGTTTTGCTAGATAAGACCCTTATTCCTCGTCTGGGATCGTGTAGAGCTCGTTGAAGCTGCACTGAAACTGACATTTGGACCTTCAACCCGTTGAACCCCAGTGAAGTCCACTATATGAAGAAAAATCCTGGAATGTTTTCCTCAAAAACCTTCATTTCTTTTCAACTGAAGAAAGAAAGACATAAACATCTTGGATGACATGGGGGTGAGTAAATAATCAGGAAATTTTAATTCTGAAGTGAACTAATCCTTTAAAGCTTCTCTTTTGTTGGTAATCGCTTCTGATTATAAGTATGAAAAGACGGTTGGCGTATGTCGCGTTCCCAAACAAATGTAATAAGTGACCAAAAATCTAAACAGATGCAGAGATGAGTTTGTGTGAAGCAGCATTTACTGTGTCAATGCTGACAATTCACAAGTCCTATTGCAATTTTGGTTATATTTTCGATTAATTGTGCGTTGTACTACAACATCCTCTGACCTCTAAGTCCAGATGACAGTGCAGGTTAATGAGAGTACTCCAGTTTTTCACATCTCCCTGGAACGAGGCTTTGGCCAGCAGCATGGGCACGGTGCGATGGCCCACCCCGGCCTCCAGCGTCAGGCAGATGGACTGGATGCTCATTTTGAGAGACTCTCCATGAGGAATGAGTGGAATGACGGAGCGGGTGACTTCCTCTCCTCCCTCCTCCAGGAACCAGAGCTTCAGGTCTCGCAGGCTGCGACGTTCCCACAGATCCTGTGGCACAGGGCTCTCCAGCTCCTCAGGGGTCTCGGCTGCAGGGCTCAGCGCCGACTGAATGGTGATGACGGTGTTTATGATGATGGGAGACACCTTTGGGAACAGGAAGACAGTAGAAATTGGTTCCAATATCAGACAGGGAACAAAAAGGTTCATATTCCACACTTTCTTAGCTTTGTTCTCTAAAGTCTGCCAATAATGCTCTTCGACAAAAACTGCAAACATAAGTTTGTTTTTCATAACTATTTCACAGGGTATCTGCAGGGAAAAAAATCAAATGTAAGGCTTTTTAAGACCTGCACGAATAAAATTAATAATGTATGTCCATTCAGAACAAACCCATAAAATCTCGAAATAACTTTCACAGGGCTTGACAGTGTGAGCATTTCACTCACATTTACAACAAAGAATAGATGTGTGCAAACTGTAAATTCATTGAATTTGATTAAATTCTTTTTTTTTTCTAATGTAAGGTGATAGAAAAAGTCTTATATATCTTAAATGGTATTACAGAAGTCTTAATTATCATTTTAAGACTTAAATTGTGATACCACTTAATGTGTTGTGTTTATTAAACTTCCAGAGGTGAAGATTTTATATGAGCACTGCATGTTCAAAGTTTCAGAGCAGTTCGCAATCAAAGAACACTTCACATTTATGCCAAACAATTGCTTATGATTTACTGTTGATGAATTATGACAAGGTTTACTTTATGTTGTTTGTATTGTAATATCATTTAGATGGTTGTAAGAGCGGATATTTTATCTCTCTCATATGTTTGAATGAGCAGCCAGTAATATACATTTCAAAATAAGAGTCCCGCTGTATTTTGGGCTTGTTTATAATTGTTTATAACATATTTTTTTGTTCCTGGTTATTACTGGTATTTCGGTTACAAAATAAATTTATCTGGCATTTCATTAAATGTTTAGAATATATATAATTCCATAATTACTAAATAAATACAGTTTAAAGCAAAAATATTTAAAAACCTAGTGTACTTTTTGTATTCAAATAAATAAAATCATTTAGCTTGTAAATGTCTCCTCATATCCATTTATTAAGGAAAAACAAATGATTTAATAAATTCTCATTTGCGCCCCTAAAGTTCTTTATGTGCTCCTAAATTTTTCAAATTAGGGAAAAAAGTAAATCAGATTCATAGTTCTTCAACAGTAGATATATTTTGGCATAAATGTGCAGTATTTGTTGTGAACTGCACTGAAACAGTGAGCCTGTAGAATGTGCAACAGCACCACGTTTTTACAATGAAACTTGCAGCACTCACATTTAATTAAATCATCATCTTTTGATGTTTTATATCGTTTAATAGTTTAATAATCATTTTAAGCCATATCATGGTCATTGCTTTTCCGTCCCCAAATTTAAAACCTCTTAAAATGATAATTAAGACTTTTGTTATACCATTTAAGATATTTAAGACTTCTTATGACCTTAAATCCGCGGGGACCCCGTTTTACACCGTCTCACTGACCCTCAGAACTAAACGTTTTGCAAGAGTACTTTTTAGATATTAATGATTTCTAAATGGGAGCTGATCACAATTTAACGCTAAATCACCTTGAGTGTGAGGGAGCTGATAGACAGCTCGATGGTCTGAGGCTGAGAAGGCGACTGGCTGCTCTGGAAGAACACCTGACATGGCTGGAGCACTGTCGTCACGTTGTTCTCACGCTTCTCTCGCACAAACGGACACGCCACCACCTTTAGATCTGAAATGGCGGCCGTCATTGACTGACCGCTGGGCTCGCTCTTCATCACCAGCTCACACTGTGTTGTCATAACCAGAGCCGGAGCTTCAGCACGTGTGAGGTCAGCCACAAAAACTATCTCAGGATTCTTTACCACAATGTTCATCTCGGTTTTGGAAACCACTGGTGGAGCAGGAACCGCTAGCAAAGGAAAGACACAAATCAAATAGCCAGTATTATTTTAGTATCATTGATATACTATTATAGTTTGTTAATATACTGAATTAGATTTTATTTTTAGATTTACTGTTTTCACTTTTAAGTTTTAGCAATTTCGTTTTTGTCATTTTCATTCATTTATTCGATTTTGTTTTAGTTCTTTAACTTCAATTAAACAAAAATGAGAAATTTATTTCAGTTAATTTAATAAAATAATAAAAATATTTATGGTTTTAGTACTTGATAATAACCCTGCAAATATCAAGGTAAAACAAATGTTTACTGAACCTATTTGATAAACATTTGTAATTGGTACCTTGACTACAAATCACTAACCTGGGTCTTTGGAGGAACTGGCGGGTTGTTTGTTGCTTTTAGGAGGACCAGAGAAGCCATCTGCCATTGCTTTAAGAAAGACATCAGCCACTGTGAGCAGGAACTCAACACTGGCACACAGATAGATGTCCTGAACCAAGGTGTCCAGAACTGTATATTCCCGGCCTTGTCGGTAACTCACATCTACCATCACATTGCCTTCCCTGCCCTGACGCATCGCCATCATCCTAAAGCAGCATGAAAGTAGAGAAGACATTTAGTCATGATCAATGATGAACTTTATTTACCATAAGGCTGCAACTAACAACTTTTCATAATCAATTAATCTTTTGACTCTTTCTTTGATTAACTGCATATGTAAGCATGCGTTTTGTGCAAAAAAAAAGATATATACTGTATATATAAAATATAAAGTGATTTCAGAAAAAGTGTTTTTTCCATGCATAGAGCAAAGAAACTTTTGGTAATCCATTAATTAATTAATTAATTTTTTCTTCAAATAATTGATTAATTGGACATGTACACATAACAAAAGGTTTTAAATATTAATGTTTTAACATTAGTGATTTTAGATAAAGAGGTTCTTCATTCACAGAGCAAATAATCTTTTGATTATCGATTAATGTATTGACTTTCTTTGATTAACTGATTAATTGCATATGTAGGCATGCGTTTTGTGCAAAACAAATATATACAGTATCTCACAAAAGTGAGTACACCCCTCACATTTCAGCAACCATTTTAGCATATCTTCTCAAGGGACAATACTATAGAAATGAAACTTGGATATATTTTAGAGTAGTCAATGTTCTGCTTGTATAGCAGTACAGATTTACTGTCTTCTGAAAATAATTTAACATACAGCCATTATTGTCAAAATAGCTGGCAACAAAAGTGAGTACACCCTAAGTGATAAGCCACATGTCCTATTCATCATGTTCATATTTTTGTCTGCTTGACAGGACCATACAAATGTGTGTATCTTGTATTAGAGCAGTTCAAATTTGGTGCTTTGAGTACAATCCTCTCATACTGACCACTGGATGTTCAACATGGCACCTCATGGCAAAGAACTCTCTGAGGATTTGAGAATTAGAATTGTTGCTCTCCACAAAGATGGCATAGGCTATAAGAAGATTGGTAACACCATGAAACTGAGTTACAGTACAGTGGCCAGGGTCACACAGAGGTTTTCCAAGACGAGTTCCACTCAGAACAGGCCTCGCAAGAGTCAATCAAAGAAGTTGAATCATCGTGCTGTGCATCAGGTGCAGAAGATGGCTTCAAAAAACAGACTCATGAGTGCTGCCAGCATTGCTTTAGAGGATGCAAAAGCGGAAGGTCAGCTTGTCAGTGCTCAGACCATACACCGCACACTGCAACAAGTTGGTTTGCATGGCCGTCGTCCCAGAAGGAAGCCTCTTCTGAACCTGGCTCACAAGAAAGCCCACAAACAGATTGATGAAGACAACCTGTCCAAGAGCATGAATTACTGGAACCATGTCCTGCGGTCTGATGAGACTAAAATAAACTTGTTTGGCTCAGATGGTGTCCAGCATGTGTGGCAATGCCCTGGTGAGGACTACCAAGAAAATTGTGTCTTGCCTACAGTCAAGCACGGTGGTGGTAGCATCATGGTCTGGGGCTGCATGAGTGCTGCTGGTACTGGGGAGCTCTGCTTCATTGAAGGAAACATGGATTCCAACATGTACTGTGACATTCTGAAGTAGAACATGATGCCATCCCTTCAGAAACTGGGCTGAACAGCATGATAAGGACCCCAAACACACCGCCAAGATGACAACTGCCTTGCTGAGGAAACTGAAGATGAAGGTGATGGAGTGGCCAAGTATGTCTCCAGACTTGAACCCTATTGAGCACCTGTGAAGGTGGAGAAGCGCCATGTGTCTAACATCCAGCAGCTCCGTGATGTCATTATGGAGGAGTGGAAAAGGATCCCAGCAACAACCTGTGCAGCTCTGGTGAATTCCATGCCCAGGAGGATTAAGGCAGTGCTAATTAACAATGGTGCTCATACAAAATATTGACACTTTGGACACAGTTTTGACATGTTCACTTAGGGTGTACTCACTTTTGGTGCCAGTTGTTTAGACAATAATGGCTATATGTTGAGTTATTTTTAGATCACAGTAAATCTGTACTGCTATACAAGCTGCACATTGACTACTCTAAAATATATCCAAGTTTCATTTCTATAGTATTGTCCCTTGAGAACATATAATGAAATAGTTGCTGAAATGTGAGGGGTGTACTAACTTTTGTGAGATACTGCATATAACTTAACTGTATATAACACACTGAACAAAATTATAAACGCAACACTTTTGTTTTGGCCCCCATTTTTCATGAGCTGAACTCGGCAAATGGTGGTCACACCAGATACTGACTGGTTTTTGGTTTTCATCTTTTGTAGTTTGATTAACATTAATGACAGACAGGTATTTAATTGGGCTGCTGAATGCATATGTAATATACTGACACACATCCAGTTTTTACCCACCTGTTTACGTACACATAAGCCATAACCGACTGTATTCACGTGATATACTCCACATGATGGGCATTCTGACATCTGTGTGTGCGCGTATTTGACTATTCAGGCGCAAGAAGAACTGATTGCGCGCGACAGAGCGCTTCTTTTGTGCGTCATTCAGCGCGATTCCGCTGATCCCGCCTTCACTAACTGCAAGTTAATCGATAACGAATTGTGATTGGATTGTAATTTTGTGCTACGACGAGCTTGGCTACCTTTGATTAGGCTGTAGGCTGAAATTATATTCAACCCGCCAAAGTGGCTAGTGGGAGTGGCTGTGGCTCCCTTCTCTGCAGAATGCGATATATCCGCTCAACCAATCACAGCGCACCATTCCACGCACTGTAAACAGTAATGGCGGCGCTCTGAATACACCCGGCATCCTAGTTTTCCTTATCTACTTTGTACTTTGTGATCAACAAAAACAGAAAAATGAATAATTTTGACAGCACTGATGAACCTGTGGTGGTTTCTGCGGTGGGGAAGAAACGCAAGTCATCGAAATGTAATCATATACGTGAGGAGATTAAGAAGATGAGGCACTCGAGTCGGGAGGAGGAAAAATGCCGGCTGTTGCTTGTTCCACGACGGCATCAAACTTCTGTCACAGTCCCCAAAACTGAATCATGAACAGTTTTTAAAAGCCGTTTTTAATACCAATGTACTCTGTAAATGTGTTTATTTTAACCGTGCGGTGGCGCCAGATACTCTTTAATCGGTAATGACAAACGCAGACATAATTAATTTATAACATTAACAAGATGACTCGTTGAATTCATTTTGGCTGAATGTATTTTTAGTCAAATGCCTGTATATAAGATTAGTATTGGCAAAGTTCAGAGGCTGTCATATATGTGAATCAACTTACTTTATTGTGTATTTTCAATATGAAAAATAACTTTTATATTGATGGATTAATTGCATTTTGAAAAAAAAAAAAAAACGTGTCATGGATTTATTGCATTTTGGGAAAAAAAATAATAAATTTTTATAATAAACCTTTGAAAATCAAAATCTAGATTTGAATTTTGTATGTTTTCATAACCAAAAGATGCTATGTGAAAGTCTGAAACAGAAAAGAGTGGTTTTCATCTTGAAAAGAGTGGTTTTTAATGTGTTTTCTTGGTAAAGAAAACACATTTTTACTCAAATTAATAAAATATAAATGCTACAACATTAATGATTTAAGATAGCGGTTGCACAGAGCAAAAAAACAACAACTAATCAATAATTCAATTATTCGATTATTACTGATCTTATCAATTAGTTAGCTATATCCCAGAAAATGAGCAATGACTCTAATGTCAATTGTATGGGGCAGGAGAACATTACATCTGTATATATAAACAACATTTAACATAAACTGGAGCATCTTCAGTGTGTGTGATCTACCTGGATGTGATCATTTTCACCCTCTTTCTCTTGTCATCTAGGAGACAGTTTGTGAGTTTGAGGGAGGCTTTCATGGAGCTGTCAGAGAACATGTGCACAGCGGTGGAGATGGTGCCCAACGTGAACTCTGCCAACTTCAAACTCTCATCACGGGAGTCTGATAACTGGACCTATACACAAACAGATTCCAAAACTGAACCAGAATGCAAAATATTTAAATGTAAACATCAAAACTTTCGTATTTTGTCACCTCGTTGTTTGGGCTGTACAGGACCAGTGTCATGGAGTCAAATTTGAAGTCCAGTTTCAGAGTGTTCTTTAGTTTGCCTGTTTTCTGGCCCTCCACCACTGCTGCAGTCACAACAGTGTTCCCTACAACAAAATAAAAAAAGGTACTATTTGAAAATATTATCTCAATACTTTTTTGAATTGGGAAATATGTTTAAATTAATAAATACATGGGCAATTCTGTAATAATTATTACAAACCTGCTAAGAAAATGCTGTAATAATTTCACATTTAATTTCCATATTAATGTAGAACCAACATAAAGACAGTTTTGATCTAACAGGGAGGGAATATACAGAAATTGAATAAAGTTATCAAACACTTTACTTCACTGCATAAATTAAATATAGATTAATCCTTATTAAAGCTATACAAGTTATTAAGTCAAAAGCAGTGAGTGATTTTCTCTGTCTTTTGTTCTTTGATTAACTTTAATGACAGACAGCAGCAGGTTTATTAGGCTGCTGTCACTTCTGACACGCATTCCATTTTCTCACAACTCTTTACATTAACTTAAGGCCTTATTTAACTCATTTAGGACTGTGCTTATGAGGATACTCATCATAATGGATTTTTGGCATAATTTTGTGTGTTTTTGTTCATTCAAGCATGAAAGAGAACTCAATGTGGCGACGTGCTCTTTGAAATGGCTTTCGTTTCGCACAAGTCGTGTGTTAAATTAAGATAAAGACTCAATTTTATACAGTGTTTCTTTGTTATTTTGACAAAAATATGCAACAAAAATATTTAAATTATTAAATATTCAAATATGAAAATATTTAAAAGTAGTCAAATACTATGTTTATTTTGCCTAATCTTTTAAAATTATTTTCATTTATGACATTAGGAATTGCTAAACCGTGATTTGCAATACTTGAAATTACCCTTAAAGGGATAGTTCACCCAAAAATGAAAAATGATCCCATGATTTACTCACCCTCAAGCCATTCTAGATGTATATGACTTTCTTTCAGTCAAACACAATCGGAGATATATTTAAAAAAATATTCTGGCTCTTCCAAGCTTTATAATGGGATTTATAATCTATTTGTTATTGTGTTATGAATATATAGAAAAATATTTCGTATATATTGGAATTTTGAATGGTTGTATAAGGGGTGGGTAAGTAACAAGCTTTTGCTTCATCCCGCTCCTTTTCGGACACATGTAATTAATTGATGATTATTCGTAGATATTGTTTTTTTTGTTTGTTTTTTTTAACACAATTAACACAATTATTGTATTTTCATATTTTATTTTATTTTACTTTTTATTGGTGGTTTTTGCGAAATAAAAAGAAAAAAGAAAAAAGAAAAGAAAAGGAGTGAATGGGGCTCAAGATTTTGAAGCCCATAAAAGCTCAACCATCCATCATAAAAGTAATCCATACGACTCCTGAGGGTTAATAAAGGCCTTCTGAGGTGAAGCGATGGGTTTTTGTAAGAAAAATATCCATATTTAAAACTTTATAAATTATAATAACTGGCTTCCGGCAACAGCCGTACGAAAGTCGAGTTCTGACAGAAGAGAAGTAGAGTAAGCTTAGGTGAGAGTAGACGCCTCTCGCGGTTCAAACAAATAGGGCTGGGCAACAAACTCAAGCTCCTCTTCTCTTATATAATCCTCCAACATTTCTCTTTAAAATTTTTCATTTTAGACTTATAATTCGTGACCGGTTTGTTTTGCTCTATCCTCTGTGCTTCCGCGTTTGTCATTAAGGTTTAGAGGTCACTCTTCCTCTGGAACTAGACTTGCGTAACCAACTGACAAACATTTAAATTGCTCATAAAGCAGTTTTTATATCCAATAAATATAGCATATTAATATCTTTTTAGGCCTAAAATGTTTCTTCTCCAATATAAAAATAAACTTTTAAACGATGGATAACTGACACATTTATTCAAACATGTCTTCATTCACTATTAAGGTCATTCCGCGGTTGAGATTGAGAAACTACATGAGACATGACACATTTCGGTTAGTTGTAGGCCTACTGTATCTTCCAACATACCTTCTGATATTTATTTATATTTATTTATTGCTGTAACTAGTAAGATATGATCAGTTCATGAGCCGTTGCCACTTGAACTCTACAACGATCTGTCGCCAGAGTGCCATAATGGTAGGCCTATTTTATTGTTTGAATTTCGTGATAAAATCAACAGATTCTAAAAGCTGATATATATTTCATATGCATCCTGAATGCAGCCACACAGATGACATGATTACCTGTTCTAGTTTATCCAAGTTGTGGGCACGAGATAGAAAACAAGCTATCGGAGAAGTGCTTTAATTAAACATCACTAAAGCAACACTGCTTATTCTGCCCTGTTTGGGCTTCACTTAGATATGTTGCTTTCACCTTTATAGTAAATAGAGTTCAGTTCTAAGTCATTCACCTAGGATGGCTTGAGGGTGAGTAAATCATGGGATAATTTTCATTTTTGGTTGAACTATCCCTTTAATTAATGCTTAAACAGCAGGATATCCATATCCATTCCAAAAAAATGCAAAGACAATGACACAGAAATTATGCTTGACATAACCTATGCATACAGTAGTGATCGATAAAGCTTCACAATCTGTGTTTGTGTGTGTTTTATACCTCCAGAACTCTGAGAATCTTTGGTAGAAACTGTGTCTCCTTTATCAGAGCTGGATGGAGCTGGAGGATCACCAGAAGTCTCAGACAGATTCTCACTCAGAGTCTTCAGCACTATAGTGAGGTCCTCCTGACTCAAGATCAGCTACAATAAACACACATTTATATTAGCTGCAATATCCCTTACCCCTATAATCACACAGAAATAAACACAAATATATGCTCTTACACTCATGGGTTTGAGGTGTGCATTGATCTGGATGTCAGGAATGCTGTGATACCAGGAGGCAGAGAGATTGCGTTTGATTGACAGGTCCATGTTGACGGGTTTGAGTAACTGAATCTCACTCTTAAATTGTCCATCACTGAATGTGGTCCTGAGAAAATACAAAAGTATTAGAAACATCATTCATAAAGCAATAAAAATTTAATTTTAGGGCAGTTAAATCAAATTAATTAATTCAAATTAGTCAATGTGTTTAAAAATACAAAACAAGTGATTTGTAATACTCTCCTAACCTGAACATTTTAAGATCACTCAGTCCAACAGCCATGATGTCCATGACAGGGGGGATCTTGGTGTGTGTTGGAGAGGACACCATTTCAAAGCGGTTCTTTACAGTCACTAAACCCAGATCTGCCACAATAACATTGTGGGAAACAGAGGATTGTGGGAGGAAGACAACTGGAGCTTTGATGTCTACGTCCAGGGAGATACGTGTGCTTCTCTCTGCCAGCTCCAAAACCCCTGTGGCTGCCTTCTCTGCTGCCTGGGCCGTCACCTCTGCCAGTGCATTTTTAGCCTCCTGGAAATTATTAATGAATGCCTGAAGAGAAAAAAAATAAAGAGAGGGAGAGAGAGAGACTATTAGACAAAAAATTTAATGCAAACATCTAATCAAGTTACAGAGTAAGCAAAGAAAAACAACATTCACTTGCTTGTTATATAAGCAATATAAGTTATAGGTGCTAAATAAAATAAAAAATAAAATAAAAAATCAATTAACTTTAAAGAAAAAAAAAAAAGAACTGTTATTATCAGTATTATTTTTAATTAATTAATTAATTTATTTTTTTAGCATCTATAATTTATACATTTAAATAGAGGGAGAGACCATTAGACAAAAACATAAATGCAAACATCAAATCAAATTCAAAAAGGAAGTTATTTTTTAAAGTTACAGAGTAAGCAAAGAAAAACAACATTCACTTGCTAAGCAGCAATTTGTTTCTATTAAGAAACTGTAGGGCATCCTCCAAGGTTCAGTTCTAGGCCCTCTTCTCTTTTTAAATGTAAGTTACAAGTGCTAAATAAAATTTAAAAAATAAAATAAATTTAAAATAAAAAAATACAAATAAAAACTGTTATTATTAGTATTATTTTTAAATTATTTATTTATTTATTTATTTTTAGCATCTATAATTTATACATTTAAATAGAGGGAGAGACCATTAAACAAAAAATTAAATGCAAACATCTAATCAAATTCAAAAAGGAAGTTATATTATTCCCATATTTGAGGTGATTGTTGAAGTTACAGAGTAAGCAAAGAAAAACAACATTCACTTGTCAAGTAGCAATTTGTTTCTATTAAGAAACTGTAGGGCGTCCCCCAAGGTTCAGTTCTCTGTTTAAGTTATAGGTGCTAAATAAAATTTAAAAAATAAATAAAATAAATTTAAAATAAAATAAAATAAGAACTGTTATTATTAGTATCAGTATTATTATGAGTATTTTTTTCTATGAACTTTCTTTGTATAGGAAGAATGGTGGATACAGTGGTGCATGAGATGAACACTTACCAGTATTGAGGACACAAACTTGTTGAGGAAAATAACCTGAATGCAGCCCACAGTCAAAGTTACACTGGTGTCTACAATGTGCATGTCTGTATAGGCGTCCCCCTCCGTTGCATCCACATGGTTCACCATGCGGAAATCAAACACCTCCTTGTCTGCGATGGACACTGCCTACAATATCATCATCATTCTGTCATTAGACTAAATATCCATCTCACAATCTTTCCTTCTTATGAATGATACAAAATTACATTTAAAAACTGTTAAAAATCCCAATAATTCAATAAGATATGTGAAAAAAACATTTTATAATCTAATAAACAATACTTTTACTTTGGAACAATAAAATGTGAGTCAAATGTGAAATTGTTTGTTTTGTGGTTAAAAGCCTTATTTTATTGTTTTTTTTAATTATTAATATTATTCTTATACTATTATTGAACAAAATAAAAAATAAAATAAAAATGTGCCAGCTCTTCATTGTGCCAATTTAGTTCCCATTCTATGATTTATTTATCTTTAAAAGTACAGCATTTCTACCTTTTTATATAGTGCCTCGCTGTCACAATCCAGAATTATAATGTTCTTCAGGTTAGCCAGAATCTCCACTGACTTCTTCTTCATCTGAACTTCAGAAACTAGCCCTGGTATAAGAGAGATCATGCAGTATTGGATCATATCCCAACGTTATTGTGTTTATTTGCGTCGACAGAAATGTGTATTACCCTCTATGCTGATCTCAGAGATCCTGGCTTTCTCTCCTCTTATGAAGACCTTCAGACAGTTGAGGTCTGCTCGGATGTGCAAATTCACCACATCCTCAAACTTCGACTTCTTAGAGGCTGAAGAAAAAGCCAAATATATGACTAAAATGATATCATTACAAAATAAAAGAACCATAAAAAACAAACATCTGATTTTCTTACTAGATTTCTTTGCAACAGCAGAATCCTCTATTTTTGCCTCCTCTTCTTCTTCTTCCTCTTCCTGCTTGGGTAGGACGGGCTGCTCCTCCTGCGCCTCTTTCTTCATGGGTGGTAGGAGATTATTCAGAAAATTCATGGAGTTGAGGAGCGCCTCAGTGTGCAGGTGCACGTCCAGCGAGGAGAAATTCACCTGGTGCAAAGACCACATTTTAACAAACATTTGCAATTAAAGTGAGCTTTGTTATCTAATCTCATTATCTGTAGAGAAATTCTGAGCTCTGATTTGTGAACAAGCTTACCTTGATTAGTTGCTCTGTGTTTTTATACATTGTTTTAAAATCTGGTGCATTTTTGTCAGCCTAAAAAAGAATATGGTATTACTGGAATATTCTTATGCATAGGGCTGTGCTCATACAATCATATAACAATATATATCATGATTATATTTCTCATAATATTGCATTGGAAAGAGATGTCAAACAAATGGACTACAGGATGATTTGAAGAAAAAAATAAATTAAATAGTCCTAAATTATTAATAAATAGATATTATACATTAATAGTCTTTCTAAATCTATGCTGTCAGAGTTTGACTGAGAGCGGGACTGTATTTAAAGGGTTCATGAACTGAGAAATCAGCTTTTCCTTGAGCTTTTGATATATGAGGTCATCGAACTATAAGAATATCCTGCAAGTTTCAGAACTATATGTTATGATTCATGTACAGTCAGATGTTCTTTGTCTATGTGTCAGTAAATCAAAAGAGTGACTAAACGCTCAACTTCACATTGTTTCTCTTAGTAGGATGAAAATAATCTGTTATTTAAATGGTGATTAAATTATATATAGAAAGAGATCAAAGAACGCTTCCTTTACAATCGCTAGAGCTGTCAATCAAATAGCGTGAGTTTATCAGTGACTGAGTTCTGGAAATGCGGCAAAACTCCAGTTTTTTTCAAAAAATCTCTTTCATTGCGTTTACATTTCATGAGCTCAACAACATGTCTGTGATCGGCTACAATGTTGATCACTGGAAACTTTCATGCCACGATCTAAATATAATGCCATAGATCTAAATAATGCTTTTCACGATTAGTTATCCTTGAGAGCTGTAATAGTAAAAACATGCTAAAAGTTTTCGAGAGAGTAATATTTAGCTATTTCATATGCAAAGATGTTAGCCAATCACAGCAGTGGGTGTTTACACTGAAGTCTCACAGCAGACACGCCCCTTCAAACAGAGCGTTCAAATATAAGGCCTAAAATCAGCTAAAAATGCCTTTTATTTCTAAATTATGACCATTTTTGATGTAAAAAGCATACTAACATTATAAGTGCGCCCCAGGAAACATTATAAAACAATGTGGTTCATGACCCCTTTAAAATGAGTCAAGCATCTTGAGTCACTAGTCTCTTTTTAGGTTTAATTTTGTGTTAATGTTTGGTTTATTAAAGCTAAAATTATTATTACATAAAGACGGCATCCAACTAGGCTTTTAAAACCGCCACAAGTAAGATTCGCTTTGATGCTTCACAATGTACAGAACATGTTGATGTCAAATGGCTCTTGTACATAAACAGTACCTGAACCCAAAGGAAAATGACATGTAAATATGATAAAGCTAATGTACCTTGACATACTCCAGAGTGAGCAGATCTTCCTCACTATTGTCCAGAGTGGTGATAAGGTGAACTTTCTTGTCCTCAGAATCTTCACACAAACATCAATGTTGAAAACATCAAAGTATAAATTTCTTTCTTCCAAAAAAAAAAATCTTTTGAACAATGTGTGCGCATTGCACTTACCCAGGTACTCTGAACACTCAAGGCAGATCTCACGCAGGAAAGTGTTTGATGACATATCAAATGTGCGAAGTTTAAGTTCTGTCCCTAATCCATCAATGAACAGATGCAGAACGCTTACTTCCTGTCCACGTGACAAGCGACACAGCTGAATGGAAAGCTAGAACAAAGGAACAAAAGAGAGAAAAGAATGATTGGAGGAGCCTTGAAATGTTGAGGCAATTTCAAATGAACCATATATATACACACATATCAGTTATCATCTCTATAAGGAAAGGAAAGATAAATAGATGCTCAAGGGCATAATCAGACCTTGTTGATCTCAAATGTCAAGAGGAACTCGGTCATGTTTTTCTTGGGGTCTTTCAGCACCATGGACAGACGCTTATCAGAGGCAGAGCCCTGCAGAGAGTCCGACGAGGCCTCAAAGAACGGCAGATCCTCTATCGGTGAACTAGGGGCATCGAAGAACAACTCCTCCTCTGAAAAAGACGTAAAGACAGTGGTTTAAAGTGGTGATTTATAGAGTAGATCTCTATAATTGATCACTAATATTCAGTCATGTGAATGTAACTCTATCTCTGTTTGTACTGTATGGATGTGTGTCTGACCTGAGCCATATATGATGGACGCACGCAGGTCATCTATGGCTGGTCTTCGGGGGGTGAGCTGAGGCGTGTTCGCTTGTTTGGAGGCCTAGTGTGAAAAAGCAAAAAGTATCACATAGCTGCTAGAAAACTCATTTGCAAACAAAATGGATATATGTCCAAATGAATCAGAATTATTAACCACACAATTTACCATGATTAAACCGAAATCGCAAAATTCACTGACATCAGAGCAGATCGATCGGTTCGCAATAAATGCAGCTCCAGCTCTGGAAGCGCCATGTGAGTCACTTATAATGTGCATTTGGCAAACAACATGCGCCAAACATCTTTCCAAACTTGTAAAAATTTATTGTCTTCATGTTTTATCAGTCAAAACGTCTCTATCTGCATTTTATTCAGCTACAGTGATAGCTGGATGACTTTGTCCATATAAATGATTTCCTGGAACGTCACAAGTCTCACTTGTGGACTTTCTGTGCGTGGGCGCCCTCCCACTATGAGTATGAATGAAACAGACATTACATTACATGTGTGTACTCACTAATGCTCACAACACCCTATTTTGTGTAAAAATAGGAAAAATAATACTTCTCTATAAAGAAATTTGAAGTAAACATATATGAATCCACAAGTTTTTCTCCAGTGTAGAGAAGGGAGTTGTTGTTGTAAGATTTCCTGATGAAAGTTACAGTCACAGATATTTTTTTGTAATAATTTTAACACTTTATAATAAAACTTTAGATCTTTCTAATGATTTATAGGAAAATTAAGCTGTATTTTCAAGTGCTCAACCAAAATGTCTGGATGTTGTTTGTATTGTGAATAGTGATATTGGGCTATATGTAACACGATATGTTACGTTCCTGCAGAAAAATGTTTGTGTGAAATATTTCTTGTTAAGGTTTGTATTTTGTGTGCCCTGTATGGAACATTAATGTCCTTTGTCAGTCACATGCAGTGTTTGGTGGTAACACATTACAAGTAACTTCAGTTACTTAATCAGATTACTTTTTCAAGTAACTAGTAAAGTAACACATTACTTTTTCAATTTACAACAAAATATCTGTTACTTTATCAAATAAGTAACGCAAGTTACATTCATTGACTGACAGCTCTCCTGTCCCCATGTTGAGAGAAATAAAGCACAGAGGTGTTGTGTGTGCTGTGTGAACATGATGGTTATTGTAGTTCTAGACTAAATGTGAACGTGCATTTACTCGTCTCATTTGCACAAAAACATTCAGTTTTCCTCAAAATGAATAAAAACAATCTCAAATTTTTATGCAAACCTGTATTAATTAAATATATTAAATTACACAAATATACTTTATGTATTTAATCTCACTTTATTAACCAATATCTTTGCTGCTGAATTTCAATAATCTAATTCAACCATACTAATAAGCAAAAATTACTTTAGATTAGATTTAGAAATAAGAGTGTTGAACTTCATTCTCCTGTGGTCTATTCTTCTTTAATCCAGAATGGCAGCACAGCTGAAAGGTTTGTTTGAGCTGCGCCCTCTACTGTACAGATGTAAATATGCATTTCCTTCAGCCTGAGGCTTATTCATTTCACTTTTGGTGTGAAAGGACCTTAACATTTGCCAAAAATAGAACTTTTTTTTGTTATAAAAACAAACAAGCAAGCCAAGCCCAGGTGGGAAAAAGTAACACGAAAGTAATGTAAAGCATTACTTTTCATAGAAAGTAACCAAGTAAAGCAATGCAATATTGTAATGCATTACTTTTAAAAGTAACTTTCCCCAACACTGATCCCATGCATGTTTAAGTGATGAACTGCACTATTTGTAGTTGTTTTCAGAGATGGTAACAGACATTTTATAATTATGCTATTTATATTTATGCTACAATTGTGTGGCCTGTGCTACTCAACTTTCAAATTCTGTAGCACCAGTGTTATGTGCAAAAAAAAAAAAGTTAAAATACAGCCCATATGCATTCTTTTAATCACCTTGGGTGTAACCTGTGGCGCTCTAGTCTGAGGGGAAGGGCGGCTCTCAGGAAGTGGAATGCTGCTGAGCAATGCCAGGACACCACGCACTTTATCATCAGAGATACGCAGAGACAGCAGAGGGAGTTCACCATAAATCTTAAACCTGAAAACAAAAAAACATTAGGTATAAATATTTCAATGCATTATATGTGATGTGCGAATAAAAAGAGATGCACACCAGACAGGGAAATTCCTCCTTACTTTGGCATTCTTGCATCCGTCACCACCATGGCTCGGCTGAAGACCATCTTCAGATCTACAGGCTCCAGGATGTGGAAAGCAGATTGCCTCAGCGGACGAGCCCACTTCCAGTCACCACCTGATATGACACACAGCATGTTTACAGCCCTGTAATGTCTACATTTGATCAGTTATTGTGCATGTGCGCACCTGCTTTGGTGTAGAGGAACTGTAAACTGCTCAGCTGGACATCAAAGCTGTCATACGCTCGAGACATGATGTCCTCAATAGTGCTGCTGACCGCAGACAGCTGAGGCAGGTCGGCTCTGCTCTGACTGGACATCTGCACACAACAAACACAAATTTTTAACCAATTATTACTTTTTAAAATATAAACACAACTATATTTACTGTGGGTGCATGATATATCGGCCACCATATCGGTATCAGCCGATAAATGATCATTTTTGATCAATGATCAATTTAGCCGATATATTAAAGCCGATAGATAATATATCATTTCCTTCAGCTGAGATGCTTCAGATGCGCACTGTTCGCCATGATGGTTTTAAATTGCTTGAAATATGATTAAAATCACTTCAAAAAAGAAAATGGCAGATGCACAAAGTTCAATATTATGCTTTTTCAAGAAATCATGGAAAGATGAGCGAGAAGTGCCATCTACATCTGAGCCTACTTCACCTTTCCAGGAGGAGACAGCGAGTGAAGCGGCACCTGAGGCTTCCCATTTCCAGGAAATGCATATTTCATCACTGGACTGTAGAGGCTTCCACGACACAAATTGGCACAATGCCAAATGATTTTGTCTCATTATAACAGCAGAAACAAATTAAAATACTCTGTCATTTATGGTAATACGGATAAGATTACGTCATCATTCGAAACTGCTAAAGGGTCTATTTTTATTTTTGTACACACAATAAAAATAAAACATTGTGCTTTTGTAAAATAAAGAAAACAAACAGGATGCCACTTTCTGCCATCCCAGTTTCCTTTCCGTGACGTTTGTGGAGCAGCAGGACCGCGTCACAAAAATTAATTGAAACTTAGTGTATAGCAAGCTCTTGCGTGCCATCTTGTTTTGTGTTGGTACACATATTGTCTCTTCTTCTTCTGCTCTTTCTCCTGTTGCATCACAGCGCACGCCCCCTTCTGGATTGGAGTGTGGATCGCCTGTGACTGACTGTATTCGTCGTGTGATTGCATGAACCGTGATGTCTGTACCATAATGGTTTGGGATGAATACATGTACCGTCACACCCCTAGTACTGACAGTAAGCTGTTTTTACCTGGAAATGACCCAAATCCAGAATGGCAAGGTTGTGTTTGGGGTCATAAAAGCCGTTTTCTGGTACAATGACATATGAAGCCATGAAGTTTATCTTCAGATCAAGAACCTTCTGAGTCTCAATGATGTACATCAGTCCTGTCAACAATGAACAATACTGTTTTAGTACTAGCTACTATTTAAAGGGTTAGTTCACCCAAAAATGAAAATTCTGTCATTAATTACTTACCCGCATGTCGTTCCACACCAGTAAGACCTTCCTTCATCTTCAGAACATAAATTAAGCTGCCAAAGTCACATGATTTCGGTAAACGAGGCTTCGTTACGTCATTTCGAAATTTAAATGGTTCACGTGACTTTGGCAGTTTGATTCATGCCCCGAACCACTGATTCGAAACAAAAGATTCATAAAGCTTCGAAGCTTCATGAAGCAGTGTTTTGAAATCGCCCATCACTAGATATTGTTGAATAAAGTCGCTATTTTGTTTTTTTTGGCGCACAAAAAGTATTCTTGTCGCATCATAACATTAAGGTCGAACCACTGTAGTCACATGAACTGTTTTAAATACGTCTTATAGGCATTGAAAGTGTTAATTATCTTGCTGGCAATGGAGGCCTCACTGAGCCATCGGATTTTATCAAAAATATCTTAATGTGTTCTGAAGATGAACGAAGGTCTTACGGGTGTGGAACGACATGAGGGTGAGTAATTAATGACAGGTGGGTGAACTAACCCTTTAATAACCACAGATAAAAGGTACAATTTGATAAAAAAATAAATTTTTATTATTGTATAGGAAATCTGCAGTTATGAGAGCTTCGACCCTTGTCTATCGGCATGCTCCACACTGCAGCTTATTCTGGTCAAGAACCGCCGACTGTCTAGCAAACATGTAAAACAAGTACATGGCATGTGAATCAGCACACACCTGTGGAGGTCTTGTCTCTGAAATGCTCCAGCTTCATGAGGGTGGCGTTGGTCAGTTCATCCAGCTGCAGGTCTTTTGGAGGCATGAAGAAAGCTGACATACTGTTCACTGTCATCTACAAAAATAACAGAACACTTAATAAACATGCCACTATCCATCCATAGCATAGAGGAGATTATAGATAAATTCTATAATAAAAATGTAAAATTAAAATAACTAAAATACAGAGGGCTGCACAATTAATCAAAATAAAATTAAAATCACATTAATGATTAGTGTGATTATTAAATTGCAAAAGGCTGCATGTCATGTGAGCATTAACAGAGAACTGTGATTATGCAAATGTGTTGTTAAATTATTGAACTTTTAACTTGAAATCTCAGGTACTTCAAGAAAATATTGTATGTCAGATGGGTTCAGCTGACAGAAA
This sequence comes from Hypophthalmichthys molitrix, assembly GCA_037950675.1. Lineage (NCBI taxonomy): Eukaryota > Metazoa > Chordata > Actinopteri > Cypriniformes > Xenocyprididae > Hypophthalmichthys > Hypophthalmichthys molitrix. The sequence goes on from CM075499.1 coordinate 29,449,596, forward strand.
AAAAAAAAGGTTTGTGAATCCCTGGCATTGAGAGATTCCTCCTCACACTCACAGCGTCATAGATTATCTCCAGCGCCTGGGACTCGATGCGGAGTCTCTGGTCCACACTCGCGTCCAGCGGGTTGGTCTCGAACATGAGGTTCAAAAGATTCTTATCCTTTATCCCGTCCACATGACGTGGTGACAGCAGGATAGGGGCCGACTTGCCACGTGGGAGTCCAGAGACTTCAAACGCTGACAGCTGAGCAGAGATCCTAAAAAAAACCCACATTATATCACAAAACAGCATGTTCTGAGTTTAAACAACAAACAAACAAACAAAAATATTTACGCTAATGTTCTCACAAAGGAAGTCTATGTGAAGTCAAGACATTCTGAAGGGTTAAAAAGCCAAAAGTGCACCTTTCTAAAACACTTATATTAATTCTTCTGTACATTTTCTCTAACATTCTCTAACATTAACAAAAACGAGAGTAGCAGTTTTACGGAGGGTGAAGGAGATGATATGAATTGAGAACACAGTACTTTATTGCTTGAGCCGCAGGTCTTTGAGCCAGCGTGGCTTTCAGATCGATGACGGACAGTTTGATTATCTCCGCCTTCTCTCGGCTCTCTTTGATCGACAGGGACAGGCGGAGAAGCTCGAAATTTATCTTCATATTTTCAAACTGCAAACAAATATATGAGTCAGAGGGGTGATGCTTTACATGAAGTTAAACCTCTTTTTTTGCAAATTGCACTTATAAATCAGATCAATATTTTATGTGTATACACTACTGTTCAAAAGTTCGGAGTCAGAAAGATTTTTGGAAAGAAAGAAAGAAAGAAAGAATCGATTTATTCAGCAAGGATGCATTAAATTGATGACGGAAAAGTAGTGCACACATATATAAACCATTATTAAGTCAAGTTGAGGAAAATGTCTTGCACTGACACTAAATTAAATCTATAAGAGGAAACTGGATTTATGTGTGTTATGATTGTTTGTCACTAACATTTTTTGGCAGGTTAGGATTGACGGCTGTCTCGCTGTATCCAATGGCAGCGTACAGTTTGGCTTTCTCTGCTGGGGTCATTAGCTCATCAAAACCTGAGAGATATGAAACAGGAGGACACAAATCTATCAGAAACAGCTCTACATCAATACGTGGAATTCTGTGGAATATTAGGAATCTGCGGAGCGTTCCGTGGAATTCTAGAGCACAGATTCTGTGCAGGACTAGTTTTGCCGTACTACACAGATACAGAGCGTAGTCAAACCTCCTGTCTTGACATCTTTGGTTTGTGTTTCACTGTCTCCAGACCAGTTCCACATCCAGCCAAACCAGCCCTGTGACTGTTCTTCCTCCACCTTCACCCCGGGACGGTATATCCTGAAGCCCGCCTTTGTGGCCTACAACATCAGCGACAGAATAGTGTGGTTCAATTAGAAACTTCACTTTGCTAGTTTCACACTCTACCAGCTGAGCTACAGAACACACTTCCAGCTATATGATCCACACTGTGTTAAGGATTCAAATGATCTATACAATATTATACGAGTCAAGTGGGAAACTGATGTCACGTCACCTCCATCTCAGCTTGCTGTCTCGCCATTGTGATGTTGAATATATCCAGGGTTCTTTCTGTGTCCTTAAGGATGAACAAAAGCAACAAGGTTATGCTCAAAACAGAGCGGTCACAGTAATGACAACAGGCTTAATTGGTTTTTGCCACATTTTAAGCTTAATAAAAAGGTGTTAAAAATTATCTATTCTGAACAGAACACACCAGATTTATGGAAGGTTACCATTTTGAGTACTGTGAATTGAACTATGAAGAGTAACTATGCATGTAATATTGCATTTTTTAATGTAAAGTAGATACAAGAATTCAAGAATTTGTGAATATGTATTCTAAAGTTACCCTAAAAATTAAAACACACTCTCATGTCATTCCAAACCAATATGCTGTTATTGTTTTAACATTTTTTCTGAATAGTCTTTATGCAACTCTTGCCAGTTTACAAAGACAGTTCATAGTGACAAAAAACTAAACTAAACTAAACCAAACCAAACAAAGCAAAAGCATTATTTGCCATTTCACAAATATAGTTCATAGTGACCACAACTGTCAAACTCCAAAACAAAAATAACAAACAAAAACACAGCCATATTTGTCAGTTCACTGTTTATAATGACCATGGCTGACAAAACAAAAAACAAAACAACAAAAACAAACCAAAAAAACTAAACAAAAAAACTAAACCAAAGCCTTATTTGCCATTTCACAAATACCATTCATATTGACCACAGCTGTCAAATTCCAAAACAAAACAACAAATCAATAAAACCAAAAACAAACAAACAAATAAACAAAAACACAGCCATATTGTTCAGTTCACCGGTCATAGTGACCATGACTGTCAAACTCCAAAACAAAACAACAAACCAAAACCAAACCAAAAAAAAAAAAAAAAACAGCCATATTTCCCGGTTCAACATTAAAGGTGTGGTATGTATTTTTTCAACTACACTGTTTGGAAGTTAGTTGGGCAAGCGCTTTAGGACCCGCGTTTATATTAGAAAAGCTTTCCAGTGCTGGAGAAAGCTAAGAGGGAAGGCCTGAAAACAGACTCAGAGGCTGCTTTGATCCCGCTTCTCATGTAAGCAAAACAATTTTGATTGTCTGGAGCTGCTGTGCTGTTTGCGACTAATAACGAACACTTTGTATTTACTTGTGTACCGTACGTTCATTTTTTTGTGCTTCCTTGTTGTTCGTTCATCAACTGCGCGAAGCAAGATAAACAGACATCCACTCGCATTGCGTGTGTAACAGTGGCCAGCTAGTGAGAGTTTTGCAGTTAAACTACCGCGCACTGACGACTGCTAGAGAATGAGATGTTTAGCGTCAGTGGTAGTGCATTCTCCTCGCATGCCAGCAGTGATCAGGCCGGGGTTCAAGACCGACTCGGAACAGGGTGGTCAGGATTGGAGTGTGAGTTTTGGAGGCGGCGAAGGGGGGTGGGTTTGTTTGGGTTGATTTCAAATATCAACAATGTCCAACAGCGTAGTTCAAAATCTACCTACCACACCTTCAATAGTGACCATGGCTCTCAAAACAAAACAAAACAAAACCACAACCACAGCCTTATATGCCATTTTGCAAATACAGTTCATACAGTTCATAGTGACCACAACTACCAAACTACAAACCAACAAAACAAACCAAAAACACCAATACCAAACAAAAACAGCCATATTTGCCAGTTCACCGTTCATAGTGACCATGGCTGTCAAACTCCAAAACAAAACAACAAACCAAAAACAAAACCAAACAAGCAAAACAAAACAGACAAAAACAGCCATAATTGTCAGATCACTGCTCACAGTGACCATGACTGTCAAAACAAAACAAAACCACAGCCCTATTTGCGATTTCACTAATACAGTTCATAGTGAGTATGACTGTCAAACTCCAAAACAAAAATAACAAACAAAAACACAGCCATATTTGCCAGTTCACCTTTCATAATGACCATGGCTGACAAAACAAAACAAAAAACAACAAAAAAAAAAACAAACAAAAACAAAACAAAAAAACTAAACCAAAGCCTTATTTGCCATTTCACAAATACCATTCAATTTGACCACGGCTGTCAAATTCCAAAACAAAACAATAAAACAAAAAACAGCCATATTTTCCAGTTCACCATTCATAGTGACCACGGCTCTCAAAACAAAACAACAAACTAAGCCAAAGAAACCCAAACAAAAACAGCCATTTTTGCCATTTCACAAATACTATTTACAGTGTCCATGGCTGTCAAAACAAAACAAAACAAAAAAACAACAACCACAGCCTTAATTGCCATTTTGCAAATTGATAGTTGTGGTCACTATGAACTAACTCCAAAACAACAAAAACCAAAAACACCAATACCAAACAAAAACGAACAAAAACAGCCATATTTGCCAGTTCACCATTCATAGTGACCATAGCTGTCAAACTCCAAAACAAAAACCAAAAATAAAACCAAACAAGCAAAACAAAACAGACAAAAATACAGCCATATTTGTCAGTTCACTGTTCATAGTGACCATGGCTACCAAATCAAAACAAAACAAAACTAAACCACAGCCTTATTTGCCATTTCACAAATACAGTTCATAGTGATTACAACTGTCAAACTCCAAATATAAAACAACAAATCAAAACCAAACAAAAACACAGCCAAATTTGCCAGTTCATTGTGAAGTGTCATGTGGCCATGTATGGTGTCTCATACTCGGAATTTGTGCTCTGCATTTCACCGATCCAAGTGCACACACACAACAGTGAGTATTGAACACACACACACACCATGAACACACACCCGGAGCAGTGGGCAGCCATTTGCTGTAGAGCACGGGGAGCGATTGGGGGGTTAGGTGTCTCAAACCGAACAAAAACACAGCCATATTTGCCAGTTCACCCTTCAAAGTGACCATGGCTGTCAAAACAACAAAAAACAAAACAAAAAAGCAATATTTCTCATTTTGTGCTCATCAGGAAAAAAAATAAATAAAATAAATCACAGCTTGGAACGACAAGAGCGTGAGTAAATAATAGCAGAATTTTCACTAGTGAGTGAACTATCCCTTTACTGAGCACGCTCAGTCAGTGCTCACCCACCTCAAGCTCCCTCAGAAGACTCTCTGCAGGTTTCTTACTGGTGATTTTGTTCTTATAGATCTCTCTGTACTTTTTCACATGTTGCCGATGGCGTCGGATATGTTGCCATGACCACATGTGAAGGCGGGGCTTGATGTTGACCTCCAAAACGCCTGTGATCACATATCGCCACCTACGATAACCACAAATACACAAAGTACAGAACCTCACCGAATTAAACAAGTACGAATTGAATTATCCAGCTCAAAATGCACTTACCACTGATGAGCATTAGTGTGAACCGGCACATGTGGACGATACTTCCTGTATGGGAGGTTACGGGTCATCATATCCACCGAGCCCAACAGCTCCAGAATGCTGACATACTAGAAAACGCCGTAAAGTCATATAAATGATTTGTGATTATTTGTTTGCTGAATTAAACAAAATTAAACAGACATTTTCCACACCTGTGGCCGGCTAAGTTCAACAGCCACCTCAGCGAGGCTGACCACTAGGTCCACTTTCGGAGAGGAGAAGTCCACATCGGAGCGAGGATTCATGCGCAGCTTGGCTTTCGCAGATATTGGACGAAAGACTAAAGCAGAAAAGCGCAAAAACATAGTTGGTTTGTATTTTCCAGAGAAAACACAACAAAAAATTTGTGAATGAGAGCAAGAAGGAACTCACTGAAATGATAATCCTGAGGGATGGCGTTCTGGACAGCTACACTGTGCTTCATATATCGCTATGAAAAACACAAATGCACAAACAATGAAGATGGGAGATATCTTTTCCTTAGAAAAACCTCAAAGTTGAGTCAAATGGTCAGATGTGAAGACCTACCAGAGCCTCATCAGGGTTGTGGTTGGAGTAGAGCTCTGAATTAACATTCCAGTACGCAAAAAGATTGTCCAAACGTACGAGCTAAGTGAAGTAACAAGCGGCATTAGTGAATAATACTAGTTAACTTTGCTTCTCATAACCGTGAAAGTGAAAAAGACAAGTTTTAAACCTTAAAAAACAGCTTGGCTTTCTCATCCAGAAGACATGGGTTCCAATTCTGATCAGCTGTCTGGAAAATTTAACAAAAATGTTGTAATACAGACAGACAAACACATAGCTAAGTTGTATTTCACCACAAAAACTATATATTGTATTCAAAAAATAATATTAAATGTGGGGTGCATAATAAATATTATTAGTGCTGTCAAATTGATTAATCGTATCTAACATAAAAGTTTGTAAATATATACATACATACACATATTTACACACACACACACACACACACCAGTTTGTTCTGGTTCTCGAATCTGATTGGCTGAGAGCCGTGCAATGTTCCCTCAGTATCAGCACTGGAACTGTTTAACCGTTTATATCACTCCGCTCGCGGCGACTGTCATGGCAGTTGGGCAAATCCACCATATTTTTTTATAAATACTACTGTTGTGTCACAGAATGTAGTTTTTAAGGCGAGAACAGTTATTTAGATCTCAATTATGTGACTCATACATAAATATAGCACCTAGACATTTTCGGTGATGCAAGCTCCAGGCCGTCAGCGACCATTCAGCGCTCGTGTACCCGCCGAGAACAGCTTCATCTCGACCGGTCCTTCGGGAATTGCCGCTGGCTCTTATGTAGATAGTGTTTAAACTAGATATAATTCATTTGGTGTATATCAAACAGGCAATCTTTGGTCTTATTAATCTATTACTTGTTCCAGAGCAACTCGATTTGGGTTAAGGGGAAAATTAAGTTTCATAACTTTATATTTTTGCTATATTTAACTATTTAATCCTGCACTAGAGCGCTGGTTTTGCATGTTTGACTGAATTGTTTGCTTGTGTTTATTTCCTGTTGTCTTTCATAATGGCTATTGTTGTTCATTTAAATATTATTGTTCAATAAATATTATTTTATATAAATAATATGCCGAATTTAGTATTGAGAAAGGGTCCGTTAGTGATAGTGATATGGACTTCAGTGAAAGCTATATTATTACGGCATTAGATGGTGGCACAGACGGTCTTTATGAGTGAGTCAGTAGCAAATTGAAAGGGACTGGGTGTAAACAAGAAGAAAAACAAGAAGAAAAAAAAAGAAGAAGAAAAAAAGGTTTTAAACAAGGAACTTGTTTTAGCACTGTCATGGGAAAAGGACAAAGACATTGCTTTCATCAGTGGGCAATCAAACAGATATTTTTATAATAGATATAATATTATGGACATATTATGAACCTAAAGAACAAATGCCATATCAGATGCAGGTAATACACTCGTATGTCGATCTCTCTCTCATAATAGCATGATTCTCTACTCTACATAATACAATAAACTTCAATGAAGTGACTCAACATTCCTTCATTACCACATACTACATTATATATATATATATATATATATATATATATATACACACACACATACACACACTACCAGTCAAAAGTTAGAAAGATTTTTAATGTTTTTAAAAGAAGTTTCATCTGCTCATCAAGGCTGCATTTATTTAATTAAAAATACAGTAAAAACAGTAATATTGTGAAATATTATTACAATTTAAAATAACTGTTTTCTGTTTGAATATATTTTATAAAGTAAGTTATTCCTGTGATCAAAGCTGAATTTTCAGCATCATTACTCCAGTCTTCAGTGTCACATGATCCTTCAGAAATCATTCTAATATGATGATCTGCTGCTCAAGAAACATTTATTGTGTACAATTGTACAAAATATTTGTGTACAATATTTTTTTTTTTCAGGATTCTTTGATGAATAGAAAGTTCAAAAGAACAGTGTTTATTTGAAATATAATCTTTTGTATTGTAGTGTATAATGTTACAAAAGCTTTGTATTTCAGATAAATGCTGTTCTTTTGAACTTTCTATTCATCAAGGAATCCTGAAAAAAAAGTACACAACTGTTTTCAACATTGATAATAATCATAAATGTTTCTTGAGCAGCAGATAATCATATTAGAATGGTTTCTGAAGGATCATGTGACACTGAAGACTGGAGTAATGATGCTGAAAATTCAGCTTTGATCACAGGAATCGCGATTAATCACTTTAACAGCACTAAATATTAAATATTATACATTATCAAATATTATACATATATGTATAGTAAATAAAAAATAATATATTTACATGTCACAAGAAAAGTTATTGATTTTTTATGAATATTTATTATATTTACATAATAATGTTAATATTTAATTCATTTTAAATTAACATTGTATATTTTTTGTTTAATATTTAGTTTTATAGTATTTGTTAAATATGTTAAAAATATATATAATACTATTACATCTTATTATTTCATGATTTTGGTGTGAAATATGATTCATCCAATAAAGTCATAATTTAATCATTTTTACATATTGCATATTTTGCATGAAATTATTGACACACCTGGAGACTGAGGTTCTGCAGAGATACTCCGAATGAGAGTGGAGCATTGGGATTGGTGACCTGAAAACATGTTTAACATTGAGAAAGTAAGGGTAAATATTAAGCACTAATGCACACAGAATTGACTAAAAAGTCTGCAACACTTCATGCCATATGAATGATAAAGCACATTCAAAGATGTAAACACAGAAGAACATATATCACAGATTTTAGTACATAAAAGCTCCAAACGGAAGAAGCTGCAGAAAATGTCAGAAGTACTCACATCATCCTCATAGCGGACGTGTATGTTGGATATTTTCACCTGCAGGTTTTTGATCACCTGTGTAACCAGTTTCTCCACAAATGTGTCCTGTTTCTCTGCCTTTGGATTCTCTGAATTCAAAGACACAAATGCAAATGGAAGTCATCTGTCTCCACGTACTAGCAAAGTGAGCTCAAATGATCTACTGCACCTTTTTCTGCTGCTTTCTGTTTGGTCTCCTCGATCCGCTGCAGCTCCCTCTGCCGAGCTTCCTGTAGCTGTCGCTCTTCCTTCTCTGCGTCATACTTTATACCTGCGTGAACAGATACTTTTTTTTTTACAGACCTTTTATTACACACTACATGAAAGGTAATGTCTGTAAAAGCATAATAGAGGCACTTTAATTGTCTGGGTTAGCTGAAGCATCAGCTCTTACTAGCAGTTGGCACGATGAGCAGGTAAACTTCATCCAGCGTGGCCTCCACAGACTGATTGTACAGGTTCTTCCAAGGGATCTTCAACTCCAAACGACCTGACAAAGAAAGATACAAGCGCTGAAAGAGCTCAAATCATACTTTATGCTATGACAATGCATACTGGTTTTACAAAGTGAAATTTAAGTCAATCATGATATTAGTACACTGCAAACAGTTTAAAACAACACACTGCACTCCAACATCTGTCAGGTACCGTCTCCTCTTACCAATGTGTCCTGCTCTGACTTTGAAAGGAATGTCCAGTTGACTCTGTTACAGACATAAACATCACATTAGAGCACTAGTTCAACTTCACAAAGCATTAGAAAAATGCACTGAAAGTCTTCTTTAATGGATATTCTTCACAAAAAAATTGTCATTGCATATCTAGCGTAAATCATAAATGAACATACCAATGCATTTTCTTTTATCTCAAGGTTTCTTAATATGGCATCACCTGCAGAAGAAACATTGACATATTACCTGCCTTTGTCTAAAATAATTCATATCACTGAGCAAATATTTACTGTGTTATTAAAAGTTACTTATCAGTGAATCGATTAAACACATGGCATATAAAACTCTATAGGAAGATCCTCCAGGACATCCTTATTTACCTTTTCCCTTGTCTTAGTCTGTTATTATAAATATTGATGAATTTAGCATTCAGTACAATGAATGAATGAATGAATGAATGAATGAAAACTACAGCATTAATTCTCAAACTTATTAGCTTAAAAAGGCCCCCATTGCCCAACAATATTGCCCCATATTTCCTCTAGTATTTCTGCTTAATTTCAAACGTTTTTTTAACAGAAATTGGTAGTGTTAATTAATAAAATAATTAACCATGATTCCAAAAGATTCAAGATTCTGATTCAGTATGTTCTTTACCATAGAAAAAAATAAAATAGTTATTGAGGAGGAAAAAAAGAAATATCAGTTAATATTTTGATTATATATATATATATATATATATATATGTATATATGGCTTATGCTAATTCTGTGGCCCCCTTAAAAATCTGCTGAGGGTTAAGAAATACTGGGATGTACACTACCGGTCAAAAGTTTTTAATGTTTTTAAAAGAAGTTTCGTCTGCTCACCAAGACTGCATTTATTTAATTAAAAACACAGTAAAAACAGTAATATTGTGAAATATTATAACAATTTAAAATAACTGTTTTCTGTTTGAATATATTTTATATAGTAATTTATTCCTGTAATCAAAGCTGAATTTTCAGCATCATTACTCCAGTCTTCAGTGTCACATGATCCTTCAGAAATCACTCTAATATGATGATCTGCTGCTCAAGAAACATTTATTATTTATTTTTTTCAGGATTCTTTGATGAATAGAAAGTTCAAAAGAACAGCATTTATTTGAAATATAATCTTTTGTAACATTATAAATGTCTTTACTGTCACTTTTGATCGATTTAATGCAAACTTTTGACTGGTAGTGTATATCAGGATGGTTTCTAAGTGATTTTCGGCTCCATCTATTGATTATCATCACAGTCAGAAAATTTCACAATGTTGTTGACATTTTATGGTGTCAGAAATATGATTTTGTGTATCACATGTAGGCATGTGACGGTATCAAATTTTCATGTTGCGATAATTGCTGAAGCGATATTGAAATAATTTGCAAAAAAAAGTGTTGTCATATTATAAAAGGTTTAATAACTGTTTGTTCATGTTAGCTCAGCTCCATCAAATAATACAGTTTCAACTTTTGATTTTAATAATGTTATTAAACGTTGAAGTTAACATTAACTAAGATTAATAGATGCATTGTTCATTGTCAGTTTTTGTTAACTAATGAAGCCTTATTGTAAAGTGTGAATGAACAGAACCAGAACATATGCAAACAAAGCCTAGTCCTAGGGCATGTTGTAGTCCAGATTAAAATATAAAAATGTTTAGATTTAAAAATAAATAGGCTTAATTCTTTAAGTATTTGGTGCTGTGATGAACACTATTGCGAATACAAAAATCTGAATGGCTGTTTGAAATATTTAAACACTAAAAGGTAGCGCAGCTGCTTTGTTTATGGGTGTTACCGGGGTAACCACTGCATTTCTGCTGTTCCATCAGCGCCCTCTGTTGTCAGAGAGTGAATATGCATTTTCATTCAGTGCATCTCCTTCACTCATTCCACCACGTGCTGCTCATGCGTGTTGGGCTTGTTTACATCAGTGTGCGGGCCTCTTTGACGCAGCATATAGCAGATTTGTATGGGTTGTAAACAGTTGAATAATTTGTAATAAATAATTTTTCACGGTATTTTGAAGTGCCCACGATAACAATATTGTGCATCGTAGTTGATCCGATCCGTACAGACCAAGCACCGTGCTTTGAAGCACACGTGATTCTCAAATTGCAAAGTTTAACCACCATTGAGTGAAAGCTCATCATTTGCATGTGTTTTAGGTCCTGTCATTCAAGCAATTTGAAACCATATGAGCACAAGAAGACTCGAAAGAACTCAATTCGGAACTCGCACGCAGTTCAAATACACGCAAAATTATGTCAACATGCCCGTCGCTTATGGCTTACGCGTATCATTATATTGGATCTGTGCATTCGGTCTTAAAGTGACAGCAGCCTAATAAACCTGCTACTGTCTGTGTCATAAATGTTAATCAAACAACAACATACAAAGAGAAAATCACTTTTGTAGCTTTAACAAAGATTAATTATATTTAATGTATACAGTGAAGACTATATGCAGTGTTATTTTACATTTGATTATTCAATTTCTGTACCTGAATACTGTTAGACTTAACTGAAAATCATAAAGCACTGTTTATTTCATTTGTATCTTTGTTCTATTATCTATGCTTGTAAATTGTTTATTATTTGCTCTGCAGATTCACTCCCCTACAAAATCACCCCAATCATTCTAAAGATATTCAAATCATCTGGTTAAGTTGTTTCCATATCGCAATAGACATTTATATAGCAGAAAAACAATATCTGTTTTTTTTAAATATCGAGCAGCCCAAAATCAGACAAACTGTTAGTTTTCATAATTATCTGACGGTATGGACAAAAAGTAGGGACCTAGCAGTGAAAACTAATAAAAGAGGAACATTTTATAAATTAACCTCTTCGTTTTGTCAGAATATAGTAATGTTTCTGAAAAGATATGTATTTATAATGTTTCATAATGTTGATAATGTTCATAAAAGATACTTAATGAAATGGTACATCCACGTTAAAAGATATTGTAGTCGTAATCTCTGACTAATGTCAAAGTGAACATGCTCTTGTTTTGACAGTCAAGAACCAGAGAAATGCATATAAATAGAAGATCTCAGAATGAAAATGAAGCTGTCTCCACTTTTATACAGTAGGAAGTTCACCCAAAAGTGAAAACTGCCTCATGAATTACTTGTGTGCTACTTTTTGGACAACTTTGAAGCTGGACAGTCCCAGTTCACTTCCACTGTAAAAATGCCACATGAGAGTGAACATGAGTGTACATGTGGTGTGAACTATCCCAATCAAGGTAATATCATACTAATTCAGACTAATATTACTAGACAGTACAGATAATTAACATCCATACAATAGATACAAACCAGCAGAGCAGATTAAGGATGTAGTAGTGAGTTAGCTTATAGTTAAAGGTTACTGTAAAACGCATGTTCAAACCTGTCCTCAAAGTCAAAGCACGACTCTCATATTCTAGTGTAAGGTCGAGCTGACGCTTAACGTAAACAGCCTTATAGTTGTCTATATTCATGAATTTACACAAACACGTTTTTAGCAGCAAAGACACATTTGGATTTGACAGCTGGCACATTTACTGTACCTCCCCATATGCCGAGGCTGAGCTGCGAGCTGTCGAGGTTCACCACATAGTCGCCCAGAAACCTGTTCAAGACATCGACCACCACTGACTCAAACACCATCTTTACGCGCTGTTCACACAACCATCAGCAAGCTTTCTTTCGTCTGCGATTCCTGGACCGCTTGAGAATGTAGTTGTATTTACTGAGTGTCCCGTTTCCTGAAATAAACATCACTGGAAAGACTGGGAGGTTCTTCGCACGCTTCACTGCTCTGCCTGTGCGACACTGCCCTCTGCTGCCGAACATCCTGCGCGACACTGGAGGAGATGGCAACCTACGAGAAACGTCCATTTGGACCACGTGCGCCTCGTGAGCCAATCAGTAATGACTTGTTGAGTCAGTCACAGTCAGTCACCTTTGAAAAACGTATTTAAAATGAATAAGCCGATATTATCCCTGTAATGACTTTATTAATAAATTAAAATGGTTTTTAAAATAAAAAAGGTTTTTCGCTATTATAATGTCTCTGTAAAGAGCAGCCAAAAACAATCCTACATTTATTTTTCAGTTGTAGCCTACTTATTCTGATTTATTTTGGTCCCGAAGTTTCATTATTTATTTATTTATTTTACAAGATTGATACAAAAACATACAATGGTCTTGTTTATGCAATGGAATACTGGAATATTTCATTTTGGAAATATCATATACACAAAGCAAAACACATAGTTGACATGTGTTTTGCTTTGTGTATATGATATTTCCAAAATAAAATATCCCAGTATCCCATTGCATAAACAAGACCATTGAATGTTTTTGTATCAATCTTGTACCAAATGGTAGGCTGTTTTCCACTGACTTAAAGATCTTTCATAACTCTTTAAAAGGACTCTATGTAGGAATGACACCCAGTGGTCGAAATAGGTACTGCAGTCCAAATTCAAAATATTGTTTGCCCCGCCCCCTCCTTCAAAGACGCGGGAGGCAAGCTTGAGGACATGCATCAAGAGGGAGCGCAATTGACAATAAAAGCTGAGGAGACTTACACACTGTAAGCTGATGAGTTGATTTATCTGTGTTTTAATATGCTGTCGTTCATAGAGGTTTTTAGATGGATGCAGAGGCTTTTTAGGTCAGGTAGAATCTGCGATTCTCTGACCCAGTTTGTTTGCTGGTTTCCATGGCTGCAATACACGGTGTTTTCCGCCAACTGGCAACCTGTGATGTCGAAATACTATTAGATAAACTGGCAGCACACGGTTTCGCACAGACCAAAACAAAGACAGACATTCCGACACGGAACGCGCATTTCAAAGTAGAATATCTGGCATTGTTTTTCTGAGAAACAAGCAGGTGAACTTAGAATGTTTTCTAAATATCTGCAAACATATTGGGGTATTTTTATGCTTTATTAAAGTAAAAATCTTACATATAGCTCCTTTAATCTCGATAAAGAACAATCGTAAAGTTGTTAAGACATATCTGTTGTTGAAAAAGATAGCCTAACTGACTGACTTTTGATATTAGATGAAAAAGATTAGATTTTTCTGTTTTATAGATTGAAAATGGATTTATTTTTTATGACTGTATTCCTCTACTGTAAATTTAATAATAATAAAAACTGTAACGGTAAATGGGAAGTGCCATAAAATGAATTATTTCTGATACAATTTTCGTGTGTTTTGACTGGATGCTTGTGGTTTGCTATTGGTGGATCTCATGTGAGTGACAGGTTACCCCGCCCTCGCACCAGTAAACATGTGATCAAATAGATGTCGCTGCAAGAGGAAGGGGAATTTATTTTGATTAAAGATTACAAAGCACATGAATTTAAGGGTGCATTTACACAACAACAGTGTAATGGAAAAGGTTTTCCTTTGCGTTTTTCGTAGATTACAATGTTGTTAAAACGATCCCTGTTCACAGGGATCCATTAAAAAGACTAAAAACATTGTATTCTGCTGCCAGGCCAGTAGTTGGCGATGTCAAAGATGTCTTTGTAAAGAAACACTACGCGCCTAGACTGAACACGTAATACACATACGTATGATGTCACAGTTTTCACAAATTCACATTTCTGTAGTTTACATGGAGACGATAGCGGTGTCATTTTCAAAAACCTGTACTTTGAAACCCAACTTTGTGTTTTCAGGCCCCCAAAACACTGCTGTCGTGTAAATGAACGACCAAAATGCACAAAAAGTTTTAGGTTTTTAGTTAAAAACAGTGTTGTGTAAATATACCGTAAAAAATTATGATTTTATGGATAATTCATTTATACGGAGCCCGGACATGACATGCAGGAAAAAAATAGAAGGCTAAATCGTGCGCATGATCATTTACTAATTCGTTCCCTCGATTTACTAAAAAGTGCACGATTTACTATTTCGTTCCCTCAATTTATAAATCGTGCGCACAATTTAATTTTTTTTCTTGCATGTCATGTGCGGAGCTCCGTACATTATAATAAATACTGCAATATTCCATTAAAAAAAAAGTAAGAATTGTAATTTTTTATTTCATGGTGACTTTAAAAACGATGGAGAAATACAAAACTATTCATTTAAAGTTGTTGATTATATCTAGAAACTGTATTTTAAGTTTGTTACAAAATATGCATATATTTTGAGAGCGTAGCAAGAGCGACTCGATAACATCATTTCCGGTGCTTCATGGCAGTGGGCGTTCCCTGCAAGCACTTTTTGCGCGATTTGCTCACCGCTACTCTCTGATTGGTGGAATTTTCTGTACAGCATCATGGGTAATGTAGTTTTTCACCATGAATTCAAACAATCAGTTTTACTTCCAAACCCAGACTCTTGCGCTCTATTGCACCACATCCCTGTATATTTTGTCTCGTTCAGTTTATTTCTTCTGTGAGATCAGCAAAATGTTTGAATCATAAACAATCATAAAAATATGACACAATCTATGTAAGTTAATCAAAGGCATAGTGACTACAGCAGTATTTCACTAAACATTTCTCAAGTAAAGTGCGTCAGGGACCTCTCTGAAAACACTTACGAATGAATTACCTGAATGAATCAAACCTCAGCCTCGCCAACCTGTTGTCTGGATGTAAAGCTCATATCGATATGTATAGGCCTACGTATCTATGGTAACACTCACCTCCAGTGAAAGTGCTGTTGTCATAGCAACAGCCGCAGCTTATCTTTCACCTGAAAATCCTTGGGTCACATAATATGGCCATATTCATTTGTGTTGTCGTATACATTCAGTATCCGAATCACAAAAGGAGAAGCACATCATTGGTGTGTGTGTGCTGTCCAGAGGTGCTGTGAAGTGAAAGAGCTGATCAAAGCACAAAGAAAGGCCAAATTTGACTGATAGCATTTTGTTCAAGATTTCTATAGATAGTGTGAATTCTTTTGGCCACGATAATCATGTAGTGAAAAATCTGATATCGTGACAGCCCTACTCCATACAAACAATTTCATTCAACAAATTCATTGTCTGAAGTCTCATAATCCTCACCACTGGCTTTTAACATTTAATACCCAACTGATCTGACTTTTTGGATGGCACAGGTCTTTCTTTTTCATTGTCTAGGCATTCTGTAAAATTATTAAAAATAAACTATTCTTTGTATGTAAGGGGATGGTTGTAAGTAACACTTTTTAAAGATATGTTACAACCCACCCCACCTCTGTCAGTCAGTGTTTAAGCTGTATTAGCATAATGACTTTGAAATTAGCAGGTTTAAAATGCATCATTTAATTTAATGTATGAAACTACAATTTAATCTTATGTAAGTTTTAATGAAATTATCTGCAAAAGTTTAAGTATTAAGCAAAATATAGTTTTGGTCAAAAAAGTCATATTCTTACCTTATATTATTTTTCTTCTTTAAAATCTGTATGTACATCTATATTTCTATAGGCTATATCTAATCTATATTTCCAACCTTCACAACCATTCATATGGGATCAGAATAGGGTAAAAACACTGAAATGATCATAGGACTCCTAGCTTATCCCTGATTGGTGGAATTAATGGTGTTACAACTCTCCGTTATATAACCATTCCCGATCTCCAATAAGTAAAATTTTGACAGAAACATTAATTATATGCCTCATATGTGTTTGTCTGTGGGCTGCTATATATAAGCCGTCCGCCATATTGGAACGGTCATGTGCATCTGAAATAGTTATTCACATGTATGAATATTTATATCAGCAATAGACATTAGCAGGTGATTTTCAGAACACTTAGTTTATCATTAATGTGATAATTCTGCATATGGATATTGCATTTAGTTTTACATAAAAACACATAACCAGCACATTCTCACCTG
Organism: Hypophthalmichthys molitrix; assembly: GCA_037950675.1. Lineage (NCBI taxonomy): Eukaryota > Metazoa > Chordata > Actinopteri > Cypriniformes > Xenocyprididae > Hypophthalmichthys > Hypophthalmichthys molitrix. The sequence continues at coordinate 29,466,481 of CM075499.1, forward strand.
TGAAAGGTTATTTCGTCTGGAATTTATAGCTCTGAGGTTTTTACAGCCATAGGCTGTGCAATGCTGTTACATTTTCGATGAAAATTCATTGATTTGTTAGTGCGAGTAAACAGCGTCATGTTAAACGTTCCAAGATGGCAGATCGACGCGTCGACGCGTGTCACCCGATGGCTATTTTTGCTGTAGCGCCTAAAGAAAATCTCACAAGAACCTAATTTTTTTGTTGTAGCAACCTCAAATTTGATTCTCTAGTAATTTTAGAGTGCAAATTATTTTGTAAAATATATATTTTGTATAAGATGTTTAGTTCAGTAAATATGCTTAACTTAAACTTGCACTACTTTTCACTTCTGCAACAATCTGCTTTAGGTCCGTATTCTAAAGCATTCATGAATTACAACCATTTAAATTAATATTTTTCTCCACATGTGACAGTTAACAGGTTAAGACAGAGCACACACACAGAGAGAAAAAGAAACATACTGCACAGATAAATGCTGTCAATTTTTTTTTTTTTTTTTTGGTGTGAAAACATTGACTAAAACACTGCAGATAACAATGGCAACCAGATTACAGTGAACAAACACAAAAAACTTGAAATACAAAAAGAAAGTCACTTGTGTTTTCACTGGCAGCCCAATTCTGTGGTAGTGTTTGCTTAAAATCTCTTAAGACAGTCGATGATTTGTGCACATATAATCTAGAATGAACGAGACGTCTGTCACTACTACTGATGAATGTAAAATCCACTCACACTCATACACTCAGTGATAAAGTTCTTTGGGCCCAATGCACTGTGCTGTTGTTGAATGCTGTAAATGCGGTTTCCCCCATCTCAGCTGGTCCTATGAGCATTTACAGTAAAGATGTTCAATTTTTTGCAGTCCTAAAACCCAGAAGACAATTAGCAGGTTTGAGAGGTTTGAGTTTCAGATGGGTTTTTAGTGGTTTTGGAGTAAAATAATGTCTGTGTTTACATTTTATTTTGGCACAGTTTGTTCTACAACATAAATTACACATATTGATACCTCAAATGAGAATTGTAAAACTATTGTGTGCTTTAAAAAAGTTTCTACTTAAAGACTACAATGGTTGTTTGCATGTAAACTCACATCCTTGTGGTAGTTGTAGTTCTTATGTAGCAACTTGAGTTTATAAAGCACTCAAGTGTTTCCTAATTCAAATTCCTCATACACAATCTTAACCACAGACCTTATTTTACACATAAATCAAAAACCGTTTATCTAAAAACCCCTTATACAGTAAATTCCTCTGAGAATTAGCCTTCTAGATTAGCATACAAACTGTCATTGACTGAACAGCTTGGTTAGCCTTCAATGTTAAAGTAAAGGCCTTTTTCACAAAAAATACAAAGCCTTCTATGCCTTCAAAGCATCTATGGTTTCCCTTGTGTTTTACTGAGAAAATGTGCCCGTTGAGCTGATCTGTGAGGTTCAGTCTCAGAATAAGGTGAGAGTCACAGTCAGATCAGAGAGTTATCGGGCTGTTTATGTCTGTAAAAAACTCCAGAGAGAGTCTGATGTCAGTCTTGCTACTGAGCGCTACACCAGCTCGTCCAGCAGGGTGCCTATGCTCTGGTGCTGCTCCGACGATCCCGCCAGGGGTTTATTACACATGGGGCAGACGCACCGCACCTCCAGCCACTTCACGACACACCTGCAAACACACACATTGTAGATTTAGTCCACCAACACGTGTTGTGATCTCATTCCTGTATTGATGTACTTCCTATGGACCATTTTCCCAGACCCATTTCTAGTTTTTCATATTTTAATTTTTTAAACACTTAATGTACATTTATAACACTACACTTTGTATTATCCCAGCTAACAGGGAACGATCTCATAACTTTGGCTAACGTTCTGGCAAAGTTCTCTCAAAAGTTATGAACAAACGTTCTTCCAGTAATGTAAATAGAGTGTTTGTTCAGCGTTATCTGGTCTTTTTTTTTTTTTAAGTTTTTTTTTTTAAATGTTCTGAAAATGTTGGGAGAAAACGTTCTTAGAACAACAATCCTGGAAAATCTTTTCAACATTTAGAATGACAGCTAACTTAAAATGAATAAGGTTCTGTGTGTTATTTTAAGCCTGGAACACACCAAGCCGACGGTCGGCCATTGGGCAGTTTTTGTTCGTTGGCCGACTAAGTTTTCTCAGTGTGTTCCACATCGTTGGCTCCTCGTCAGCTTTTTTTCGGCCGATCTGACATGTTGAATCGGCGTCGGATCTCGTCGGTCAGTTGGGCCATCTGATCATTCTGATTGGCTGTTCAGCTACTGCCACCTGCTGGTACAGAAAGGCATTTCTTCTAACGCAGGCACAGAACGGACGTGCTACTTGGCTGTCGGGTGTCGAGCGTTGGTTTGGTGTGTCAGGGCAATTTTGGACCCAGACGCTGCTGACGTGAGCCAACCCCACAGTCTGCTTTCATCGCCACTAGTTCGTCGACGTCGGCTTGGTGTGTTTCAGGCTTTAAAAGACTATCTTGGAACATGGGTAAGTTTTGTAGCCTGTCCCATAGTTATTGTTCCTAACTTTTCTCTTAAATTTATGTAAAAGTTAGAATTAAACACTTTCAAAACAATGTTCATGAAATTACCACATATTGTCATTTGTATTTGATGAATGTTCTTTGGCAGAAATCATTCTTTGAAAATTATTCTTTGAATGTCCTTTAAATATTAATGATCACTAACTTTCTGGCTTAAAAATGGCTGTTACATGTTAGATGCTACACAGCAAAATCCCCTGTGGTTAATGAACACTGCTCAGTTTTCACAGTGCAGAGTGTAACAATATAACGGTGTTGGAGTTTATTCGATAATTAAGTGATGATCGACTCTTAGTGATGACACACTGAAAGAAAAAGGAACAAATATTTGGATCACCATTATGGTGATCAGTAATCCCTGTCATTGGACATTTGACCCTTAATTGTTTTGTTAGTTTTTCTCTAGATTTTTTCTTATTACTTGCAATTGCTGAAAGAGAAATAAGTTAACAAAAGTCAAGGGTCAAGACTAAAGCAAACACTGATCACCATAATGGTGACTTCAAACGGAACTTATTTTCAAAAAACATCAACATCTAAACCTCTGTTAATCTCAATAAATACTTTTGTACATATATGAAAAATAAAGACAAACTGGACTGTAATAAGGGCAGATATAAAGCTGTGAGATGATTCGTCAGCTTCAGTGATTCTACTTAACAGCAGGTGTTCGATTGTTTGAAAGAATGTTTCAGGAACATCATACTAACATTAAGAAAACTTAATGTTTGGAAAACATTCGTAGAACAAAAATTGGTTAGCTGGGATATTACCTTGGCAAAAAACAAACAAAAACCAATTACCACTGATGGGAGGGTGTTTCTAACACAACGGCTGAGGGACTGATGGCAAATTTGACATCTTTCTCTCTTCTGACTGTTGTAATCAATCTCTGGTCCGAAATTGCATACTGCATAGTAAGTACTACACTGATGAGCCAAAATGTCATGACCAGTCACAGGAGAAGTGAATATTGTTGATCATCTCCTAACAAGGCCACATATTAAGGACTGGGTAACTTAGGTAGTAAGCAAACAATCAGTTCTCGTAATCGACGTGTTGGGTGCAGGAGAAATGGACAGGAATAAAAATCTGAGTGACTTTGACCAAATTGTTAAGGCAAGGTGACTGGGTCAGAGTATCTCTGAAATGGCAAGGCTTGTGGGTTGCTCCCAGTCAGTTGCGTTCACTAAAACAAGCCTAGCAACAGAAGGGGCCTACGTTCATGCTTGAAAAAGAGCCCCGGCCCCTACCATAACGCCGTACACACTCGAGGGTCAGAAATTAAGGGGGTCTTGGAGCAAAAATGCCACCAAAATTAATAAAAAAAATACCCCCAAAATTCAAGATATATGGGGCAAAAAATTGTCTCTGCATAGTTCTTGTTTTTAATATTTATAAGTAATGCTACACGAGCAAGAGTGCTGTTTTCCCAAACATCAGCACGTTTGATTTGATACAATTCAATATTATTAGAAGTTAATATTAGGTGACTTACATTTTAGATTTTAGATTTAAATATTGTCTGTTTTGCTCTATTTTGCCAATGAAAATAGTTCCAAAGAAATCCACAGTAGAGTCACTGCCTGTCTTCGAGCAACACGATGAGTGAATCCGCATTTTTGAACTAAATGGCCTAATTAATGACTCAATGACTCACTCATAAAGATAGTCACTTGATTTGCCCCTGAATAATTCAGCCGTTTTGAACGATTCATTTGAATGAATGATTTAATGACTCACTCGTTAAGATGATGCTTTGCCGCCACCTACTGGCAGTTTTAGTTTCATACTGTATTTAAAAGTATCAGGGCTGAGAGAGTAAATGTTGTTTTTGTTTTCAGTTGTGATTGTAACAATAGTTCTGTTTAAAGAGATGGAATGTGTGGATGGTGGTAAATACGATACGTTTGTAAATATACTTTTAAGAGTGAAATATAAGATAACATTGTTAAATATGACAGATCATAAAGTATCTGCAGTCACATTACACAATGATTTTGTGTCTTTTTTAATTGTGGGGTCTCTGACTGTTTCTTTGAAATGGGCCTCTGAATTGCACAGGCCACCTCTGCTCCTGGTCAGCAGTGGTGAGATTTTACCAACAGTGTCTGAGGAGGGATAAACCACAAACCGGCAACAGGGTGTTGGGCACCCAAGGCTCATCGATGCACAAGGACAACGAAGGCCATCCCGTCTGGTCCAAGCCAACAGAAGGTCTACTGTGGCACAAGTCACATCAGATTTTAATAATGGTCATGGGAGGAATGTGTCACAACACACAGTGCATCTGAACTGGACCTTGGAGCAGTGGAAGAAGGTCGCCTGGTCAAATGAGTCCCGTTTTATTTACATCACGTGGACAGCATGTGATGGCACCAGGATGCACTGTGGGATGATGACAAGCTGGTGGAGGGAACGTGATGCTCTGGCCAATGATCTGCTGCGAAACCCTGGGTCTGACCATTCACGTAGACGTAAATTTAAAACGTGCCACCTACTTAAGCATTGTTGCAAACCAGGTACACCCCGTCATGACAGTGGTGTTCCCTGGTGGAAGTGGCCTCTTTCAGCAGGCACTGCACACATTGTTCAGGGATGGTTTGAGGCACATGATGAAGAGTTCAAGGTGTTGCCCTGGCCTCCAAATTCCCTAGAACTCAACTGAGTTCAGCATCTGTGGGGTGTGTTGGACCAACAGGTTCGATTAATGGTGGCTACACCTCGAAACCTACAGGATTGAAGGATCTGCTGCTAATGTCTTGGTGCTAGAGAGTCCATTTCTCGGCGGGACGGAGCTGTTTTGGCAGCACGCGGAGGACCAACAGCGTATTAGGCAGGTGGTCATAATGTTGTGGCTCATCGGTGTACATTTAGTTTGAAACATCTTTAATGCATCTTTCTCCATCATTGGCCACATTTTTGGGAAACTTTAAATTGGCAGGGAGCATAAAAATCACAATTTAATTTATTTTAATAAATTATTATTTTAATTTTAATTAAATTACAAAACTTTTTTTTAAAGTATGAGCATTAGCACAGAAAAATTAGACAATTATTGTGTAGATTGGACAATTTTTAAAATGATATCAAAATGATAATATCAAAGTTACTGTATCTTGCATTGCGCTGTTTCTATTCCAACTGATTTGCTCATATCCCTTGTGATCTAATTTTCTGAATTTATCTGATTTATATTAATCTGCACCTGATCTGGCAATATCTAAATACACATCAACAGACAAAAGGCCCTGAATACAAAGGGAAACAGAGAATGTTAAAAAGAAACAGAACAGTATAGTTAAACATAAGGTACCTAAAGATCAGCCCATCTCCTATCATTCACAGTGCTGCTAACAATAGCAGAATTCTGCTGCTTTATGAACACCAGCTGTTTCACGCCAGCTTATTACTCACCTCCTGTGAAAGGCATGTTGGCACGGCAACACTCCCAGCTCATCTTTCACCTTAAAGTCCTCCAGGCACACGGCACACGTCTGCTGTAGAGGGACATCACACATACCACAAACAAGGAGGAAAAGTGGAAACAAATGGATGGAAATACAATAATAATTATGGGGTTCCAAAGTATTATATCTATTATTTATAATATTGTGACATTACCTCATTTTATATATATAAAATATATATAAATATATTTTATAAACATATATATATATATATATATATATATATCTTTTCATGTGACAACACTGAAGAACTGACACTTTGCTACAATGTAAAGTAGTGAGAGTACAGCTTGTATAACAGTGTAAATTTGCTGTCCCCTCAAAATAACTCAACACACAGCCATTAATGTCTAAACCGCTGGCCACAAAAGTGAGTACACCCCTAAGTGAAAATGTCCAAATTGGGCCCAAAGTGTCAATATTTTGTGTGGCCACCATTATTTTCCAGTACTGCCTTAACCCTCTTGAGCATGGAGTTCACCAGAGCTTCACAGGTTGCCACTGGAGTCCTCTTCCACTCCTCCATGACGACATCACGGAGCTGGTGGATGTTAGAGACCTTGCGCTCCTCCACCTTCCGTTTGAGGATGCCCCACAGATGCTCAATAGGGTTTAGGTCTGGAGACATTCTTTAGCAAGGCAGTGGTCATCTTGGAGGTGTGTTTGGGGTCGTTATCATGTTGGAATCCTGCCCTGCGGCCCAGTCTCCATAGGGAGGGGTTCATGCTCTGCTCATTCATGGTTCCCTCAATGAACTGTAGCTCCCCAGTGCCAGCAGCACTCATGCAGCCCCAGACCATGACACTCCCACCACCATGCTTGACTGTAGGCAAGACACACTTTTGTACTCCTCACCTGGTTGCTGCCACACACACTTGACACCAAATAAGTTTATCTTGGTCTCATCAGACCACAGGACATGGTTCCAGTAATCCATGTCCTTAGTCTGCTTGTCTTCAGCAAACTGTTTGTGGGCTTTCTTGTGCATCATCTTTAGAAGAGGCTTCCTTCTGGGACGACAGCCATGCAGACCAATTTGATGCAGTGTGCGGCGTATGATCTGAGCACTGACAGGCTGACCCTCCACCCCTTCAACCTCTGCAGCAATGCTGGCAGCACTCATAAGTCTATTTCCCAAACACAACCTCTGGATATGACGCTGAGCACGTGCACTCAACTTCTTTGGTCGACCATGGCAAGGCCTGTTCTGAGTGGAACCTGTCCTGTTAAACCGCTGTATGGTCTTGGCCACCATACTGCAGCTCAGTTTCAGGGTCTTGGCAATCTTCTTATAGCCTACGCCATCTTTATGTAGAGCAACAATTCTTTTTTTCAGATCCTCAGAGAGTTCTTTGCCATGTGGTGCCATGTTGAACTTCCAGTGACCAGTATGAGAGAGTGAGAGCGATAACACCAAATTTAACACACCTGCTCCCCATTCACACCTGAGACCTTGTAACACTAACGAGTCACATGACACCGGGGAGAGAAAATGGCTAATTGGGCCCAATTTGGACATTTTTACTTAGGGGTGTACTCACTTTTGTGGCCAGCGGTTTAGACATTAATGACTGTGTGTTGAGTTATTTTGAGGGGACAGCAAATTTACACTGTTGGACAATGGCCCTCCAGGACTGAGTTTGGACACCCCTGTAGTAGAATATATATAAAAAAATTATATATGAGACTCTATTGCTCTGTCGTTTATTTGATCAAAAATACAGTAAAAGCAGTAATTTTACATATTATTACTATATATACATATTATAGCTATCTCGAGATTCATTACAAGATAATTAGTTAACATTTCAAATTGTACCTGCTATTCATATATTTCTTCATTGAAGATTTCTTAAAAATAGTGTTAAAATATCTTCTCGTCATCATCTTGTATCATCTTGTGAGCTAAATGTATTGTCACACCCTTAATAAATTATTACAATTTAAAAGAACTGTTCTACTTTAATATATTCTATAACACGTGACCGTAAAGGCATTTATAAAGTTACATAACATTTCTAATTGAAGTGGAAAGATCTGTGGGTGAATCTAATGATGATGTGAAAATTAAAGAACACAGATGCAGCAGATCATTTCCATTATGACAAATGTAATCTACCAGTTAACTGATTACCACAAACCTTAGTAAATCACCATGCATGATTTGTTTACAGTAAATACTGTCCTCCCATACATTTTTCATCTAACAGGGACACTCCTACAAATGTATAAGGTCAGCTGCAAAACCACGCCTTTTCATCATTAACTTTTTACTGTGTGTCTTTAGCAAATCCTGACAGTAGTTTTTTTAATGCCAAAAGAGGGTTTGTGCTGGTGCAAGCTGTTATTAAATCTGGCTGAGCATAAGTAAAAAAAAAAAGATATTTTCTATAGAAATTTCTATAGACTTCTATTAAATACATTGTATTAATTTCCATGACTGCTACTATGAATCCCTGATATTTCCAGGTTTTCAAGGACTTTGGAAACCCTGGTATTCTAGACAAAGCAGTTTCTTACCCCATGAAGATTCAGCTTCTTCGGGTCTCCTTTTAAAATAACCTGCAATCAACACGAATGCTAACAGTTAGTACCATTAGCCTTGACTGACATGATAAAGATGTCATGTATGAGCTCTTTAAAGCATTTCTGCTTACTCTCTCTTACCTCTCTGTATCCAAAGCGCTCACTCTGGGCTTGATGTCTCAATTTACTATTAATAACATAGGAAAGATGAAGCACACAATTATTGAAAAATGACAAGAAATATAATTCACACAATTTAACATTTTCAGTCTTGTTTTTTGCTTTTACAAGTAAAATTATAGTTTTACTGGAGTAATATTTTATTAGGGTATCTGTTCTTTTACTCAAGTACTTGATTTGTGTGACAAAGTGATTTTTAAACCTTTTCAACCTTTTCATTTGAGTGTTAGCAGGTTTGCTATATGTGCAAAGTTTTGAAAAATGAGTATTTCTTTTGGAAATGACATGATATTTGAGTAATTAGACTGATTTTAAGCAATTGAGAATAATCAGATGGTCTGATGTAAATTCTGGTCTTCACATTCACATTAGGAGAGGGATTCAGGATGAAATGAAAGTGAAAGAACTTTCTTTTTCTTTTGAGTTCACAGCACTGACATATTTCAAGTAAACTGAACTGTTTCACTGTTTTGCGTTTGAACTCATTTCTCATTAATTTAGACTAACTTAAGTTTAAATGAAACTGGGCTGGGATGCTTTGCCCATGGCACTCGAAAGGGAGAGTGAATGCTAAAATTAAGTGTTATATAATGTTTTTTGTTTGATTAATGGTAAGCGAGATTTAACAGTGATTAATGTTTTGTTATGCAAATTTAGAAGAGATTTACCATGATTGGTGACAAGTGGCTCATGCTGCTTGGTTTGAGAGCAGGTAAGTTACATGTTTTAAGTTGCTGTACTCATTCAGTAAGTGCTATACCATGCTATTGTTAACATGAGAGCAAGTTAGCATTTTCTGAACTAGTTTGTTATTGCTAGCAAAATATTTACATTGAGATAACCTGATAATTTTAAGTTAAATGTGTAAATAAGTGTACTCAAATGTTTCAAGTTAAGAACAATAAAAATGTATGAATTCAAAAAAAAACTTAAACTTTGAGTTTCTTAAAAAATTCTCATTCAACTTTTTTGAGTTCTGATAACTTATTAGGGTTTACAGTGAAGTAAATAACTCATGAACTCAAAATAAAAAAAGTTAATTAACTAAATCTTTTATGTTAATTGTATCAAAATGTATGAGTTAGGTAACTCAGTACTTCAAGTTAAGAGCAATTAACATGCATGAGTACTACAAACTCAAAACTTGATAGTTCTGCTTACTTAAAATTGGGAACATCAAAAAAGTTGATGTTACTGATTACCTCAAATTTTTTGAGTTAGCCCAACTTATTCGGGTTACAGTGTAACATGGACACAGCGAAATGCATCATGGCATGAGTCATTTTCAGAGCCAGGATTAAACCTGAGTTCAGTTTCACTGGTGAATCACTGATTTGCACGGCAGCAGAATCAGACGCTGTGTGCTGCTCACGACACAAGCTCTTCAGCATCTGCAATCCTTATTAAGTGCTTTCATTTGCATTTGACATGATTTACATCTTGTCCAGTATTCAATAGAGAAATCATTTAAAATAATAATAAATTATAGAAGTCTTCTATCTGTGCTTTGCCATCTATACACTTCATTTTACAAGTGTTTACAACAAAAGAAATAGATCACAGACAGAAAAGGATAGAATAGATAAGGAAAGAAAAAAGAAAAGAAACTAAAAGGATAGCACAGGATAGATATAAGGAAAAAAGAAATGAATAGGATAAGATAGGATAGATAAGGAAAGAAAAAAAAACCCAAAGAGAAAGCAAAGGAAGAGAAGGATAACATAGGAAAGGAAAGGATATGATAGATGTGGAAAGAAAAAAGAAAAGGTTAGCACAGGATAGATATAAGGAAACAAAAATGAAATAGCATAGTATAAGAATAGGATCTTATCCTAGAATAGGATTATATAGGATAAGGAAAGAGGAAACAAAAAAAAAAAAGGAAAGGAACAAAAAGGATAAAAGGAAAGGAAAGGAACGGAAAGGACAACAATACCATAACATATAACTGGACAGTAAAGGAAAAAATAAAACAGGACAGGCTTGTAAAAAGTGTTGACATGTTGACACAGGCATATCTTGATTCAGATATTTGAAGCAGTTTGCATTGACCTGTAATACAATCGTTCCATTATTAACACCAATCAAACGTGTTGGTGACATGAGCCGCCTGACTGACGTCTGTATGTGTGCTGTGAGTACAGCAATTTCCTGCTGACTTTCACCACCTTCCTGACAACACTATTGTTCTACAGCTAATCAATGATCTCAAAAGATATATATATGCTTGTACACCTGTGTATTTATGTGTGTGCATGAGATCAGATTTACCTTATAAAATAGCAGCAGAATATGAGGCTGAGTACGAAGACAAAGATGCCTGTGCCGAAGATAACCATATAGATATTGAGAGGCAGGTCCTGGAAGGTGACGGATGGCATAGTGCAGGTCTTATTGGAGTAGATCAGTCCCAAACCGCAGAAGCACCCTGTACATGCAAGTATAGTTGATTCAGAGCGCACAGTCAAGTGAAATCTGATCAGTATAACATCATTCAAAACACATCATTCAAACAGAACACAAATATTGCCCTATCCTCGTCTGACTACAGGTTTAAAGGGGTCATGAACTGAGAAATCAACTTTTCCTTGAGCTTTTGATATATAAGAGGTCATCGTACTATAAGAATATCCTGCAAGTTTTAGAACTGAAAACGTCCTTGTTAGTCCAAAAACAGCTTTTAATGTTACCAATCCCAGTGAACAACTTGTCCTGGAATGTGTATGTAATAGATAGGGTTGGAGAAAATGAAAATCAACACCTACTTCACCATTGTAACTTTGGCCCCGCCCACTGGCATTAGTGAGATGAGGAAGAGAGAAGAGCACAGGATCACTCGCTGGACTAAAAATAACAAAAGATCCTAATGCAAGGAATATGGTTATGTATTTTCAACAATGTGAATGTCTCAGTTGAGCTTTATTTATTTGTATTCGGTGTTTCACTGGGGATTCTTTGGTAAATCAGTCGCATTTCGGTGCAGGCTTTTCAAACAGACTTTTAAGATATGGACTCGACAGTAATGCAACAACAAATAATTAACTGTGTTAATTCTAATGCCTGATCTGATATTAATGATTCATGTACAGTCAGATGTTGTGTCAGTAAATCAAAACAGTGACTAAACGGTCAACTTCACGTTGTTTCTCTTAGTAGGATGAAAATAATCTGTTATTTAAATGGTGATTAAATTATATATAGAAAGAGATCAAAGAACGCTCCCTTTACAATCGCTGGAGCTGTCAATCAAACAGCGTGAGTTTAACAGTGACTGAGTTCTGGACTCAAACTCAAACCAAAACTCCTGTTTTATTCAACACATCTCTTAGTTATATTGCGTTTGCTCTGTTAGTTATGATGAAAGCATTCATTAGTGTGCAAAAATTGAGTTGCATTGACAAGATCACTGATTTCATGAGCTCAACAACATGTCTGTGATCCACTACAATGTTCATCACTGCAACCTTTCATGCCACGATCTAAATATAATGCCATAGATATAAATGTAATGCTTTTCACGATTAGTTAACCTTGAGAGCTGTAATAGTAAAAATGTGCTAAAAGTTTTTAAGAGAGTAAAACTTAGCTATTTCATATGCAAAGATGTTAGCCAATCACAGCAGTGGGCGTTTACACTGAAGTCTCACAGCAGACACGCCCCTTCAAACAGAGGGCTAAAATCAGAGTAAATTGCCTTTAATTTCTAAATTATGACAATTTTTGATGTAAAAAGCATACTAACCTTATAAGTGCACCACAGGAAACATTATAAAACAATGCAGTTCATGACCCATTTAATGACTAATCTTAAAGTGTTTAATAAGACTTGATTCCACCCTTCACTGGGCAAAAACAGTAAACCTTAATGACTTTCAAACAGTCATATGTCTAGATACTCCGTAAGAGGTTAACTGACCGCTAACAGTCTGTGCATCATTAGATCTTGTTCCAGCGTTGTGAAAGAGACTATGAGCCTGCAGAATCCAGTGACCCTTGAACCTAACATCGTGAAAAAGAACTGCGCTTGATAAAAGCCTAAATTCAATCTGTTTATCATATAAAGGGATCGAGTCTGCTCAATTCATATGGATTAGTTTTGCAATCTCTTTATGAACTTTTTGAAGCGTCAAAGTGTCAGTTGCATAGCTGTCAATGGAGGGACAGAAAGCTGTCAGATTTCATTCAAATATCTTCATTTGCGTTCCGAAGATGAACAAAAGTCTTCAGAACGCAAGGTTGCAGGTTTTGCAGGTTTGGAACGACATGAGAGTGAATAATTAATGACTGAATTTTCATTTTTGAGTGAACTCTCCCTTTAAATAAATAATGGCACTTGGTATTCTTGTTCAAATGAAACAAATAAACAGCAGCTCTTTCATTTCTACCATTTCTTCACAAGCTGTTTGGACCAATGGAAATCAATAACATTGTCATTTAACATCATTTCTGCCGAAAGTGAGACACGTCTCCCTCAAGTAGAGTCAGGCAGGGAGGAAATCGATATCAAAGCAGTGCCGTAGTCTCAGTCTCTCCACTTCATTCTCACTCCCTGCTGCCAAATCAACCAATAAGAACTTGAATCAAGTCTTTTAAATGTATTATTGACAACTGATTTAAAAAGGAGGCTTTTTCCCAGTTCCAGTTCTTCTGTTTAATGTGAACCAAATGCTGGCAGACAATTCCCAGTCAATTGTCTAGTAATTGATTATCAATGTGCTCTTTTCCTTATACATCTGCTTTTATAAACATATTATCTGTTTCTTGGTCTCACACAGTTTATGTTAAATGTTTTTGCCAATATTTACCACAATATTTAGTTTTTATTAATTATTTGATAATATATATATATATTTTTTTATAAATGATTTAAGAGTTCGACCCACTCTACTGACAAGCATTTATGGTTAACTAAAATATACTTGTATTTAAATGTACTAAATTGCAACAAAAATTGAAGTAAATTTAAATTGCAAGTAAATTTAAATGACACAAAAGTACTTTACATGTGCTTTAGTATGTTAAAGCATGGCAAAAGATTTAAAGGATTTAAAAACTTTAAGGTAAAAACTTTTATTTTAACATGATTACAAAGTGCACTTTTTAAAAGTGAACTTAAGAAACATGATGAAAGTGTACTCTCTTTAAGTGTTTATTACATTAATATTGTAATAGTAGGATTTTTTTTTAAATATACTTGTAAGATATAAGATCTGAAGTACACAAGTATACATTCAATACAAGTAAGTACACATACAACAACAAAAAATATACATAAATAAATAAAAAAACCAGGAGGTAAGATGAGGGGGTGTGTGGAAGAGACAAACAAGAGTAAAAATGCACAAGCAAAACTAGGTCACAAGTTACTTGCCATTTAACAGACACATTTGCTTCAATAAGAAAACACTAGAGAAAGGAGCAGGAGCAGCCGCAGGGTGAGGGAGTCTCTCAGCAGCTCAGGGCTGAGTCACCCCTTCATGGGATTTAAACTGTGCTTTTTTGTGTTGGCAAACCAGATCCTTAAACACACCACACATTCGCCAGCGGAGATCTTTTCAAACCTGCTGACTTTTATTGCGAGGCACACCGGTGCGTTTCCAAGATGACGGCGTGCAGTGTGATAAAGATGGCTGCTTCCTGTCTGATATCAGAAAGCAGCATTTTTCAATGCATCTAAATCCATAAATAGCTTAATATTATTGATTACTGTTATCACGTAAGTACATACCTTTACATGAATGTTTAATTGCTATTAAAAGAATAATTCACCCAGTATTTTGATATCTGTCATTATTTACCTTTTTTTTATTACATTCTTTCTTCTGTGGAACACAAAAGATAAGAATTCATGTTGAAAAATGTACTGGCTACATTTGATTGTATATAATAATAAAACACCTGCTTTCTTACATAAGTAAATTACATATGGGGGCCGGTTCCTTTTCTATTTTATATATATATATATATAAACAGTCAAACCAAAATTTATTCAGACACCTTGAACATTTCATACATTAATACAGTTTATTCACTATAGTTTAAAAAAAGGTTAAACTGTGTCAGAAAAAAATTCATCTTTGTTTGACAATTATGTCAGATAACACTTAAGCAAAACATAGTAAGGTCAAAGTGTCTGAATAATTTCTTATTTAAATTAAGAAGTACTCCAATTAGATCACCGCAGGTAAAACCACACATGGCACCTCACTACATGGTAAATATTGTTTCTATATCTAGAATGGCTTTATGGTATTTAGTCTATAAACACCTTAAGGATTAGTTCACCCAAAAGGTTTTTTTAGGGCCCTCTGGGCCCTATCATACACTTGGCGCAATGCGGCGCCAGACGCGACACAAGTGTTTTTTACTAGTTTCAGCCCAACACAGTTATCATTTTCAAGTTCTGCACCATGTTGTTTATATAGCAAATGCATTTACACCCATTTGTGCGCTCATGGGTGTGCTGGTCTGAAAACAAGGTGTTTTCAGGCGCATTGTTGGCGTGTTGCTATTTTGAGGCAACTGAAAAGGACTGCCCCATTGACCAACTGAAACCTGGTCTAAAGTCAATAGAGCAATTTTTTTTTTTTTTGTTATTTAAAGAGCGAGTTAGTAAGATGCGCCAATAGGTGGGTGCACAACGCTCACACACTCTGCTTGTTACACACACAGGGACGTGCAGAAGCACACAAACATGCCAAATATTAAAAATAAAAGGATTACAATGTGAAAGATTTTTTTTTTTTTGTGCATAAAGATAAAAATGCTTTGGTGGAATCCGGCTTTTCCCGTAGATGGTCTGCTCACACACTTTAACCTCGTGCACGAGCAGATCTGTTTCCTCGCTAGAGAAGCGTTCAGTTTTTCAGCTTGCGAATTCTGCCATGTAAATAGCGAATCCGCCACGGCGCGAGCACAACAGGCTTTTAAAGGGAATGGGAGATGAGACTCTGATTGGTTTATTGCACGTTACACCCAAAACACACCCATGACTCATTAAGAGACTAGGTACAACCCGACCATTTTTCCCATTGTTAAACTAGCAAAAGTGGATTCGGACACGCTCTAAGTGCACATGCACCATGTGCTTTAGACCATTTAACTGTTTCCACACCACTGACAGAAATTTCCGGCTTTCTGTGTTTTCACTGTTATACAGAATCACCGAATCAAAACACAGGCGAAGAAGATGCAGAAACAAGCGATATCATATGTAACAATGCAATCATCAACATTAAACCGCATATGAATCAAAACTGAATGAAATGTTGACCCAGAATGAGCTACAGGACTGTGCAAGCATTAGGGGTGTTAATGGACTCAATCTACTGCATCTGTGTTTTGATCATCACACTAAATCCGATCCAGACGTAGTCTTTGACAAAAATGCGATTTTCTCAGCTTTTTGCTCAAAATGTTGCTTTTTTATGAAACTCACCCACCAAGTGTTAATAAAAAAAGAATGCATGAAACTAGAATAAAATGTTTTTTTGTTGTTGTTTTAAAGCAGAGGGTCTGTTCTTTCTTTTGATATATTGCATGTTCAGATATTCATACAACAAAATATTTTGGGAGTCATGAAATTTTGGCTGGCAACATTTTTGGTTCACTGCAGTTTTAATGAGAAAATACTCAGCAACGGTGTTGATTTATGAATTTGCACATGGCTTGTCTTAAAGCATATTAAAAACACCACATAGACATATAAACAACATTAAAAACTGGATTTTCAGCACAGGGGGACTTTAACAAAAAAGCAGACTGAAAATAAAAATGTGCATTTCAGCTCTTTCAAAGCTTTTCATTGAGTTTTACATGAAATATTAACAACCCCACAAGATTACAGCGCTCTCATCTGTGAAGCGCTTTCAAGACAAATATGGAATGACCTATAAAAATGAAACAAGGGTGTAATCGAAATATTTTCAGCAGCCCTCAATGAATCTCAAGAATCTAGACAGAATGAGAAGTAGATAAAAGAACGATCAGATGAACGCCACACCCCCTGTATTGAAAAAATATCAATAATCTATTCAAATATCTATTCTATCAGGCTGATTGTTCCTTAAAGGATTAGTTCACTTTCAAATGAAAATTACCCCAAGATTCACTCACTCTCAAGCCATCCTAGGAGTATATGACTTTCTTCTTTCTGATGAACACAATCTGAGATATATTAATAAATATCCTGACGCATCCGAGCTTTATAATGGCAGTGAGAGGGATCAACGAGTATGAGCTGAAGAAAGTGCTTCCATCCATATCTATCCATCATAAACATAATCCACACGGCTCCGGAGAGTTAATAAAGGCCTTATGAAGCGAAGCGATGCATTTGTGTAAAAAAAATATCCATATTTAACAAATTATAAAGTGAAATATCTAGCTTCCGCCAGACCGCCATTATAAAGCTCGGATGCATCAGTATATTTATTAATATAACTCTGATTGTGTTCATCAGAAAGAAGAAAGTCATATACACCTAGGATGGCTTGAGGGTGAGTAAAGCTTGGGCTAATTTTCATTTGAAAGTGAACTAATCCTTTAAGTGTCAAAATCTTCATGACACTGCATTAAAAGTGGGTGTGAGGTCCTCATATATGCTCTACTAACCAGTATATGTGTATATACAAGAGTTGCAGAGTGACAACAATGAACATTTGTAGTAAGTGAAAAAAGATCAGGTCAATGAAATCTAATCTTAAAGTTATTAAAAAATACAAATGCACATATAAAATACCTGTACAATGATAAATGTTTTCAATTTATGAATATTATTATTTTAAATTTTTTATTTATTGATTTAATTCATTTATTTAAAATAATATATTATATATGATTCATATATGAATCACAATTAATTTTGTCCACTAAATCAAAGTCAGTGTTTTGTAACTAACAAGCAGGAAGCCATGTAATGTGACAAGAAAACTATAAGTTAAAAACTATTTTGTCCTTAAAAATCCTATATTTTGACTTTTTAGACTTTTTGTTCAGGTCAAATGGATTAACCACCCTATGAAATCTTCATATATAGGCTATTATTAGATATTAGATATGGCTCAAAGATGATAGTTTCAAAAACATACCTGAAAATAAGTCGCTCAGTCTATTTAGTGTACAAACAAAGTATTTTAGTATTTGATGGTGAGTGGTGTAACTTGACATTCTTCCTCAGTAAATTTAACTTTTTTGTAGAAAATGTGGAATAAACGTTTTTTTTTTAAATGTATGAAACGTGGATAGAAATATTAGATTTCTAAGACCTGGCAGGTGCGTTTGAAACTAGATATCTTTTAAAACATTTCTCCTCATCATCATCTCAGACATCCTTATTTGTCATTGACCCATATAGCAGAATCTTATTGTTTGTGTAGCCTATATAAATCCAGTCTACCCTCAACCTTTTCCCATCTTTTAATATAGTAGCCTGTAAAATCCCACACTATTTCAGGAAGGATAAAGGTGATCTTACCGTTGCACCACTGGAAAGGGTGCATCAATCCACCCGTGTGATTCCTTTATATATGAACGGATGTGTGTTTATAAACAGAGAGATGATGCCCTCTGTCAGGCCATTCAGCACATCTGGATTCATCTGACTAAACACAGCCTTCACACGTCTTCATGGCGATCCGAGTCATTAAATACATTCACGACATTCGCGTCGTTCGCTCGCGTTTATGTCCGATGCGCATCAGAAAGCGTGCTTCGTTTTTCATCTGATCGCGTGTCGTGGCTGATGTTGGCATCCATTGAAAACTAAACAAGACCGAATTAAAGTCCCTCCCAGCCGGAGTGATGGGCACCAAATTGAACCAATCTTCTTCAGCACACATCTCCACTGTCATCTGTGACTCATGAAGACATAAACAAGTCGTTTTGGAACATTCATATCGTATGACACGTTGAAACGAAATGTAATTATAGAAATTCAATAGCACGTGTAATTACAAACGACTCCAAAATAATTACACAAACTAGATTTGCTTTGGTGTTTGCCGAAGCAAGACTCATACCATCCCAGCTAACAAAACTATGTTCTAAAAACGTTTGGCTAACGTTCCCATTAAGTTATGAAAAAGATATTTCTGAATGTTTTACTTGAATTTTAAAAACGTTTTTCTTGCTAATGCGATCGTTAAGGCAATACACAATTCTATAACATTATGGAAACGTTACTATTATGAACATTCTGAAAAAAGTATAACATTAAAAACATGTTTATTCTGCAGTTTCAAAGTGTGTACAATGTTTTTGCTGTTCTTGTTGTACACGGCTTTAATTAGCAAATGTCCTCAGCATGCTGTTTCGAGTGAATGGCTAGGCTAATCTAACAGTGAATTTAACTGACAATAGTGGAATAAAAACAGCGCCTAGTCTTTTTCACTGCAACGTCAAAGGAAGCAAGACAATAGCTGTGTCTCATTTCGAAGGCTGCGTCCTCCGGAGGTTGCAGACGTCATTGAGGCTGTATCATTTCAGAAAAGTAAGTAGGACACTCCGAATGCGATCTTCGAATGCGCCCTTCTTTCACAGGAATTCGGAGGATGCATGAGGTCATGGTTGCCAGGTTTTCACAACAAAACCCGCCCAATTAACCATTCGCAAAGACTTTGTCCAAATTGCTTTGTCCGACAAGCCATGGCGTCACGCCACACGCCGTGAAAAATACATCGCGGAGCAAAGAGGACACTGACAACACGTCGACAGACAAGACAGAGCAGGTTACTTATGATATTAAACAAAGTCCCAGCTTTCAAATTGTGTAATTTTTTAAGAAATTCAAACAATAAAAACCATTTTGTGGCTCTTTAAAGTGTCGTGACAGATCGCTGTAGTGCCTCAGCTCAAGCGGCTCGTGAACCGTTCATCTCTTCCTGCTAGTTAATTTAAAGCATCAAATAAACATGAATGAACATGAGAAGGAATATTGTTTAAATGCGGAAAGACACAATTACACACCATTTTTCAAGTTCAAATCCACCGAGGTTAATCTTCTAACTCCTGACTGCTTTGTCGGACAAAATGGCGGATTCAGCGTTATTATTGGTTAGATCGCTTGTCAATCAAACTCCCGGCGAATGGTCAATTGCTCCTCAAAACTAGCCCAATGGCATTTCAGGGGGTCCCATGGTAAAAATCGCGTTCTGGGGGGTAAAATTCTCATTTTTGGTGGGGCTCCCCTGGTAAAATTCGCATTCCAGGGACTAAATATCACGTTATTTGGGTCGATTCAACCCGCGGACATGAAAAACAAGGAGGCATGTAAATATTAGTGCTGTCAATTCGATTAATCGCGATTAATTGTATCTAACATAAAAGTTTGTAAATATATATGTGTACATATGTATAAACACACACACACATATTTACAAACTTTGATGTTAGATGGAGATCTCTGGAGGATGCAGCCTTCGAAATTAAATGAAATGAGACACAGCTAATGTTTGACTTGTCAAAAAGTTGTGGCTTTTTTTTTTGGACCTCGGCGATTAACTTCTCCGCAATGTCACCATTTTAAATGTGCGAAATTATAATGGATTCTGATTGGCTGTCAGTGTTTTATTGTTCAACAGCTGGAAACCATCGTTCTGGAAGTGATTCCAATGATATTGTTTCTCTATATTGTTGGCCTTAGGGCCAAAAAAATGCAGTAGGCCTACTCTAAAAAGAGCCCACCCTCATGTCTCACCATCTGGTGGTAGTACTGAGATATAGGAGGGACCCCTAAACTGCCCTAAGTAAATAGAGCCCAACCTGCATGTTTCTTCAAGATCCCGGTCCTGAGGGGCCCCTAAGGGCCTCGATACACAATACCCACCCCATTTCTTTATGGTGTTGTGGTGCCAGTATAAGGTCTACAGGGGGTTGATTGGTTGGCACAAGTTTAATTTCTATGCAGGAATAACACATTTAATAATACATTTAAATAAAACATACATTTAATTTTCTCTTTTATGTGTGTGTGTATAATATTACATATATATATATATTACAGTTGCAAATATAAATTTTTTTTTAAAATCCAGTTTAAATAATGTACTACAGTATATTTATCCTTATTGTAAAACAAATTCTTTGGGTTATTTTGTAAAACAATGCAATGGGGGAAAAACAATCAAATTGTGAATAAACATGCCATGTGAGACAATACTGCCCTCTTCTGGCAAATAAAGCATAATGTGCCTTTGATGTTTCATGCAAACTCCACACAGAAAGGCCACCTGGCTCTTTTATATTTAGCCATCTGTATTTTTTTTAGTTTAAAAAACTGAATATGTAATAGCATTAATTAAAAGAATGAAATATGTAAGCAAAAATCTCAAAATAATTCAAGAAAACACTGATGATTTCATTCGTCTCTGTGTTAAAAACATTATATTCTTAAATATGAGGTCTGAGCGTGATAATTACAGTACATTTGTCAATCTGAAAATTCCTGAGAAGGGTTTTCTTCCTGAGCATCCTCCAACATTATGTGTCTCTCAGAAGAAATAAGTCTGTTCATATGCAGAGATGTTTGCCACATAAACAGGGTTGTAGTTGTATATAAGCGCGCGGCTCTCTTCTGCAGCTTCACTGAAGTGATGGGAGCTTCTCCTTCCTGAAAACAGACAGATGCATTTGTTCATTTAAACGTATACAGATGTAAAACATCACAAGCTAATAAGTAAATAAGTGAGAGTGTAATTACCCTCATTTACAAAGAATTCAGCCATTATGGATGAGATGCGCACAGCGTTGCTGGAATGAGGAAAGTTGTAACGAGGGTCCCACTGAAAGCGGTTCACCTCCGGGTGCCACTGAACCCCATAGAAAGGGTATTTCCTGCCTGCAGACCGACATCATTTCATCCACACTGTGAATGGCTGCTTGTATATGGTGATTTATAATGTAAAATTTTTTTTTGTTTTTTTACCTTCCATGGTGGAAACAAACTCAAAGCCGTTTTCTGCTATGTTTGTGGACAGCACTGAAAAGAAGCTTTTCAGTTTCTCATTACCCATGAATGCCTGAGAAAGAGGAAGAGTTCATTGCTCGCTCTTTGTTATTTTGATTAGAATTATTTAAATGAACATATACACTGTGTGCAGAGTTGATTTTCTGATCATATTTTTTTCCAAGCACATTTTACCAATTCCAAACCACATCAATCTTAATAACTACCATTAATTTTTGTATTTAATCATTCATAAGTTATATATAATCATTCATGAAGGCTGGAAATGAAAAACGCCTTATATTCAGGTGTGCATAATTATTAGGCAGGTTTTCTTTTATAGGCAAAATGAGCTAAAAAAAAGAGATCTAACTCAGACGGAAAAGACAAAAATTATTAAATGCCCACGAGAATGATGCAATACTAGAAATTGCAGTTAAGGCATGACCACTAGACAGTGGTCAGGGTCAGACAAAAACAGGTGGAGAAGAAAAGACACATGTTAACTATAAAATAATTAAAGTGAAGAATTAAGTTTGGAAACCATCAGGAACTCTTCAGTCTCCAGCGCCACCATTTTCCAGAACTGCAACCTACCTGGAGTCTCCAGAAGTGCAAGGTGTCAGGATCTCAGAGACATTGCTATGGTACAGAATCCTAAAAAATGACCCCCACTTAATAGGAATCACAAGCTGAAGTTTTGTAAAATACATGAATACTGTTTTTTATAGGCTTTATAGACAGACAGATTGAGAGTGACTCTTGAAGGACCAGCAGCACCACATCCTCTTGTACCACTGTTTGAAGAATTCATCTTCCAGAATCTGGCAGTAAGGTGTGGGAATTCATTTTTAGTCCATCTCCTATCCTGAAAACAGAGATGGACTAAAAATGATCTTCCCACACCTTACTGCTATATTCTGGAACATAAATTCTTGTGCTTAATAAATGATAAATGAGCATTTCACTGTCCATTGGTCATGCTTTAACTTTGCAATTTCTAGTATTGCATTAGTATTGCATCCTTCTCATGAGCATTTAATAATTTTTAGAGTTAAATCTCTTTTTTGGCTCATTTTATCTGTAAAAGAAAACCTGCCTAATAATTATGCACACCTGAATATAAGGCGTTTTTCATTTCCAGCCCTCATGAACAATTATATATGACTTATAAATGATTAAATACAAAATTAATAGTAGTTATTAAGATTGATGTGGTTTGGAATTGGTAAAATGTGCCAGGAAATCAACTTGCCTAATAACCTAATAATTCTGTGTATTCATGGTGTATGGTGTGTTTATAAAACATGTACCTCTTTAGTCACTCCGTAGTGGTGGAAATTTGCAGTGAGTGGTTCCTGGGACAATGCTCTACGGAGGTCAGGTGGAACATTGGCAAACATACGACTGGATTGAGCCTCTGTTAGTGGACACAATCACAGGTGTACAGTTGATGCAACCACAGTAACTATTACATTTAAATTATATAATATATATATAAAGTTAGTTAAATCGATTAATCATGATTAATCGCATCTAACATCAAAGTTTGTAAATGTGTGTGTGTTTATACATATGTACACATATGTATTTACAAACTTTTATGTTAGATGCAATTAATCGCGATTAATCGAATTGACAGCACTAATATTTACATGCCATTTTTATGTGGGTTTATAAGTCTGAATATATAGATACAAATCCAAATATACAGATGTAAGCTTGAATATAAATGTAAATCTGAGTTATAATTACATATATAGATAAAATATATAGATACAAATCTAAATATATAAATGTAAATTGTGTATATATAAATGTAAATCCAAAAATATAGTTATAAATCCAAAAAATATAGTTATAACTGTATAAGTATATAAAGGTATATTTATGTTAGAATATATATTTATAAATCCTGAACATATAAATGCATATATCTTCTGCTTAGGGCCTGAATTTTGTGGGTATTGCAAATACTCATACTCATATGTGCAAGTTCCACATTTATAATGTGGGAAATTCCTGCAAACATTTATTCACTTTAGCATGAGTAAATCAATTCATCCAGATGAAAAGATCCAATCATTAATTTGAAATCTTGCTTTCAGACTTTTTATCTCACAATTCAGACTTTATAACTCACAATTGCCAGTTTATATCTCACAATTGTGAGATAAAAAGTCACAATCACCTTTTTTATTTTTATTCTGTGGTAGAAACAAGCTTCCATACCCTCAGGTTCATTGCGGTCACAAAATTCTGGCTAGTTAATATGGTATCAAAATCAACTGTGGGTATAAGATAAAGGCTCATTCACACCAAGAATGATAACTATAACGATAACTATATAAGTGCCCACACCAGCGGACGATATCGTTCTGTTTATTCTAAGCACGCTCCACAGTTTTGTCGTCTGCCACTTTAAATGTTCAAGCTCTTTAAAGCTGGATGGGTTCTGATTGGCTGCTAATGTTTTTATCATCAAAAAAAATTGTTCTGAAAGTGATTTCAATGATATAGTTTCTCTGTGCCATTATTGTTACAGTTGTGGTGTATATTTAGAATGATCTTTAGAACTATATCGTTATATATGCATAGTGTAAATGGGCCTTAAGACTACAGTATGTACAAGTACCTGAGCTGAAGTTGAGTGGATAAGTGACATTCTCCGCTGTCGTCTTACTCAACAGGTTTTCTCCGGCCACCAGCACAGTGAGCAGCTGAAATCCCAGGCATGTTCCCCAGATGGGAAAGTACTCGCCCTCATCATGTGCCTGAGAACAGCACAAAAATAGATTAACAACCTGTGTCTGGTATCCTTCATTTTAGTTCGTAAGATGGTGAAATAAAGGCAACTAACTGTTCAAGACATGAGGAGTATCTCACATTCACTTACACACACGGCATATACTGTAATTCACCAACCTTAAGCGCAAGTCTGAAGTAAATCCCAGCTGTGTGAGCAAAGTCAGATGTCTCCAGGTTCACAGAGCCTCCGATGAGAATAAGACTGATTGACAGACAGATGGAAAAGTTTGTCTATGTATTCGCTTTTGTTTATGTATTCAGTGCTATGATACATCCTTTTCTGAATGGAAGATGACGATCATGTATGAATACTTCAGGTAAATGAGGAACTCTGGGTGTGACAGCCTTATTTTGAGTTTAGTTTTAAAATACTGTGACAAAAGATGGAGAACATACCCATTTATTGAGTTGAAGATTTTTTCATGTTCTGCAGAACTCTGGTTTAGCCTGTAACATAAAACATATATTTATATGATTGTTTAAATAGCACATTTTGAATACTGATTTGCTGATTTTATTTAATTAAATCAACAATGTGTGATTCTCTTTTAATGTACAATCTTCATTATTGATTTATGGCTGAAATGATTTGTATATTCGTATTTGGTATATTATTTCCTGACTTAGTAATGAACATAAATGGCATGGAGACTCTGGGAATCCTGAATGTACACTTCAAATCTTATAAGTATATTTTAAAAAAAAAATACAGATAATATAATAATATTACTAAAATAAACGGCCACTTTCAATTTTCAAAAGAAGTTTTACCTTATACATTACCTTTAACATACTAAAGCACGTGTAAAGTAGGCCTACTTGATTATAAATTATAAATTGTTATTCAATATTATATTTATAGTAATAGTACATTCAGCTGTACACTTGAACCATATTTTTAAAAAACAACAGAATTATGAAATTTCATATAAAGACGTAGGCCTACTTAAGATACTTAAATGGGTTGACAAGGCACTCTTAAGTTCAACTAATTGCATTTAATATTTAAACTATAATACATTTTCATGTAATTGCAGATAAAATGCAATTAAGTGTCTGGAAACAGTTTGCACTTACTGCACGTATATTATTTTATTATTTCCGTAACACTTTGCTGTAATAAATTGAACGAATCAATGAATCGGTGTTCGAATTGAATCGAATCAGAACTAGACTTACCTAATTGGCACAACTCTAGCTCCCCCGGATTCGATGTACTTCACATATGATGAAGGGATGTAGGTCTTTCCAAATATTTTCATAGCCTCACTGTCAACCTCTTGCGTCAGAATGCCTACAGACGAAGTTTAAATATGTTAGGAACACATTTAGATTGTTAGCAAAACGAGAAATTAATTACATTTTGCGTTCAATGCTTTAGTGCACAACTCGGTCCATCTGTTTGACATATAGCATGAAGACGAGAGTTTTACCGATGATCGGTCTGTTGTTCTCAGGCTCGTTCCTCTGCAGGCGTTTTACCGGAGCAGCGCAGCAGAACGCGAGAACACACGCGCACACGAGCGCACTGAAGCCCATTCTCACATTCACAGCACACGGACCCGGTGGCGACATGAAGACAGCTGACAGTGTGTGTTCATTCAGTTGTATAATCTGTTTCATATAGTGTGCGAACTGAAAGTTTGAAAGAAGTCATGAGATGGGCGGGGTTTGTACTTTCTAAAGGAAGCAAAACAAATAAAGGTTTACACCAGTAAATACCGCTCACACCAGTTTGTTTGGGAAAACGCTGTGTTGGGCGAGTTCATCAGCCGCATTCTCCACACATCTGACCAGAAGTTCCTGAAGGTTTAAGGAACTTGTATTTTCCTAAACGTTCTCACAATAAGTGCTGATCACGAATTGTAATACAGTGACATCAGCAATCTTGAGCTTTGTAAGTTTAGTGTCTCCAAAAGTCTCCTGTGGACTTTTTGAGTGAACAGGTGCTGGAATTTGCACTTCTTCAAAACGTTGTTTTCCTTCTGCACAAACAAATTTGAACTTTTAACCAACTTGCCATTGCCACCTGTAGCTACACGGTAGCTTACAATAGGAAGTAGGTACCGGTTCTACCATTTATAAAACTTATTTACCTACAATGCATATCTGAAGTCAACATGACATCAAGACGGACCCTTTTTGATTCCGTGTTTAGTGTTTAGTGCTTTCATGCATGAATTATGACAACCTCAGAAAAGATATTTTTTTCTTATGTGTTTTTATTGCTATTTAGGGCATAAAAAACAACATTTGAACTTTTTTTAAACACATTTTTTCAAAGAGATTTTCAGATTTCCACTTGACTGGACAGTATGCACTTTTTTAAATGAAGAAATAGCCTACTGTATTAAACATAATACAGTAATAACACAGCACTACTATATTTACCAAACAATGAATTAAATGAAATAATGTGAAAACTATAAAATATATACAAAAAAATTTATAATACAGCTTCAATTATTGCAAACTCAATGGAGTTTGTTTCCGTTTGACCAACAGTCAGAGAAGAACTTCATACAAGTTGAACTTTGAATATCTTTGATATTAGAACATGAGGATGTGATTCCATCAAAGAACTTAACTGGTGAAGATGCAACTCTGTGAAGGTAACCCAACTCAGACTATGTAGAAAACGCTCACACTCCCTTCAGTCTACCAGAGTATGTCGATTTACCCTTAAAAGCTGATCATTCTGATTATGTTCAAAATGGACACATAGCTCTTCTCTCTGAGAAAACCTAGACTGAAATCTACATTGATCTGTTGATGTTTTCAGACTGTGGTAAAACTAGCTATTACTTTTTTTGATGTAACAAGTAAAGTAACGCATTACAAGTAACGTGCATTACATAATCTGATTAATGTTTTGATGTAAAGAGTAAAGTAACGCATTATAAGTAGTGTATTACGTAATCAGATTACTTTTCTGATGTAACGAGTAAAGTAATGCATTACAAGTAATGTGCATTATGGAATCAAAATTATTTATTGTTGTAACGAGTAAAGTAACGCATTACAAGTAACAAGTAACGTGCATTACGTAATCATTACTTTTCTGATGTAACAAGTAATGCATTACAAGTAATGTGCATTACATAATCAGATTACTTTTCTGACGTAACGAGTAAAGTAACGCATTACAAGTAATATGCATTACTTTTTGATGTACTTTTTGATTACTTTTCTGATGTAACGAGTAAAGTAACGCATTACAAGTAATGTGTATTATGTAATCAGATTACTTTTCTGATGTAATGAGTAAAGTAACGCATTACAAGTAATGTGCATAACGTAATCAGATTACTTTTTTGATGTAACGAGTAAAGTAACGCATTACAAGTAATGTGCATTACGTAATCAAATTACTTTTTTGATGTAACAAGTAAAGTAATGCATTACAAGTAATGTGCATTACATAATCTGATTAATGTTTTGATGTAAAGAGTAAAGTAACGCATTATAAGTAGTGCATTACGTAATCAGATTACTTTTCTGATGTAACGAGTAAAGTAATGCATTACAAGTAATGTGTATTACGTTATCAGATTACTTTTCTGATGTAACGAGTAAAGTAATGCATTACAAGTAATGTGTATTACGTTATCAGATTACTTTTCTGATGTAACAAGTAAAGTAATGCATTACAAGTAATGTGCATTATGTAATCAAAATTACTTATTGTTGTAACGAGTAAAGTAACGCATTACAAGTAACGTGCATTATGTAATCATTACTTTTCTGATGTAATGAGTAGTAATGCATTACAAGTAATGTGCATTATGTAATCAGATTACTTTTTTGATGTAACAAGTAACGCATTACAAGTAACGTGCATTACGTAATCATTACTTTTCTGATGTAACAAGTAATGTGCATTACATAATCAGATTACTTTTCTGATGTAACGAGTAAAGTAACACATTACATGTAATGTGCATTATGTAATCAGATTACTTTTCTGATGTAATGAGTAAAGTAACGCATTACATTATATTAACTTTAAATTTTAATGTAATATTGATTAACATACTACTACAGTTAAAATGATAAACAAGTACATGTGCTTTAGTATGTTAGTCAACACAAATTAAGTGTACTTCTTTAAAACATGACTTAAAATGTACTTTAATGTAACGTTACGTTAATCATCCCACCTATTCAAGCCCTGTGTTTTCTCAGTTTCTTTGTCCAGTGTTGTTTGTATTAAAGGGAGTGCTCTGTTTAGAGTTATTAAAGGCTATTCTGATTTCCATTCCTTCAACATGCACATTCCCTTCTGCCAGTTATATGTTACAGAATACTAGACCCTCTAATAAGAGTAAAAAAAGGAAAGAATGAACTCACCAGCAGTATGTCTCCTCCTCCTCCCTGAACACAGGCCGTTGCTGGAGTATTTGTGTTGGACGCTCCGGCACGGCGGATTATCCCTCACTGCCTACGAGCCCCACCTCACACCTGTCACACAGCCAAGCCCAGAGCCAACCCAAACCACAATACGAAGTCAGAGCCCACCGCAGACAGGGAGCTCAAACTTGCTGCAATGAATGAGCCAGTGCCAGAGATGAGGACTGAGCCAGCCATCGCCCCGGAGCCCGAGAGTCTGACCAGGGGGGTGAGCCGGTGACACCGTGCGTAGCCATGGGATAATTAGTGGAGTTCAAGGCTATGGAGGACTACCTCGGCCACACTGCCACCACTGAGGGTGAGCTGCAGCTGGCCTCTGCAAACTACTTTTATAATTTAGAAGAGGAGTCTTACCTTAATCTCCTGTCCCCACTGGTCCCGTCCAGCTCAAAGTCTCCTGCGTTTCCACTGGTTCCGTCCAGTTCAGAACCTCTGCCAGTTCCCGACCACCCTCCCTCTCCCGCCTCCCCTTCAAAAGTCAGCCAGTCTGTCAGCTCCATCTCCGCTTATTCCCTTCAGCCCCTTCTCCTCTAATGCCACTATGTTGTGTGGATCTGCCTCGGGTCTTCCGGTCTCCAGCTCTGCCAAGGCACGAGGATCCCTGGCTCCGTCTCCGGTCACTGATCGCGGTCACTAAAGCTTGTCATTTACATCTGTTTTTAAGCATTGCAGTTTAAAAATAATTGATTTTAAACTGCTAAAGCGCAGTAAGCAGCAAAAGAGAACTCAATTCGCTATTTGCGCGCACTGACAGACGTGCACACACGAAGCTGCTGCTCATAGAGCATGTGAGTACAGAACCAAGTTCTTTTTGAAGCCTAATATGGCTTGAATGGTTAAATATACACCGTCTTTTCAAG
Source organism: Hypophthalmichthys molitrix (assembly GCA_037950675.1). Taxonomy (NCBI): domain Eukaryota; kingdom Metazoa; phylum Chordata; class Actinopteri; order Cypriniformes; family Xenocyprididae; genus Hypophthalmichthys; species Hypophthalmichthys molitrix. The sequence continues at coordinate 29,496,249 of CM075499.1, forward strand.
CATCCTTGTAAACACAGCCATTTATGTCTTAATTGAACGTAAACAGTTAAGAAAACGCACAAGTATATTGGATCAGTGCATTTGGTCTTAAAGTGACAGCAGCCTAATAAACCTCTATTTTGTTAATCAAACAACAAAATAAAGAAAATCTCTCACTGCTCGACTGAATCATTTTTGTAACTTTAATAAGAATAAATGTGTTTAATTTACAGTGAAGACTATACAATGCTTTTGTATAACTGATTACTTTATACAATTTATGTAGTATTTCTTATTTCTAGAGCCTGAAGTTTTTCAGATAGGTCTATTTCATTTGTGTCTTTGTTCTATTGTAGTTTGTTTTTCTATATGCTTGTAATTTGTTTCTTTTCCTTTTCTTTTTTTTTAAAAATAAGTCTTCAGTAAGCTTGAGTTTTTTATAGCCTACTTAGGCTAGTAGTTTTCGATACTGAAAATGGTCACAAGAATTATGAAATTTCAATGGAATCAAAAATATTTGATATCATAAAAACCCTATTTAAAGCAAAAATAACTATATTGTGATATATATTGTTAGCATGAAATAAAATTATTCATATTGTGATATAAGATTTTGGTCATATTGCACACCCCTGCTGCCAGTAATGTTAGAAATTTCCTTCTAGAACCAGTAATACAACTGCTGTTAGTATAAACACCACATCATATTGTATAAATGACCTATTTGTGGCTTAAATGGTTAATTGTTGAATTCTAGTGTATTTTATTTAAACATTACCCATTTTACCATAGTGTGCCAAATTATGATAAACAGCACACTCAGCAGTTGATGTCTAAACAATAACAGCCCCTGATGTCACAGAAAAACAGTCATGAAGCAATATAAGAGATGCAAACAGTGATGACTGTGAATATTACTTTTGAGGAATTGTGTCCTAAAATGTATAAAAATTATGACCACAAAAACACCCTTTTCCTAAGAAAACAATATCTGCTACATGTAGTCAAAGTTTGAACGGTGCCAATCCACCATTAGAGGGCTGATTCAATAAATTAAACAAAAAAAAGAAAAAAAAAGAAAAGGTATTTATGGCACTTTTTTTTTATTAACTTAAGGCTTCAAACTCAAACTCAGATTTTTATAAATGAATTATTTATTCTAACCCACAATATTTACATGTGTAATAGTGTCTCACTCCTGAATGACAATTGATAAATTCTTCTAAATAAATTTCCTTGCATATATAAATAATTTTCGTTCATTCACTCCAAGTTCTCCATCAGTGACAGTACATGGTAATATTTCCTCACAAAGGCATATACAGCACTCGAGTGAAACGCTGGCGATTCCAGCAGCTGCTCCTCAAACTCTGTTTTCCAGAAGAGCCTGGAAGTCCGGTGAACAAACCAGCTTGTGTTTAACGTGTCCCAGCACAGACAGGTCTCCCCTTCTGCCCTCGGTATTCACGGAGACCAGTTCCTACAAACACAGAGAGAATAATAGAAATACACAAGAAAAGCATGTAATCAGAAGCTAGACAGTGTGTAGATAGATTGTGTGTACAGATTCAGACCTAAAGTCCCATGATGAGCTATATTGGTCATGTGCTTATATGGTGTTTGTGTCACCAATTTCATTACATGGTTGGGCCTTTGAAATTTGAAAGTTGGGTCTAGAAATGCTGTCATAACATCTTCACCCCAGCAGGTGGCAGTGATTCCCCACCAAACATTCAGATCAGCAGCCTACATATGCACTAATCCTGAAAATGCTTTTTTTTCCTCTACTTTGTCCTCAAGCTTTTTGAAGATGCTCTCCCAAGTGGATTAAAGGTGCAATATGTAAGATTTTTGCAGTAAAATATCCAAAAACCACTAGGCCAGTGTTACTTACAGAGTACTTACAATATCCCAAATGTTCCAACTATTTGTAAATCGTGAGAAAATTGCAATTTTAACCAAGGCTCCGGGACGTGTGAGGAGTCGCCTGTCAATTGCGTCATACCCGCGTTAACCCTCAGTTTCCGGTTTTATTTTGTAGAAACCATGGAAACACCAAAGACGCTTTAATATATTACATGTTTTAATAGGCAGGAGAACAACTGTTTGGTTACGTTTATAGACAGAAAATTAATTATTGTTATATAGCTCAACACGTTTACTCTTATTGTTTAAATCTAATTTTCTTGATTTTTTGCGAGTACCATGCTTTACCATGCCTCAGAGAAAAACACTATTTTGTGAAGTAGCTAACATAGCATAATCAGATGCTTTATTTTTAGTAGCATTTTCTCCATCATACAATACATTTTAAAATGAATTGCATGCCATTTATCAACACAAGCCATCCAGCATTTATTATGATATTCTAAAATCGATCTATCTTACTGCAGTGTGTCTCAAACAAGTGTCTCACAGCAGCCACCGAGCGAACACACAGAGTAACGTTATTACATCATTTTCAGCACTCTCAGATGTATCTAATATGATAAATAGAGCTGCGTTACCTCATACTCATGACCGGAAAAGCGGAAGTGGCGCAGACAACGGTGTCATAATAAAAGTCCCGCTGCTCGTGAGGCGTGTGTTGCGCAGTCGCTCCAGCGGCCTCGTTCAGCTCCCACAACACTCGGCCCTGCTCTGCTTCATACTACAGTAATGTTAATAATCTCATCCATGAACATGATTTCTTCCCGAGTCCTATCCTGATTGTTTCCACCGGCTGTGAAGTGAAGACCACATGTCCCAAGATTCTGCGCTCAAACTTGCCATCATCAAGCTACGCCTTTGTTTTGAATAGGCCTCTAGTGGACAGAAATCTTACATATTGCACCTTTAACAAGAATTTGCTACAATTATAATGCCGCTTCTCATCCACTGTGCGAAGTTCTGCAAACCACGGCACCTCTTTATTTTAGTCTGTTCCACGATCAATGGCACAAGTCGACTTGTACAGTATGCATATGGTCATCTGGTGGAAGCCAGTTATTTTAGTTTATAAAGTTTTAAATATGTATATTTTTCTTACAAAAACCCATCAATTCTCTTCAGAAGGCTTTTATTAATCCCTGGAGTCGTAAGGATTACTTTTATGATGGATGGATGCATTTTTGGGGGGCTTTAAAATCTGGCCCCCCCTGTTCACTACCTTTATAAAGCTTGGAAGAGCCAGGATATTTTTTAATATAACTCTGATTGTGTTTATCTGGGTCATATACACCTAGGATGGCTTGAGGGTGAGTAAATCATGGGATAATTTTCATTTTCTTGCAATCAGAAATTTTGCAATTGCGAAAGAGTTCCCCATGCCATTTTAGTCATAGGGATTGGCACTGACCACACCTTATCAGGCATTTTACAATGAATAGCTGTTTCTATCCACCTACTTTTATGCAAATATTGGGATATCACATTAAGAAATAATGGATGGAAACTCCAAATGCAAATCAATTAATAATAATGTTTCATTTATAAAGTGCCTTTCACAAACTCAAGGTTGACAGAGAAACAAAGACAGAATAATGAAATACTAAAAAATGTGCATAAAAAGCTTGTGTGCTCAAATGAGGCAGATAATTTTTCATTTAATAAGCCATGCACATAAACTACGATAGAATCACATTTTTCTAATAAATCCCTCAATGCCCAACTAAAAACTCATGAGACTTTGCCTCAACAGAGGATATAACTGGACTAACCAGCAGACCAATCGCATCGCAGCATCTCAGATGTTGGTTTGGTGGTTCTGAAACACCAGAGCCAAAGTCTGTCATCAGATTGATTTGGTTTAATTCCCTCTCATGATTGCGTTCACAAACACCAGCATCCGAACGCAAGAGAACATGACAGTGTTTATTGCATTTCGTCAAAGACTATAGAATAACACAAGACGCGTCACTCGTATTATTATGAATGGGAGAAAGTGCAACGCGCAATATGGCGGAATAAGTCCCGCCTTCTAAATAAGAGCCAATCGCTGTTTGGTAAAGTCATCGCGTCACTGCAGCGGCCGTTAAAAGCTCCGGTTTCTTTAGAAACAGTCAGACGCGCGCCTCAGAAATGAGGCACAAGAGATGTGCATTTAGGACTGCACATGCGCATTAGGTTGATCCAGCCTGAAAAATACCATTTTTTGTCATGATTCGAGCGTTTAGAATCAAAATTTGTTGACAGTTGTTGTCAGATTTCATTGGTGATTTCAAATACGAAATTTAATCGAAAGCTTGGCAAACAGCTTTAGAGAATTTGATGTTTCCCCATTCAAAGAGATAGGAGCTGCACTTGGATGCCCGAGAGGCGTTTCAAAGATGGCCGCCGAGTGAAATGACTTGTCTTAAAGGGACTTTGATTTCATCTGACACTCTGAGACGCAAGTCATTAATGATGTACGAAAAAACTTCCCTGATTGCAGCAACTTCCATTTTTATTACATTTTTGTTCTCTTAAACACATGGAATAGAAACACTGCTTTATTTGCAATATTCAAATTTTGCGATTAAGTTAAATTCACAACTTTGATGAAAACATAGATACTGAAAACCTATATACTAGACATACTGTGTGTAACTGACCTGCAGGAAGGCGCAGGGCGTTCCCAGGGCCACATCCAGGGTGACGTTACCCAGAATCAGCTGCACTTTGCCCGACTTCCTTACGAGCATCTTTCCCACCAAACCCTCCTGTAGATCCTTGAGACAACAGCTGTTCTCTTCTTGAGACTCCTCCTGACACACAAACACACAGGAGAACAAAAAACACATGAGCATATGCAAAAACTCACATGGCCATGTCACCTAAACCTAGCCAGTCGCCACCTGTGTCTCGGTCTTCTGCATCATGGTCTGTCCATCACTGGACTGCACCTCTGTTTTGGTGGCCCGGACGTCACTGGTGGGCGGCTGGCCTGGCAGCGAATCAGGGAGCTGCATGAAGAGAAGCTCCTCCTCTTTGCAGTGATTCCACACCTCCAGTAAATCAGGCAGCAAATCAGGTTCGGGCAAGGGTGGCGGTCTGAACATAGGCTCCGCCTTCTTTGCTTCAGGAATATCCAATGGCTCCTGCTTGACTGAAGGAAGACGAGGTGGGATGGATGATAGAGAAAGTTTTGTCACTCTTCAATTCTGTGTAATGAATGCTCACTAAATATCGTATTTCTTCTCTACAGGTGTGGTCATCAGTGGGTGACAATAAAGTGTCCGATTCATGAACAAGATGATTATTTTCTATTTAATCTGTTAAATCAGTTCACAAATCGCACTGAACGATTCATTTGTGAATTAGAGCAATCCGACTGCATCATAGGCTGTGTCCAATATCGCCCCCTGTACCCTCATTCACTATTCCCTACATTACTCCACTAATATAGTTCACTTGATGGAGTGAATAAAAACAAGTGAGTGAATTTGGACACCGAGTGCGCCGGAAGGGCTGCCGCTTTTACATAGTTTGTGCTTTATGTTTAATAATCATTTTAAACTTGGCAAACTGGAGCTCCAGTAGTAAAGAACAGAATCATCATGAACTCGGTCATGGAAACTAGCATGTATAAACCTTAATTAACAATTTAATAATCAATTAAAAAGGAATTTATACCTGTAAACATATAAACACATAAAATTGATATTTTTAAATAATTTTTTAAATATTCATTTTTAAATCATTTCTAATTTAGTAAATATGTAAAATAAATAATTTAATTTCAGCAATTAATATGCATGTGTTTTTACGACCTTTAAATTAAATAGCGTGATAATATGTATCGGCTTTACATCTGCACATACAGCTAACAGCATCGGCCATCAAAAACAAATCACCTTAAGACAGGTGCTAGTTTGTGCGGTCGCTCCTACCCTTGACTTCAGCTCCAGTGCTGATTGGTTCAGGATCTGACGAGGTCTTCTCACTGAACTCCTGTTTGAAGACCCATCCAGACACAGCCAGCGGCAGCTGCACAGGACAGCTTCCTCTTTCTCCTCTCAGGTGAGGGTCATCCACAAACTACAACACAACCAAAGTCTTGTGGGTGACACACAACAAAGACTTAAAGGCATAATTTTCTCAGTAAGCAACTGGCAATATTTGCATTCGAGAGAATCACATAAAAACATGGCCAAGGTCATATTTCACATCAAAATCAAAATACAAAAAAAGGTGAAAATGAAGCCAATACATTAGCTTTCTGCATTATGACATTTGCCCAATAATTGTCAATATTGTAATCAGGTCATTTTACTTTAGTTTTTTATTTTGTTAGTCCCAGTATTTTCAGTGGTGATTCTCATGACTAAATTTACTTAGGGTTTTTTCTTTTTAAATTTAAATCACCTATGAAAAGAAGTACAAGAAATACTACATACTTCCCTACTATATAGGTGAAAAACAGCATGTGACAAAAGTAGTATGTCCGAATTCACAGTACTCGTAAAAGAGTCTGCAAATATTTTATTATTTATAATTTTATGAATGCAACTGACGCTGGTAGGTCACATGATAATGACAACATGGCGAATGGAGTCTGGATTACATTCACACTATACAGAACGTACATTTTTAACGGTCGCAAATTCAAATGAAGCACACGATTCAGACGCACCATTTTTTGTATTGCAGTAATGACAATTCAGATGAAAAATATGATTAATTATAAAACTAATGTCTCAAAGCAAAAGATCTTAATGAGCCTAAAATAAGCTTTATTTTCTTAACATAAAACAGAATTTCTTATTTCTTCATTTTGATTTTGGGCTGTAATATGACCAGGTACAGGTTTAATTATTTAATTTTAGTTATTGTTTTTGAAAACCTACATTGTCCCTCTCAAGTTTGCGCAGGATTTCTTTAGTCTCCTCTTCGGTCTCTCTCTCCTTTTTGATGTTGATGATGGGCGAAGGGCCAGTGTTGGCTGTTTCTCTGGTGTCATCGTATACACCTAATCAAATATAGAAAAAATTAGGCAGTGCAGGCTAGAGACAAGAAAATGTGAAATATATTTAACAATAAACTGTTTTATAAATCATTGAACAGACTTGTAGACACCCTAGATATTAACACTAATCCCAACATTTTGATTAGGGCTGGGACAATACATCGATTCGCGATACGAATAATCTGGAGTGATTCTGATATTTTCCGATGTATCACAATCCTCTTTCGCATCACTGCGTGCTTTAGAAATACTCGTACTCTGCTTGCTTCCAGTTCCTTTACACACACCACTTAAACCTCGAGTTCGAAAAGGTTGAAGTGAATTACAAGGGTGTTTGCCATGGGCTGTTTACATTAATCTCACGTCATAAAAGCATTCTGAACCGAGGTGCAAGTATATTTAACCACTTACATGAGTGCTCTCTAGCACTCTTCTTCATGAGCGTTTGAGTGTGCGGTTAAATACTAGCCTAGAGCGCCATCTGCTGTTAAAACTAAGCTCAGAATCGATTTGAGAGAGAAAATATCAGGATCGATCCAGATTCATCGTCTCGAGAATTGATGTATTGTCCCAGCCCTAATTTTGATTACGGACTGATCAATATGGCCGTTTTAGTTCTTAAATTTCTCCACCACATTCTTGAATATTCGGCTTCTGGAGTCAAATGTACCATATTACATGGACTGATAACTGTATTAGCATTTAACATCATTTTATAGAGGTTTCACTCTTGAAAAGCAATTTGTGTCCAATGAAATACTTGATCATGAATTTTCCATGTTTTTTAAAGATTTTATTCACTTTCATGATTTCCAAGCCTGAAAAGTATTATAAAATTCCCTAATAATTCCAGGTTTTCCATGAACATTAAAACTCATTGTATATTTACATGAGCATTCAAAAAGCTTGCGGTCAGTAAGATTTTTTTTTTTTTTTAGGATATTAATACTTTTGAGCAAAGATTAAATTGAAATTTAAAAATGTTACAAAATATGAACTTTCTATTCATCAAAGAATTCTGAAAAAAGTATCACGCTTTCCACAAAAATATTACGTTTTTTTGTTGTTGCTTTAAACATTAATACTTATATTCACCAAGGGTGCATTAAATTGATCAAAATTGACAGTAAAGATTTTAATTAAAAAAATGTATCTTAAAATGTATTTTTAAAAAAATGTATCACAGTTTTCACAGAAATATGAAGCAGCACAACTGTTTTCAACATTGATAATAATCATAAATGTTTCTTGAGCAGCAGATCATCATATTAGAATGATTTCTGAAGGATCATGTGACACTGAAGACTGGAGTAATGATGCTGAAAATTCAGCTTTGATCACAGGAATAAATTACAGTTTACTATATATTTGCATAAAAAACAGTTATTTTAAATTATAATAATAATATTTCACAATATTACAGTTTTTACTGTATTTTTTATCAAATAAACGCAAGCCTTGGTGAGCATAAATGACTTTAAAAAACATCAAAAATCTTACCAACCTCAAATGAATGGTGGTGCACATAATTTTGTGACTGAACATCAGAATAAATTACTGCTCATTATTTTAATTCCCCAGTGTCACAGATATTTGAAGGTATCTGAATGTTACGTTGCTTTTAGGCTGATTAACTATATTATTAGCAGAATATCTGTTGATTGTGATTATTATTGTTGTAGTAGTAAACACAATTATTCATCATCAACAATCACTGGTGTCATATTGCTGTTGACGTTTAAAAGCAGTAAGCCTCTCAAAGCTGTGAGAAGGACTCAAATCACACCACTCAGCTTAACGATTTCTCACATCATCTTTACCTTTCCGCCTGGCCATCATCTCAGCAGGACCCTGCTCAAAAATAGAATGAGACTGGATGACCTCAGGGCGACCTCGGCCCCTCCCTCGGACGTCCCGCTGCCGACCTCGATCCACATCCTTCTTATCTCGTCTCTTTACTTCATCAGCTTTTAATCTGTGGCAAAGCATTACTTGTAAGTAACAGTGACACTCTCATTACATCAACAATGATGAGGAATTGATGGTAAATAGACACTAATTATAAAAGAGTCCGTCACTTACTCCTCTTTTGATTTTCGACCGATAATATTGGGGGTGAAGGTTTTCTGCAGGAGAAAGGACAACACACTTGAAATCAAATCTGAAATGTCTAGTAGTGACTACCATGTTCAACTAAGAATGGTAACCTTTTTGACGCCTCCTAGCGTGAGGTCTCTGGAGCGCATTGTGGGCAGGCGTCCCGGAGAGATGGACGCGGGCAGTCGGCGGCCCATCGGCAACCCTCTGGCTCCCCCTATCTGCGGCGTCCGTGGAGGCCCACTGGGGTCACCAGAGCTGTCCATTCTCACTGACCCTGGAAAAGAGACGCTACCAAATCACTGCAAACCTCAATATGCAAATAAAAAATGGCTATGTACAAACACTTATGAATAATGAACAGCTTTATAACATAATTGGGTCAATGACGTGACGGGTCATTTTTTTGTCCAAAGGCCTTAATAATAACAAAAAACAAAGATATGACATTCTAAAGTATGTAAGGTAGTACAACTAGATCTCTTTTATTGAATCCAAAAGGTTTTAATTATATTTTGCTACATATAAATGTATTTTAAAGATTTTGAAGTGCCAAAAGGTCATTTGGTTTAACCGTCCAAAGGCCAATACAGCCATTTCATTTGTGATAAAATATCTTAAAACGTAATAAATGTATATATTTTTTATTCTGGTATGATTTTATAACATCGTGTATCAACATAGTGCAAAATGGTACTAAAATCATGCGTAGAAGTCGTTGCTTTGTTATGAGAAGTAATGTCCAGAAAAATGTATTTCACTGATGTCATTTGGAGTAACCAATATAAAGGGACCATTTTGGATCAAAATGTAGGCTAACAGACGTAGGCTAGTAAGAGCTGGGCATGTAAATCTTACTCATCTGATCTCAGGAGACGCTATAGCGACTGACGCTAGTGGTTACAGCCTTTAGCCTCCTTGTACATGGGCTACAGTGTATGGAAATGTGAGTGAGGTTTAGGGGGGGTGAGTGTATCAGACGTAGGCTAGTAAGATATCATGTGACAGGATGTGACAACATTCAGACACCTGCAAAGGACTACATGGTCATGAAGCAAAGTAACTAACTCTCTCTTAACTATTTGTCCCGAAACATCAGGTCATTCGGTACAACCGCTATAAAACATGGAAAATGTTGTAATATTTTAAAAACTTGTACTAAATATAAAATGTTTGATTGTCCTTTTGCAAGCTAGCTAGATATCAGCCTGGTAGCATTTTTAAAAAATATCATAATTCGGTATAACCAAAAGTGTCACTCGGTAAAACCAACATTTTGGTTACAAATATCATAATTCGGTATAACCAAAAGTGTCACTCGGTAAAACCAAATTTTTGGTTACTTTTTTGGTGACAAATTTTGTCCATCTTGTAAAAACTGACACAAGCAGTGTTAATTGATTATAAAAAAACACCCACATAATCTTCATGTTAACACTTAAAGGTGCAATATGTAAGATTTTCTGTCCGCCAGAGGTCGCTAGAAGCCTATTCAAAACAAAGGCGTAGCTTGATGACGCCAAGTTTGAGCGCGGAATCTTGGGACATGTGGTCTTCACCTCAACGGACGGTGGAAAAGAATCGGGATAAGACTCGGGAAGAAATCATGTTCATGGTTGAGATTATTAACGTTACTGTAGTATGAAGCAGAGCAGGACCGAGTGTTGTGGGAGCTGAACGAGGACGCTGGAGCGATTGTGCAACACACGCCTCACGAGCAGCGGGACTTTTATTATGCCACAGTCGCCGGCGCCGCTTCCGCTTTTCCGGTCATGAGTATGAGGTAACGCAGCTCTGTTTATCATATTAGATACATCTGAGAGTGCTGAAAATGATGTTATAACGTTACTCTGTGCGTTCACTCGGCGGCTGCTGTGAAACACTTGTTTGAGACACACTGCAGTAAGATAGATCGATTTTAGAATATCATATTAAATGCTGGATGGCTTGTGTTGATAAATAGCATGCAATTAGTTTTAAAAATTCTGTATTACTGTTACTAAAAATAAAGCTGCATCTGATTATTCTATGTTAGCTACTTCGCAAAATAGTGTTTTTCTCTCAGGCATGGTAAAGCATGGTACTCGCAAAAAAAACAAGAAAATTAGATTTAAACAATAAGACTAAATGTGTTGAGCTATATAATAATTAGTTTTCTGTCTATAAATACATCAAAACAGTTGTTCCCTTGCCTATTAAAACATGTAAATATTAAAGCGTCTTTGGTGTTTCCATGGTTTCTACAAAATAAAACCAGAAACCGAGGGTAACGCGGGTATTACGCAATTGACAGGCGACTCCTCACACGTCCCGGAGCCTTGATTAAAATTGTAATTTTCTCACAATTTACAAATAGTTGTAAACATTTGGGATATCGTAAGAACTCAAGTGAACAAAATATATAACACTGGCCTAGTGGTTTTTGGATATTTTACTGCAAAATTATTACATATTGCACCTTTAATAAAATTTAAACCACGGGAGAGGATTTGTGAATGGCAGTGAAGCGACACAACTGACGCTGGTAGGTCACGTGATAATAACATTGCGAATGTAGTACGTCCAGATTAAATTCATACTATTTAGAACGTGCTTTTTTAGCGGTCGTGAAGGAAGTACTTATTCAATAAAGTATGCGATTTCTGACGCAGCCACACATGTGTGTTTTAATATTTAAATATTACAATTAAATCTAAAAAATTAAATCTCAGGGTTAGCTTTCATCTGATGTCCTACTTGACCAATTACTAACCTTCAGAGTCTTATTGGGAACTACGTGTGAGAAAAGATCTAGTGTTGATGTTACTATGTTGGAATCCCCATAAAACTCCCACTGTGATCCTTCAGAATTGATCCTAGATTCTCACAGAAATTCTCTACAAACTGAACTAAGAACTTCTGTACTGAGAACAGTCGTTAAGGATTTAGGACTACAATTCAGACACGCCACGATCCTCTGAACATTCAGTCGCACATGTATTAATAGATCTGAAATGTACATTTACAGCAAACACCGGCACTTCCATCCACGCTTCCAAACACATGGCGAGACAAACACACAGTCACATCCATGACAGTGCACTTACCAGTGCGCTTCCTCTAGTGCAGAGACTCTTCAGACACGGCCTTATTTCAAAAAAACTACAAATATAGCTAAATTACGAGATTTTAGTTGTAATGATGATGATATATAGCGCAATTTTGTTTAAGGCGGAGGTTTACGTGCAATGACACTTTGACCCGTGTGACGAAATGATGTGATTGGTGAGCGTCAACTCTGCACCACTTTGCGCAGAATTTTTAACCCCTTAACTGTCACCCCCCTTTTGGCATACAGACGTGAAAATGCAATCCAAACTTGTAATGCGGTGAAAGCACTTCAAAAACTGAAAGTGTAAAAAAGTTATAGAAGTTTAAGTTTACTGTAAAGCAAATGTCCTGTACTAAACATTTTTTATTTTATACAAAATATATATTTTACAAAATATTTTTTTACTCTAAAATTGTTATAAAATCAAAGTCATATGCCTAATCAAGTTGTGTTCCAAATCTGAAGTTCCTATGAGATTTTGCTTAAGCATAATATAGAAAATAGCCACCGGATGTCGTTCACATTGCATTGATTTTTTTATGCATTCTCCTATCACAAATTAATACATTTCTGTCACAATATCACTTATGTCACAAAACAGTAGCCAAATATGGAACCTTGAGTCTCAGACTTTTCCAACGATATGTGTTTTGATTAGAAAAAAATAAAATAAGTTAAAATAAATTTTGTAATGAAACATGACACCGCCCACTAGGGGGAGGAGCCCGCTAAAAGGTTTTAAAGTACAGTTTCCATGATAACGCGATGTCTGTTTTCACAGGATGAATTTTGAGTTTTTAAGCTTTCAAATGAATTTATGATGATTAGGCCTACTAAATTATGTGACAGAGAAAAAAGGCAATAAAAAGTGTCCCGCTAGCGGGATGGTGACAGTCAAAGGCGTAGCATTTCATTTCAAGTAAAATTTAATAGTAAAAGTAGTAGTACTTCAGTTGCAACCTCACCTTCTCTTGATGAAAAGTTGTTAATTACATATTGGATATATTGTCTGGATTGGGCTTATTTTTAATCAGGATAAAGCAACAAATATGAAACAATAAATATAACTTGACGCCAGGCGCGACTTAAGTGTTTTTTGCTAGTTTCAGGCTGACGCAGTTATCATTTTCAAGTCCAGCGCCACGTTGTTTAAATAGCAAATGCACTCGCGGCCTTCTGTTCACCCATGGGTGTGCTGGTCTGAAAACGAGGTGTGTTCAGGTGCATTGTTGGCGTATTGCTATTTTGAGGCGACTGAAATCGACTGCGCCATTGACCAACAAGAACATGGTGTAAAATCAATGGTGCAGTATTTTTTAGTCGCCTCAAAATAGCAACACATCAACAATTTAACAGCAATTTAAAGAGCGTGTTAGTGATATACCCCTATATGTAGGTACACAATGCGCATACACTCTGCTTGTTACACACAGGGACGCGCAGCAGCACATAAACATGCCAAATATAAAAAATAAAAGGATAAAAAGCATTCAGTTTTTCTGTCGTGTAAATAGCGATTCTGCCATGGCTCAAGCACAACTGGCTATTAAAGGGAATGGGAGATGAGACTCTGATTGGTTTATTGTGCGTTACGCCCGAAACACAACCGTGACTCATTTAAAGAGACTAGGTACAACCCTTTTGGACCAACCTTTTATTCCGTTGTTAAACTAGCAAAAGTGGATTCGGACACGCTTTAAGTGCACCTGCGCCATGTGCTTAAGACCATGTGCTTAGATCGTTAAAATAGGGCCCTGTGTCTTCTGCTTGCTCACTCGATCCTTTACCTACTGTTTTAGTTTAGTCTTGTATTCATTCAATCTCTCCTATTATTACAGATATAGTGTGGTCTTTATTATGTAATGCTACTATTTCTTCATCATTAAAAATGGCTTCTATCACTCCAGTTCTCAAAAAAACCTGGCGCTGATCAGTACAATCTACATAATTATAGGGCCATTTTTTATCTTCCTTTTATTTCAAAAACACTTGAAAGAATAGTAGCAACTCAACTTGAATCACATCTGCAAAGTAATGACATCTACGAGCACTTTCAGTCGGGCTTTAGATCCAAACATAGCACAGAAACAGCTCTTGTTAACGTTACAAATGATCTTTTCTTGGCTCCTGGCTGCTGGTTTCCTGTCTGTTCGTATTCTTTTAGATATTAGTGCTGCCTTTGATGCTATTAGTCATTCAGTACTGCTGGAACGATTGGCTCGCACTGGAGTAGCTGATCATGTGCTTTGAATTTGCTTTGGTTTTCATCCTATTTAAAGAGTTAGTTCACCCAAAAATGAAAATTTGTACTAGTTTCCTGGACCTTGAATGTGGTGATTTCGTTGCTTTCTATGGGGGATAAAAAACCTCTTGGATTTCTTTAAAAATATCGTAATTTGTGTTCTGAAGATGAACGAAGGTCTTACGGGTGTGGAACGACATGAGGGTGAGTAATAAATGATAGAAATTTCATTTTTGGGTGAACTAACCCTTTAAGTGACAGGAAACAGTTTGTACAGATGCTCATTCACAGCCTGTCTCAGTTACTCATGGTGTTCCACAGGGGTCAGTATTGGGTTCGCTTTTTATTCTACCTCTTGGTCACATTTTTCATTCATATGGTATTAATTTCCATTTTTATGCTGATGACACACAATTGTACATAAAATCCACAAAACCTAATGCTTCTCATCCCTCTTGTGACCTCACTAATGTCTGCAGGATGTTAATATATGGATAATAATTGTATGCTTTGTACTTTACTGCCTTGTTTTATATATGGCACCTATAAATAAAAGGTACTATTATTATTAGTAGTAGTAGTATATTATTATAACATGTAATGAAAATCTAATTAAGGATAATTGTGCTTTCAGCAAATGTAACCTTTTTAGAACCTGCATGCCACCATATGAAGAAGAAGAAAAAATACATATTAGTTTGACCCCATAGTCAATTTGTCAAATGTGTTTTTGTATCAAATTCCTATAATTACAGAATATTCCTTATTCTAAAGTTGCAATGGTCAGAAACCCAATTTTGGTTTGTTTTGGCTTAAAGATTTACATTATTACATGAATATGAAAACCAGCAATGTGAACTGATGTGTATGTTTTGTTTGATAACCTGACTATTGTGTTAATCCCTGTTCATTTTCATTTAGTTTTTGAATGAAAACATTTTTCCATGAATAAATCTGTACGTCTATAAGGACTTGTCCATGCACGGCTGTCAGGGTCTGTTGTGTTTTAATTATCCACGGTCCCTTAATTACTCTCCATCCTGAGAGAAGACCGCCATCTTCAGTGTAAGCGAGCGTCGAATCTCACACAACCGCATCACATCAGTCACAGGCTGCGGTGAGCCTTGACCGCTTGACCTTCATCAGAGCATCAGTGTGTCATGGTGGTCAGAAGTCGTCGTGTTTGGTGATTGTTGTGTGTTGGCTTTGTGACCATATGGTGCAGCATTTGGTTAGTTCCTCTTTAGGTTGAAGCATCAGAGCGTCCCGTTCTCGAGTTAATCATGCACGAGTGGACGCTGATATCAGGCTAACAGATCCAGGAAGCAGTGAGTTATAGATGATTTTAGACTCAGTGCAGTGGTGACATCCTCCAGTTTACATGCTGCTTACATACGCCAATGATTTGAGTGAAGTCAGCTTCATTTCTCTGTGAGTGAGAGTCTTAGCTCTGTGAATCTCACTCTGAAGTTTGGTTATGAAACCACATTCAGAGTCTGACAGAAAGCATGTTAGATATGGACTTACACCAAAATAAAGATAGTCAAACGGTGAATCCTATTTTAGAATCCGATTTTAGATCTGCTGCTCAAGAAGATGGATTGTGAGATACATGAACACACATTCACTCTGACACATCAAAAACTTTGTAGAGCAATATAATAAAAAAAATTGATGATGATAATAATAATGATGATAATAATAATAGTAGTAGTTAATTAGTAGTAGTAGTATGTAGTATATATATATATATATACTATAGTCTTTTATTTATATTTTAATAATTATATTTATTATCATTATGTGTATATATGACCCTAACATTATTTATAAAACGGTTTTGTTTGAATATATTTTATAAAGTAATTTATTCCTGTGATCAAAGCTGAATTTTCAGCATCATTACTCCAGTCTTCAGTGTCACATGATCCTTCAGAAATCATTCTAATATGATGATCTGCTGCTCAAGAAACATTTATGATTATTATCAATGTTGAAAACAGTTGTGTTTTTTTTTTTTTTTTTTCCCCAGGATTCCTTGATGAACAGAAAGTTCAAAAGAACAGCATTTATTGGAAATACAAAGCTTTTGTAACATTATACACTACCGTTCAAAAGTTTGGGGTCAGTAAGAATTTTTATTTTAATTTTTTTGAAAAGAAATTAAAGAAATTAATACTTTTATTCAGCAAGGATGCATTAAATCAATCAAAAGTGACAGTAAAGACATTTATAATGTTACAAAAGATTATATTTCAAATAAATGCTGTTCTTTTGAACTTTCTATTCATCAAAGAATCCTGAACAAAACAATTGTACACAATAAATGTTTCTTGAGCAGCAGATCAGCATATTAGAATGATTTCTGAAGGATCATGTGACACTGAAGACTGGAGTAATGATGCTGAAAATTCAGCTTTGATCACAGAAATTACTTTATAAAATGTATTCAAACAGAAAACAGTTATTTTAAATTGTAATAATATTTCACAATATTACTGTTTTTACTGTATTTTTAATTAAATAAATGCAGCCTTGATGAGCAGACGAAACTTCTTTTAAAAACATTAAAAATCTTACCGTGTCCAAACTTTTGACTGGTAGTGTGTATTGAGTATATATATATATACCTGTATATTTATATATATATACACACACTAAATGTGCATATAAGCCAAGTCAGAAAGTCAACTTTATTTCTAAAGCACTCTATAAAATATAGATTGTTTCACAGCAGCCTCACAATAGTAACAAATTTTAATTCTGCTGTAAAGCAGCTCTAACAAGCCAACAGTGTCATTATACAGCTCAAGTCAGTTCAGTATTGATTCAGTTCAGTTCCATACCTGTGTAAAATTCATCAGTTGTGCATATATACTGTATATACAGTGTATTTATGCACATACATGTAAGTGCTATGACAAACTCCAGTACACTTCACTGCACACTGAACAAACAAAGTCACAAGATAGAAGTGTTTTACATTTTTCACATCTGTGTTGGGCGTGGATCTTTCTAATCATTTGATGTTTGTGTGTACACAAGAATACCATTTTTAGAATAGTTAAATTGGTTTAAATATTTGCTTTTGAAAGATATGCGTGACGTTTTGCATGTTGTGTGTGCTTTGTGTAGAATTTTGAGAAAAGGGGCCATAGTTTCAAAAACTGTCTGTAAACATTTTTAAAAAGCTGTAAATGTCTATATGTTGTATATTAAAATTATTTTCACATTTGCCAAGATAAACAGTTTGTTAGCTTTAGCATCTGTCATTATTGCCAACTTGTTTTAACATCCTTTAGAGAAATTGAAAATTCAAAGACAACAAAACTTTAGTCAGCAGAAGACAACGACTAGAAACTCAGGACTTCTAAATCAATTCTTTCCAAAAATATATCACAAAGTGATGAGACTGCAGACATTTGACTGTCCTCAGCATGTGCTGAAGATGCGTCGTCATCTCTCGCTTATTAGTGATTGAAGTTCAGTGTGATGTAAAATTGAATTTGCTATTGTTCAGTCACTGTGAAGATGGAGCGATTGTGTCGTGTTCTGCATCTGTGTGTGTGTGTGTGTGCGTTTTTGTGACATATCAGGACACAAATTTGTATAATGACATGGGTATGACATAGGTATTACAAGGAGAGGGTGACTTATGAGAACATTACCCCATGTCCCCATTTTTCAATTCACAAAAACAAATATGTGTGTTTGTGTGTGTGAGTTGGATCATGCAAGAGTGAGTAGTTTGTTATATCATTTTTATGGTTCACTGATGCTGCACTTTCTCATGGCTGTTCATTTTCCTTTGGCATACAGCTGTAGAAGAAACATAGATGCACAGAGAGAGAGAGAGAGAGAGAGAGGGAGAGAGGGAGGCGATAAGTGAAAGTGAGCAAGTGAGGGCAAACGAGAATCCCCTCACATTCAGTTTTCCTCCTCGTTTAAGGAGCTGTGCAGCAGTGAAAGAGAGGAAAAGACGGAGAATCAGAGCCTCGCTCATTCATTTCCCTTCCTCATCACAGCTGCTTCTGAACACAGAGGTATGTCTTTCTTTTGTATTCATTAACATTAAAAATTAACATAATACATTTAGGTTTATGCTTCTTTCCTATTTTGATTTTTTCCTCCTCACATTGCTGTTTTTCTCTCAGTCGCAGTGAATTCAGGTCAGGACTGTCTTGTAGACTTTCACTATCCAGAAGAGAAGCACAGACAATTAGATCAGAACATTTTGTTCAAAGTCTGCTTTCTTGCACTGATGTTTTTGTCTGTTTTGTAGTTGAATGCAGTGAACACTGTTGCTTTTAATAGTTTGACTCCCACCACAGTAGAGCTGCATTGCAGATACACAAAAGATTCGCTCATGATGAGAAATCTGAACCATGACATTAATACTCGCGGACTCTCGATCCCACAGCGCCGTTCCTCCGTCGATTACTCACTACTCAGTTTGTGCACCAGACCATTAATCATGTGTGGATGTGTCTCACTTCTCTGTGACTGACCCAATCAAATGTGCTGGAATGATGCTTGTTTATTTGACACTTACAGTAGGCTGAGGCTTGATCAAAGTGAAATAAAGAGTTGTGTAGAGATTGATTTAGTCTCTGAATCAACTGTTTACATCTCATGATTTGCCACTCTGTGCATAGTAAAGCATGTTGTTGTATACTGTGTGTTTCTATTTACGCATTTACACATGCAATACTAACAGTTTCCCTTACTTGTATTTTAGGACATTCTCATAAATGTTAATTTTTATTCCTGTTATTATAATGCAGAAAAATTAATTATTTTTACATAATATTTTTGTATTGTCTTAAAAAAATTCGATTCTGTATATAATATTTTTATAATAGTATATATATTTAAATATATTTATAAGTGGTTTTACTGTAATATTTTTATATATTTTTTAATATATTTATAAAAATACTTATATATATTAATTCAGGTTCAAATCTCAAGTTGACAGTTTGACCAAGCCTACGGCACTTTAGATCTAGTAACAAAGGAACGTCTATTGAAACTCATTGTATTTTGTACAGTATTAGAGAGAGAGAGAGATCGCCTGAGCGGGCATTACCTGTGTCTGATATAACATTCATTCTTCAGGTCGACGTCCATAATATTGCATCCATTATAAAAATCCATTTGAATGTCCGCTGAGGAAAGCGATCTTTGTATTTGTCCATTTTACAGTTAAGGGAATTTTCCTTAATATGCTTTATTTTTTTTATGCAAAATACAATTTCTTCTTTTTTTCTTTTGTATTATGGGGTAAAATGTGACCTGACTGTGTTTTCATAAGATTCGCCTGCTTTTCTGAGGCTTATTTTTGTAACAGATAGTGTGGGGCATCTGATTTAAGTTGAGAACTATAGCAAAACTCAGTTAAATGTTCAAAGGTTTTTCTAAAATAGTAAGCAAGCTGTGTGTGTGTGTGTGTGCTTGCATGCGCGTTTTTGTGACATATCAGGACACAAATTTGTATAATGACATGGGTATGACATAGGTATTACAAGGAGAGGGTGACTTATGAGGACATTACCACATGTCCCCATTTTTCAAAAGGGTTATAAATCAAACAGAATGAGTTTTTTGAGAAAGTAAAAATGTGCACAGTTTCCTGTGATGAGTAGGTGGATAGAAAATACGGTTTGTACAGTATAAAAACTATTACGCCTATGGAATGCCCCCACAATTCACAAAGACAAACCTGTGTATGTGTGTGTGTGTGTGTGTGTGTGTGTGTGTGTGTGTGTTTTGCAGCTTTGATGCATGTCCTGTGAGGATGTTTATTATGGCCTATATTCCCTTTGAATGAAAGGCTGCAGTCTGGGGAGTCGATGTGTTTCCATGACATTATGGCAGAACTGTGATTCAGAGTGAGATGCTGCACGTGCAGAGAGAAGAGAGAATGAAGAGAGGCGTGTGAAAACTCAATTCGTTAATCTTAAATTATGTTCCATCATGAGGCAAAGCAGATGATTACTTTAGGCCACACACACACATCCCTAGTAAAAAAGAAGTGCGCTTAGTTGTATTGATTGTGCACTTGTAGTGTACTTCAAATCTTAAACGTATGTTTTAAGTACCTAAGTGTACTTAAAGGGTTAGTTCACCCAAAAATTAAATTTCTGTCATTAATTATTCACCCTTATGTCGTTCCACACCCGTAAGACCTTCGTTCATCTTCAGAACACAAATTAAGATATTTTTGATGAATCTGAGAGGTTTTTATCCTCCTATAGAAAGCAATGAAATGATCACATTCAAGGTCCAGAAAGGCACTAAAGACATCGTTAAAACAGTCATGTGACTGCAGTGGTTCATCCTTAATGTTATGAAGTGACTAGAATACTTTTTGTGCGCAAAAAACAAAACAAAAATAATGAATTTATTCAACAATTTTTCCTCTTCCCTGTCAGTCTTCTACGCAGTTGACGCAGTGAATGAGTCGGCGTTCTGACGTAGAACCTGGGAGCGCTGGACGTAAACAACGTATGAAAATGACACTGAAGAAAAGATATTTAGTTGTTATTTTTGCAACCTGGTCTCATTAGAAAAACGTACCTGTGGGCACGTTTTCGCGAGTCCCAAAATACGTACCAATGCGTACGTATCGCTGCAGTTTCGATGTGAAATCTCCACTGAGTGGCGCTAAAAGCGTGTTCATTATTTTTTTGGCCGGAACAGATAAACGTGAATATGGTACGTTAGGTTTTTTTTTTTAATATATATATATATATATATATATATATATATATATATACCAATCACTGCAGTTCTGATTTGACATTTGCGCTCCATTGCGTTTTAAAATAACGTACCACCAAACACTACACCTAAACCTACCCGACAGCGTTCACAAAAGCAAACGTGACTTAAATAGCATCCGTATTCGTGCCGTTTTAGCTTGTTTGGGTCTCTTTTTGAGCTCTTTTTACCTCGACTCGCCTTTCGCGGGATTCGTACCCAAGGCCTCCTCGTCTTAAGTACAACTCCGTATCAGCTGAGCTATATCGAGCAAGCTTGTTACGTCAGAAAAGCGAAACATATGAAGCTGGTTAAGCGAGACAAAGTCCAAAATATGTATTCGTTTACAAATCGTGCGCTTTGGTTAAAAAAAAAAAAAAACAACAACAAAAAAGCGCTTTGAAGTCATAACATAATATTGTGCGAGGAGACGCGAAAACGAGTCTTTATTAATCCATAATCTGCCCCCGGAATCGTAACTGTGTATGAAAACGATTTAAAAAAAAAAAAAAAAAGCGCTTGCCGTTTTACTGCCTCTAGCGTTCATTTCTGTCGGAAACTGCAGCGATATGTACGCATTGGTACGTATTTTGGGACTCGCGAAAACGTGCCCACAGGTACGTCTTCCCTATGAGACCAGGTTGTATTTTTGTTTTGTTTTTGCGCACAAAATGTATTCTCGTCTCTTCATAACATTAAGGTTGAACCACTGCAGTCACGTCGACTGTTTTAATGATGTCTTTAGTGCCTTTCTGGACCTTGAAAGTGTTGATTATATTGCTGTCTATAGACGAGTCATATACCTCTCGGATTTTATCAAAAATATCTTAATTTGTGTTCTGAAGATGAACGAAGGTCTTACAGGTGTGGAACGACATGAGGGTGAGTGAATAATGACAAATATTTACATTTTTAGGTGAACTAACCCTTTAAAGAGTTCATTTTCATGACTGTTTCTTTTCACACTTAAGTACTCTTTTAAACAGTGCACTTTAAGTTTTGCTTTTATAGTACATTTTAAATCATTATGTTTTAATAATCTTTTGTCATGTTTTAAAGCACACTTATTTTGAAGTGTTGACTAACATACTAAAGCACATGTTGATTTTTAATTTTAACTGTAGCGTATTATTCGATATTACATTTAAAGTACATTTTAAATGTACTAAATTATGATTACAAATGTGTTATTACAAATATACATAACACGTTTGAACAGAAATGACATTAAAGTATATTTTAGCTTATCATAAATGCTTGTCAGCACATTCGGCAGTACGCATATTTCAAAGACAATAGAAATAATTATAAAATTACATATACAGATACATAAGTGGGTCAAAAAACACTTTTAAGTTGAACTAATTGCATTTAATATAAATTTAAATGAAAATACATTTTCATTTAATTGCAAAAAAAAAACAAAAAACATTCAATTAAGTGTCAGAAAACATTGCATTCAGTATATTCTTCTAAAGTATATTATACTCTTTTTGCTAAAGTACTTCTTTTTCACAAGGGATGCCATGTCTGTGTGCCAAAGCAATCATGTGTGAAGTTCTTGCTGTTAAACATATTCTCATTTTCTGGCATGCTCACATTTGTGCCATCCAGCATTTTCATGCCAGTCTGCTCTTGCCATTGCGCTGCCTCAGCATACTGTCCATATGGAAGATTTACAACAAGACAGGACAAATCTGTGACATTTTAGCTTACATGAACATTTTACACTGCCATGGACACTTTATAAGTATATAAAAACTTAAATGTCAAAGAGCAAAATCAAAGGACAACAGATATGGGAAAAATATGAGGGCAGTGAAAGGAGAACGAGAGAGAGAGGTGCACGTAAATCACACTGCTCTCTCTCTCTCAGAGTTATGGGCTCTTTCTCAGAGCACAAGGGCAGATAATAGATTCTGTGACTCTCATTACTCAAGGGTCACCGGTCGCAGGAACAGGAAATGACAGCTAATCAAACACACAGCCTCATTCACTCCACTTCACACACACTGATCACATCACTCACACCGGCACAGATCAGAGCGTTTGTTTATTATCCCTCCTCTGAGATGCTGTAGCTGCAGGGTCAGTTTTCCAGTAAATAATGTGTTTGTGTGAACAGACTGCATCGTGCCATCTCAAGCTAAATGAATATATTATTCAATTTAGGGAAATAATAACAGGGTGGATGGCAACAGAGTTGAGATCCATTGGAGATTACAGGTTATAAAAATAAAAATGGCATCTTGGAGAATTTAACTCTGATTTTTCTACAAATATCCAGTTGTTACTGTACAAAATCATTGTAATTTTACAATGTCATCATGTCAAGTTTATTACTTCATAAGGGGAAACGGGGGTGCAGGAGACATTTTCAAAATGGGGGGACCAAACTGTAAGCAAAAGTAGTATATGTTGTCTGTGCAATAATAAACAAACAAAACAAGAGGATTACAATCTTGAACAGGATCTACATCCTCCAGATTTGTATAATTCCTTATATGTGCATCATTTTTTGTCACCTGTGTTGAGCATCACCCGGATGCCTCCTGGAGATGATGCCAGCTGTGGCTCACAAATCTTCATCAGCAACTGAAACAAAGAAACTACTGTTTTTACACACAGTTGTTGCCCTGCAAGAATACCAACATGTTCTCCAACCAATACGGCTATATAGGTCGTTTGTCACTTTTCTCTGAAATACGACCCATAGGAGCATTTAGAAAAGTTGCGCCTCTATCGACAACAAGACACTTTCATTTTAATGCATTTTTCCCTTTTATCTGCATCATATTTCGGTTTAGTAGAGCTCAATTGGCAGAGCATTGCAATATATAACAATATGCAATCATGCGATCGTGGGTTCAATCCTAGGGAACGCATGTGCTCATAAAGTGTATGCACTATAAATTGTAGTCGTTAATAAAAAAATGAGTTTTGCCAAATGGAAATAGGACAAATGGTGTAAAAAGTCCACATATTGCATTTAAATGAACAAGCATTTTGATTGGTATCGACAGTCATACGTCATTTCATGACGACAGACGTAACACTGTCATTATTTTTACGCCAGCTAGAGGGCGCATGACTTTAAAACGTAAATATAGGTCGTAATAAGGTGCTTTAAAAACAACCTATAGGGTCGTTTTTTGTTTTTTTTTGGAGGACAGTCTGAATAATACTGTAATAATATCCATTTCACATATATCAAAATGTAGATTTATTGAAATGACAATTTTATTCAAGTCTGCATGCCTTGCCATTTTCTTAATGTAGTTTTGACTTTTTTTTTTGTCAAATAATAGTTTATCAGTTGCTGTGCTTTCACATTTCAAAATAAAAATTTTATCAAAATTGAGTATAAGCATTGTAAATGCAGTAATACAGTATATATACATACCAAACGCAGAGTCCTCCCCACTGCGCCGCTGGCCGAGGCAATCATCGCTTTAGTTTCGATTTCAAAGATATCTTTTATCAATGACATCAATGCTTTTCTCTTTCTAGATGTAATTATCGAAATCAAAATAGTCCATAAACTATTAATCAACACAAAAACTTCAGTCAAAGCAGCTCGTGCACGTCACCCGGAACTAATCTGAGAGATCAGCCTCCTGACCTTGAAATTTCTCGGTTTCTGAATGGACGGATGGCTTGATTGACATGTCCCCGCAAACTCTGAGTTCCGGGCATGATTTATATACCATCGACATGTCCTCAGAAAACGTTAGCACGCTTTGATTGATGGTTTGGAGATTGTGTGTTTCTAGGTTCGAGAGCACATTTCCTGTTCTGCACACAGTTGATTATTTACGAAAGAAAGCTCACAAAAATGTGAAAATGGTCTCGTTTGAAAGAAAATATCCTAAGCTAAAAGATGATATAGAGTGTGTAGCTGTTTGTGGCTGACTGAAGCAGCCCTTATCAAAAGTGCGGGGGTCGATTTCTGTCTTTTCAAAACTGCAGGGGTCCTGACCCCCCGTCCCCTGTGCCAACGGTGCGCATGAGGGGAAAAATACTATGGTTAACTGCAACCTGACCTGAAGGCACAAATTCAATTTTTTTTCAATTTTTTTTAATACGTAAAAGTACGATCAACTTAGGCTTACGATGCTTTTGGGAAACGCAGCCCTGGTCTGTTATTGTCATGTTCCGGCAGCCACGCCTTCATTTTCAAAATTCTCCGTTTTGGTCCATTTAAAGGATTAGTTCACTTAAAAAAGGCCTTCTGAAGTGAAGCGATTCGTTTATGTAAAAACATATTTAACAAGTTATGATGTAAAATATCTAGCTTCCGGCAGACCGCCTTCTGTATTCAATGTACGAAGAAAGTGTAAAACTGTTATCAGTTCACAAACCTTACGCTACACGTCCTACTCCTTCCCTATTCAACTTACAGAAAAAGTGTAACTGAAGCGACGCCAGTTTACACGTTCTTCGTAAACTTTATTACGCTAGATATTTTACTTCATAACTTGTTAAATATCTTTTTTTTTTTTACACAAACGCATCGCTTCAGAAGGCCTTTATTAATCCCCCGGAGCCGTGTGGAGTATGTTTATGATGGATGGATGTGGATCGAGACAATTTCTTCAGCTCATACTCGTTTGGTAATGCTTACTGCCATTATAAAGCTCGGACAGGATATTTATTAATATTTCTCTGATTGTGTTCATCAGAAAGTCATATTCACCTAGGATGGCTTGAGGGTGAGTAAATCTTGGGCTAATTTTCATTTGAAAGTGAACTAATCCTCTAAGAACTTCTCCGTTTTCGACTTTTGAAAACGAAGGCGTGGCTGCCCACATTACGCTACCGGAACACGACAATAACACGGCTGCGTTTCCCAGAAGCATCATAGTTGATCACAGAGAGCGTTGGATGGCTATACGGTCAATTTACAATGTTTGTTGAACACGCAACCCAGAGCCGTCTCTCTCAACGGCTCTGTAACATACCAGCCTTGACGACCGTCTAAACAATAACATGGAGATGAACTGCCTTTGCTGACTTTGTGGTCCTTTTTAGCAGCCATTGTGCAGTTAAACTCTGCATTTTATAATACTGCAGCTGCCTACATGTGCAAGAGGGTTTTCATAACAAAACCCGCCCAATTGCTACTCAAAACTAGCCCAAAACTAGCGCAATCGCGTTTCAGGGGAGAGTCCCACGGTAAAAATCGCGTTCTGGGGGGTAAAATCCATGTTTTTGGTGGGGTTCCCTGGTAAAATGAGCATTTCAGGGGATAAATATCATGATATTTGGGGTCGCTTCAACCCGCGACAACAGCGTAAAAGTAGCCCAGTGTGCAGCGGTCATGTGACATGCATTTTCGGTTGTGTGGTGTGGATGGAGTTTGTTTCTGAAACACAGTGTAGCCAGTGTAGACAAGGATCATTTTCATCTTAAAGACTTAGTTCACCCAAAAATGTCATTAATTACTCACCCTCATGTCGTTCCACACCCGTAAGACCTTCGTTCATCTTCAGAACACAAATTAAGATATTGTTGATGAAATCCGATGGCTCAGTGAGGCCTCTATTGAGAGCAAAGCCATCAAACTCTCAAGGTCCATTAAGGTACTAAAAACATATTTGAAACAGTTCATGTGAGTTCAGTGGTTCTATCTTAATATTATAAAGCGACAAGAATACTTTTTATGCGGCAAAAAAACAAAATAACGACTTTTCAACAATATCTATATGGGCCGATTTCAAAACACTGCTTCATGAAGCTGTTAAAAGTCACAAAATAGCGTGCGCTTTGGTGAGAACTAAACTATAATGACATCTTTAAAGAAATAGGACACATTCAAATGAGCTTTACAGTTAACCAAGCAAATATTTAAAGATTACAATGCTTATTATAAGACATGAAAATCAAGTTGAAAAATGAACATTTATAAACAAATTTGCTTATTTATAGATTAATTAATTCATACTGAAGGCAGCATCACAGGTTAATTACCCCCACTCACAGTTTGTCATTTTCTTGTACCGCAGGTGATGGCTGAAGTGGAGCTGCTCTCCACACCCCATAATATTCAGATCAGCGAGGTGAGCTGTGACTCGTTCCGGATCACCTGGGAAATGGCCCATGAGGACACGTCCCGAGTGACGCATTACTTCATCGACCTGAGCCGTAAAGAAGGCAGCGAGCCCAATCGCTTCAAGCACAGAGTCAGTATACGCTCTTATTCTGCCGCTGAGATCTCTCTTCCGCCCCACTGCGCTCCCTGTTGATCTCACAGACATTATTTGTTGTCACACTACCAGGGCCAGTGGAATTGGTGAACTTATTATGAACTTATTACAAAGAAAATCCCCTCAGAACAGTTTGGGGTTAAACAAGGACACAATAGTGAGGACTTGTGATTCACAACATTGGACCGTCTTGACTTTCACTGCACACTAAGACAAACTATTACTTTTAATAAAATATTTCAATTAGGTTTTTTTGAACCCAGAACATTTAATTAACCCTTGTATTAGATTCAAATTCTGGGTACGATCAATTTGCTGGAGTGTTCATGATCCTAAACAGGAAAAAACTTCAAGAAAACATCATAGGTTAAACAGTATTCTTGACCACTCAAATTGAACCACAACATAATATGAGGGTTAAGAGACATTTCTTGAATTTTCATGTTATATTTATTTAAAGTGATTTCTACCTGAATAAAGGTTAAATTAAGGACAAATATAAAAGCAGGCGGTGTAGAGGCAGATGGCATGTGAAGGAGGGGGTAATGTGTGGCTGTAGGTGTGTTGGTAATGAGCACATCTGACAGGCCCTTCAGGGGCCGCTGTGATGGTCACGCCACTGCTAATACAGGAGAGTGAAAAACCTGACCAAAACTGCCGGGAGCGGATAATGACTCACCAGGACATCCTTCCTCCACAATAAGCACCTCAATCCCCCAATCACAGGCCAACCACCCCTTAAAAACAACAATAAAAAACATAAAGTTAGGATATTGCTTTGCAAAAATAAATAAATAAATAAAATAATCTAATTTAGTACACTAGTAATTTGGGGAATCATGCACCTATATAATATTTATTTACTTATTTTATTTTATTTATTTTCCTCTCCACTCGCATATAAAATCTGCAACAGCATTCTAAAGAAACACCTTTTATAATCTAAAATAATCGTGTCACCCAATCCCAGGCCAACCACCAAAATAAAACAAAACAAAACAAATATATATATATATATAAAATTAGGATATTCCTTTGCAAAAAAAAAAATCTAATTTATTACACAATTTACTATTTGATTTATAATTTAAGTTTTTAAGTTGATTTATAAGTTAAGTTTTTATTTGTTTGTTTGTTTTTTGAGGAGGAGTCCAATTTATCAAAGATCCAAATAATTTCCTTGAAAGCTGCATTCAAAGTCCACTTGAAAAATATTCTAAATTGGATTCTGAGAATACACATGCAAGACTTCATTGTCAATTTATTGTGCTATTTTGCAACTGTTTAGAGGATTCTGAGCACTGAGCAGTCAGAACTGAACAGTGTTGGGAAAGGTACTTTTAACTCTTTCCCCACCAGCGTTTTTGATCATTTTTACAAAAATTTCATGGCCCCAAAACATGCAATATATCAAAAGAAGAAATGCTTTTAAACAAAACAAACAAACAAACAAAAAACGTTTTATTTTAGCTTCATGAATTCTTTTTTTATCAACACTTCAATGTGGGTAAGTTTAATAAAAAAAGCAACATGTTGAACAGAAAGCTAAGAAAATCACGTTTTATTTTTTTCAAAGACTACAGCGTGCATAAGCAATGCTTTTATCACTTTTTTCTGCTCCTTTTTGGCCTGTACTTTTTCAGAAGATGTGTAATAGCGCCCCTTACCGAATAACAGTGAAAACACAGAAAGCTGGAAAATATGGGGGGTTAAAAGTAATGTGATACAATATTTACTCCTTAAAAATGTAACTAATTGCATTACTTACATTTTATGAAAAGTAATGCGTTATATTACTTTTGCATTACTTTTTTCTCGGCTGGGCTTGCTAGTTTGTTTTTGATAACAAAAAAAAAAGTTCCATTTTTAATAAATGTTGAAGCCCTTTCACACCAAAAGTGAAATGAATAAGCCTCAGGCTGAAAGAAATGCAAATTCAAACCTGTACAGTAGAGGGCACCACTCAAACAAACCTTTCAGCTGTGCTGCCATTCTGGATTGAAGAAGAAAGTTCAACACTCTCCCTGCGTTCCATTCGGAAGGGCTCATCCCTATGCCCTAATCCCTTCAAAGGGTTTAACCTCCGGAGCGAGAGCTTCGAAGGGATGAAGGGTGTAGGAGTCAAAAAAACTCTTTTTTTGGAACACACTTCTGTGTCATCTTAATGAGATTCATTTACTGTAGTAACATTATCAGCTACTGCCGGTCTTTTACGTTAAATATAATGTATATTGTGTCTATGTATTTGAAACATTTGAATGGACTGATAAAAGTAGCTGTAAAGTATTTTTGTTGAAGTACAATGACCATAATAATGTACCAAATCTAACTCGTATAAATATTACAGTAGTATAGAAAAATACTATCCATACATTTATAGGTAAAATCGAACTCCGAGCCTCATGTACCCATTCTGTGACGCCAAACAACTTTCCTGTGCAAAGGATCATGGGGGCCCGAAGTGTCCATCAGTTGTACCCTTTGAAATCCTTCATTCCGAAGGGCCCTTTGAAGTGGCCAGTTTTGAGCACTTTGGTTTGGAACGACCCTTCAATATGATTGTTTTCACTCCGAAGTGCCCTTCGGAGGGCGATATATCCTGTTTGGAACGCACCGTATGGCTGCGTCCGAAAACCTAGACAGCTGACTTGTTGCCTCACTGTCTTATCAGGCAATGACTTGGAAGGCAGTGTTTGTGCATGAAGGCACCTCATGAAACGGATTTCAGACAGACTTCTGAGGCAGCGTAACAATTTAATGATACAGCAAAATTGCGCGAGCTTTGGAGACAACTAAACAAATATTTAATTACTGCAGTAGTAATTTCTCGATAGAAATGACATCAAAAGTGGAAAATGTTGTTCAAAAACGTACATTTACACACAAACTGACCAGTAAACGCAACTTTCAGACGCCATCTTTATTTTTTTAGCTCAAGTGTCACAGAATGGAAAGCACAGGATTGTGGGATATCAAAGGCAGTGAAGGATACATCTTCAATAATCAATCAGATGAAGGTATCTCAGGAAATAGGAAGTGAAGCTAACACTGGATTCGGACGTGCCTTGATGCCTTCCTACCTTGAAATGTGTCCTCCGAAGGCAGAATTTTCCAGTTTTTGGACGCAGCCTCTTACTTCAGCAATAAAAACAAAAAAATGAAACACAAACAAGTCATTTTTGCTTATTCATATGGATGAATTGGATCATCAAGGGTCATCAACAAAGACATTGGTTAATGAAGTGAGATTAAATACATATTCCCCTGGTTTCACAGACAAGGCTTAAACTAGTCCAGAATAAAATGCATGTTTGAGCTGTTTGAACTGAAAGCAACTTGTACTGACATATCTTAAAATATGTCAGTGTCATTGTTTTGTCTCAAGATGCACACCAGGAATGTTTTTTTTCTATGGTATGTTTATAAAAGCTACTTAAATACCCTAATTGAAATAAGGCCTAATCCTGGTTTAGCCTAAGCCCTGTCTGTGAAACCGGCCCAATGTATATTTGTGTTATTTAACATATTTAATTATTGCAGGTTTGTGTAATATTCTGAGTTTGCATTTCACTACTATAACCATCATGTTCACACAGCACACACAACACCTCGGCACTTACTCACGATTCCTCTCAACATGAGGACAGGAGAGCTGTCAGTCAGTAACTTGCGCTACTTATTTGAAAAAGTAGCTCGTATATTTGGTTGATTTAAAAGTAATGCGTTACTTTACAAGTTACTTGGAAAAAGTAATCCGATTACGTACAAGTCACGTTACCTGTAATGCATTACCCCCAACACTGGAACTGAATAATAAATGTATAACTTTGTTGTGTTCAGTTTTTCATATTCTTGCTGACAAAATGAAGCTACATAATGTAGGGAGTATTGCTTGTATCTCTTTTGCACTTATTGGACACCAAAAATAAACTGCTGCTGAAATTACATCTGATTTTACTAGGGCTCTAATATTCCATTTTGCCAGTGAAAGGAAATGACTAAAGGGTTGCTATGGTTATGCTCCACTGAGCATTTCATAATTGGTTCTGCTTGTCAGAAACTCAAGCCTCCACAACAAGACTAATTAGCTGTGATAGAGCTCTTATATGTGAGAGGAAATATGTTGCGCTTTAGTGAAGTTTGAAAATGTCTTTTACCTTTGAGAGAGAAGAGTTGTCAGACAGAAAAAAGGCGTAAGATCACCGCAAAGGATGTTACATCCGCAGATGTTATCTTCTCATTAATCTTACTGATGTTTCACTGCTTAGACTGCGTGCATAATTATCAGACAATTAGTAGGTAAACAGATAAAATGTTATAAGTGAACCACAATCTTTATTTTGTAGCCTATCGATACTATAAATATATAAATAAATTATTAGGCAAATACTGTAGATTAGAAATTTCCACTTTAAAATAATAAACAAATGACTGTTAAGTTAAGTACAACAATTAACAAATAAGTCTTTGGTCTGTAAAGATACATCTTTTCAATGCCTCTCATACAATAATCAGTTTCTTGATTTGTTCATGGCCATTTTTCAGTCTCTTTGAATGCTGCTGACTTCTTCCAAAAAAATGACTTTTTCATTTACAGTTGACTTTCAGTTCATTTTCAACTCAAAAACGTCCAGCTAGCATGTTGTTTCACTGTTACTTATGTAAGCAATAAGGTACGAGAGGCTGTGCTGTGTCGTGAATAAGTCTAAGTAAGAATGTGTCTTGTATGACTTATTCACGATACAGCACTAGCCTCAAGTACCTTATTGCTTTTATAAAACTGTTACCACACAATACAAATATTAAAGCCAAAAAATATGAATCAATGCAACTTTCATGAAGTAAATTTACTAAAAACCTTCCTTCCGCCGGAAAAAAATAGTCCCTGACCGTGAACAGCAACAGAAGTTACATTATTACGCCATTAGATGGCGGCAAAGACTGTCTTTATGAGTGTGTCAGTCAGTAGTGAAGACTTTTACATTGAAAAGACTGAATTGTTGTGAACACAGAACAAGACGCAACTGACAAATGCTTTGACTAGTGCTGTCAGTCACGGGAAAACCCCTTAACTGTTAAAAGGACAAGATAATACATCAGACATTTAAACAGATTTTTTTATTATGAACATAGGACTGACCTGAAGGAAAATGCTAAATCTGAATGCAGGTAATAAACTCGCTCAATCAATCTCTTTCTCATAATACTCTTCTACATAATACAGTAAGCTTCAGTGAACAATATCAATTGAGAACATACAGTTTACATTGCTAAGAGTGGTTGCTAAGGGTGTTGTGTAGTGATACGCAGAACCGTTGGGTGAAGCGGTGTTTTATCGTGAATAAAACCAAAGTCCCTTTAAGACAAGTCATTTCACTCGGCGGCCATCTTTGAAACGCCTCTCGGGCATCCAAGTGCAGCTCCTATCTCTTTGAATGGGGAAACATCAAATTCTCCAAAGCTGTTTGCCAAGCTTTCGATTAAATTTCATATTTGTAATCACCAATGAAATCTGACAACAACTGTCCCATAATTTTTTTCTAAACTCTCGAATCATGACAAAAAACAGTCTTTTTTTTAGGCTAAATCAAGCTAATGCGCATGCGCAGACCTAAATGCGCGTCGCCTAATTACGGAGGCGCGCGTCTGACTCTTTCTGTAGAAACCGGAGCTTCTAACGGCCGCTGCACTGACGCGATGACTTTTCCAGTCGGCGATTGACTCTTATTTAGAAGGCGGGACTTATTTGGCCATATTGCGCGTTGCACTTTCTCCCATTCAAAACAATATGAGTGACACCTCTTGTGTTATTCTATAGTCTTTGATAAAACACAGCTATTGACCAATCAGAATCAAGGACAGGAACTAACCGTTTTATAAATGCTATTATACTACGGGGCTGTGAATGCTTTTATCTGATTGGTTGTTGAACGTTAAGCAATAATTTTCAGGGAAATGCACGGCCAAAGTAGTTCTAGGCAGGTCTTGACCGCATTACAGTTCCATATCACTTCGCCAAATGATTTCAGTTATTTCAAAGGTCCTTACAGCCTATAACAGCAAAAGATCCAAAACCCACTGACCAAGCAAATAAATATAGTAAACTAGAGGATAAAAATGACAAATTATTTCCATGTTTTTGCCACAAAATACGTTTTATTGTGTCCTGAAAGAACATATTCTCTTTCTCCCGCTCTCTCGCACTCAAACGCGCACACACTCGCACAGGAACGTGTTGTCCGCGCTGCTCTAACGTATTAATCAGTAAAATAGTTTAGCAACTTAAAAGCTACATGACATTTTTCACCAGCGAGGTAATAAGTGTGTCCTTATTGAGGTAGATTAGTTTCGCTATTAGAAGAGACACTGCTTCCTGTCATCTCAGTTGTCCATAAAACCTTTGAAAAGTCATTCTTGAAGAATTTCTTGTTCAATATTGATGTTTCAGCTTGTGTTTCCTATTAAGTGAGAGTCGTGTTTCAGCCTTCCTTACCTTAGCAAAGTCTCTGACATCTTGACACCTCCTGCTCTGGGTAAGTTACAGTTCTGCTGGCACAGGAAGCTACAGGGTTCTTTCACAATTCATTCTTGGCAAGCCTTTTTGCACCTTTTCTTCTCAACACGCTTTTTTTAAACCCAGCTGATTGAACAAACTTTAAAAGTCATTCCGAATACAACAAACTTAACTCACACAGAAAAATGCGCCTTGTTGCAAATAACAAGTGAAAACAATGTGTGTTGTAAAATCAGTTAAAATGATCAAATTTGATCTCCGACGACTGGATGTAATCATAGTCTGAAGCTAAAAAAAAACAAGTCAGTGTTCATCATAGGCCTACACTATACAATCTGTCAAATTTGCAGACTGGCTCTAATCTGAGCAAAGGTTGTGTAGTGTATTCCACACCCTCAGTCATCATGAATAGTTAAATATGACTTGAATATTATAATTACTCAGATTGATATAGTTTGGAATTGAAAAAATGCACTTTGAAATAACGATCTTAGTTAAAGTAATTATGCTGGGGTAAATTCAGGGTAATTGGGACACTTTTTGCCATTGAAATGACTTGGAAAAAGTGTCCCAATCAACCTGAATTCATCCATACAGTCTACATGTTTATACAATGTCATAATGTTATAGGAAGTATCTGCTACACTGTAAAAAATGATAAATAAAACAAAGATTATTGGAGTTTGTTTTACAAGAAAATACTATTTCAGTCTTTCTACTATATTTCATGTTCAATTCAGTGTGTTACTTGCAATTTTTTTGTAGTTATTTGTGAAATTTACTAGTAATTTCTGAGTGAAATATTTTTCAGTGTAGTTTTCTGCATCTTCTATTATCCGCAGTATGTAATGTTAAAGTTGGCATGAAACAGCAGTTGCGATAGTCTTTTCTTCTCTATTGTGACATATATCTGGGTGAAATGGCTTCACAAACAAGAACAAATGTTGGCTTGATTTTGTCCGTGGGAAATTGCTTGGATGGTTGTGGTTTGCTATTGGTGGATCTTATGTGATTGACAGGTTGCCCCGCCCTCATCATCAGAGAAGAGAAGAGATGTCGCTGCAAGAGGGAGGGGAAGTTATTCTGTTAAAAAATTAATGAGGGCACATGAATTAAAACAAATTATGATGTTTATAATAAATGCTGCAATATTCCATAATATTCCAATATTTCATGGTGAGTTTAAGGATGCAGTGGTTCAACAAACAAAAAAAGTCAAGTGTTGAAAACTTGTGATTGGTTATTTTTGTCTTGAAAGCAAAACAAAAAAACCCTGTAGGCCAACAAATCTGACAACACCCTCTGGTGTTTGGCTTTTCAGGATGTTCCCACCAAGCTAGTGGCAAAAGCAGGACCTTTGCCAATGGCCGTGAGAGGTCACTGGTTCCTGAGCCCTCGAACGGAGTACTGTGTCGCTGTGCAGACCGCCATCAGACAGCCTGACGGAGACTACCAAGTGTCTGAATGGAGCCAAGTAGTGGAGTTCTGCACTGGGGGTAAGTAGAGTAACAGAGATTTAAATGTGTATTATGTTTACGTTGTTAAAATACATTCTTCCATCCCTACTTAAAGGGGACCTATAATGCCCCTTTCACAAGATGCTCAAAATACCCCACAGATAATTTATTATAGCTTGTCAAATTTGCCCCTATTTTGGTGTGAGCAAAAACGCAGTTTTTGTGTGTGTCCCTTTAAATGCAAATGAGCTGCTGCTCCCCGCCCCCTTTCCAGAAGAGGGCGGAGCTTTAACAGCTCGCGCTTCTGTTGCTCAACAACAACAAAGCTGGAGAATCTCACGCAGCCAAAATGAGGATTGTCAGTAACGGTGTTCAGCCTTACATTGTTCAAACCGGAGTCGACACTGATGGAGTTACAACTTTTAGAATGAAACTGGACGTTTCTGAATGGTTAGTGGATACATTTATGTAGTTGCTGTGGAGTTGATTCAACTCATCGACTAGCATGTGCCGTCATATTAATCTTTTGTTCAAATCCAGCGTTGAATTGACCCTCGTTTGTGAAGCAGTCCAGCGTAAAATGACGGCATGACAACAACACTCTACTGCAACAACTCTTCCTCTTCTCTAAAGCAGCCCAACATGGCCTCACCCCCTTTGTTGAGTGTTCTCAGGGGCGGGGTTTATGTAAATTTCGGGGTTTGTGATGTCACTAACCCAGGAAGAAGCTCGTTGTAGTCCCTACCAGCCATTTGTTGTAGTCCTTAAACAGAGAATTCTGTAAAAGAAAATCTCTCTTTTCATTGAACTTTGAGTGTCGTAACTTTGCAGATGTTGTTTATGCTCAAACAGCAACATTACACACTAACTAAAGTTAAAAAAGTGAAATCATAATCAACCACCCCTTTAACACGCAGAGACAACTGTAAATAAGATATTAAAAAGAGTAAACACTGTGACTCTGTGGTGCTTTCAGATCATTGGTCTGTTGTTTGAGCAGCCCAGCACAGCAACAGGCCCAACCAATAGCATGAGTTTGGGGGAGGGGCTAAGTTTGTCGAACCGAATGACAGACAGCTGGAGTCCTTGGGAAACCTGTTCAGAAACAATCATAATTTCTGCACTTCTACTTGGTGGCTTTAGAGGCACAGAAATTACACACTGTATCAGACCTGGGGGGGTTTAGTAATGGTAGCAGAATAATAATAATTGAATATTTAAATCTTGACTTCAATCTCATAATTTATCTTAACTTAACTAAGTCTTCATGACACAAGTTTGTCATTGGACAAATGAAAAAATGGCTTTTTTATCGTTGACCCTGGATATTGTGTATAGATAGAAGACACAACCAATAGTGACACTTCTTTCTTTTTCTTGACTTCAATGCCATGTTATTCACAAAAGTTTTCTTAGGAAGCATTTATGTTATACTCATGAATCATGGTTTTTAAATGGGTTGTTTTCTGCAGATTATGCCATGGAACATCTCCAGCAGCTGTTAGATAAAGCTCAGGCCGCTGCTGGGAGGATGCTCAGGTTCTCCGTGTTCTACCGCAATCAGAATCCTGATTACTTCCATTATGTGAGGTTAGTGTCATCGGTCATCCTCAGTCTCTCTATATATCTTTCCTTAACAGCTCTAAGGCTGCATTGATTTTTTGATCTGCCATGAGTCTTTGTGATTTGAGAATGCTAGTAAACTGAACATGAAATCAAAACAGACTCTATTTACTTTCTTCATTCACGCTCCTGGTCTCGTTGCACAATTCTTCTTAAACGCTTTTTTCACCTTGGTTTTTAAGCAGTCCTAGAGGCTGTGTTTTGTATTTTGTGTACTATGCGTGTTTTATATGTATCTTTTTGTTACGCTTATCGTCTTGTATTATGCAGCACTTTGGTCAGCATTTGCATTTTTAAATGGTGCATTATAAATAATCTTTAAAATAATTCCTTTTCAGTCTCTGAGCAACACCATAAAGGTCTTAAAGGTATAGTTCTCCCACTAATTAATTAATTAATCACCCTCATGTCTTTCCAAACCTGTATGACTTTATTTATTATAGAGCACAGGTTTTCTCCAGTGTGTATCAAACTGACTTCGGCGGTTTGATACATGCTCCGAACCACTGATTCGAAACAAAAGATTCGTAAAGCTTCAAAGCTTCACGAAGCAGTGTTTTGAAATTGCCCATCATTAGATATTTTTGAATAAAGTCGTTATTTTGTTTTTTTGGCGCACAAAAAAATCTCGTTGCTTCATAACATTAAGGTTGAACCACTGTAGTCACATGAACTGTTTTAAATATGTCTTTAGTAGCTTTCTGGGCATCTGAAAGCGTTAATTATGTTGCTGTCAATAGAGGCCTCACTGAGCCATCAGATTTTATCAAAAATATCTTAATTTGTGTTCCGAAGATGAACGAAGGTCTTACAGTGTGGAACGACATGAGGGTGAGTAAATAATGACAGAATTTTCATTTTTGGGTGAACTAACCCTTTAAGCGTTTAAAGCTACAGATAACAAAACTGCAGCTAGTGCTTATAATAAACAGAACAGTTTCGTCCATTTGTGTGAACGCTAATATAGTAATCATCATTATTATCATTTTTGGTGTGAACGGGTCTTAAAACTAAGCACTGCTCTTCATTTTTTCACATTGAATATCCTGTTTTACTTATTTTGGGAGCAAAATGGGTTGCGAATGCAAGTTGTGATGAAACTGAAGTAGTGACAGACATTTTCTTTCATATTGTGACGTACATCTGAGTGAAAGGAAATATCAAAAAAGAAAAAATGCATGATAGCACGCAGTGTTGGGGTAATGCATTAAAAGTAACATGAGTTACATAATCAGATTACTTTTTTCAAGTAACTAGTAAAGCATTTCTTTTAAATTTACAACAAAATATTCAGTTACTTTTCCAAATAAGTAATGCAAGTTTCCCATTTATTGACTGACAGCTCTCCTGTCGTCATGTTGAGAAAAATCGAGAGTAAGTGCAGAGGTGTTGTGTGTGCTGTGTGAACATGATGCTTAAGGCCTTGGTGAGAAGTATTACCGATGAGATCATTTGGCAGGCTAGCAAACAGTGTAATATAAAATTACCTGAGGTATCCAGCGCTAGTTTCGACAACATTCCCTTGCTTCCTTTTAAGTTGCAGTGAAAAGAGTAGGTGTTGTTTTTATTCCACTATATTGACTTTGTAAGCTAAATTCACCATTAGATTAGATCGATTACACTAGCTATTCACTTGAAACATAGCATGCTGAGTTAAAGCCTTGTAAATGCAACAAGAACAGCAAAAACATGTTATACACACTTTGAAACCGCAGAATAAACAGACTGTTATCATTTGTTGGTGTGGACGCAAATATAGTTATGTCATAGTTATCTTTATTTCTAGACTAAATGTGAGCATACATTTACTCATTTACTCCTCCTGCATACTATACTTCTTCAATCCAGAATGGCTGCACAGCTGAAAGTTTTGTTTGTTTGAGCTGAATTTGCATTTCCTTCAGCTTGAGGCTTATTCATTTCACTTTTGGTGTGAAAGGGCCTTTACATTTGGCAAAAATATATAAAAAACAAACATATAGTCCAGCCCAGATGAGAAAAAGGAACACAAAAGCAACGCAACGCATTACTTTCCATAAAAAAGTAACTAAGTAACGCAACTAGTTACTTTTTTAGGGAGTAACATAATATTGTAATGCATTACTTTTAAAAGTAACTTTCCCCAACACCGAGTGGTGCGTTGGTTCTATTCATTAATTTGATTCATTGGGTTTAAGCAGACTAAATTATTTTATTGATTATTCTACATCTCTCTACATAGATCAGAGTGTGGAGGTGCAATGCTCCCATCTCTCAAAGACAACAGTGGAAGTCACGGCTCTCCCATCAACGGAAAGCTACGCGGCATCTTCCTCAGCTGCAATACAGAATTCGACACAGGCCTCCCTCCCAAAGACTCCCCGTACGGCCCTCTGCGCTTCCAGATTCCTGCCGAACGTCTCCTCAATGCGAGTACAAACCTCTACTTCTCTGACTTCTACTGCATGTACACAGCTTACCACTATGTAGTGCTGGTGCTGGCCCCTGCTGGATCGGAGGGGGATGACTTTTGCAAGAGCCGTCTTCCACGACTGGACCTAACAACCAATCCCTTTCTGACGTACACGGCCGGAGACGTTCCTGTGTTCTGTCACGCCAGCGATGTCATTCTGGAGGTGATGTTCACAGAGCCCTTGCTTCTGGAGCATGGCGTCCTGGCTCAGATCAGCGGCCGTCACCAACTCATGAGCCTCTCTACTGCCAACGCCAAAAAAGACCCAAGCTGTAAGGTGTGCAATATCAGTGTGGGACGCTGAACTGTGAATGCAAGCTGTCATAGGAAGTGCAACCGGTAAAATACCACAGAACCTCACTGGCTCTGATTTGGAAATGGATGTTCTCATCAGAACATGATCAAACATTCACACTGTGGGGTTTGTTTTAAAACATGCCAAAGGCTTTCACAGAAAGAGGTTAGAATAAATGATAAGAACATGAGAAATGAATGAGGTCATGGTCTGATAGTCTAGCCTCTTATTACGAAACCAAGCCATAAGACCTGTGAGTCAACGGTTCAGATCTTAAAGGGACAGTTCACCCAAAAATGTTTCTTCATTTACTTAATGTCTTTTAAAACCCGTATTTAGAGCTGCATGATTAATTGTTAAAAGGTTGCGTTCTCAATTCACTCTTATGATCTTATTCCTAAATGATGATTTTCCTGTGTCTCTTAAACTTTGACAAAATAACACCAGAACATTCAGATCTGCATTGGTGCTGCCGCTGTGAACAAGTCTGTTCAACCACACAGTATCATTATTTCTGTGTTACATATTCATATTCTCACAGAAGTACTGATAAATGTTTATAGTTCGGATATAAACACTGATGTCTATGGAAGTGATCAAAATAGAGTAAATTGCCTTTTGAAAGTAACTTGATGCTTCAAACAGCGCCGTAACCACCAAAGGCACACCCCCCCCCCCCCACAATAATTGGAAAAGGCCCAATTTTGTCCCCCAATATATGATATTTCTTAATGCT
The DNA here is from genome assembly GCA_037950675.1 of Hypophthalmichthys molitrix. Taxonomy (NCBI): domain Eukaryota; kingdom Metazoa; phylum Chordata; class Actinopteri; order Cypriniformes; family Xenocyprididae; genus Hypophthalmichthys; species Hypophthalmichthys molitrix. Next base: position 29,536,628 of record CM075499.1, read on the forward strand.
GCTCTCTATTACGCTCTGTTTGTTGTCAGGATGACAGTTTAAAAAGCTACATTTTAAGCTGATCTGCCTCAGCAGTCTAACAGCGCTCGTCAATGTCAAAATGATGGCCAATCAGATCAAAGAAGGCTGGGCTTACTATTCACTGAAGGCGAGTGTGAATTGCAACACGACACTTTTAGTACATTGAAAGAGCATGTGCATGGCAAGATATAAGTAGCTAAACATTTAATATTTCTCAACTGTTTTACAATGTATATAACAACCCACAGTAACATACAGAGATACAAACTACTTTAAAGGGGACCTATTATGCAAAATTCACTTTTGAATGGTGTTTGGACATAAATGTGTTTTGGCAGTGTGTGAACACAGCCAACCTATAATGATAAAAATCCAACCACTCCTTTTTTTTAATTCCCATAAATCATAAGCAGTGTCTCAGAACAAGCTGTTTCCAGATCCCTGGCAGTGTGATGTCACTTTAGCCACAGGCCCCGCCCACGAATGTTGACAGACACTGCCGTTTTAACATAGAACCGCCCTGAGCGAGTTCATAGCAAGTTTACACAGTCCGCCATTGCTGCACTGACGAGAATGTCTCCCAAGCGTTTTAGGTGTTCTGTAGCTGGATGGATTAATCCACAGAGCTCTCTCCATTTACTCCCAAAATCTAAAGACGAGGTGGATTCATTTTGTTTTTGAAGAAAATGCTCCCTCAACTCTACCGAAATTCGTTTATGTCTGTGCGAATCATTTCACACCGGACTTCTTTGTGAACGCATGTCAATACAAAGGGACAATACAAAACAGAGGTTGTGCTAAAAAGTTGTTACTAGATAGATCAGTAAACTGTTCGTGATCCAGCTTACAGCCTCCAGAGTAATACTGGATATGGCAGTAATGAAGGTGAGAGCACTTTATTACAGTTCATCGGAGTTGATTTACGGATATAAAGTTTACCAGTTTATTAAGCACCACCCGAAAAGGCATAAGGTCTTTATATTTGTTTGCTGTTAGTTGTAACGAGTGTTTCTGTGTAGTTCGCTGTGTATGTTGATGATAATGCAAGGGAGAGAGAGTTTATGGATAGTATTTTAATGCACACTTGCACTGTGCTTTATTAAGCTCTTACTGTGATTTTCTAGAGTGAAAATGGACTTTTGGCCATCATTCGGACAGGGTCTGGTAAACAGGCTTGTACTATAATATAGTGGAAGAAGACAATATAAGTTATAACCATAAATTAACTAAACTATACCTGTTCTATCTCCATGCAGCATATATTCGCAGTTTCTGACATTATAGTGCGTCCTGACTGACTCCTGACAGGGGAGAACGAGCACTTGAAGCTCCGCCCTCTTAGGCAGAGCGCAGCAGCTCATTTGCATTTAAAGGGCCCACACTGAAACAGAGCGTTTTTGCTCAACCCCAAAAAGTGGCAATTTTAATATGCTATAAAAAATTATCTGTGGGATATTTTGAGCTAAAACTTCACATACACACTCTGGGGACATCAAAGACTTATCTTGTAAAATGGGGCATAATAGGTCCCCTTTAATGTAATTTCACCATTTAGAATTGAAAATATGCTATCATTTAAATGATCTCATTCATAACTGAATGTGATGAGATAAGAAACATTTTTTTTTTCACATTTTTGACATTTGAAAATACAAACAAGAGTGAATGTGTGCATAATTTTAAATAAAATATTATTTGCAAAGAGTTTAAATGGATTACTTCACAACTATATAGGCTATAATGAGACCTGGAACTTCTTTTACCATTCTTATTTCTTCTTTATTCCCTTAAATCCCTTTTAATCCTTTAATTATTTAATTTATTTAAATAGAAAGACCCCCCCCCCCAAAAAACAAACAAACAAACAAACAAACAAACCCCCCATTCCCCCAATGTTCAAGACATGGTTTCGACCTTAACGATTGTGTCGATTACAACGTTACACCAGTAGATGGCGACAAGTGACTGTTAGAAAAATGTATATGTCATTGAATCATTCATTCAAGAGATTCGTTGAAAAATGCTGATTCATCCAGTAATGAAACAAGTGAAGTCTTTATAAGTGAGTCATTGAATCATTTATTCAAACAAAGGCTTTTCAAATAATTCAGTTTAATTAAACATTTTAAATAGACTGCAGCAATTAACATTTTGTTGGAATCTCTAGTAAATTACGTTATTTTGTTTAGTTGTCTGTTCAGAATCTGTTTGAAGCAACAAAATCGTGATTCTCAGTTTATCCAGAATTGTGCAGCTCTACCTGTATTATTACAAAAAGGAGAAAAAGCACCAAAAAAGTGCTCTGTGTGATATACTGAAAGTCTTTTGAAGCCATATGATAACTTGTGTGAGTCTCTTCATGTTCATATAAATCCACTTCCCTAAGACTAATCATGTGTAAATCATATTTAATGTAAACATGACTGAATTGTGTAAGTGATTCTCTTTATTTTTATATCAAGTTATTTGGGGTATCAGAGTCTAAAATCACCTGTAATCAATGTGAATCTCATGAGTCTTTGTGTCTGTTGAAATATATATAAATGTTGAATTAATTGAACAGAATGCTTTAACAAAAAATAAAACGCTTCCGAGACTTTCTGCACGTGACTTTTGCAGATTTTCTGTGTGAGAATGAATGTATTTCAGTTCAGCTCTCAACAAGGACAGTTTTGTCATTATGGTACATAAAATATTAAAAAAAGCTTACTAAAATGTGGTACATTCACATATCTTTGCTTCAGACTCAAAGAGCATGACTTTTCAGTTTTTGTGTGCAAGTGAGAAAGCCTGGGCTCATTCAAGCTACATAAATTGAATAAAGCATATCAAATGCTGCGAACACAAAATGGATGGAAAACAGCCTGAAATTGTTCATGAAGTATTAAAGCTATATTTTGTTTTCAAAATAATATCCAAGTTATGTCAGTTTATATTCCAAAATGTGTGCCATCAAATCACTGATGTGGAATATTTTGATAAGTGAAAGTGGCCAGTGTCTGCATGTAATACATAATCTGATCAAGACTGATTATGAAAAGGCCATTTATAATCAGTCAGAACAAACACTGATCTCTATGTCTGTCTGTCTGCTGATAAGAGCAGGATTTATCTGCACCATTAAAACTCTCACATGAATGAGATCAATTACAACACAACTCAGTTTCACCGCCAGCAGGGATGATTTCTTTAGGCGTTTAACAAGTTGAATTAACATCTTACAATCTCTCAACATGCATAAATAACATCTTTTTCTGATCAAGGGTTCTCATGCGTCAATCCAAAGGCCTATGTCAGATACCAATCCTTGGTATTAATAGATTAAAATGGATTATACTTAGTGACCAAGCCAAAAACGTCCTGGGATTTGATCGCACCTCCTTGAGGAATACTATGTAGCGTCCCAAATGAAATGATGTTTTAGTTGTAACCCAATTAGATACCTCAAAGAGAATAAAAATAGTTTATCTCAAAAACAAAAAAGTCCAGGTTGTTCTTGACTGTAGAAATCTTGAAATAAATCTAACAGAAAGGATAAACACACCAATGGTAAATATTACTTAAACACTCTTTATTTATATAATACAATACTATAAAAACTTTAAATAATCCACAGTATGAAAGGGTTTTAGTGCTTAATCTTACAAAATATATTCATTTAAATTTGTTTGATATAAACATTTCCCATAAAAATACATTATCCACAGTATGCAAAGCTTTAACAAACATTTATAGACACAAAATATTTATAAACATTTGTTAATATACCCAATATTACAATTTTTTTAAAAATAATTTCTGGAAACAGTGTGAACAGTGATCATGGCACAGCGTTTTAGTCAGTTCGGTGCTAAACGGGTCAGTATGGCAAGCCATTTAGCTTACATTGTTCCCAGCGTTACTCGTCGTAATTGCATTCTTACTAGTAACAATTCCAATTAGAGAGCTCTACAAATTAATTTTTACTAGTCATGTGTCATCAATGACTTCCATTAATTTTTAATTACAAAGCTCTACAATTGAATTCTTACTAGTAAAAATGCTATTAACTGAGTAAATGGAAACAATTAAAGCTAAAGTGGCTTGCCATAGGTCAGCACAGGTGACAAAGTGCAAAGTTGGTTCTGTCTTAATGCGGACACAGTGAAGCTTTCATTGGACAGCAGCAGATTCAGCACCACACACATTAATACAGTAGTTATTGCCATTATTATTGTCCCATTCAGTGGCACCGAACGCACCCGGTAAGTAGGACACGCAGAACTCGATGCGCTCGCGCGGGTCTATTCGTTCAGGTATACTGATGTTAAACTCAAACACGTCAGTTCCAGGTTCCCCGTAACACCGATCCAGGTACGTACACGGTACGTCCAGGTAAGTGCGCCAGGTATCGAAAGTAATCCGGATGTTTACCGCTTTCTCGAAGCAGACGTTCTTGACGCGCACGGTGCCCACAATGCAGCTTTTGCTGACGTCACAGCTCTCCAACAGCACCATGTGATCCTGAAGCCGACTTCTGAACGCCTGGAAATCTCTGCAGGGCTGCTCGAACCCCACACGCAACCTCAAAGTCTTATTAGCAGGTTCTGTGGCGCAGCTCAACTTCTTCAGTCTGGGTATTTTCATTGGTTCGCGCGGGATTTTGTCCTCCTTCTCGGAGAACAGGCGCACTGTGATGAGTGAAAGCCCTTTGGCGTCCGCGAACGCGACTCGTTTCTCCCTGCGGCCGCTCTTGATGAGACCCTTTGAAGGGGAGTGTCTGTACTCAAACACCGGCTGATGGGAGATGCAGGGCCGCAGGGGTTTGGGAGAAGACACCCCGAGCAGGTGGTTGATGTGTGGAGAGCCTCTGCACCTGAAGCCCACGGCCACGTCCACCGACCTCACGGAGACAGGAGGGCCAAACCGCGACATCATGCTGGAGAAGGAACAAAGGGATAAAATTATGATTTGCACTTTACTTTTGAATCATTTTTACAGGGTTCCACACTTTTTTTCCCCCTTTACCAATGAATTTTCCACATGAAAAAAATACTATAGCAATTTATAGTAAATACTATAGTGTTTTTGAACCATACTATAGTAAATTGTAGTATATTGTGTATATATTATAGTATTTACCACACTTAATGAATGCTACAGCATACTGTAGTATTAACTATAGTGAACTGATAAACTAATGAATACTGTAGTATACTTTAGTTTTTACTACAGTAAACTGTAGTGTATTGTAGTATAATATGCCCTATAGTTGTAGAAAAATTTGTTTATATTACTATAGTGGTTATATTACCACAGCAACTATAGAATTACTACAACAAATTCATTCAAGTACTTTACTATAGTATGGTTCAAAAACATTATAGTATTTACACACACACACACACATTGCACACATATTTTACACATTTTAATTGAATAATTGATTAAGGATTGATCAATTATTCAATTAAAATATGTAATGACTGTTCAATTTCATTAAATTTTACTATTAATTGAATTGCTAAAAAAAAAGGCACTCGCAAACAATTTCATTGTTTTACTTGAAAAATATTGACTGGAGAAATTCCCATGACATTCAGTGGCCAAATTTATTACTTTCCATTACTTGTCCAGTCCTGGAACAATCAGATTTTTAAAATTCTCCAATATTTCTAGGTTTTTCAGGACTGGGATCCATCCCTGGACTTAGTATTTTGCTGTAAACAAGACAATAAACTTACTTTGCACAAGTCATCTTCAGCAATCTAATAGTGAAATCCTCCTTCAAAATTACTTTTCCCCCAAAGTGGTCACACTGAGCCGATGCTGTAAAAACATACATACAAGTGATTTTAATACAAGTTAGTAAATTAATAAGTGTCACATGCATTTTTCTAAAACATAGTTAAATCAAAATCTTACAGTGCTTTCGTTTTGATCATAGCATTATCCTCTGAAATCCTTAAAATATTATCTCTTTTTTTCGGTATTAAAGGACATATGTGTGTGATGTCTCTGACTACCTGCTTGGCTGAACTTCAGGAAGCGTTGTGTGAAATCTTGCGTCACTTCGTCTTTTATAGACGCTTGATCCCTCCTCCAAACTCAAGCCAACGAGCTTTACAAAGACCGGACAGGACTTAACCAGCTATTTATGACCTGATCTGTGGGCTCAAGAGTATAGGAGACTAAATCCCAGGGCAAACTTATTTAGATATTTGACTGGTATCAGGGACATGAATTTATGAGGGGGGAAAAAATGAAGATTTTAGGTTAATATTTATACGTGTGTATAAGGAAAATAAGTAGGTCATGTGACTTTTTCCCCCTTAATTTTTAATCTTTTAAAATATCAAAATACAAAACATCACTGTTGAATTTTCTTTTATAGCCTAAATAAATTGAAGTTTGTAAGTAAATTACTCTCACAAGGAATATTTGTTTGCATTTCTTTGCTCTCAACATTCACACACTATGCAACATACTATATTTACAAGATATACTGCATTTTCTTTATGATGAGTGGCATTAATGCTATTCTCAATGCTTCCAACAAATCTGGAAAGACAGTGATGATATTTCTATTTGATGCCATTTATGTAACAGTGAAATTAACATCATTATGCCTTAGGACAAAAGCATGAAAACTCCTTGGGGCAATTACCCATATAACAAACCAGCGAGCGTGATGTTTAACCGCATTAGACTTTCATTTCGCATTAGCTTCCTTTACAAAGAGAGGCAGAGCAAGAGAGAAAATTACCAACACTGCCATATCGGACCAGTCTTTCGGCACGTAGCAGACATCAGTGTGGTTTGAAACTTTGCCAATCAATGCTTAAAATGCAGAAACGCCAAACTGACTCACTGACTTTACTTAGGCCTAACTGATTAGTAGCTATAAGCAAAAATAATACATTTGGATTTGAAAAGCAGAGCAAATGACAGTGCAAAAAATGAATAACACACCCATGTATGCTTGTTGAACTGTAAAATCCATGAGAATTTCCATCCTATTGCAAATTCTATTGCAGTGTGAAAAGTATTTTAAGAGATTTTCTTTAGACTTTAAGAGACTTTAAGTCGACAGGGCAAAAAGTATAGATTCAGCTCAGAATACCCCACAGATAATTTATTATAGCTTGTCAAAGTTGCCCCATTTGAAAAAAAAAAAACGCGTGTCCCTTTAAATGCAAATGAGCTGCTACTCCCGGCCCCCTTTCCAGAAGAGGGCGGAGCTTTAACAGCTCGCGCTTCGGTTGCTCAACAACAACAAAGCTGGAGAATCTCACGCAGCCAAAATGAGGATTGTCAGTAACGGTGTTCAGCCTTACATTGTTCAAACCGGAGTCGACACTGATGGAGAGACTCAGGAAGAAGTTACAACTTTTAGAACGTTTCTGAATGGTTAGTGGATAAATTTATGTAGTTGCTGTGGAGTTAATTCAACTCATCGACTAGCATGTGCCCACACAACACTCTACTACAACAACTCTTCCTCTTCTCTAAAGCAGCCCAACATGGCCTCACCCCCTTTGTTGTGTGTTCTCGGGGGCGGGGTTTATGTAAATTTTGGGGTTTGTGATGTCACAACCATTATCACAACGCCATTGTCATGTAAATGAACAGCCAAAATGCATACAACGTTTTCTGTTTTTAGTTGAAAACTGTTAGTATAAACAGTCCCTAAATCAAAGGTAAGGCGAGGAATGTTTTTCATAAACTCTTTTCTGGTTGACTCTCTCTTCATATCCTGATAGCAATCAATAATAGAAGTGGTCTAAATATTAAAAAACATATCTTCTGTGGAAGTCTCAGGACCGAAAAATGTTCATCAAATTATTGCATTCAGTCTGAAGCAATGTCAAACAATGTATTTGCATACCTCCATACACCTGCTTGCACAGACATCACACGTCATCAGCGTGTCCCATGAGGCTATGCAGAGTTGTAGACGCACAGAGCCTGTACAAATACCCACACTTGTGGTCTTGGCCACTGGAGAGTGTGTGCACGCAACAGGAAGCAAGTGCACAAGACTTTCTTAAAAACTCCAAAGCTCAGTGCCCTTTAATGCACACTAAACCAACACTATGGGTGGGTTTTCGAAGCTTAGCGTATCGCATCATGCATCGTGTTTAGGAACGATGATGCGCGAGATGTCGAGGGAAACATTCCACTGTAAGTTAAATTAATTAGATATCACATATTATTCGGTAGTAAAACAAAGTTTTGCACATTGTACTGATGCAAAGATAAGTATGTATAATTTGAACTGCTTTTCATCACTTATTGTGTCTGTTACATAGGGACTACTGAACAGACATGTATACGTTTATTTTAAAATGCAAATTATTGAAAAATGAAATAAAGCTTGGTAAACACTTACATTTTGACAACACTATAAGTGTGTCCCATTGGGTAATCAAAAGTTCTACACACACTTGTGGTTTTCATGAACACTTGGGCCAAATACAGGAAATACATAATGTAAGTACAAGTGGTCAAGTGCAAAGACCACAAGTGTGAGTATTTGGACAGGCCCACAGTCACCAAGCGCCACACCAAGGCTCCTCCTGATCTAAAAAACATACGTAATACCACCTACGTCACGCGTGACCTTTCCAACATGATTACGTCATGCGTGGTGCATCTCAGAGCAGTGCAAGACTAGCATTTGTGTTTTAAAAGTATATAATGTTTATTTTTTTTAGAAAATGACTGATGGTTTCTCTAGATAAGACTCTTATTCCTCGTCTGGGATCATGTAGAGCTCTTTGAAGCTGCACTGAAACTGACATTTGGACCTTCAACCCGTTGAACCCCAGTGAAGTCCACTATATGGAGAAAAATCCTGGAATGTTTTCCTCAAAAACCTTCATTTCTTTTCGACTGAAGAAAGAAAGACATGAACATCTTGGATGACACGGGGGTGAGTAAATTAACAAGAAATTTGACGTTCTACTTGGAGCTGTTCTCGGATTCGGATTAATGTATTGCTGTGGCAACTATCCACGGCAAAATGAAGCAGTCAGGTGGTACAAGTCTGCAAGTGCTGCAAGTTGTTTACGTTCATTATTATTGTAATGTTATGTGCTTTGAGACATGAGGTAATTTAACGCAGTCTCTCGTGACGCTTTGCAGACTCTGCTCTGGCTGTGTGCGTTCATGTGTTTTGGAGGAGGCGTGGCCAGTGCTGCCAACTCATTTTCAGGGGAAGTTGCTAAAGGCGGGTCGATTTGTTGCTAAAAGCTGCTAAATGCGTGATGACATCAGCGCATAACTATGACACAAAACTGCGTTATCATGTAGGATACACATAAAAATATGATTTGAAATATGTTTATATTTAGATTTGTTCATAAAAAATAATTTTATTTGTAAAATAAATTTGTTTTATATGTCCGTTTTTCTACAATGTATTTCTATGTACCTAACTAAACAACAATTATAGGTACAAGCTAATAACATGCTGGATCATAAATGAACAATTATTATTGAACAATTGCAACTATCAAAGGATTTCTCATAGGGCAGGATGGACTTTATCTCCTCTGCGCTCTTTAGTCTCTAATATCCCGCCTTCACTAACTGCAAGTTAGTTGATAACGAATTGTGATTGGACGGTACGTTTGTTCTCCAAAATATACTATGACGAGATTGGCTACCTTTGATTTAAAGACGGCTACTCGCTTTTAAATGATCATCTGACAAACCTGGGACAAATATGGGACAAAACATGATTTTTCATAAGTCAGGACAGTAAAAATAGAGCTGAAATATGGGACCACTTTCCTAATATTGTGATGCCAAAACAGCCCTGACTCGTCAAGGCATGGACTCCACTAGACCACCGAAGGTGTGCTGTGGCACCATGATGATATCAGCAGATCCTTTAAGTCCTGTAAGTTGTGAGGTGGAGCCTCCATGGATCAGACTTGTTTGTTCAGCACATCCCACAAATGCTCGATTGGATTGAGATCTGGGGAATTTGGAGGCCAAGTCAACACCTCAAACTCGTTGTTGTGCTCCTCAAACCATTCCTGAACCATTTTTGCTTTGTGTCAGGGCGCATTATCTTGCAGAAAGAGGCCACAGCCACCAGGCAATACCGTTTCCATGAAAGGGTGTACATGGTCTGCAACAATGCTTAGGTAGGTGGTACGTGTCAAAGTAACATCCACATGGATGGCAGGACCCAAGGTTTCCCAGCAGAACATTGCCAAAAGCATCACACTGCCTCCGCCGGCTTGCCTTCTTCCCATAGTGCATCCTGGTGCCATGTGTTCCCCAGGTAAGCGACGCACACGCACCCGGCCATCCACGTGATGTAAAAGAAAACTTGATTCATCAGACCAGGCCTCCTTCTTCCATTGATCCGTGGTCCAGTTCTGATGCTCACGTGTCCACTGTTGGCTCTTTCAGTGGTGGACAGGGGTCAGCATGGTCACCTGACTGGTCTGCAGCTATGCAGCTCCATACGCAACAAACTGTGATGCTCTGTGTATTCTGACACCTTTCTATCAGAACCAGCATTAACTTCTTGAGCAATTTGAGCTACAGGAGCTCATCTGTTGGATCGGACCACACGGGCCAGCCTTCGCTCCCCACATGCATCAATGAGTCTCGGCCGCCCATGACCCTGTCGCCGGTTCACCACTGTTCCTTCCTTGAACCACTTTTGATAGATACTGACCGCTGCAGACCGGGAACACCCCACAAGAGCTGCAGTTTTGGAGATGCTCTGATCCAGTCGTCTAGCCATCAAAATTTGGCCCTTGTCAAACTCGCTCAAATCCTTACGCTTGCCCATTTTTCCTGCTTCTAACACATCAACTTTGAGAACAAAATGTTCACTTGCTGCCTAATATATCCACCCACTAACAGGTGTTGTGATGAAGAGATAATGGTAACACTTTCTATGAAGACCATGCTTATAATGATTTATAGGCCCATTTATAAGTAAGTATTACTATTCTATAAATATGTTTATAAAGACTCATTAAGACCTATACTGCATTATAAGAACAGTTATAGATTTATATTATTTTTATAATTACTTATAAGCCATTTGCTTTTTCAATGTGCATGCTCATAATCCATTATACACTGATTTATAAATGATCATGTATAAAATAGTTCCATAGACTCTTGTTTGCTGTACCAATTAGTTATTAATTATGTCTTTAATGGCTAATGTTTGCATTAGAGGTCCTGAATTTTATCTCCTCAGCCATATGCATGGTATTGCTAATAGCAGTTTGGAATTATAATATACTTTAAAATATAATTTATTCCTGTGATCAAAGCTGAATTTTCAGCATCATTACTCCAGTCTTCAGTGTCACATGATCCTTCAGAAATCATTCTAATATGATGATTTGATACTCAGTTATTATCAATGTTGAAAACAGTTTTGTTGCTTAATATTTTTTTGGAATCTGTGATACTTTTTTCAGGATTCATTGATGAATAAAAGGTTAAAATAGAAAACCATAATTTTAAATTGTAATAATATTTCACAATATTATTGTTTTTTCTGTATTTATTATGAAATAAATGCAGCCTTAATGAGCATATGAGACTTCGTTCAAAAACATTAAAAATAGTAATATTTCTAAACTTTTGACTGGTAGTGTATATATATATATAATGCATTATGTCAGATAAAAATGCTCTTTAATGTGACGATTGCAGGTTACCACTTTTAGTGGAGCAGGTGTCTGTGCCTAAAAAAATGCAATATTTCACACTGAAGAGCCATAAAAAGCCATGCTGTGTAAAATCACATTGAAGTGAACAAACATGTAGATTCTGGGGGTATTTTGGGGGGAAAGCATTGAGCTGAAAACATTACAGAGATAAACTAGATGCGACTCTGGATATGACATGTCTGATTTGGTTTTTTAGGATGAAAATGACAGCACTTGAATTTGGCAGAAGCGCACTGCTGAAACGCTGCCGCTTTCGTCTGCTTTTCCGCTGCTGTGACTTCAAGTGAATCTGTGGGTGTCAGAGAAAGACGAAACACCCAAGATCAGCGTTTCCAAACCTCTTTTGTCTCAAAAAAGCATCAGTGACAATCAAGAAGCTCTTCATCAACACCAAACCGGAAATGTGTTCATGCAAACTCATGCTGGATATCATTTAGTGTCATCAGTAACACTATCATAATAGTCACTTTTGAAACAGACTTCCTCTCAAACTGAGGCACAGAATCTCATTTTATAACTGCATTTAGTTTGATAGCTCTTTGATCCATGTACTGTAGCCTCTGGTTTGGAATCACTGTTGTGGATACTTTTGGAAGAGCTGAAGCAATGCTTTTTATATTCCTGAGGTTGCCTTATGACTTCATGCAAGTTAACAGATGTCTAGTTTGCTTCCTGATAATTGGTCGATGTGTGGACTTCCTGTGCATCATAACATCAGACTTCACTATTCATTCCAGTATATTTGCACAATGCATTAGCCAATAGCTGGATTGTGACCTAGTTTTGAGAAAACAGATGAACAGGTTTCTAAGACTTATGCCAGAGCTGATGATGGACAGTGTGGCTTCCTGTCACTTAAAGGAAGGCAAGTGTGAAATCGGAAGCTGTGGCAGAGGCCAAAAAGTTAACGTTGAGAGTTTTCAAAAAACCCCACTTTACCAAGAATTTCATTAACTGACGTCAGTGAACACTGGGTGTGGTAAAGTAGCTGTTAAAAATTCAACAGCGATACTAATCGATTTCGATGTCATTTTGAGGAATTAGAAAAAAACGGAAGCTTCTGAAATTTATGTCTTTCCAAACCTGTATGACTTTATTTCTTCTTCAGTACACAATATATATTTTTGTTTGTTTTTTGTTTTTTTTCTGTACAAGTCAATGGGGTCCAATGTTGTTTTGGACTCCATTGACTTTCATTATATAGACAAAAACAGTTTAAATGGAATTTTTTTTATTTGGAATTCAAAATATCTTCTTTATCCTCCACAGAATAAAGTCATACAGGATTAGAACAACATAAGGATGAGTAAATGATGACAGAACTTTCTTTTTTTTGGGGGGGGGGGGGGGGTATCTCATTAGTGACAAATCATTTCTTTCTGCATTATAAAACACATTGTGTCCAGATTGTGACTTAAAGTTGCATGAAACAGAAGTTGCGATAGTCTTTTCTTCCATATTGCGACTTATATCGGAGTGAAACAGCTTCTGTAACAAGAACAAATGTAGGGCGGGGCTTTGTTTTTGTCTGTGGGGAATTGATTGGATGGTTGTTGTTTGCTATTGGTGGATCTCGTGTGAGTGACAGGTAGCCCCGCCCTCGTCAACAGAGAAGAGATGTCGTTGCAGGTGGGAGGGAAAGTTATTTTGATTAAAATAATAATAATAAATACGCTATTCATCCCTTTTAGGGAAATTAGAATTAATATTATGAAACAGATTAAAACAATAATGATGTGCATGAAGAAATCATTTATAATAAATACTGCAGTGTTCCATAAAAACAAGATTGGTCAATTTTGATTTCATGGTGACTTTAAGGTGCGGTCACATTTAATGTTGATCAGGGAAATTTCATAGTCATTCAAGTTGGTCACTCGAATTTGCAACACTTACCAACAAAAAGCTGCTGGTTCTGTGTGACTTCTGTGTGAGCTGAGCTTCATCCCTACACTACTATTGACAATAGAGAATGGACCTTTTTTGCCTGCATATTGTTACGTTACTCTACCAGTACCAACAAGTATGATGAAGGTTGACTGCATGATTCAATATGAACTGTCAAGTTTACACTTGCTTTATCAGTTTCTTGGCCACATCTCCATGATGTGAATCATGACACTAGATGAGGCTCTTATCTGTGTGAGGCTTCAGTGAATCACACATTTCATAATATTGGAACAGCAATAAAAATATTTTGAATACTGGTTCAGGTTTCAACATGTGAAGTCATTACACATAACACAGGTGTATAATTTGCCGACCTGGAGGAATGATCACGTACACCAGACGAGTCACGATAAACAAAGTCAGCACAGGATATGGAGCAACAGGTGTTTCTCAAGGTGGAATAAGAGGGGTGGAAAGGGTGTGATTAGGCCTTTTGTTAAGGTCAGGTTACAAGGTGAATGCAGAGCATCGTGGGTTTTATTTACTGCAATGTCTGCTTTCATTAGAACTCATAACACTTGTTCCATAATGCTGATGAACATAATTTCAACTCGTCCCTCAAAAAAAAAAAAAATTGCAAAAATTGTGGTTTTACAGTATGTATAGGCTACAGTACATGCACAATTAAAATCAATTAACATTTATAGGCCAAGCTACAATCACATTATGAATGTCTGTAATTCTGAATTTGCAAAAAGTGGACTACTATTCAGTTCCACTGAAACACTAGCATGACATTTTGACCCTGTAAAGCCTGACACGTGAAATAACCAGAATTTAACACTTACATGACATTTTGACCCTGTAATGCCTGACATGTGAAATAACCAGAATTTAACACTTGCATGGCATTTTAACCCTGTAAAGCAGTGGTCTCAAACTCAATTCCTGGACGGCCACAGCTCTGCAGTTTAGCTTCCACCAGCTCCAACTCACACCTGCTTGGAAGTTTCTAGTAATCCTGAAGACCTTGATTAGCTGGATCAGGTGTGTTTGATTAAGGTTGGAGCAAAACTGTGCAGAGCTGTGGCCCTCCAGAAACTGAGTTTGAGACCACTGCTGTAAAGCCTGATGTGAAATAATAGCCAGAATTTAACACTTGCATGACATTTTAACCCTGTAAAGCCTGATATGTGAAATAATAGCCAATTTTTTTTTTTTTTTACGGGAAGAGTTTATTGAACCTGTAGACAATTGTATGATATAGTGTGAATATGGAGCTCAAGGAGGAAAAAAAAAATCAATTTTATTTAAATGCTTAGTTTTATTCTTCTAGCAAAGGTCAGTATAATTAAGATTTCACAGTAAAGTACACATGTACAATGACCTGAAGGTGGACATTTTACCTTGCGAAAAAAGTCTGAAATGTCAATCAGACGACAGATTCAGCAAAGTTTGATCATGTTGATAATTTAGAGGCCTCAGAAATTCATGTATTAAATATGATTTAGCAGGCTATATAGGGTTAATAAGAGTATTTTTAAATTTTAGAATTATTGCTTTAATTAATCATGAAATTAAATTTTAAAGTGCATATTAGTAAGGCACTTAAAATGGAATCTTACATCGGGCTGAGCAATAAACATTAAAATGCAGTTTTCAAAGTTTTGAAATTCTTTGAATACATAAATATTGGCATGAGAATGGTGTGAAAAAGTTTGATTTAGAAACACAAAAACAGGTTTTTACCGAATACCTCCAAGTATGTTGTTGTATTTTCTGTGGTAAGTAACATTATGCCATAAATATTGTTTACAAATTTGAAGATTTTAACAGATATGCTAGCTGTAATATGATACCAAAACATGCAGCAGACAACACAAAAAAACATGGGCCAATATAGAAACATAAATACCACAATTTTATTCTAGCACTCCAGCAAAACCCCAGTGACCATTTAAATGACCACATACAGTTCATCCAAACCAACAACTTCCCATTTACAGAGAAAACCACACTTTCCGTTTCAAGTGCGTCAGGTTTACTAGTCAATGTGATGAAATATTGCAAATAGGTTGCAATAACCTATGTGCATTCAGAGTGTCTTAGGCCAAGAGTATTTATACTACTGTGTTTTGAATATATGCATTTGTCAGAATACATTGAAAAATGCTTGTTTTTACAGATAATAATAATAATCCACATTGCTTTTACGTCAGTTTCATGATGTGAATTTTATGTTCAAACACAGGGACATGTTCAGGATCTGTATGGTACTGGGAAACAGATGTTCACAGCCGGGCATCATCCATGTAAGGCTGGAGTTCACCAATGATCTGTTCCTTATTCTGTTCCTGAGGCTCTCCAGGTTCAAATAAGTTGCACTGCACCACTGGACACTAGAGGCGCTATAGTACGGTAACGCATCAGGTGCTGCGAACCTTCATCCAAGTCCACAACGTACTCCCTGAGAGAGACAATAGCAAAGAAATACTGTTCAAAAATACTTTTATGAGTTCACTTATATTCTCAAACAGCTCATTAAAACGAAAAAAATGCTGCCCCCTATAGGAGACTGTCTAATGTTGTTGAGAAATCCCATTATTTTATCACTAACAAAAAGGATTTCAAAGCCATTTTATTCATTACCCTTCAGTTCTGTGTTTGTTTATGAAACAGAAGCTCTGTTACAAAAACTTTTCAGTCATTTTAATTGGAATCCAAGCAATCAAGTTTCATGTGAGGGCAAAAGATTTCCCCATGCAGATTTTGCAAAGAGTTTGCAAAGTTGGTCATGCAAAGTTGCCTCACTGACCAGTATAAATCAACATAAATCTTGAAATATCATTGCTGTCAGACAAAAACCTTTTATGTCCAAAAATCACCAATTTCCAGGAAATTAAATAAACACTGTATGTTTTAAATGATTAAACAGTGTCATCAAAGTTGGTATTGTGGCTTTATGTATGATCAGACATTTGCATGTTATTATATTAACATTTTACGAAATCAAGCTCAAATGTAGTTCCATGTTGTGTAGAGATACACGTTTTGTCCATCATTAGAACGGACGCATCTGAGACAGTAAATGCATCGCATTATGTTTTCATCAACTTACAGGTTATAAAGTTTATTGTAGCTATGTGGACGCTCAGTTTTTTCTGTAAAAACTCATTGTTATAAAAGACGTAGTGCTACGCACAGACTATTTAAGACAATATTGGCTATGACTTGATGACAAATGCTAGATTTCCGGTCCTCAAATAAATAAAACATTTATAGCCTTTATATACATTGTTTCTTGAGTAAAGAAACGCTGTACTTATTCAAACAGTTCTTTATTTATCCTTGCATTGCAAACAAGCAGAGATGTTCCAAATTGTGTTCACAATAGAGGTGGGTGGAGTTATGATGTTTGACTGACAGTTTGAGGAGCCAATGGAGATACAAGGTTCACCCAAAAGCTCTTTTTAATACTTTTCATTGGTCAAATATGAAATATGGAGATAAAAGTTTTCCGATGATATTTGGGTTACACCCTTGAAGCAAAAGGAAATGAAACCTCATTTGGCAAGATCAAGGGCAGCAACCACACAAAATATACCAAAATCATGTAAAGACTTGCATAAATACAGAATGAGTTTTTAATTAAAGTTCAAAGAGGTTTGATCTCTAATTTTCATACATTCATAACTCACACTGTTGTAGAAGTCAATATGTGCACTGCAGGAGCGAATACAAGAGAATTTAAAGAGGACCTATTATGCCCTTTACAAAGTCTTGATTTAGTTTTAAGGCTCTACTAGAACAGGTTTTCATGCTTGAATGTTCAAAAAACACATTATTCCCCCCATATCTGACAATGTTGCAGCTCCCCTTCTGAAAAGCACAATGTTCTCTGATTGGTCGGCTGAAGCAGTGTGTTGTGATTGGTCAAGCACTTTGAGCGTGTTTGGGAAATGTCCCGCCCCTTACCATAACCTCCAGTTTCAACACACTACTAACTAACTCAACCAGGCCCCGCCCCTTTATTCTGTGTATGCCTTTGTCAGGAAACACTGAGGCTGCTTGTAAATTTGGCCAAAATTTTATGGAGCAGCCTTTGCATTGGAAGAGTGTTTGTGTGTGAGTGCTTTGAGCTGAATGGAAATGAAGGTGTTGATACCTCTGCTCATCTGTCTCAGGCTCCACCAGGATATTCTCCTGCCTCTCTTTCACTCTCAGGAACACGAACGAGTCCAGACACGGCTCAGGAACTTCACACAAACACACAGATGCACTAATGAATCAATCGCTGAAGCCATCATGTGACCTCAAACAAATACATAATAAAGATTATGATTACAGCTTACACTATTAACTCATTTAAAAAGTGGAGATTACAGAATGTAATTCAGGTCTAGTTTGAAAAATGTACACGGCTGTTCAAAAGTTTGTGGTTGGTTAGATTTGTTTATATTTTTGAAAGAAACAGTAAAAACAGTAATATTGTGAAATATCATTACAATTTAAAAATCACATGATCCTTCAGAAATCATTCTAATATGCTGATTTGCTGCTCAAGAACCATTTCTGATTATTATCAATGTTGAAAACAGTTGAGCTGCTTCATATTTTTGTGGAAAATGTGATACAAATTTTCAGGACTATCTGATGAATTGATAGAAAGTTCAAAAGAACAGAATTTATTTGGAACGGAATTTTTTGGTAACAATTTAAAAGTTTTTACTTTCACTTTTAAGCTTTTAATCAATTTAATTTGATTTGTTCTTGCTGAATTTAGGTATTAATTAAAAAATATAACTGACCCCAAACTTCTGAACAGTAATGTATATGCTTTTCAGATCTTTTTTTTGTATATACATGCAGAGGTGCACATCAGGATTTATATATATATATATATATATATATATATATATCTTTGCGTAAACATCTTCCACACACTGTGGGCTGTTAAATTGACTCATCATCATCCAGGAGTTATAAAATATATTAATTTTATATAACTGATTGGGTCGTGGAAACGTAATTTTTCACTATAAAACATAATTCAAATAATTTACTTTAAATTATATTTATCCAAACGAATGCCGATTACAATATCAAGGAAAATTATTTAAAAAATTAATTCATAATTGTGCAGCACTCCTGGAAAACAACTTGCTAAATTTGACTTACAATATTTTCTGGCTAGTAAATCTCAAAATATAACTGCAAAATACAGTATTAATTTTAAAACTCTTTCCCCGCCAGCAAGTTGCCAAGCGGCACCAGCATTTTTGATCATTTTCACAAAACTTTCATGCCCCTAGAATATTTTGTTGTATAAATACCTGAAAATACAATACATCAAAAGAAAGAACAGAGCCTCTGCTTTTAAACAAAATAAAAACCCTACTTTATTCCAGCTCACGTTATTTTTCATGTGCGTTATCACTTGTTTCTGCTTCTTCGCCTGTGTTTTGATCCAGAGATCCTGTACCATTTCAGAAGATGTGTAATAGCGCCCCCTACTGTATAACAGTGAATCCATTCAAAACAATGAAATGTTTCTCACCGGCCTTCAGCATGTCGATGCTCTGCAGGTTTGGAGGCATGTGTTTCAGAGCCACGGCTCGCAGGTAAACTTCAGTGTTGGCCAGATACCTAAACAAACAACACAGAAGTTTTGGCGACCGCACACACGTCTCTGCGTGAATTATAAGACAAACCGACAGAACAAAAATCACACACAACATGCTGACCAAAACAACCATTCTTGTAGAAATTAAAAGAATATTCTGGCTCCAAGACAAGTTAAACTCTATCAACAGCATCTGTTTCTGCTAAACCACAAGGTCTGCCTACAGGTTGATATGGAAAATAGAAAGAGAATGAACTCACTCTTTAGCGAAGGCAAACTCTTCAGGAGAGAGAAACGAAGGATCTCCATCTGCACGTGACTTTTCTTTCTCCAAAACATGAGGGAAAAACTTCTCTATCTGCAGAAGAGAAAACAACCATATGTACAAGTACTTACTTAGAAACCATGCCCACAGAGTCCTTTACCACTGCTTTAACTCTCTTTTTAAGTCTAAACTTAGTGTCCTATGACTGTGTGGAAAGCTTGGACAGAATTGGGGAATCCAGTCATAAAAACATTTTTATTTTACTGTATATTGTGGAATGTCATGGATTTTGGCAGATTTTGGATGAGTGAATCAATCAGAAAAATCAGATTTTCATTGAGAAAGACTATTGTCACATCATATACACACAGAAACTCAAACGTTAATAATCACATAATTTTTTCCATGTTTTAATTTTAACAGCAAACCTCTGTTGCAGCACTTTGTTTGCCAAAAACTTAAAAGGAATTGTTCAATTTTCATTTGATTACATTTTAAAAGATTAATTAAACTGTTAACATTTTATGCCTTCCTTTGATTACCACTGTT
This sequence comes from Hypophthalmichthys molitrix, assembly GCA_037950675.1. Classification (NCBI taxonomy): domain Eukaryota; kingdom Metazoa; phylum Chordata; class Actinopteri; order Cypriniformes; family Xenocyprididae; genus Hypophthalmichthys; species Hypophthalmichthys molitrix. The sequence goes on from CM075499.1 coordinate 29,556,672, forward strand.
TACGTCTGAAAAAATAAAACATTTCATGGTGCCCTGTTATTGTAAAAAATTAATAAATTAAAGTTTTATGAATTCTATACATTACTAAAATGTAATTTAACCATTAAAATGGAGCTCTGAAAAATGAAAGCAGAAAAAAAAAAAAAAAACGAAATCCAGAAAAATTAAAATGGAAAAAAATGGAATTTGGTAAAAAAATAAAACCGACTTCATAGGGCCCTATAAAACTGTGCAAATTCATATCCACATGAAGGGGTTGATCAAAGTACACAGTAGGGCTGGGCGATGGCCAAAAAGTCATATCTCGGTATTTTTTGGCTAAATGGCGATATTCTGTATATATCTCAGTATTCTCTACATTATTCTATTTGGATTTTAAAAAAAATAATCTGTATTTACTTTTTAAAAATCTTAATTCATCATCCTGCCTAATGTTGTCCTACAAACAGAGTTTATATTGAAAGCTATTAATACAAATACAGTGAATGTAACCATGTAGTCTGGCACACTAATACAGTATGTGCAAAAAAGAGGAAGTTACTTTACATTCTAACATTGTAACATTACAATCTAAAAATAAAAATAATGCTTTTTAAACCAGAAGTTAAATTCACTAGACTAAAAATTAAAATAAAAACAAAAGCTCAGACTAATTAGCAATATATTATATTTATATAATATAGTTACTGTTATCATAAAAATACACTTACTTGTAGGTTTAAAATTCTACATATGGCACACTTATTGTTCAACAACAAACATTGGTAACACTTTAGAATAATGGTCCGTCATTAATAAGTAACTGCAGGAAGTAATGCAGGACTAATGAGTAATACTACATTAACACTTCAGCTACTACTATTAACTAATATAGAAACAAGCTTAATTAATCAGTAAATAATATCAAATTTAGGACTAAGATAGTTCCTTATTAGCTAATCAATAATTAGAGAATGAGACTGGCATCATTAAGAACTAATAGGTAACTATGACAAATTATAAAGAATTACTAATGAATTACTAATCAAAACATTAAAGTGTCTGAGATGTGAGCAATTGTATTTTTTTTTTTACTCTCAACATGGTCATAAAATGCATCATTAATTACTCAAGTGTTACTTAGTCACTATGCAGGAACTACAAGTGATCAGGACCATTATTTTAAAGTGAAAAACATCTTTAGATCAATAGTAGTTCTTGAAGATTGTCCTTTTTTACTCTCAACGTGGTCATAAAATGCATCACTAATTACTCAAGTACCTAGTCATTCTTCAAGAAATACAAGTAATCAGGACCATTATTTTAAAGTGAAAAACATCTTTTTCACTTTAAAATAATGGTCCTGATCACTAGTAGTTCCTGCATAGTGACTAGGTAACACTTGAGTAATTAATGATGCATTTTATGACTATATTCAGAGTAAAAATAATGACTGATAACGTCTCAGACACATGATAATGTTCTTTACAATTTGTCCGTTAGTTAATAGTTATTAATAATGGTAATCTCAATAGGTAATTATTGATTAGCTAATAAGGATCTATCTTCTAAATTTGATATTACTTACTGATTAGTTAAGCTTGTTTCTATATTAGTTAATAGTAGTAGCTGAAGTGTTAATGTAGTATTACTCATTAGTCCTGCATTACTTCCTGCATAGTTACTTATTAATGACGGACCATTATTCTAAAGTGTTACCCAAACATTTTATTAAAAATGTATATTTTAGTCAGAATTATGGCGATCCCATTCAATTGAGCTCCGTCTGTTTGCGGCGGCGCTCGTTCACGGAAGTCTATGATGTTTAGAGGAGAATGAGACTCGCTACCAGAAGACTCGTCCACTCCTGACGGCAAAATGGAAATATTTGTATGACTTTATAACATGTACAGATGAAGAATATACCTGTGAAATGTAAGTTATGCGCTGAGGAAAACATCACATCACACAAGCATTAAACAGCGCAAATATCTTTCAGCACATGAATCAGTCAGAGCATCTGACGGGGCAAGCCGCTTTAAACGATAGGCCTACGTGTTGTCTATATCTTAATCTTACGAGTTATTTTTAAAGCCCTTAATATTAAGCATGTCTCATGTTTAAGCCAAATTGTATCATGCATTTCCCCTGCAGCAGCACTCTGCGACGTCCACCGCTGTTTTTCAGATGCACTGGTATAAAACTACTGTATATCGATATAAACGCTATCGCCTCATTCCGTATCGTATATTAAAAATATATCAGTAACTCGATATACCGCCCAGCCCTAGTACACAGGATGCTAAAGATCCTTTCTGGAGTAGAAATACGCCCTAAAACCATCTACAATGACAGCCAGGTATTTCCGGGGAAAAGTCCCTTTAAGGCAAGTCATTTCACTCTTTGAAACGCCTCTCGCAAGCACAGCTGTCAATCATGACATTACACCCTGTTTTATAGCACCAAATAACTAACTAAAACCAAACTTATTGGGAAAACGAACACTTAAACATCTGCGTGATAAGAACTACCTAAAATGACAGAAACAATCTTTGTTTTAATATTATTTGAAGTATAATAAATTTTTTTTAGTTTGGCTCGTGTCCCATTGGATTACATGGAGAGGGCGGGGTCTATGACCTATACTGCAGCCAGCCACCGGAGGGCGATCGAAATACTATGGCTTCACTTTTCAGGACTTGTATGGCACACTTGTGCTGTGTCCCAATTCACCTACTTATACTACACCCTTAAAAGTATGTATTTTTTTTGTGAAGAAAAAGTACATGCTTTTGAGTGTGTAGCAAAAGAGTAGACCAGCTTTGGGACATACTATCACGTCATAAAATTGCGTCTTTGCGCTCTGACGCATCCTGTCACCGTAAACTGGCCTGTCAATCACAGTTAAAATCCTCCACATTTCATTTCCTAATGTATCGGAGAGAAATGCATCTGCAGTCGCGGGTCTTTCATGTGGAGAACTCTCCTCATATTAATGCATAACGATGTATTTAAAAGTTAATGGCCACACGGATCTTTATAAAAGTCCACATTGTTGTTGCAGATGAAATTAACACGGATAACATTAAATAAATATTTTTTATCAGGTTAAACTGATTATTAGTCATTCAAACCCTCTCACCGTCGGTCGCGCATATCTGCCATGTTTGTAGTTTTTAAACACTTTTTACTCACGTTTGTAGTTCTGAACTGAATCCTCCTCCAAAGCGCAATGGATTATGGGCAATATTAGCCTTTATAGTGTGCACGGATCCACACTTCGAAAATCTACCGGAAATAGTAGATCATCCGGGGACTTCTGACATACTCTTTTCAACATACTATGCTTTGGGACACACTTATTATAATCTCACATACTATTTAGGATGGATAGAATGAACATTGAGACACAGACAGAGTCTCAACACTGACTGTTTCTACAGCAACCGGAGCTTCTAACGGCAGCTGCAGTGACGCGATGACTTTACAGCGATTGGCTCTTTGTTTCTGGGTTGGTAACTGAAAGGTTCTAGGCTCAAACCCTAAAATTCATGAACTATCACTACTGAGTGCTTGAGCAAGACATGTATCTTCAGGTTACTCCAGAGGAAACCGTCTGTATAATATGTGCACTGTAAGTCAATTTGAATAAATGCATCAGCTAAACGACTGACAGTCATTCCCAGGATACCTTCTGGAGCCTGGAGCGCAGGTAGCTGCTCAGAACGAAGCGGATGCGATCGATCTCCATGCGGTGGACACTGGCCTTCACATCACCTTTCCTCACCCTCTGGAGATTTTCCTCCTGCGTACACAAATATAAAGGCTAAATTTCAAGGTTTACTTCATTCAAAACTATTTTAAATACATTACAATTTTTTTTTCACTTTTAAAATTACATTATACATTTTTCTTGTATATCATAATTATTGTTAAACATGCTGTGTTATGTTTTCATGTTTCCCATTTTAATTTTTAAGTGAAATTACCAGTTACCAGTTATAGCACACATATTCCTTCCCCTTTAATCTAAAAGCCTAATATTAGAAATGTAAAAAAAGGTCCATTTTATTTGTCAACTACCTAAATATAACATACAATGTTTCAGCAAACACTGAACACAGATCCATACCATGTGTGTGAGCTGCTCCATCACACACTCCACCAACTCGGACTTGTTCTCCAACAGCTCTGGAGAAAACTTCTCATTAAGCCAAGCCTGAAACACAGGAGAACGACTGACACACATTAGAAACACTATTCTCTAACGCATGCGTCTACTAGAGCTGCACGATTAATCGTTAAAAGGTCACGATCTCGATTCAAACACCCATGCGATCTTATTCTGACAGCCATTCGGCGAGGTCTATTAATCTTTTAAACATTCAGATCCGAGAGAGAGCAGTTGTCATGTGCTAAATTTACACTGCCACCTCTGAAGTGGCATTTAAGTGTCTTTACACAGACTGTTTAATGCTGCTCAGAGGTGGCATAAATGCATTACACTGTATGATTTGATGCTAGAGGCTGAGGTGGGTCAGAGCAGGCATAATTAAGGCTTTATACGGCTTTGCATCTTTACACTGAATTTAGAGCAGGCATAGAGCAGCCTTAACTTGTCTGTGCAAAGATGCCTGTATATAGATATGAAACAGCCTTTTCATCCACACACTATCATTATTTCTGTGTTACAAAAATTCAAATTCTCACAGAAGTACTGGGATAAAAGTTTATAGTTCGGATATAAACACTGGTGTTGATCAAAATAGAGCAAACCACCCTTTCAAAGTAACTTGACGCTTCAAATAAAGATACATCGTTACACCAGTAGGTGGCGACAACAGACTGTTAGAAAATGTATTTGTCATTAAATCATTTATTCAAGAGATTCGCTGATTCATCCAGTAATGAAACAAGTGAAGTCTTTATGAGTGAGTCATTGAATAATTCATTCAACCCGTGTTTTTTTTTATAAAGCTGCAGTCCGTAAGTTTTGCCTCTTTGTTGCCATCTCTGTTTGAAACCTGCAATTGCAGTCATATGCAGAATTATCATCTTTACATGCGTTGTGCATCGGCACAACTCCTCAGCGGATGAATCTAATGTTTGCCGTCAATCACCACATCGGTGTGGATACTGTACTTCAGAATCACAGATTCTACATCTTGAAGTATGACCAAAATAAGAATTTTCACTGGAAAATGACATCAACCTGTAATAAATCTGCTACTTTTGTTCTGACTGAGAAAAAAAAAAGCATTACAGTAAATTGCGCTACCAATGGTGATTAATGATCGCTTAGCTCATATTACATCAAACCATGCATATTATTATTATTGTTATACTTTGTTCTCAAATTGTTAATGTTAACAAGCATTGTGTGACTATGTGTATTTAGTGTGTATTAGTGTTACCTGTAGATTTCAATTTCTGTACAGTCTAATCTCTAACATTAATTTGTCATAACAAACAATCTGCCATCAAAATGATAATTATTGCAGCTGCTGTGAGAAAAGGCTATAAATGATCTGCCATCCTCACATGATATAACCTCCTAGCTGGGACTCCTTCTTCATGTAAACAGACGTGACGTAATGACGCAAAGACGAACGGCTGCGTGCTCAAATTTCCCGCAGAAACCCACCAGTACCACTATAATTAGGAAACATTATTACAAGCTTACCGTTGTGAATCGGGCTAAGGTCAGGAGATAGATTTGAACACTGGCTGGTTATGTACTTGCTCAAATTGATTTTGGTTCATTTTTAACTTAAAAAAAGGTTACGGACTGCAGCTTTAATTAAATATTATTTAAAATAGACTGTAGCAATATTAACATTTTGTCAGAACCTCTAGTTATTTAGAATTGTGGGAGAATTGTGGGGAAAAAATAAAAAATAAAAATAAAAAAAGTGTTTATCCAGTTTATCCAGAATCGTGCAGCTCTACTCTACAATAATACACGAGAATAGCCTGTATCTCATGCATTCATTTATTTTTAAAATTTATTATTTCCATAATGTGCAGCACTTTTTAAACAGTTCGTTTTTAACAAGTTTAAACAATACACTTTTATGCACATCTGACTGAATTTATGTTTCTCAAGATCTTAAAAAAAAACCTTGTTTTTAATTTATTCCTAAATGATTGAAATTAGTTTTGTTGACAAAAAATAATTTATACGTATAAATTATTGTTTACAAAAATATGTCTATATAAGAATTTCTTTAATTACATTCTTTAAGTTTTCCCTCCAACAAGTGGCCAGAATCCATGATATAAATAATCCCAGGATGCACCTCATAAATTTTTTTCATTTTTGGTCACTTCACAACTCATTTCCTTTCGTGTTATTTTATAATCCTCATGTGTTTGATGCGTAGTAGATATGTCTCAATATTTTTGTCTTGTTGTGAGTGATTTGTTTGTCGATTGCTTATGATATTGTTTTCTAAATAATAATAAAACATTTTAAAATATATACTTTTACTTTTCCACTACATATCTACATCTAAAAATTCTTATATTTTTATTATCAAATTTATAATATCAATATCTAAACATTCTTAAATCAAGACACATTTGCTTGTGAAGCAAAATTACTTAAAATATTTGCTTTTTGAGAAGAAAAAAAAATCAAAATTAAGGTAGCTTATACTTAAAAGAAGAAAAAAAATCTAAATACATTTAATTCAAAAGGAAAACGATTATTTTTCTTACTTCACTGACAGATCTTATGTTAAGCATTTACTCAATTTTGATGACTTTTTCAGTAGTATAAAAGACTTATTTTAATCATTTTGCTTCTCGAGTACATGTATCTTGCTTTAGGAATGTTTAGACAAAAATACAGAGTAAGAACATCATTTTTTGCAGTGTGAGCTTGCATGAAAACGCACTTCACAGTGTGTGTTATTGTTCATTTGAGCAGGCATTCATATGTCTGACCTCCTCCAGTTTAGTGATGAGCTCTGCTGGGGTCAACACATCCTCCTGACCTTCCTCCCCTGCACTGAGATCACTGCCATCTGACAGCCCGTCTGCCATTGTGACACCAACACGCTTTAAACAAAAGTGCTCGAGTTTCAGCCGGACAACTGTACAGTCAACGTTTAGATCTGTCGCCAGAGAATCAGCTCGGCTACTGTAACACTCCTGAAAATCAAACTTCAGCGCGAAGTGAAATCAAACTTTCATCTGTTTACATCCTCACGTACGATCACTGAGGAAACCTTCTGATAGGGAATTTCGCGCCAAAAAGCAACAACATGACGCGTCGATGACGTTACCACACCCTCAAGCTGGTTGAAGTGGCGCAAATCTGCGCAATACGCATAAAAATAAAGCTCAAATAAATGCTTGTCGTTTTGTCAAAACCCTTTTTTCTAGTTCTATACTTTATAGGTTATATAGTTAACAATATATAATTCTAGTTCTTAAAAAATCAATCAAAAAGATTGTAAAAACACAGATTTTGTGAAATCAGTACATTAAGGTACATTAATACTATAAGAAACTGTTTTCCGTTTATTTGTGGCAGTATACTGATATTTTTCTCCAGTGTGTTCCAGTTACTGATATTTTATTGGGAAATCTCTTTAAGGACTCTTGCATCAGTCACAATTTGTGGACACTTTATTTGAATACACTGCGCATAATTTGTATATTATGTATATATATGAATATTGTGAATCAGGCCCCTACATTTATGCACTGAGTGTATTGTGTATTTTGCACATTTTATACATTGTTTTATAGATTTGTTTCTACACTACTGTAACTTTCAGTCGATTTCGAGTGATTTTTGTCGATTGCTTATGTTATTGTTTTCTAAATAATAGTAAAAAATATTTTAAATATATACTTTTACTGAATTAACAAATTTACTGAAAAAATAAAATATTTTTTTCCAGCACGCTAGTCGTCCAGAGCGCTAGATGTCAGCATTGCGCTTTTACTGAAGCGCCCTTTATATTGAACGCGCAGCAGCTGTGACGCATGCGCAGTGTTTTGGTAAGAATGGCAGCCAGACTCCTCTTGCGATCAGCGACCCGGGCTGCTGTTTACAGCCGTCGGCCTCTCCCATCTCAAGCTGTCGTTAGGGGACTGGCATCTGGAGGTACTGTTCGATCAATGGTATTGTTTAGTGCGCGTGTTTGAGGCGGTTTGCGCTGGAAAATACAGCTTAGATCGACAGCCTGTTCGAATAGTAGTGCGACACTCTCCCACCGCCTCAAATAAACATTCATCTTTGCACGTGCTTGAACGCAAACTTTTTTTGTTTCAAATTGTCGCTACAACTTCATCGTGATTTCCTCATTGCAGAATTGCAGTTCGTACTGACGTCTAATCCTCTTAATCTCTGTCATCCTGTTAATTCTCAGTTGCCCTTGCAGGAAATAGATTAGTTTGTTGCATACTAACAATAATGGCAGGGAAAAAAAATAGATTTATAATTATTTAAAAAAAAAAAAAAAAAATCATGGTTTGGTAATGGTAAATTAATTGTGAAATAAAAATTCCGTTTATGAGATAATCATAAATGACAACTCGAAAATTATGAGATTATGAAATAAAATGTTGAAACTTTCTCATAATTTGGGCTTTTTGTTTTGACAATGGCATAATTATGACTAAACAAAGCAGATTTTTTACATTTAAATGGATTTCTAATAGTACCTTAAGTAGCCAAATGAATTGCAGAAAAACAAATATTTGAGGAACTGAACTGTAATAATATTATTGTGTGATCTTGTGTTCAGGCATTCCCACAGATGATGAGCAGGCCACCGGTCTGGAGAAGATCGTGTTGCAAGCTTCCAAGAAAGGAACGGTTAGTGTCTTGTATTGTGGTTAGTGGTAAAATAAAGAGTTCAGAAGAATCAACGCTGCTCTTCTCCACCAGGATCCGTATAGCATCTTAAAACCGAAGGAGTATGCCGGCTCCAAACAAGACCCTCATATCGTCCCCTCCATAACCAACAAGAGGATTGTTGGCTGTGTTTGTAAGTGATATTTTAATTTAATTTTGACCAGAGAAACTGTTTAGACATAGTTAAGTTCATCCTTACCTCTCACTCATCAGTATTTAAACATTAAACATTTAGGATGTTAACTTAAAACAGTCAAGTATCATTAATGAACAATGTCAGTGCAGACTTTGAGGCTGCTCCAAATAAAGATCAAAGCTAGAGAGTCTCCTCATTCATTAAGTTTCTATCCAAAGTTGCGAATTTAAATGGGAATATCACCTAAAACACTTGTGAATACACCTTTCTGGGAAATTGCTGCAAAATATCTGTGATAAAAAAGGAAGTTGCTGCAATTTTTCTCCATCTTAAATTACCGGCGTTGTCATGTGATCTTGCGTTCGGATGCTGGTGTTTGGGAACTCAATCATGTGAGAAGCTTCTGGAGGGAATTAAACAAAATCATTCTGATGACAGACTTTGGCGTTTCAGAACCACCAAGCCAACATTTGAGATGCGGTGATGCAATTGGTCTGCTAGTTAGCCCAGTTATCCAATCACAGTGAGTTTTTGATGCATCATCGAGGGATTTATTCAGTTAATTTTTTTTACCATCATAGTTTATGCACGTTTTCTTATCGGATAAAAAATGTGTCCTCCTCAATTGAGCGCATGCTTTTTTTTTTTTTTTTTATGCACATTTTTAGAATTTATGCAAATCTTTGTGTTTCCATGTAGTGTTGTTGTTGTTGTTGTTGTTGTTGTTTTAAATGTGATATTCCAAAATGTGCATAAAAATAGGTGGGTGGAAACATAGCTTTTGTCAATTATGTGTATATTATTAGCATGAGCCATCATGATGATGACCTAATGTTCTTCGGACAAGCCTATTAACCTATGTTACTTTTTTTTTTTTTTTTTTTAATTTTCTTTCTTCTTTTTTCTTTTTTGAAGGTGAAGAAGACAACACTGCAGTGGTTTGGTTTTGGTTGCATCAGGGTGAGGCCCAGCGCTGCCCATCCTGTGGCGCTTACTACAAACTCGTTCCACACGAGTTACCCCACTGAAACATGCACTCCAGGCAGTCTAAACACACCCGTACTCAAACACTATAGATGTGTGATTTAAGCACTTTCACTGTTCCCTTTTCTGAAGAATAGAATTGCACTTTATAGGGATCTAGTTCTTTTTCTTTTTCATTGGTTTCTTAACATTTCATTGGTTTCTTAACATTTTCATTTTAACAATAAAACTGGCTTTCTGCAAATCTGAAACGTAAGATTCTGCAATGTTTTCCTATTTGTGAATGTTGGTTTCATTATTTTATAAGAAAGTTTACATACCCTATTGTGGTTTGGCTACTTCAGCATTCCAAATTTTCCTCAAAAATACAATGCATTACTTGTTCTGTTACATAAATGAGCTGTTACTTATAATATATGACCAGAAGCATTACTGAAGTTTGCACTTTTTTTCCAAGAGCGATAATGTCTGCAGCCTTTTTCAATGTGTAGACAGAGATATTACAGTCCCTACAGTGTGGGACTCAAACTTGCATTCCATTTACTTTGAAAGTCTTAAAGTTCTCCTTGTTTATCTATCCTTTACAATAAACGTGGTGTTTCAACATGTATGATGTGTCTTCTCTTTGCGTCTCATAGCTAGAATCCTTGCAGTGAATTCACAAGAAATGTCTTGAAGACATGCGTGATCTTGACAAATTTATTTTATACAAAAATATTTTTTACATTCAGTATACAATTGTACATTACAGACATTTTTCACATTATTGGTGCATTTGTCAAACACATGGATCTTGTGTTAAGTGCCTTGAGACTAATATAAAGATTACCAAAAAAAATAAAATTTTGGAGGATTTACTCTTGTATGAAAATTCTAATTTGAGCCAGACCAGCCCTGGTAATGATTTATAAAAATATAAAAAACTTGTACCTAAATTGTACCACAAGTAATTTGTATTCATTAGATTAATGGCTTGAAAGATTGTTTACACTTAATCCACATTAACTAAGAAGCTATTCTCTTTTGAAGATATAGCTACATGGATGAACTTGTCAACATACGTAACATTGAAATTTTTACAGCATTTGGTCATCCAAAGCGATTTACAGTGCATTCACTGATACATTTGATCAGTATTGTGTGTTCGTTGGGAATCGAGCCCATAAATATGTGATGCTCTACCAGTTACAGGACCTCATATGTAACAGTCTTTCATTTAGCATTAGTCTTTAAAATCAACATGAAACCATTCACACCCCATTTTACTTCAAGTAAAATGATCCTGAAACTTGATCATGAAAAATCAGTTCCACCTCTCACCTCCATTAATTTGTGAAGGAAATGAAACAGGCAGCACATATTGGTCTTATTTAAGTGATGAGTCTGAGCATGTTATTACATTTTGATCACAAAAGGCATTGTTTTCTTCTGAATAACATGGCTAAATATGTATTTAAAAAATAAACAGGTTAGGTTTTGATTTCATGTTGACTTGTAGCCCTGAAGCACAATAGAAGTCTAGACCAGGGATGGATAGATGACTTGGTCCTGCAGAGTTTAGATCCAACCTTGATTAGAAACTCGCCTGCCTGAAGACCTTGATTAGCTTGTTCTGGTGTGTTTGATTAGGGTTGGGGCTAAACTCTGCAGAACAGTGGCCCTCCAGGACCAGTAGTTTCAGAATAGTTCAGTATGGCTGCATGCCCGTCATGTTGTACCCAGCAGGTGGATGCCAGATTGGAAAGGGGTAAGGGTAAGAGGGCAAAGCAGCCTCATAAGACCCAGGAAAGGGGGTGCCCACTGGCGGGCAATGCATAGAGTGGGTCTGAGGTATTGTTAGATGGGTTGGAAGAAGTACAGGTTGAAGAGGTAGAGCCTTCAACTGTTCGGCTAAGTCTCCCCGGGGTCTCTCTAAGGTTGGCAGGTAGGGCATTGTCAGACCAGCATGAGGGTGCAGAAGGTACTGCTGGGTAGGCAGAGGCTTGGGCAACACAGTCTTTGCTTTATCTTTCCTGTCCGTCATGCGAAGTGGAGAGGACACTGGTATCTTCTTCAAGTAGGCTTCATCGGTGGTGGGCCTCTTTAGGAGGTGCTGTTGGTAGGACATGTACGGCTTCAAAGGGTGCTGTAGTGACACAGGCCTGCAGGGATCACGCGGTACGACTTTGGAGAAGCTGGAGGGATGAGGGACCCAGCAGGCTTTGGTGTAGGCAGGCGAGGGCTGCCTGTGGGATGCAAGTCTAGTGCCGGATTTACCATCCGAGGTCCATGAAAGATTCCTTTGGATCTTTTCAGAGTGGTGTGGACCAGCTTGCAGGAATTCCCGGTAATAGTGGTGATAGTTGGCAAGTTCTTTGCTGTTGGGGTAACAGCTGAGAGGCTTGCAAACTCCGGTGCTACCAGCCTTGGATGTGGGGAGAGTGGGCAAACGAGAAGGTGTCTTACTTTCGGTCTCTTTGACTGGAGACGTCTGGGTCGGCATGGCTATACAGTCCTCGGAGGAGACCGAGTAAGGAGATGGGCTACGGGATAAGGAGCCGGACGGAGAGGAGACGGGGAGGGGCGAGCCATCGGAAGAGTGGCGGGTGCGAGTAGATGAAGGGCAAGCAGGAGACTGGGAAGAGTGGGATAGCTGAATGACGGAGGGTCTCTCCAGTTCTGCACCATCCTCAGAGGAGCCAGAGGCAGGGACGTTGAGGCTAGCCTGTGCCAGACGCTTCTTCTTCTCCAAAGGAGAGATCACCTCAGCTGGGGTGGGAGTATGAAGGAGGAGCTTCTCCCTGGAGCAGGTGCCAGGGTGCGGACCATGGACAGGAACCGTGGACGACTTCTCAGAGTCTAGGCGATCAGAGGATGACATCCATGTACTGTGATGGGAACACATGCCTCTCTCACAGTGATGATCTGATCCCATTTTCTCCTGAGAACAAAGGTGAGATGTTCAGGACAAGGAGCAGACAGATACATCCTCACACATAGGACGTTTGGTGATATGTAGTATGCATCATTCAGATTTACTATATATACCATTAGATTGTATTGTACGTAGGGCTGGGTGATAGAGATATTTGTGATGATTTTGCTTACAGGGTTAGTTCATCCAAAAATGAAAATTCTGTCATTAATTACTCGCTCTCATGTAATTTCCAAACCTGTAAGATTTTCGTTCTCATGTGTTACGCAGCACGTTTGAGCTTCAGCAAGAACCAATGAGGTTCATTCTCGTATTATGCATCACGTTTGAGCTTCAGCAAGAACCAGTGAGGTTCATTCTCGTGTTACGCATCACTTTGAGCTTCAGCAAGAACCAATGAGGTTCATTCTTGTGTTACGCATCACGTTTGAGCTTCAGCAAGAACCAGTGAGGTTCATTCTCGTGTTACGCAGCACGTTTGAGCTTCAGCAAGAACCAATGAGGTTCATTCTCATGTGTTACGCAGCACGTTTGAGCTTCTGCAAGAACCAGTGAGGTTCATTCTTGTGTTACGCATCATGTTTGAGCTTCAGCAAGAACCAATGAGGTTCATTCTCGTGTTACGCATCACTTTGAGCTTCAGCAAGAACCAATGAGGTTCATTCTCGTGTTACGCATCACTTTGAGCTTCAGCAAGAACCAATGAGGTTCATTCTTGTGTTACGCATCACGTTTGAGCTTCTGCAAGAACCAATGAGGTTCATTCTCGTGTTACGCATCACGTTTGAGCTTCTGCAAGAACCAATGAGGTTCATTTTCTCGTGTTACGCAGCACGTTTGAGCTTCAGCAAGAACCAATAAGGTTTGTCCTTGAGCATCAAGCAGGTTTGGTTAAGCTTCTGTTCATGTTCGCTGATCAATTTTAAATGTGAATAAAAGCCTAAATTAAATCTCTTGATCATATAAAGCGATCAAGTCTCCAGAAAATTTGGACTAAACTGCTCAATTCATATGGATTAGTTTTATAATCTCTTTATTAACTTTTTATGAACTTGAAGCGTCAAAGTACAGAAAGCTCAGATTTTATCAAAGACTTATTCATTTGTGTTTCGAAGATGAACAAAAGGGTTTGGAGGGTGAGTAATTGATGACAGAATTTTCATAGGTGGGTGAACTGTGAAGTTCTAAAGAGCGTTTTGGTCATCAAGTTTCCTAAAGACTTGTTTTGTGATCCCTCCTTGTCTCAAGATATCCAAGCATAAAAAAAGTTGCATGAACATCATTAGATTAATTTCCATGAATTGGTTCAGACAGTCCTTTTCAATAAATCAATTCAACAATCTGTTTGCGTGATCACTCAGTTCTCACTACTTCTCATAGCTTTTTTGCTCAACTGTCACTGTACAGTACATTTGACAAAGACTTTCTTTGATCCAAGTGCATTTCTTGCCGCTCACCTCGCACTCTTCTCTCTCCATCTTCCTCTTCTTCTTGCTCTCTGGCTTACTTCCCCTGTTCTCAGGGCTCCTCTTGTACTGTTTGCGAGGTTTGGAAGGTGGCAGCGGTTTGTCCTCCTCCCCTCTCAGCTGCCTCTCAAAGGGCAACACCAACCTGCACAAAGAAAGAGTTTTACTGTTGGAGCCATGGCCAAGCGGTCAATGCACATGCTCTGAATCTTGTGGGCAATGTGAGTAGGAAGAGTCTTTTAAGAGTTTTCATTGCAACCTCTTCTCGTTCTGCACCATATGTGCTATAGCTGTACATGACACCTCAAATCATTAAGTTTGTTGAGGTGAGGTTTGAGATTGCTTACCTTTCGTAGTGTCTGCGTGTACAGGTGGCTGCACTAGTACTGCCTGGACTACCACCCAGCTCGTCGTACACATTCTTCCATAGCCTCCGTGCTGTTACCTGTGAGCAAACACAACTTTATTATACACCCTCAGCAGAAAAGTGAACTGAATTTAACTGCCTACTGTATATTGATGCGTCTTTGACGTTGATGCAATTACAAGACAGAGGCTAATGCCTATGCCACACCACATTACATAATAAAAATTATTTTAAGGTGTCTTTGTTACACTGTAATTATACATTTACGTACTGAGGAATATTAAGTAACTACATGTACTGCATGCATTTCATTATCAGTCTGATCAGCTCTTGTCATAGTGGAACTTCATGATTAGTCACTGCTTAGTTTCAGAGGTTGCCTCATATGTGTCTAAGTACATACCCCAAATTTATTTTCACAGGCTGATAAAGGTTTCAGCTTTACAATGCGAATACCACCCTTTACTGCCTGACACATTGCTAAATCAGTTAATGACCAAGGTACTTTTTATTGACAGGTGTCGATCCTCTGAAGTCTCTGTTTAGAGGCAGCAAACACATTCATTTTAGATGTGTTACTGGAATAAAGTGTGACTGATGCAATAATGGCATTTTTTTTTTAGCATGACACTTTTTAGAGTACAAGGTCAAACTTTCCACTCCCAGACCCAGTTCACAGAGAGAAACAAGACCCCCTTTGACCAAGGCTAAAATTACACACAGACACATTGTTTTGTCATTGTCAGACATCGTTTTTACTGACCACACGCACACTTATTAAAAATACAAACACTTTAGCACCTTAGAGTGAGTGGAAACTTAAGGGTGAGAGAACAAAGCTTTGTAGAAGCAGGTTTGGGCAGAAAGAGCTAGGTGGAGGATGGACCCCCGTCCTCATTGTGGTCATAACGGTCACTGCTGTGAGCATGGTGTGACCTAAAGCCATCATAGTTTCCACTGTGCAAGAGCAAGAGGCAAATGCATGACCTGCTTCTCAACTTCCTCACTTGGGCAGTTGGCATACTTGCACAATATATCAACAAGATAATGCTATCAGTGGCATGAACGAGAGATGGGGGAGATAGACCAGCAGCAAGTTGTGAAAGGTTTGTTTGCTTGAGGATACTTACTGCATCATATCCTCCAAGTGTCTCCACGGCTTTGTAGATTTTCCATAGGTTGACTGGAAAAAAGAAACATAATGCAATCTTAAAATCAAGTGATGATATGTAGATGGCACTTCCCATGAAGAGGGAACAAAATCTGAAACGATTGTTTCAATAAAAAGGAGGTGCTTTTTATTATTATTTATTCATTTTATATGAGGTATATAACCCTGTTACCAAATTCTGGAACACTGCTAAATAAGTTAAAACTTTAGAAATAAAAACAACGCTAGAAGGGGAAACAGGGTTGCAAATTTATCCTAAATGCAGCTTCACTCAGTAAAGGCTTGCTAGATTTGTACCAAATTAATTAACATTTCCCCTAAATTGTAATGTAATTTTGTACAATAACACTGTTAACAGAGTGACATGTTTGAGCTTGACAAATGCCGTCAACTGAACAATTTTTTCTAA
The DNA here is from genome assembly GCA_037950675.1 of Hypophthalmichthys molitrix. NCBI lineage: Eukaryota > Metazoa > Chordata > Actinopteri > Cypriniformes > Xenocyprididae > Hypophthalmichthys > Hypophthalmichthys molitrix. Next base: position 29,572,970 of record CM075499.1, read on the forward strand.
AAATTCTGAAAATGGAATGAGATTACATGCAAGATATGGGACTACATTATGACTAATGATTTCAATAGCTGCATACAGTTGAGAAGGTCAAGATTAATCTAAGGTTTTTAATATTTTAGATCATTTATCAAGCAGTTCTCACAACAAAAATCATGTAGTTTGTGTCTCTAATGCTTAAAAATGTCCTAGCACACCAAAGTGCACTATGACAGATACCGATACAGTGTGTTTTTTATATTAGTCACAACCCAAAAATAGTTTGCAGGTGTGTTCTGTTCTCAAAAACTATGCTAAATGTTAATAATAAAATGCAATTATATAGTTGTAAACTTGTTTTGTGACGACAACAATGTGTTTTGTGAGGTGAATTATGGCTGCTGAGAGCATTAAACCATTTAGGTACTAAATATTTAGCCATTTTTGAATAATGTTGGGCCTAAGCAGTTCTTGGTGACATTTGCATTTATTCAATTATAATTGTATGATTTTGAGAGTTGAGGTTCTGGTGTTGGGTTACCATGTGAAGTTCAATGCCAATTCTACATCTTGAAGCACAAGCAGCTGAAAATCACTGATTTAAACTATATTTGATGCAACAGTCTTCAGACTCACTCTGTTTAAAGCCAAGGTGGGGAATTCTCTCTATTGGCGTGCCTCTTTCCTTCATAAAACAGTACAGATTGCTCACAAAGGTCCTCTCTTCACTCTCTGATTGGTCGGTTCTGGAACTCTCCTCACTGCTATTGGTGGATACCAAGTTCTCCATCTCCCTGCTGGTCTGGTGGAAAAATGGTGTATGGTTAAAAGACACAAAATCACTAAAGTTGTCAAAAAACAAAACAAAAAAAAGTATATACAGTACACCGATCAGGCATAACATTATGAGCACTGACAGGTGAAGTGAATAACACTGATTCTCTCTTCATCACGGGTGGGATATATTAGGCAGCAAGTGAACATTTTGTCCTCAAAGTTGATGTGTTAGAAGCAGGAAAAACGGGCAAGTGTAAGGATTTGAGCGAGTTTGACAAGGACCAAATTGTGATGGCTAGATGACTGGATCAGAGCATCTCCAAAACTGCAGCTCTTGTGGGGTGTTCCCGGTCTGCAGTGGTCAGTATCTATCAAAAGTGGTTCAAGGAAGGAACAGTAGTGAACCGGCGACGGTCATGGGTGGCCAAGGCTCATTGATGCACGTGGGGAGCGAAGGCTGGCCCGTGTGGTCCGATCCAACAGACGAGCTACTGTAGCTCAAACTGCTCAAGAAGTTAATGCTGGTTCTGATAGAAAGGTGTCAGAATACACAGAGCATCACAGTTTGTTGCGTATGGAGCTGCATAGCTGCAGACCAGTCAGGGTGCTCATGCTGACCCCTGTCCACCGCCGAAAGAGCCAACAGTGGGCATATATATATATATATATATAATATATATATATGTTTTCGCATATAATAAATTGCTTGCATCTCAGAGCCCGCAGACGAAACACAATAAAAGTGGTCATGTTATCTTGCACAAATCACATGACTTTTTTGATGCACATTGATTAATTTTTTTGGTAAATGTGTTTCCATCGTAGTTTATGCACGTTTTCTTATCGGATAAAAATTGTATACGCCTCAATTGAGCGCATACATTTTTTATGTGCATTTTTTGAATTTATGCGCATCTTGGCGTTTCCATCCTGCGTTTTTTATGCCATATCCCAAAATGCTCATAAAAATAGGTTGATGGAAACATAGCTACTGTGACATTATTTTCATGACAATTATTATACATTATTTGGTTTGATTTGAAATTTTTCACTGTATTGTTATGCATTGATGTATTTTATTCATTGCTAATATTTAAATGGTAAACAATTTAGATTAAGGTATTGTTGCTTGTAGAATATTTATAGTGATTTAAATTAAAAACTATTTGTAATAAGAATTTAACAAGAATCATAATAATAATAATTACAAAAAAAGTTAAAACTTCCAGACACATCAGGATAGTGAAAAATTGAAAGGAAATTAAATGGTCACAATGCAAAAAAAAAAAAAAGAGAAAAAGTTCTCAAAAAAGGTGAAATGTCTGTTTTTGTTCAGAGATTCACTGACGTTGGGATTTTTTCTGTTTCACATAACTGGTCAATTTCTGTCCAGTTCAGGAGTTCCCAACATAAGAGTTCAATAACCAACAAATATACAGTATGCATGTGCACTGTACACGATATAGGCAAGATATGAATATATGTGGGAGAGTTTGTGTCATTTACAGGAAGCGGCGTAATTGTGCTTCGAACAACCTTCGAATTTCACTTTCACACAAATAGCCTGATAAATCTTCTCACTGATTCATTTTCTCAAAGCCTCATGCAAAATTGCAGGTGATATAGGTGTTCATGCAACTCCATTCCGAGACTAGTCATATTCAGAGTGTGAGACTGAAAACACAACAGCTTTGGCTTTCACCACCACTTTCAATAAGTAACCAGACATCCTGTTTGAAGGGAAACCGAACCACTGATGGGGTTTTCACAAAGGAGAGCTGCACTACTGCTGTACTCCATGCTGTCATAAAGACTTGTGTGGTGCAAACATGAGAAACTTTGCAATTACTGCAAGAGAGAGGCAATGGGTGGGAGTTAGTGATTTTAGCTAGTCCACAAAACTTGCGAGTTTCATCAGAAACAGAGTATGAACGTAGCCTTCCTTGTTTATATTATACTAAAAATGTGGGATTATGAGATCTCAGTTTGCACTTGTCTTTATAATTTAATCTAAAGATGGAAGAAGCCAAACTCCAGGATAAAAGGATGTTCAAAACAAGGATGATAACTATAACTACTAACAATTAAACTGTGCTTAATTGTATTTAATGTACACTTAAATCTTAAAAATATATTTAAAAGAAACTGTACATGCAGATAATGTAATATTGCTGAAATAAAAGGCCACTTAAGTGTAAGTTCACTTTCATGACACTTAAGCTTTACTTTAAAGTGCATAATTATGTTTAATTAACTTTTGTTATGCTAAAGAAGTATATTTTGATGTTTTGACTAACATACTAAAGCACATGCAAAGTACTTGGTTATAATTTTGAATTTGATTTATAATATATTTTAAATGTACTAAATTGTGTAATTACAAATATATTAAGTACATGACACACACGTTTCAACAAAAATGACATGTTGAAATAGAAATGACTAAGTATATTTCAGTTTACCATAAATGCTTTTCAGTACATTCGGCAGTATACTTTAACCATATTTCAAAGACAATAAAATAACATTTAAAGATGTACTTAAGTACTAATTTAAAGTAAAAAACTTTACACTTGAGTATATTGATTTAAATTATATTATTTCCATATTGAAAACTCTTTATAAAAGCATATTGCGGTGCATTGTGGGATTGAATGAGTATACTTGATCATGCCCACTATGGTTTCGGACACCACTACAAATGGCTGTCCCCTCAAATAGTGCCCTATTTAAGGGTATAGGGGACGATTTCAGACACAGCCCTTCACCTCTTCTCAACAAACCACATGTTTTGGGGCATCATCCATGTCTGTAATATAAGGTGACCAGATTTCTGAAATGGAAACCTCACTTATTGTCTATGAACTAACAAAACGGAGACAAAACATTTTTGTATGTTTGTTTTTTAATTACTTTTTGTTTAATTTATCAAATGTTATTTGCTATGTGTGTGCTCTTGCTTTACTCTCCTTAATTCGTGATGACGTGACGTCACATTTAGTCATTTTTACCAGGCTTGCAGTAAGTCGTAATGTAGAAAATCAATGATATTAAATTACCAAATTCAATATACACCTTATTAATGATGCATAATTTGTACAGGCGAGCAGATGAACCCAGAATATAAATGCAACACATGTGCATCATCAATAATATCATCATTTATAAGCTGTATACTGAATTTGATCTTTTAATATCACTGTTTTAAGGCACTTTGAGTGTTTTTCACATTAAGCTGTTTTTAGTGATTGAAATACTGCAGCAGGTGCTGGATATGGATCACAAGTGTCTAACACTTGCATTTTGTTCACATATCATTGTTTTTCTTCTTTTGAGATGGAAAATATACAGGCAGCTCTGTGGAAAACTATGAATTGGGCTTATTATTTTGCATTTTAGGCTTAATTTCAGCACAAAGTATATGCTTTCTTCAAATGTAATTTGTTGAAAGTGTAAGTGGTATAGTTAAGATGTGTGTATGAACTTTCGGGAATGTTTAAAATTGTGAGCAAAACAATTTTCTAAAGTACATAGAAACGGTATTACCTTAACATGAATAGTTAGTATGCGATTACCTAGAATCCTTTTTTAATCAGTATACCTCGCAACCCCCTCTGTTGGTGAAAATAATACCTACACCATTTTGTTTGGGCTTTTTCGCATTGTATTTATGTAGCACCTCAACACCTTATAAACCTTGTAGATGTTCTTGCATAACAAGGAAGGAACAAGCACAGATGAAACAGGGAAGTAAGTGAATGTTATCTACAGAAAAAACAGCATATTCACCCTGTGTGGCAATGTGCTATAAGCTGATCAGGCCAAAGTGGAACTGCTAACAGCTAACGCGCGGACGCACAGGACAATGACCCACAGTGTAGGCAGGCCGCAAGTGAGAAATGAAAGAGTGAAGGCATGCAGAAATGAACACCAGCTGCCACATTTCGCCCACTCAGTATCAATACATGTGACTTATAGATCCCTGGTAAACTCCAGAAAATCAGTTAATGTAAGCAAATTATTTATGAAGTTGCATAGCTGGTATACATTGCGGCTTGACGCATATCAGACAAGCTGGTTGTTAAAGGACAACAGGAAAACAGGATGTTAGGATTGTACGGCATTTTATTTTTTGTAAGTTGGCCAATTATAAAAGAGCTTTAGTAGTAACAGGGTGGAAAATGGTCATTATACTAAACTTTGATCCTTGACTAACCTTATAAATCGACATGGGAAAAATTTATTTTGGTTGCACTTTATTTTGATAGTCCACTTTAACAATAACTTTGCAACTACATGTCAACTAACTCAAAATAAATTGTTTGCAGATATTAATCAGACAGTCTACTGATACTGTAATGACTGCTAGTTGACATGTAGTTGCAAAGTTACTGAGAAGAATGTCTAAAGTAGACTATCGAAATGAAGTGTTACTTTAATTTTTGATCAAAAAGGTGTATAATATGACCTCTTTCTCTTTCCTAAGCTGGTTTGCTGGTCTTATTTGGCTGGTTTTAGAGGGGTTTTGGGCACAGATCATCTTAAACACAAGCTTTTCAGCAGGCTTAATTGTTTGTGGAAACAATTTCTGGAAACAGCATTTGGCTAAATCATATTCACTCGCCAAAAAACAATTCATAACAGCTTGAGAAGAGAAATTCCCCAGTGACTATATGCATTGCGCACAGAAAGCTTTGGATTTCCATTTGATGACTTTGGTGGTTGAACTGTGCTGTTTGCTGCCAAAGCAATGTTCAGTCAGTAAGTTTCACACTGAATAGAGTTCCTCAGAGAGGGTAACTTCTTCCCAGAATAAGGCCTCTACAATGACTAATATTGAGCATATAGGGCTTTATTCTAACCTCTGACTAATATAGAAGAAAAGAAGGCCCCTTTTCAGTGTACTGGAATGAGTAAACATTGAGGTGTAAGTGTAAATCTCTTACATGTAAAAGGAATAATATCATACATGTAGGCCCAGAAGCTGGGGCAATCTAAAAGGTCTGATTCATTCTTTCCCTCGCTTCAGCAGTGAATACAACAGAGAAAACACACTGACACATGCTCTTTGCTATGGGTACGGCTGAGCTCCAGTCTGTCCTGAATTGAGTCATCTTCACTGAAATTTCATATACAGATTTATCTGATTGCCATCTACCCAAACACTTCCTGTTATATTGACAACACTGGTGATAAGCAGCTTCGAGGAATAGAGTGTTAAGAAAAGTTCTTGGAATAAATGTTTAAATATCTTTTAATCAAGAGAAATACGTTAATGAGAATGATTTCAAAAGGATTTTTTTTTTTTTTTTTTTTGGTTTGGTGTACATTCTACGCACTCAAAAATAAGTCAGTTGTTAGATTCTGTTTATACTTATAATATCTGCACCTCAGTGTATTGTGGTATATTATAAAACACTATGCAGTAATAACATTTTCAGTGTATTTGATTATATTTATAAATAGATGATGCCTCCTATTTGACCCTACACCTACTCCTAACCCTATACCCGATAAACAATTAATTCCCAGTATTAAATCATCTTTAGGCACTTAATTTCCAGCTTTCAAATATTTTCTTTTTTTTTTTTTTTTTTAACAGCCTCTCTGAGATGATATGTGGAGAAGAATAAGTTCAGAAAAAGGCAGATTCAATGTTGATATCAGCGGGATTTCTTGGGTGGCGTTAGTGTAAATATCCTCTGCCACAGGACTTGGTGTAAATAGACACTCCTTTATTGGCATTGATGTTCTAATGAAGAACCTTTAACATCAATGGAACCTTTCCATTGCACAAAATGTTCTTTTACAGTGGAAAAAATTATTTTAAAAACTGATCACTGAAAGATTCTTGAGGCCCGTTGCACACCAAGGACGACAACTATAGCAATAAATATACAATTTTAAAAAATCATTCTAAGTATAAAGAATAGCAGAGTTATTTTTCTTCAAGCATACAGAAGAGATGGTTACAACTACACAGCCCAGTCTAAGATAGTTTTCATATTAGGAGATTTTAATCTGCGTTTGCGTTTTACTTTCGCTTTCAATTTCACAATTGCGCATACTCTGTGAATAGAGAGCGGCGGCGCTGAGCGCACATTCTACAAGATAAGACATTTGTCAGACGCTTAAGCCGTATTTACACTGCACAAGTCTGCGGCGCGTCACGGTTCTGACACGGCCACTCTAGTAAATGCTTGTGTTTACACCAGCCGCACTGCGGCACGTTCAGTTGCTAAAGGTAGGCACCAAGTCTATTTGTGACGGTCGCCGCATCCAAGCCGCGCAGTTTAAATACAAAATAAAGTCAAAATAACCACCCTGTGTAGACTCCAGCTCATATTTCACATCACTAGGAGGCCAGAAATTGACAACAAGAGATCACACTTCATCATAACAATATCACGAGACAGCTTTTCACCTCAACGAGGAATCTCATCATATTTTAATCTCACACCCGTAATAGCCAATGTATATATTTTGTGCATTTTTTCTCTTTTATCTGTTAGAAAATAATTGTTTAACCACAAATTTGATAAAAGAGGCGTAACTGCTGGAATGGAGTCCAAAATGTTTGCTCTCATTAAACTATTGAGGGTGCTTGATATGCAACAAAAACATAAGATCACTCTTTCAATTTAATACAGTCATATCAAGACCACAATAGGGAAGAGCTTAGCTCTTAAACGCTACCTTCAAGTTTCAAACAGGAAGGGTTTTTTGTGTGTGCTGAGATCAGTGCCCCCGTCCCTATTGAGCTGTGGCTAAAAGTAGCACAGACCCCATTGTGAGAGACTTTCTGTGAGCTGCAGCTCTTAAATTTCCACCTCATTCAAATTTCGGAAAAGTGCGTGGGTTAGTCTACAGCGGACGTGTCAATAACACTCTCAAAATGAGTTTATACGCACTGAAGAAGACGCAGTGGCATGGCCAGCGCTCGCCACCAAAACCACATGGCTTTCAACTTCTGACGCCACCCTGGAAATATGATGCATCTTTGCACTAGCATACAAACGCTGTTTTCAATTACCAGAAGTGTGAGAAGAAGAAAAAAACATCTGCGATTGTTTATATGCATATCTGTGTGTGTAGCATAAAAGAAATGACTATACATCCCACATTTTATCAAATCCCTGCAATGTAACACTCAGAACTGTCTTATTCTGATGTAGTGCAGAAATGAAGAACCGAAAACTGTTACCGAAAAAAAAAGGGACCAAAGGCTGTTGAGTCAGTACATGTCAATATACTGGGATGCTGATTTTTCCTGTACACAACAGACAAAATAGATTTTCTTGCAAAATGAAAGTCAAATGGACAATCTAACCACAAGGCAACATTGTCATATGTCATGTGACTAACTACTGTTACTGACATCAGCATTCTCTGTAACCGAAATATTGCAATAATACCAGAAATCAATTTGGCAACAGTCATTAGATCGAAAGGGGAAGTGAGATGTTATTTTTACAAGTGAATTTGCACTTCAGCAACATTAGAAGGATCAGTTATGTGACATTTACATAAACTACATACAAATTCAAATTCATGTTTACAGGTATGCTTCGGGAGATAATCCATACTCATGCCTTAAAGGGACAGTTCACCAAAAATAAGAATTCTGTTATCATTTACTCTCTCCTTTCTTCAGTGGAACAAAAGCAGAAATTTTGAGAACTGTTACGTAGCTTTTGCCATATAACCACAATAAAAGTAGTTAGACTGAAGTCATATGATAGCCTTTGCTAAACTATGAAACCAAGAAATGTTCTCAGAAATTTGTCCTTTGTGTTCCACAAATAAATGCTTGGAATGACATGAGGGTGAGGAAATAACCAGTAATATTTGGCCTTACCTGGTTTGGTGAATTCATCTCCTGCTTTGTGTTTTCACAGTCTTCTAGCTCTGCTTCTCCAGCATCGACCTCTCCTCGAGGGTCCAGCACTAAGACAAAGCCCAGCAAACTAGTTACACATATGTGAATGTGTAAACACGCAAATAAACAAGAGAATGTTTCAGTGGGGTTTTCAGTGTTGATGCAGATATCTAGAAAGCAAGCCAGCTCATCGCCTATATAAATTTCTTTTGTGATAGCAAATTAATATTATTTTATGAATATGACTGACTTTAAAACCAAAGATTTGGTTTTGATTTCCCAGAAAAACCACACAAAAGCAAAGGCGGATTTTCTACATGCTTTAGAAAGCTGTGGGGTAACTTTAAGATTACTCAAAAATGGATAGTTTTAACTCAGAATGATCATCATCAAACCACCCTCATTTCAATCAAAACCTGTCTGACTTTCTTTCTTCTGCGGGACAAAAAAAGTAAATGAAAACCAGTTGTTTTGGTCCCTGTTGACTTTCATTGTATGTGCAAAAACTGCTGAAACATTCTTCATACAGTGTTATTTATATACTTTTATAGAATTTATTTCATATTTTGAATTAACTTTTATTTTTATATTTTGAGTTGAGTTTTCATTTAGTTTAAGTTTTAGTAATTTGTTATGAGCTTTTGTCACTGTTATTAGGGTTTTTTTTTTTTTTTTACATATAGCTTTGATTAATTTTTATTTCAGTTTTAGTGATTTTAGTACTTCAACTTTAAAATATTTAATATTCTAATATTTATTTTTTTTTGTCATTTTTTTATATTTATAGCTTCAATTAATTTTTATTTTGGTTTTAATTTTAGTCATTTTAGTACTTCTTACTTAGTTGCAAATGTAACATTTATAATTTTTTAGTTTTAATTTTTTTTAAATCTGATATTTATATTTTTATCATATTTTTTATATTTCTATATAGCTTTAATTTTTTTGTAATTTTAGTATGTATTTCAGTTAGTTTCTAACTAATTTCTCATTCCTGTTTAAGTTTTTCATCTAATCTTTATATTTTTATTTTTTTTATATTTCTGTATAGCTTTAAATAATGTTTATCTCAGTTTAAGTACTTTTTTTATATTAATTGTTGCCAAAGCAGTATTTCCAATGTTTTTTATCTAATATTTATATTTTATTTTAGCTGTATTTCAATGAGAGAAACTGATTTTTAATAGACAGCAACACAACACTGTCTTCAAAACATCGTCTTTTGCACACAGAAGAAAGAAAGTCCTACAGGTTTGGAATGACATGAGGCCGACTTGAACTAACGCTTTACCAACATCATTTACACCTACTAGACCTACTTAAACATCCCTCACCTCAATCCTGTGAATCCCAATGACATTAAACATCAAAACAAGCAGCTAATTTAGCACGAATAGAGCAACACTCTCTGTTTACAGCACGCCTGCTTTATAAAATGCAGTTTTGCATCTAAAGTGTTGAATTAAATGGGTGTGTGAGAGAGAAAGAGAACATTCTAATATGAAACCACATGATTACAACACTACTTCCTGTCTGTATGCATAAACCACAGCTGTGATACTTGCTCGAATATTTAAAAAAAAACTTTGTGTGCTGTCTAACAAAACAGACACTCCAATGGATCCTCTGATTATTATAAAATCAATATCTTGCATACATTCATCAGTCATGTGTTTATTACATACTGCCATTTAAAAAAAAACAGCTATATATTCCTTCAGAAGGTGCAGGAGAGCACAATATCATCACACCAACCAAATTTCAGGTCAAGGAGCGAGCATATCAAGCCATGATCTGCTCAGGCGTTTGGTGTGAATTGAAGCAGCACAATGTAACCATCAGGCACCTGACAGCATCTTATTTACAAACCACACAAGCACTGAATTATAGGTTCGCGCTGGGTAGCCTCTACCTCAAAGTCTCCACTTCCCTTTCTCAGAGCCTCCTCACCACTCTCTACACTCATATCTCTGTCTGAAACATCCAGCAACACTTGGCTTTCGAGATCAGACGTTTCCTGTGCCAGGGCACTGAACAGCCTTCTGTTATTTGACTTCCCCTTCTGAGCCACAGTGCAGAAAGATTGTGACAAGTTTGACTGATATTATCACTGGTGCGATTGCAACTTCTGCATTGTTTCTGGGAGTCTGCTGTTGTACGGATGTGGCAGATAGGTCCCCATTTCATTAGTTAATTAGTCAAAATCACATAAAGCCAGCCAGGAGAATTTAAAATTAAACTGCGGCTTTTCTTCTGATGCGTGTCACATCCCGGATTGACGATCGGAATCTCTAAAACAAAGCCGTAGCATGTGATAACATCAAATGTAACCCTGTGATAATGTCACAAAAGAATGATGATGACATCAAAAGTTATTATCAACACAGAAAGCCATGTCTGTGATGTTTGATAAAGTGTATATGTTGTGCCATATGCTTATCTGTCTCATTCTCATCAGTTTGCTGTCAGATGGGGGGTTTTACGCTTCAACAGCAATGTGTTGCTATTTCTCTAAACCACTTCCTCAAAGAGCAAAACTTGTTATGGTTACTCATATCTAGTCCTTATTACTGTCACTCAAATTACTAAAATGACAAAAATAGCTATGGTAAGCCACTTACCATTCTTAAAAAAAAAAACAACTAGTGTCTATTTTAATAGGATTTTTTTTTTAATTGCTAGTAAATAATTCAGTAGTGACTACTACACTAAAAAAATACAACAAAGATTATTGGAGTATGTTTTACAAGAAAATACTAAAAATTTCATGTTTAATTCAATGTGTAATTCGCTGTATATTCGTAATTGTTTGTGAAATTTACTAGCAATTTCTGAGTGAAAATTGCGTATACACTAAATTATTTTCACTGTATAATCTCGCAGTTTTCCTACTAATTTAAGTTCATACTAGCCATTCTGACTAGTATATGACAAGTGATAAAAAACAAGTATAACCAGTGAGATAAATAATACTAGCTAGAGTACTAGTGTCTCAGAAATAGTTATATGTGAAACTGAAAATAGTCACTATTAGATTACTTATTTGCAATGTAAAACGTGCTAGTAACAAAAAATGGCTTAGATATTAGTTAGTTTTAAGCGAAGTCAATAGATATGGGTGAATTCAGGTTGATTGGGACACTTTTCCTAGTCATCTCAATTGCAAAAAGTGTCCCAATCAACCTGAATTCACCCAATTCCCAAGTAATTTCAAATGTTAAAATGTATTGCCATGTATAAGCGCTGATCACTTCTGTATGTGGCTTTATATAGTGTAGATAATATATTACATCTATTAAGCAGGCATTAAATCTAAAACCTTCTAAAACTGGGGTCTGATTTGTCTTAAAGAAAACTGTCAAGGACTAGAAAACCAGTTTACAGACATTCTCATTCTTGTTTAAAAACTCATTAAAAAGCATTATATGTTGTTAATATTACACATTAAGAAGTTATCGCTCATTGATAGTAATAGTTCATAGTAATATAATTGCTTACCCATTTTCGAAAAGCGCGTCGTCCACAGATTGTACTTTCAGGAGCGTGTATTGATGTCTATCTGTCCTTGTTTAACAGTAATTGACAGCTCAGTTTTCAGCACGCGCTTCGACATCTGTGTGTCACTCATGAGCTCGAGCTCTGCCTCTCATTGGTCACACAGTTTCGAGAGGACTTCCTCACTCGAGCAGGAACTCTGGGACTTTGAGTTTTCTTCAACGATTGTTTTTTTTTTTTTTTTTTATGTACGTTTTCTTTAAGCTAAATCAAGTTAGTGTGAGTTCACTTCGCGTGAATATTGCAGTTATATTTTCAATGTCTCTTAGTATCTTAACTGCTGTTTTGTTCTGAATCTTAGAACTCCAATATGTAGAAAATATTATTACATGTTTAAAACTTTGATGAAGTAAAAGAGCGATAATACACATTTACAGTGTCCCTCAGTTGCGGCTTCATTTCCAACACAACCAACAATTTTGCAATTAAATAAAAAAAATCTATCAAAATTTAGTGTACTTGGTTTTCAAGGTATCCGTGAAGATCAAATCAGATGAAATATGACAAATGTGAAACATATGACAAAGGAAATCAAAACTAAAGATAAGTATCACTTGTGAACCATGGGCAGAGCAGAAAGGTATGAAAGCGAGGCTGTGAGACTTGCCGTGTTTTCAAAGGCATCTGCTGTAAAAAAAAAAAAAAAAAAAAAAAAAAAAAAAGCTCCTTGATCACATAATTTTCCACAGCTCATGTTGTCTGGAGTTTTTTGTCAACTGAAATTTCTTGGAAATATATTTTTGCAGTGCTTCGTCAGCTGAACATTCCAAAAACACATTAAATAACAGTACAACCCACAGACGATGTCTATCCAGCCTCTCTTTCATTACCGTTAAAAATCAAAGATGGCGCTGATGTGAATGAGGTCTCGCGTACTATACAGTTTTACAAATAAATGATATTTTCAAAATTTGAAAGTAAATATGCATATACCTAGGTATTTTAATATTTTTTTAAATATTTTTTTGAATTGTTATTTTTTAAATAAATTAATAAATCCAATCAAATTTACTAACGTCTCTCCCAATCTCTTTTGCGTAATACTTCGTCACGTGATGAATCTGCATTTTGGCGGAAAACAGCCCAAAACATGTCTGTTTTAAAGCAGAGGGTGAGTAATTTTTCACTCCTATATTTGCTTAATAAAAGCCTACTTTAAAATATGGTGTTTATAGTGCGTTTTCAATGTGTTTATTGCTTAATTAGCGTGACAAAACAGTAATCCGCATGCGCTTGCTGCTCTCTGTTGTCATAGTAAAATCACTTAAGTGTTATTATGAGGTTACAGGAAGTGTGAATATGTAGGTTTACTATAGAAAAGCACAAAATAGGATTAAAATGGTGACTGACCAAAGGCCCCTCCCGCCCACGCCCTGAAATTTCAGTTGAGCCATGATTTTGTCAAAATATTTTAATTAAATACACATAAATGACAGAATGTTCTAGTGATGCATTTATATACACTGTTGAACATGATTAGTGAATTACATAACGTTTAATAAATGAGAAATTTTAAAAAGTTTGTTTCGTACAGGGCCAAAAGAGCATTAAAAACCTTTCATCAGACACATACTGGAAACGCATAAAAAAGGGGTTTGCCCTGACACTGGTGAAAGTACTGTTCTCAGTTTTTCCCCTTTGTATTATGAAAATGATAATCAGGACAAAAGTATTGTGATAGAAAACCTCAGAAACTGTAAAAGGGGACAGAACTATATTTTAGCATAACAAGAATCGTGCACATCTCTCTACTGCAAAATGACATTACCTTTAGTTCAACTACTAGCCTATAAATTACTGTTGTAACAATTATTCAAATAATTAGACAATTCTGCTAAAAAGTTTTTTATGGGACATTTGTTTTCAGCATCCAGGCACTTTTTTTTTTATCAGTATAGGGTTAATCGCATGTTTTTGTGAGAATTATTACTAATTATTACCCAACTGTTACTAGTTAAACTATTAGCTATATCAAATTAACCTAACATTAAAGCTATGTTTAAACACATGAGGATGTCTGTCTGCCCTATTACCCAAGTTATTGTAGGAAAAGAATTATATATTTCTATTATCAATTAATTGAAAATATGTTCAAATGTTTGGGGTCTATAAGATTTCTCTTTTTTTTTAAAAAATAAATACTTTTTTTTTTAGCAAAGATGCGTTAAATTGATCAAAAGTGACAGTAAAGACATTTATAGCTTTCTATTTCAAATAAATGCTGCCCTTTTGAACTTTCTATTCATCAAAGATTCCGGAAAAAAATCTGCTATGGTTTCCTGAAAAATATGAAGCAGCACAACTGTTTTCAATGTCGATAATAATCATAAATGTTTCTTGAGCAGCAGATCAGCATATTAGAATGATTTCTGAAGGATCATGTCAGTAATGATGCTGAAAATTCAGCTTTGATTACAGGAATAAATTACAGTTTACAATATATTCAAGTAAAAAACTTCTTTAAAATCGTAATATTTCACAATATTACTTTTCTGTATTTCTGATTAAATAAATGCCTTTGTTGAGCATAAAAGGCTTCCTTCAAAAAATTAACAAATCTTAGCAACTCTAATCTTTTGAACGGTAGTGCAAGTTTATTGTTAACCACAAACTATTTAGTCCCAAACTAGCTGGTCCATATTGAGTCATATCTTGATTTGGGTTGTATATTCAACCCTGTTACCCATTCTGGCATAGTAGTTTTTAATTTTATTGATTTATCTTTTAATTTTACACATTTTATTTGTTTAATATTGTTGTTTATTTAATGTTAATACTGGAAAATTACAAAATCAAGGTTTTAACCTGTTTATAGAGTTACCAAATACAAAATAAAACCTATATTACTTAAATAATATTTGATAATTAACTTAAATTGAATTTTTTTTTTTTTTTTTTTGACTTTCTGAATTGCAGATTCACTCATAGTGACTGGAATTAATACTGTTTGATATGAAATTAAAGGTGTTTTAAGGACGTGACCATTGTCAAAAATAATAATCAAAGAACATTCAGGAACGTTGTGTTTTAAGGATGACGATATATGCATAGAGTGTGGGGAAATGCCCCGCTAAATGCAAAACATCACCATTACAGCCATCATTTTGTCATAAATTGATCATGATTATATAGTGCATACATTTACCATATTGAGCGTGAACTATAAAAAAGAACACCGGAAAACCCCATCATGATTTTAGAGAAAAAAAATATGTCTTTGTTTTGAAGCTGTCAGATGTTATGTACCGGCATGATATCTTCGTGAGCTGATGAACTCGTCTTGCTGTCGAAGTTTCGGATGTCTCGTTTATGGATGGGGCCTCTCTCACCTGCCCGCATAGTTCCTGACATTTAACCATATTTAACCTTTAAATGTCACAATAACAGTTTTCAGCCCAGAGCCAATCGCTCTGAGGGAGTTTCTCAGGTGAAATATTAGACAAAACATCCGTCCTCCCTGTTATTGGGAGTGAAAGCGTGCACCTCCGTCCTGAGCGCCATGAACCAGTGTGTATCACGGCTTTTTGGGGAGTATGAAATTGCTTATGTTGATATCAGATGAAATGGAAATTAGGGAGTTTATGACTTGTGTTTTCATATTCGATTTGAGAGGTTCAGGTTTTACTCAGTCTGAGATCACACCAGAGTTTCACAACACCTCAGGTGCTTCTTACAGTTGCTGTTCTGGATCAGATGGACATACACGCCTCAAACTCGCCACCAAATCGACTAATAAAGGATGTAATTATTTCAGTGTTTGCGGTCGATGATATTCATAGCATTATTTTGTAAGAAAATGTTGGTTAGAGGTGACTGCTTTGTCAAGCATCACTATTATTGTTGCTTATCCTTGAAAAATCCTGCACCATTTGTGTCTCATGAACGATAGCTTCATCATTTGGCTTATTTAGGAAAGGTGCTTATGATTTCAATCTGGTTGGCGATTAAACGGGCGAAAAAGGAAAGATCCAAACCATATAGGGGCCAGTAAACAACCACCCTGAGCACCCTAGCAACCGCATAACAGTGCCCTGGCAACCACCCCAGCATTGTGGAGGCAAGTGCTGCGTGGGGAAGCACCATTCACATTTTCTTTAGAAAATGGAAAAATCTAGTTTGGAAAAATTTTCTCATTCAGCAACCCAGTTTTACACATTATAGTCCATTGGATTGACTAATACATTTCCTCATGGTGGAGCTTGGGTTTGTCAAAACATCCAAGTCAGCAACTGAACAGACAAACTTCTTATTACTGTCAAGAACTACAATAAGTAGCAATATCACATGCTGACCAGTCTGGGCGGAGGGTCACTGAGCGTTATATGATTGCTGACTAGAATCTGAAGCTGGAGGCTAATGTTGAGTGGGTAGATGAGAGAAATGTGAGCGAAGAACGTTTACGTTGAACGTTTGCATCAGTGAGTCACTGAAGAAATACTGAAGTCAGAGCTTTGAAGGAGAGTGGAAGAACAGAGATTCAGAGACAGTAGAAATTCCCCGTTTATTCATGTCAGAGAGAGAAGTAGTGAGAGAAAGACAGTCAAAAAGAGGGGTAACAACAAAGAATGAGATGTGGAGGGGTACTAGAGCAGAAAACAGACGTTAAGAGTTAACAAGAAGTGTGACGGGTTGGTCATATTGCTCTGAAGCTACAGAGTCTGATTTGACTCATTCTCCAGAAGACGCTGATCTGATTTCATCATTTACAGCATAATAAAGTTCACCCATAGGCGCCTGATAAAAAGATCAAATAAATACTACAAAATTGTATCTTTTATATAAGATAGACCTTTAGGATGAAATTGATATAAAATAAAGGTCCTTATTTTACTAGCAGGTGCACAAGCGTGGAAGTGAATTTCACAGAACTTGTCAAGAACATGTACAGGTCATATTTTATATATTTTTAAAAGAAAGAAATTATATTTTGCTTTTGAAAAGAAATAAGCCTGTTTTTTTTAAAGTCATGAGTCATGAAACCCTAAACTAAATTTTAGCAGAGTTATGTGTGTTGAACATCATACAATGTTACCATCCGTTAGTTTTGATTGTAGGAGAAAACTAGTTAATATAAAAAAAAATTTGCACTAAATTCACATCCTGTGATGTTTTCTTGTACTATAGTACATCGATGACTCACCGGTGTCGCATAATTATTCATGCAGTGTAAGCCCTAAAAAGTTATGAACACATCACTAGAGTGGACAGCTATTAAAAAGCCGTTTTCTTGCATACATACGAGTTTTGATAGCATAGTTGCACATCAGCCTCTACAGTGGACACTAGTTCATCATCCTATACACTGCCACCAAGTCCCAAGCCTTTGGAATTTTTTTCTCTCCAAACCAAGATGGCTGACAGCCAGTCAGAAATGTCAGGTTGTTCTAGAATATTCATCTATTCCTTCTATGCTAAGAGACTTGCAAGTAAAAAAAAAAAAAAAAAAAAGTTGTAAAATCAAGTAACGTAAAAGGACTCATATCATTGTTAAATTTTCAAAGTATTGATTTTAGATTGGGAGGAAATTCTGATTAATCCTCTGTCCACTAAATTGGACATCATGCATATATTTCAGCTACAATTCATACTATTACTGTGACTGTTGTTCTTGAAAACACTTCATCTGCAGTAACTTTTTTTGGCTGTAAATAAATGTATTTGTGTTATTAGAGTGTTACGCAATGCGTGTTACTTGTAATGTGTTACTATACTCGTTACATCAAAAAAGTAATCTGATCACATAATGCACCTTGTAATGCATTACTTTACTTGTTACATCAAAAAAGTAATCTTATGTAATGTGCATTACTTGTAATGTGTAACTTTACTCGTAACATCAAAAAAGTAATGTTTACGTAATGCACATTACTTGTAATGCGTTACTTTACTTGTTACATCAAAAAGTAATCTGATTACGTCATGCACATTACTTATAATGCGTTACTATACTCATTACATCAAAAATAGTAATCTGATTACGTAATGTACATTACTTGTAATGCGTTACTATACTCAGAACATCAAAAATAGTAATCTGATTATGTAATGTAATGTTTAATGTAATTTTTCTAGTACTGGCCAATACCGATGCCTATGCATTTATTAATTTCTCTCTCTCTTTTTTTTTTTTTTTGTGGTTGCAGTTTTCCAAGCACAACACAGCAAGACTAATGAATGTAGGACAGCTTCTTTATTATTACTCTAATGAAAAAAGTAATAATTTTTTTATGCTTGTCACAAACTTAAAGAACAACAATTTCACAGTGTCCAATAACCTTCAAAGGGCATAATTACCAATATATATAATTGTTGCTATATAAAAATAAATTTACAAACAAATTACAAACAATACAACACATACTATAGATATAAAAATTAAATAAACTTGTTTTTCAGATACAGTAGGTTTATTTACCATGTATACATTTATTTAACATCTTTTGTTGTTTTATTAACATTAATGACAAATATAGACTACGGTCCCTTTAAAAACCGAATCCATGGATACTGACACATATCCTGTTTTCACCCAAATGTTTACGTCCACTTAAGCTACGGAGCCCCGCACATGACATGCAAGAACAAAAAAATTAAATCGTGCGCACGATTTATAAATCGAGGGAACGAATTAGTAAATTGTGCGCACGATTTAGCCTACTATTTTTTTTCCTGCATGTCACGTGCGCGGCTCCGTAATAACTGACTGTATTTACGTGAGATACTCCACACGATGGACATTTTGACAACCATGTGTGCATCTGACCATTCACGCCCGAGGAGAACTGATCACGCGCTGTCTGAGAGAACTGAGATCGCGCGCACGAAAGAGAAAGCTTCTGGTCTGTGTCATTCAGCGCGATTCCGCCTATCCCGCCTTCACTAATCGATAACGAATTGTGATTGAAAGCATGCAGTTTGTGTGGGTTGTCATCATTAATTTTAATTATTTCCACACCTCCTATTTTACCTAGTTACTTCAAAAATAGTAATCTGATTACGTAATGCACATTACTTCTAATGCATTACTATACTTGTTACATCAAAAAAAAAAAAATAGTAATCTGATTATGTAATGTACATTACTTGTAATGTGTTACTTGTAACATCAAAAAAGTAATGTGATTATGTAATGCGCATTAGTTGTAATGTGTTACTATAGTAGTTACATCAAAAATAGTAATCTGATTGTGTAATGCACATGCGTTACTTTACTCGTTACATCAAAAATAGTAATCTGATTACATAATGTACATTACTTGTAATGCGTTACCCCCAACACTGCTCATTTCAGATGAGATTTGAAACATCAATAGATCAATGTAGATTTCAGCCTGAGGTTTTGTTCATTTTGAAGGGAGAAGGGAGCTGAAGGGAGCGTGAACGTTTTCTACATAGTCTGAGTTGGGTTTCCACAGAGTTGTATCTTCACCAGTTGTAGAGATCTTTGATGGAATCACATCCTCATGTTCTGATATCAAAGGCATGTGACATTTAACTTGTATGAAGTTCTTCTCTGTCTTCTTGTCGAACGGGAACAAACTCGATTGTGTTTGCATTAACTAAAGCTGTATTATATTTTTTGTATATATTTTATAGTTTATATATTATTTGATTAATTGATTTGTTAAATACAATATTACTGTGCTGTTACTGTATTATGTTTAATACAGTATCTCTTAAGTTGAAAACATAAATGAATACTGTCCACTCAAGTGGACATTTGAAAATCTCTTTGTAAAATATGTTTTGTAAAATTTGTAAAAATAAAAAAACAAACAATAAATAAATAAATAAATAAAAATAAAAAGTTAAAATCTCGTTTTTCATGCCCTAAGAGCAATAAAAACAAGAGGGGAAAATCCTGCCTGTGGTTATAATTCATGCATGAAAGGTTTAAAATGCAACAGTGTGTTTATACATATTTTCGATACAGAGAACAAATGTAAACGGCTGTGCATTTTTTGTGTGCATTAAATTATAGCTGTCACAGGGTATGTATGTATTTGTGTAATTTACGGTCAGCTTACAAAACCATGTGTATATTTTGTTGCATGTAATGGTAATTTGCAGCATGCATTTGTGGGAAGCTTTGATGCTTTTAATGAGATGAGATAAAACTGTCAGAATCAGAAGCCGTTGCTGTTTTGCTGGTCTCTCCTCTTCCCCCTCCCCTCCACAGCTTAACCACGCCCACTTTTGTGGCATTTTTCAGAACTGGTGAGAACTGACTGGTGCTGTAACAGGGGGTTTCATGACCCTTGAAGTATCATTAAGACTTTTTCCATTATGAAATACAAAGTTTTGTAGTGCAAAAAAGTTGCATCCTCGTAAACATTAAAATGCTATATAAATTGAAAAAATATTTATATATTATAATAGCATTTGATGTCTTTATTTTTTGCCAATTTAAATAAAAATGATTGCATTTACAGTGAGTGTATATATACACTGAGCTATACTGAGAATCACCATTGAGAATAATGCAAATAAAAAAAAAAAAAAGCCAAAAGTTAAATGCTCAGATGCATTACAGTAATGAGAATTTGTTAAGAAAATTCGTTTAATTATGATAAAAAATAATGCCAAAAGTCTTAACGGTTCTAAAACAAAACAAGATTTACTCATTATTTCACATGTAATATCGAGAGTGAGCTTTCTGATATTTTAATATTTCACTGTTACTTCCTAAAGGTAAACAGCCAAATCATTCATTCATTTTCGAATGATCTGGCTATATGAGAAGCAAACGACTTTTCAATCACAGTGCAGACAAATACAATAAATATTCACATAGATAAATACAAATACAATAAATATTCACAAGTAGACTCATATGCTGATAGTCTACATTAATATTTATATTTATTATATTTAATTTATATTTCATTACACAGAGTGTTAATTTTTGGCTATGCCTATTGTATTGACTATGAAGTATTCCCTTATATAGGCACACTTCACCTGTGAGAACATTTGAGCGCATGTTGGATATTATGGTATGACACGACTAGGCTTTGATTCTGATATTGGTGTAAGATCATAACGCTCATGTTAGGAATTAAATGAGTAACGCATAAACGCACTCATGTTGCGTGTGGTTTTGTGTGACTCGATTCAGAAGTTACATTACTGCAGTGAAGAGTTTTACATTGAGTAGGTATTCCAGTTCAGAGAACAAATTTGCTTGCACAGTCTCATGGGATATACACATTCTCAGAAATCAGAAATTTCCCAAATTTATAAACATGTTCAATACAAACAACAAAACAAACCAATACATTCCACATCAATCGGCCAATACAATTTTTTCCAAAATATTTGTGTGGGATAAAAAGCAACACATTTTAAAAACTGTATTTCATCAAGAAAATGAGTTTGGAATATTTAAAAAGAAGAAGTCATTTTATTTAAAGAAAAAGCTTTGCTCAAATGGAAATATAGCTGATGATCTTCCAGTACCAACATTATCTCTGGGTCAGCAAGAACTTCCGCTGCCCTTTTTGCAGAAGTGAGTCGATATTTTCCATCAAGACACTTCTTACTTCCCTTTTCAAAATAAAGTTAATATTGTGCTAGACTGCATCATAACTCTGTCCCACAGTTACATCTCAGCATCTATAAATACCAGATCTCAAAGTCATAATAGATGGGATATCATGGGATAGAAGGTAATATGGATGGAAAAAGTGAATAACGGAGAGGTGAAATGTTATCTAAAGGATCACAAAACATCAGTTAGACTTTCAGTTAAAAACAAGATGATTGTGATCTCTAAAGAAGGGGGAAAAGTACAGTCTCTTTTCTTCTGAAAATGAAACTGGGGGTGATCTAGCTAAAGAAAAAAAAAAATCCCCAAACGGCCATGTTGATTTCGCTTATTCCAGGAAACCCGGTGAGCGTGACACATGCAGGTCGCAGATCACTAGAGCTGTGGCTTTTGTCATGTATGACAGGGAAAATCGCACAAGAAAAATACTCCTTGGTAACAAAGTGTGTTTGTTTACATTGGATCCCTCAATTGAAAATATGCATCATGATCATCATCATCAGCTGTTGCCTTAAAAAAAACTGAACTGAAGTTGCATTTTCAGTATTGAGATGCACAAAATTGCTTAATTTCCATTCAGGAGTGTTGATTGAGCTGAAACTGTTTATCTTTTGATCATTTTTACACTGAATGGAAATTTGAATGTAACCTACAGAGTTGACTTTCAACACCTAGACGATGTGGATTTGAGATAGTAAAATGAATAAATTATAAAGCGATAGTTCACTCATGATTACATCTTTTTGTAGCTTGAAAGCTTCACTCCACATTGGCTGAAACTGCATAGCTAGAACAATCTACATTTTAATTAGTGTCTTTTTGTGTTCCACAGAACAAAGAAAGTCACGTGGGATTGGAAGAACACGAGGGTGAGTAAATAATGTTTAAAAATGAACACAATTGTGCTTTTTCCTTCAAATGCAAAATAATGTTTTAAAGGGATCGTTCACCCAAAAATTCTGTCATCATTTCTTCACCCTCAAGTAGTTCCAAACCTGTATGAGTTTCTTTGTTCTGCTGAACACAAAGGAAGATATTTGGAAGAATGTTTATATCCAAGCAGATCTCGCCTCGCCTATGATCTCTATGATCACCAAAATGACACATTTAAACATTTTTTCCTGTGAAAAAAAAAATTCTTCATGCCTTAAAATAGCTTGAATATAACTCATTATACATGGATCTATGAATATGCTAATTAGCCCCGCCTCCACTCACTCACACAAGCTCAAGAGTTAATATAGAATTGATATAAAGAGTATACCAGGATATATTCTCTTGAGACTCTCCTGCTTCAGAGCGGTCACGGTTAATGATATGCTAAACCCCGCCAGCACATTGACGTGATTGGTTACAAGGTAGTTGGTGATGCAAGAAACACCAGTGATTTCAAACCGTGGTCTTTTTTTCACTTCAGTGTTAATGAGAAAATACTCAGCAGTGGTGTTGACTTATGAATTTGCATATGGTTTGTCTTAAAGCATATTAAAAACACCACATAGACATATGAACAACATTAAAAACTTGATTTTCACCACAGGGGGATTTTAACTTAATGTGTGAAACAGTTCAATGATTCCTCTTTCTAATGCAAAACGGGTTCTGAATTAAGTATGCAGAACTTTAATGGTATAATACAGAGCCCTGCTCATGACATGAGGGGGGAAAATAGTATGTATATTGTAGCCACGAATTAACAGTTTGTTCCCACGACTTACTGAATTGTGGCAATGTTGTAATAATTTGTTCCTTGTTTTAGTTAAATCAAAAAGAGGAAACAAATTCGTTCAACATGGCAATGATTAATAAATCGAGAACAAATTCTTAAATCATGGCCATGATATATATATTTTTTTCGCCGCATGTCATGAACATGGCTCTGTAATAATAAGGTGGAAAGGAAGAAAATTTTCTTCCTTATTTTGTAGTTGCCATGTGTGGTAAACTTAAGATATTTCAAGCTCCAAAAATGACAAAAAGCATCATAAAAACAAGAAATGTGCCGATATTCGGTAATGCGATATATCGCGATAATGAATATGCACGATATTGTTATCGAGGGCACTTCAAAATACCGTAAATAATAATTTATTACCAATTATTAAAATTTTTATAATGCATTTAAGAATACTTTCCCCATCAACCGTATAAAATGCACAACACCGCTGTATTCTGCGTCAAAGGAACACGCGCTCAGATGTAAACAAGCCCAACGTGCATGAGAAGCACATGGCGGAACGAGTGAAGGAGACGCGCTGAATAAAAGTGCGCGCTCACTCTCTGACAGCAGAGGGCGCTGATGGAACAGCAGAATGCAGCGGTTACCCCGGAAACCCGTAAACAAAGCAGCTGCGCTAGTGAAGTTTTTAAAATGCTTCGAACAGCCATTCATTTTTTTGTAATCTCAGTGTTGTTCATCACAGCACCAAATACTTAATACTTAAAGACTTAATAGGCTATTTATTTTCAAACTTAAACATTTTTATATTTTAATCTGGACTGCAACATGCCCTAATGATTAGAAATGTTCTGATTATTTGTTGTTGTTCAGTAAAACTCTGAGACATACGGCTTCATTAGTTAATTCATCATTACCAAACTGACAATGAAAAATACTTACAAAGCATTAATTATTCTTAGTTAATGTTAATTTCTTAGTTACGGTTTAATAACATTACTAAAATCAAAAGAACTTATTTAATGGACCTGAGATAAAACTAACAATGATCAGTTGTATTTCTTAACATTAACAAAAAATAATACTTTCTGTAACAAATGTAGCTATTGCTCAATCTTAGTTAATGCATTAAATAATGAGACCTTATTGTAAAGTGTTACCTGTTGTTCTTTATAGCCTAATTCTTTTGCACTTTTGCACATCTGTTTGAAAATGTTACTTTATATATTTTTTGTGTATTGTATTATTGTATTTAAACATTCAGTTCGTTTTGTTATTACAAAAGAGTTCTTAAACCTGTTATACTGACAACACTTTTTTTTGCAACTTATTTCAATATTGTGATAATACCGTATACCGTGATAAAAGCTTCAGCAATTAATCGCAACATGAAAATTTCATACTGTCACATGCCTATTCAAATGACAAAAATGAGATTTTAGAGCTGCAGTACAAAAGATTTTCAGTGAAAGATTACTTTTTACATTTTTCCCCCCTCAAAATAAAAAAAAAAAAAAAAAAAAAAAAAAAAAAAAAATATATATATATATATATATATATATATATATATATATATATATATATATATATATATATATATATATATATATATTTGGGTTGGTAAGATTTTTTAATGTTTTTGTCTTTTTTTTGTTTTTGTCTTTGAAAGAAATGAAAAATAACAGCATTTAAAAAAAAAAAAAAAAAGAAATCTTTTGTAACATTATAAAGGTCTTTACTGTCACCACTGATCAATTTAATGCATCCTTGCTGAATAAAAGTATTTTGATAAAGATTTGCATAGGAAGAATATCAAATATCACAAAGCAGCAACTTTCCTTCAGCTTTAAAACTCTTTATTTATTCTTTTAAATGAAGTTACAATGTTGTCAAGACTTGTTAGATTTTCACAATGAGCTCTTGAGAGGAACTACACCACCGTTGAATGACTTTGAGATGACACAGGTTCTTGTTAAAAATGAAACCTCAAACATTTCCCCAAAAATACTTCTCCTCACACTCTCGTATTGGCACAGCACTGACAGTAAAGTGTGTGAATGGTAAAAATGCAAGGGTCTAAATAAATCTTCTCTTTGAGCCTTGGCATATCCGTATGGCATCTAAACACAATGCAGACTCCACTGGGACCCAAAGGCAAGAAGATGAAAGAATGATGCTTCCCTGAAACCTAAAAATCACAGTATTAATATTCTCCACATATCTGAGCAGACAGGAAAGCTGAGGTGCCACTCAGACTGATCTTAAATCATTCACGACTATCTAAAGGATATTAACAACCTTAATTTTCAAGCTGCATCCATGATTTTAAACACGTGCCGTATAGAACACAGCAAATAAACTCATCTCATCTCCTGATTTCAGTCCAGGCTCGGTAAACTAAACTGCAGCAATACATCTGTACTGTGATCCTCGAGAAAGCAAGGCAGTCGCGCTCGGGCTTGTGGAGAAAAGAAGGCAAAAACCAAGGCAAAACGGGACCGATATGTTTTGACTACTACAAACATCTGCACCAAACATCTCTGGAACAATATAATGTCATTGAAATCCAAATGCTTGAAATGTTCAAAAGGAATGTCTTCAAATACACTGAGAAAAGGTTCAGTCTAGAAAGATCACAGGAATGTCACCACAAGCACTAATTGAACCACGCAGGATTCCTGCATGAACAGCAAGTTTAAGTTGCTTCTGGGGCGTCTGCCAGCATACGTGAAATCAGAGTATTGTTTTATAAAATTATAACATCTTGAAATGAAATAAAATGAACAAGACACTTCTACTAATACGGTATGAAATATCAATCTAGTTTAAGTACCCCCCCGGTCACGTGATTATCACTCTTTTGGTCCATGATTTTAGTTTCAGTCTTTTCAAATCAAAAATACCAGACACGTTTGGATCATCGAGATTTGCGGCGCGACTCTGATGAGGGGGATACGTTGAGCTGTGCTAGATAAGTTCGACGTAATTTGCTGGGAACATTCCGAAATGGCCATCCGGACTGTATCCTCGCCACCAGCCTTCATCAATCATCTCAATGCCGGTGATGATCTCATCCGGGTCGAACGAGATCTCTGTGTCGTCAGCTGAAAACACACACACATAATGCAGCATTACATTTCTGGTTACTTCATTTTAGTCATTTAAAGAACTTCAGTTTTGACACAAATGTCAAGTGTAAGCGTACAGCCTTTCAGAGTACACTTCATTTGAACGTCTTCGACATCTTTGTGCTCGTTTAAACTACAGTTGCGAGTGTCTCTAAACAAGCGCTCGTCAATGCGGGCGTCTGGTATCGTTGCGTCTCCAGCAGTTTGTTGTTTTTCCATCTCATCTGATTATTTTGGACTGGCTGCACACTTACAGTACACGTGAACTATGCGGAGGATGAAATTTATAGTGTAGGCCTGGGAGTGCCGTGCATGCTGGCAATGAGGAGATAGTGAATAAAAAAGGACATGGATTAATTTAACAGCCTATCACAACGCAGAAATAAACAGCCAGTCAGTGCATGTCACTATAAGTCTGTGCATGTTCTCCGTCTCTGGTTGAATGATTGCCATAGCTTCTACACAAACTCACACACATGTGACACTCACGGTATTTTCAGCATCTGCGTCTCAATATATGAAGACATGAACACGTTATCTCCAGAGCTGCTTCTGAGGGTCACTTCATGAGCTTTTCACGATTTCATTTGAGAAAAACTACTGTCAAATACACGCTGAAACTGAAAATAAAAAATCTTCACGACAAAATGTCAAAATAAAAGTCTGGTTTAACTTGAAGAAATTATGACAGAAATATATTACTATTGAATACTAAAATGTAATTCTTATAAAAGTAATGATATTATTATTTTTAAAATATCATACAACCAAGATATTTTTTCACTGTTTTAATCTACACAGTTCTGTTCAGCATCTTATTTGATAAAAAATAAAAACGCAATGTTCTCTTGTAAATTAAATGTTATATTTTCATTTGAGTACATTTTAAAAGATTGATTAAATTGTTAGTTTTATTAAATCATTTGATTAGACACCATTTTTAATGATACATTTGTATTCAATCATAAAACACAGAATCCAGAAAAAATAAAATGGAAAACAGAATTTAGGGAAAAATAAAATGGATTTCATGGGGCTCAAAATTAAAAACGTAACATAATCTGTAGAGTTTAATTGTGAACAAACAAGTTATGTTTACATTTATTCTCAAGGTCTAATAAATATGTGGAAAACATTTCCCTAAATATGGTAAATGAATATCACGATAAATATTGATACTGTATGATATGGGGAAAAAAAATACTGTGCTAATATTTTTGGCCATATCGCCCAGCCCTACGTGTGTGCAAGAAACACAGTATGAACAATATTCTGTGAATAATGAGCTGAACAGTGTGCAGTGGTTAGATAAGAAAAAACCTGCAATCTTGCAAATAACTCTGAATATATTCTGATCAGATTTTGGCCATATTCTGATATTAATCAGAATTTGGTCATATTTTAATTAAGTACCTGACGCAAACATGTTGATGAATTACATTAATATAGCATACTAATAAAATTACTAGAAATCTAAAAAAAGAAATGACAAAGAAATTTAATCAATATACGGACGAACAAAAGGTGTTGGCATAAACTTTCTGGCAACAATTTTTTGTGCTCTCGTCTGCTTTTCCTAAGAGCACGATCAATAATTCATGAATTAGCAGAATTAGTAAAAATGCAGATGGCAAGAGCAAAAAGGACAGAAGTAAGCAGGAGAGAATTGTGGGAAAGGAATGTGCATGTCTAAGTATATTCAGAATACACTGTTTATCATGTAAAAGCAATATTCACCAGCTTGGTAGTCATACAGAGCCCTGGCGCAGACCCCGCGATCATCTGCCGTATCATACGTGTTCTGTTCCTCCACCTGAGAGAGATTCACAAATCATATAAGAACCTGTAGATGAAAATCACATACACCTCACATCCTCTTAAAGACAGCATGGAATTGAAAATGGATGCTTTTAACTTAAATGTTTGTGGCTTCTGGTTTATGTCTATTAGTTTGAGCTCATCTATAAGCTGGCCTACTTCAAAACAAATCAAGTGTTTAACAGATGATTTTAGCATCAAATATGTATAAATGTATACACACACACACAGTATATAACATTTACAGTCTATCTCTTCCAGGAAAACAGACAAAAAAAAGAAAAGAAAAGAAAAGAAGGACACATCCTGCACTTCACAGAATATTGTCCAATCAAAGGCTCTCTAGAATGAGCATGTCCCGCCCCCATTACACCTACAATCAATTAGCAAATTAAAACTAAAAAATAAATTAAATATTATTTTTTATAATAATTAAATGAATTTAAATAATTAAATTATAAATAAATAAACAAACAAACATGCATGCAAACATACATCTTAATTCACAATAATAATAATAATAATCATCATCGTGTAAAATAATACTAAACACTCATTTAATACCCTAACATTAATGTAAGGCGTTGTATCTTCTGGGTTTTACACAATTTTTTTCTAATAATTCAGAACGGGTTAGTTCTGTCAGCGAGTGTCGTACCTGCGGTGGTTCCTCATAGATGGCGTCTGGTTCCACTACTGCCTCATATTGTGGCTGCTTTTGTTCCACTGGCTCTTCATAATCATTAATGACCGCTTCTACATCTAAGACATAAAAGACAACAAGACAGAGAGAAATCATTTTCTGTCTCCTGTAACAGCACACCTTCCCCACCAGGTGGTGCTGACATCCAGCTGATTGACTGACACAAATAAGGGGCTGATGATGGCAAAATGAGATGAGACAGCGCAACACAGCAAAAACAAATGATGGGAGCTGATAATGTGTGTGTGTGTATGTGTGAATTCCTTCACCTTCATACTCTGGCTCAGGTTCTGCCTCTGGTTCCACATACTGAGATCTGGGTTGTTCCTCAAAACTGGCCTCTACTCAAAACACACACACACACACGCATGGAAAAACAGAAACACACACATGCATGGAAACAAGCACACACTAGAAGTGCTGGATCTGTATTCTGACATACCACAGATGGGTAGAGTCCGAGTTTGAGGGCGGTATGATCAAAATATGTCACGGTACGACTGATTTTATATCAAAGTATTTACAAGAGATCTTCATTTGAGTGTTTTCTTTTTTATTTGGAGCTTGCTTGACAGATGTGAAGCAAAAGATCACATTATTAATAATAAATGAAGTCCACCCTCATTGCAAACAGTTGCTTCAAATGATAAAAAAAAAAAAAAGTGTCAAAATAGGAATACATAATAAATCAGAATTGACAAGCCATATTCAAAGCCAAGAGGAATACTGATAAAGATATAGAATTTCTACATGTTGCGCAGAATATAAATTACCGTTCAAAAGCTTGGGGTTAGTACAATTTTTTTTTTTTGAAAGAAATTAATACTTTTATTCAGCAAGGATGTATTAAATTGATTGAAAGTGACAGGAAATAAATTTAAAATAAATGCCATTCTTTGGAACTTTCTATTCATCAAAGAAATCTGAAAAAAATTAAGTAATATGGTTTCCATAAAAAATTGTTGAAAACAGCTCAACTGTGAGTATAAGGTACTTCTTTCAAAAACATTTTTAAAAAATCCTACTGCCCCCAAACTTTAACGGTAGTGTACCATCATAACACCCAGCCCTAGTTTTAGTCGATTAATCCATTTAAAGGGACAGTTCACCCAGAAATGAAAATTCTGTAATCATTTACTCACCTTCTGTCATTCCAAAACTGTATAACTTTTTTCCATATAACACAAAAGGAGAATTTCTGAAGAATATTCAAGCTCCAAAATAACAACAAAAAAAAGCACCATAAAGCATGATAACAATGGTCCATATGACTCATGCACTATATTCCAAGTCATACGACAGCACGGAGAGAAAAGTCCTAACTGTCCTTGGCACGCTCGTGGAAAAGTAGCGATGCCCAATTCATGAACTAACCATTCTTTTGAGTCAGATCTTTCCAATGAATCAGTTCACAAAAGCAGCCGAATAATTCATTAAGACTTGAATCAGACTGATTTGGTTCTTTAGTTCAACTCACTCAGTCACAGAAATCAACAGTTCACTCAAGGGGAAGATAATAGACTTAGGGTAAGTTTTTTTTTTACACGACAACAACGTTTTTTTGCGCACAGACAACATTGTCAAAATGACCCCCGTTCACAAGGATCTGCGAAAATGACTAAAAACACTGTACTATTCATGCCAGGCCAGTAGTTGGCGATATCACTTTATAAAGAAACACTACGCACCTATAGACTGAACATGTATTACGCATGCGCATAATGTCACTGTTTTCACAAATTTGTGTTTTTGTTGTTTACATGTAGACAATAAAGGTATCGTTTTCAAAAACGATTTCAAAAGCTTGCGTTTTCAGGCCTGTAATGCGCTAATTCGAAAGCGAAAGTAAAATGCGCACGGCTCAGCACCGTTATGAATGCCCGTGCTTCAATCGAATTAGCGATTTAAAAGTAAGGTGCAAAAGAGGGAACTCCCCCCATTACTGATGTTGTCACACGTCGATTAACCGGTCGGGAAATTTCCTCACCGTCACACCCCTAGTGGACATCCCTAGTTATTTTTGTGGCTGACTTTATTGCATATGCAATTATAGGAGTTTCCCTTTCAGATGCAAAATTTATGGGCGGATTCATTATTTGTTAATAATTAATGAAAAATAATAACTAGAGAAACACAACTAATCCTTTGCAGGTTCTCTATAGGCATTGGGATTAAATCCAAAATATTGCCCAAGAGGTGCTTTTACATTTCGATTTGAAACCAAATCTTCATTCAGTCAGACTCTCGTGATAAATGATCCGTGCTGCAACTCTCGCTCGGCTCACGCTGCATTGAGCAGACAAGTTCGGTTTTTAATTGTAGTGTCTGTTCTCTAACTGAACTAAATGATTTTTATTACTATAAAAAAAAAAAATCAAAATGTCAGTGGGGGGGCGGTGCCACGGTGGGCAAGTGATGTAACCGCTGTTGTGGCTGAACACTGTGCAACATCGACTAGTATCCACGCCTTTTCATCGTTAATATTTGAGTCTTTAGTAAATCCTGACAGTTGTTTTAACATCAAAATGGGTTAGTAAATCTAGCAATTTATCTTCTTGATTGTAATACATCTTACGTTTCAATCTGTTCCTCGCACAAAATTACTTCAGGAGACTCGAAATGTAGCGCATGAGGATCGACTACTTTTATGATCATTTCCCATCATTCACTTGCATTATAATGAAAAGAGTTGGCGTGATACTCTTCAAATATTCACCTTTTGGGTGAACTCTTCCTTTAAGTGCACAAGGCAATCAAGCACACAGTAAGGTGTTCAGACATGCTCACATACTGCGAATCAAATCCAAACCCGTTTATTTTGAGGTGTAAGGTAAAATGTTACAGCAAGCATGAGGAAATTGTGAGTGGTTAGATGTTAGTTGAGACACATGAAAGCACCACACAAAGAGGTAGAGAGTGAATGTGTGTGTGAGCATGGAGATGGATAACACACCAAACCTTTCCCAGTGTGAGATAAGAAGTGAATGATAAGGTGCATGTTTATGTACCTCTGGCTCGTAAAGGCGAGGCCTGACGCACAGGAGAGCGAAATGGCTCTGGGTCACATGACTGCTTGGACAGAAAAGGGCTGTTCAACCGCCCTGAGACACACAGAACAGAGAAGGACAAAGAGAGAAACCCAAGCTGACAGATGGCTGACGGTGTTATACACAGCAGAAGAGACCACAAACATAGTTTTAGACAGAAGATCTGCAGGCTGTTTAATGACAGTGTCGAATTTCAGACAGACGAACATGGTTGAAATGGCCAGAGAACAACGAGAGAATGGGAAATACCACATATAACATCCAACACTCAGAAGTTAGCTGTTGCATGCACAGGAAAATACCTCCTAATCGACAGATGAGGACATTCCTTAAACGTGTTTGAAAAAACTATATGAAACGTGACCCACATAGTAAAAAGGGGAAGCTAAATATAACATGCAAATACTGTGGCATTTAAATAAAACGCTTCCTATAGTGTAAATTGTGCTTGTAGAGATCTTATCAGGACAGTGCTGCATACGGCTAATGTGCACATTTGGAATCAGACTCTATTTATTATCCTGATGAGATATAAAGCTTAATATTTATAACCACCAATCATCTCAATTTGTATATTCTATATATAGATTCATTACTATACATCATTACTATTTATTAAATATACAATTATGTATTAATATAATATAAAATATTTATCAGATGATATAGATCATAAATGATATATAATTAATAGCTATAGATGTAGTTACATTTAAACAGATTTAGTAGATATATTAAAAAAATCGTTTTTAATGGCCCTACAAGTTTGATTAAACCATCAAAATATGAGGAAAATGTTTTATATTTTTAAATATGAGGGAATAACAAAACACTAAACTTATTAAATTATTTGGTAAATTGGCTTAAGCATGTGTACAGATGAATGGTACCTGGTTTTGGACTGTATTGAGAGTTGTCTTTGTTAGAAGTGTTGATTCCCATCTCTCTCTGTTTGAACATTTCTCTGGGATTAACGGAGCGCTGGGAAACGAGAGCCGCAGCTTCCTGTTACAAATACACACAAACATTAAAAGTAGCCAGGAGTATCACGACTGATAACAGTGATGGCAGTATATGGAGAAGATAAGAGCCAGGGACCCAAAGTGGTTATATACTGAAAGTGGGAAAACAGGAGAACAGTAAAAGAAAGAGACTGAATCCCAATCTGCAAACCACCAATCCTATAGTTTATGTATGTGTGACTGGCATTATTGCATTCCCAAAACTTCATTATGTCAAAAGTACTTGGGTGGAATAATGGGTGTTTATGATAATATTGCCCACAACAAGCACACAGTTTTCTGTTATCAAGATGTAATTTTATGACATGTTTATGTTCCAATGCTTCATACTTATAAGTACATATTTTTACCAAACATTTTGTACAAACACTAAACTGACAAATCAGCATTCATGACTGAAACCATCAAGTTTATAAATTGGGATTAAGTCAGAAAAGCCATCAGTCAGCAGTAAAGGACACTACCACACTGTATAAAGAAAACAGTTAGAAAGTTAAGTCCTTCTGTCCAGAGCCAGAAGAAATGTTTGATACTTCCTCCCACTCACGTTGGCTTTTTCCACCGACTCTCCACGTTTAAAGGGTTTCTGCTGTGCTGCCTGCTTCCTCTCCTCCTCTTCCTCCTCCTGATAGACAGCAGCACACTTTGACTCTTACACACTTGATTCCATTACAAAACCTAGTTAGCTGCCTATGTAGGCAGCATTCTGAGGTATCATATTTGATTATGCGATCTAAGATGATTTCTTTTGGCCAAATTCTAGAGCAGAATTGCATGTATTTTTCACAGAGCTCAGTGAAAAATCCACCCAAGACGGCGGACAAAAGAAAAGTTGAATATATAAATATACTTAAAGGGATAGTTCACCCTAAAATGAAAATTAAGTCATCATTTACTCACCCTGGTGTTGTTCTAATGTCCTTTTTTTTTATTTTATGGACCACAAAAGGAGAATTAAAAAATGTCCCACTCACGCTCGTCCATATAATGGCTGTTGATGGCGACTAGCATCAAGATTTAAATAAATTTAAATAAAAAAAAATAAATAAATAAATAAATACATTTTTGCAAAAGTATTACAGAATGATCCCATGCAACACGTCATATATTCCAAGTGTTCCGGGAGTTTACGATAGGATTTAATGAAAAACAAACCAAAATTTACTGTATTACTTAATGAAAATCCTGACTTTTGCCGTTGATCTTCTGTGCACAACTGTACGTTCATGAGACTCTATTAGCACTGCAGTTCACTCCGACTTGCAACTCAATTTGTGAGAAATCAAGATTAAATATAGCTGCGAGCAGCAATTATCGGGGTTAAACACATGCGTAAAAAGGTATTACGTTTTATTTAGCAAGCCTGTAACCATCTCGATCATAGATGGAATAAACCATTTACAGTAAATACAGGCAATTTACCATAGGAAATATATTGTTGTTAAAGCTTTTTAACAGTTATCGGGGTTGAGCCAAAAACCTAGGACTAGTTTGCCATAGTTGGTTTTTGAAATAATCTCCAATATTTAATGAATGATTCGGTGGACAGCGGCGATCCTAGAGGCAAAGTTGCTCAGAATGAGGAGTTC
Organism: Hypophthalmichthys molitrix; assembly: GCA_037950675.1. NCBI lineage: Eukaryota > Metazoa > Chordata > Actinopteri > Cypriniformes > Xenocyprididae > Hypophthalmichthys > Hypophthalmichthys molitrix. Next base: position 29,607,689 of record CM075499.1, read on the forward strand.
TACCATGTGGTACGAATGTCGTGAGCATGTACGAAAAATTGCACAGTACACGATCCTTTACGCATGTGAAAAACGCAAAGGCCCCCCGGTGGCCGATTTCCTTTGAATTTCTCACAGGCCTCTAGGACCGTGAGTCAAACAGGCCCAGCGAGTTTTGTTCCGACTGGCCTTGTCTGATAGCTGCTCAAACTTCAGTGGCCGATGACGGACATGTTTTTGAGATACGTCAGTCCTCATAGACAGTCATGGCCCCTCGGACGAAGACCTGCATACCAATTTTCAAGTCAATCGGACTAATTGTGTAATAGTTATTAGAGTTGTCAAAAGTACCGACTTCGGTACTTAGTCGGTACTAAAATTTAAAAAATGTGACACTTTGAGCGCTGTTGAGCGGATTCGTAAACACCTCTGATTGCCGATTGTGTTCAAAGCTCATCAGATATGTCTGTGATTGGCTTCAATGATCAATGCTGTAAAAACGTTGTAAATAGTCATCAATAAAGCTCTTGACCAAGCGCTTACACAGATACACACGGTTTTCAAAATGCTTTCAAATTCAAACACTTCCGTGTGCTTTCAAATGCATTGATCATTGTAGCCAATCACAGACATATCTGATGAGTGCTTTAACACAATGGCCAATCAGAGGCGTTTACGAATCCGCTCAACAGCGCTCAAAGCGTCACATTTTTAAAATTTCAGTACCGATAGGTACCGAAGTCGGTACTTTTGACAACTCTAGTAGTCATAGCCATTTTCATGTTTCTTTCCTGTTATAGTGCCACCAAGTGGCCAGTCGCAGCATCCCTTTTGGCGTGACCACAGAATGAGCCCTTACATACGTGTGCCAAGTTTGGTGAAAATATCTAATTTTGTTCACGAGTTATAGCCATTTTAGTAAAAGTGGCTTCACCCACCTGGAACATTTTGGCGGCCCTTAGGGACCGTGTCGGAATCAGAATTTCAACAAAAGTAGGTTTTTCAAAAAAATAAAATAAATAAAAAACACGGAAATACCTGAAAATTTCAAGCGAATCCGACGCATGTCCGTCTTGAGCCAAGGATACTTTTGACTGCTGTAGCGCCCCCGTCAGGCCGATCGGGGTGAGCCTTGGTGACATTCCGGTCCACAGATATTTAACTCAGTGAAGAATGTACACCGATACTTTTTTGGGATTTCTAGGCATTGTATTTCATGTCACGTATCTATTAATCTTGATTTCTCACAACTTTTGCTTTTTCTGGGTGAGTCGGAGTGAACTGTGGTGCAAACAGAGTCTCATGGATGTGCGGTCGTGCACAGAAGATCAACGGCCAAGGGCAGGATTTTCCTTAAATTAATTCAATTTCATTCTTTCTTTTTTTTTTTTTTTTAACCAAACCCTATCGTAAACCCCCAGAACACTTGGAATATACGACCTGTGTCGCATGGGATCATTCTGTGATACTTTTACATCTTATTTAAAAGTTTGATGCTGGTCGCTATTCAATGCCATTATATGAATGAGAAAGTTGGGTAATTTTTCCTTTTGAGGTCCGAAAAAGAAGAAGGGCATTAACAACAACACCAGGGTGAGTAAATAATGACTTAATTTTAATTTTAGTGTGAACTATCCCTTTAACACATTCAATACAAAAAGGTACAGATGAAAACAACAAACTTAATAAATTTAACTATTTCACCCGCCCACTTCACATCGGTGAGAAAACAGCAGTTCAGAAAGTGATAGTGATCATAGCGATGTGGATATGTTGGCACCAGCTCTGCAATTCAGCACCAGTCAGTTCACGTTTATTTATATAGCACTTTATTCAATAGATTGCTTTAAAGCAGCAGCTTTACACTATTGAACATGAAAAAACAGTGTCAGTGTCTCTTTCAGTTAGAATTACAACAGTTTCTACTTTAAAGCGGCTCTTCAGCACATTCATGTTTTACTCGCGTCTGACCTCGACAAACTGAACAGAAGAAATTAACCGGAGAATATTTCCATGTCAAAGGCGCCGGAGCCTCAGAGCCACACCTACCTATTGCACAATCGCCATGCACCAGTGGTAGTTTACCAGACGGAGTGAACTTTTCTGAAAAGTTCACTTTGGTAAGCCGTTTCCAACTCCAAACGAACTTCGTTTTGGCCTGATTTCATTCAAAATAACGTCACACCAGTTTATACTTCGATTTCGCTTAAAGGTGCAATATGTAAGATTTTTGCAGTAAAATATCCAAAAACCACTAGGCCAGTGTTATATATTTTGTTCACTTGAGTACTTACAATATCCCAAATGTTCCAACTATTTGTAAATTGTGAGAAAATTTCAATTTTCATCATACCCGCGTTACCCTCGGTTTCCGGTTTTATTTTGTAAAAACCATGGAAACACCAAAAGACGCTTTTACATGTTTTAATAGACAATGGAACAACTGTTTGGTTACGTTTATAGACAGAAAACTAATTATTGTTATGTAGCTCAACACGTTTAGTCTTATTGTTTAAATCTAATTTTCTTGATTTTTTGCGAGTACCATGCTTTACCATGCCTCAGAGACAAACACTATTTTGTCAAGTAGCTAACATAGCATAATCAGATGCAGATTTATTTTTAGTAACAGTAATACAGCATTTTCTCCATCATACAATACGTTGTAAAATTAATTGCATGCCATTTATCAACAAGCCATCCAGCATTTAATATGATATTGTAAAATCGATCTATCTTACTGCAGTGTGTCTCAAACAAGTGTCTCACAGCAGCCGCCGAGCGAACGCACAGTAACGTTATAACATCATTTTCAACACTCTCAAATGTATCTAATATGATAAACAGAGCTTTGTTACCTCATACTCATGACCGGAAAAGCGGAAGCGGCGCCGGCAACTGTGGCATAATAAAAGTCCCGCTGCTCGTGTGTTGCACAATCGCTCCAGCGGCCTCGTTCAGCTCCACAACACTCGGCCCTGCTCTGCTTCATACTACAGTAACGTTAATAATCTCATCCATGAACATGATTTCTTCCTGAGTCCTATCCCTATTCTTTTGCACCGTTCGTTGAGGTGAAGACCACATGTCCCAAGATTACGCGCTCAAACTTGGCGTCATCAAACTACGCCTTTGTTTTGAATAGGCCTCTAGCGACCTCTAGCGGACAGAACATCTTACATAGTGCACCTTTAAAGTATATGGGGGCATTTAGTGTATTTCACTATTTGCTTAACAACAAGCTAACACTTATATATACTAAAATCAATTAGGAGTCGAGTCTCCTGAGCACTTCCTGCTAGGAGTGTTATTTGTACGATGCACAGAGTTGCTATCAATGTCGACATCGGTCACAAATTCCCATAATTAAAATGTGGCCTTAAAGGGATAGTTCACCCAAAAATGAAAATTACCCCATAATTTACTGAATGGGCCATTTGCAAGCCAAAAACGTGCATCCATCCATCATAAAAGTAATCCACACAGCTCCAAGGGGTTAAAATTTCTCATTTTAGACTTTTAATTCGTGAATGGTGTTTTGTTTTGCTCTATCCTCTGAACTTCCGCATTTGTCATGCGTTGAGTCAGAGGTCACTCTTCCATCGCAAATCGATGCATACGGTCACTGCCGGAAGCTAGTTATTATAGTTAATAATGTTTTAAATATGAATATTTTTCTTACAAAAACCCATTGCTTCGCTTCAGAAGGCCTTTATATGGATTATATGGAGCTGTATGGATTACATTAAGATGGATGCACTTTGTTTAGCCTATTCACTTCCATTATAAAGCTTGGAAGAGCCAGAATATTATAACTCTGATTGTGTTCATCTGAAAGAAGATAGTCATATACAAGGTTGGCTTGAAGGAGAGTTAAAAAAAAAAGTTTGCCAATCAATAGTAAACATGACCATGGCTTTAAAAGGCAGCTGCCTATGTAGGCAGTATACAGCAAGGCAGCTCACAAGGTTTTTTTACATCATAACTAAAGGCTGTGTATCAAAACCTGCTGCGATGCTAACCCAGACAGTATGCTATCGAGATAGGTATGTAATAACAGCCGTGATTTCCGATTTAATCAACTGTGGCCCTTGCGGACCCTCAGACCTGTGTGAACTGTGCATGTGTGTCAGCATGTCCTGTGCAGATGGCCTAAAGACAAAACCACAGATACTGCACGTCACTTATTTCTGTCTCGGCTGGGCTGTAGCGAGTATATTTTGGAAATGTGGTTTGAAGATTATCTATGTGCAGATATAAGTGTTAAAATGATAACTGAAGGACAGTGGGTTCAGACAACCACACTATGCTATAAAAAGAGAAGTTGTTGTTGTAACTGTAATGAATTACAGACACTGGGCAGGATGACATGCAGTGGTAGAACTGTGACAATGATTATGATTGGCTATAGTGTTTATAACATGGTTGATATATTTACGTGGGTATTAGTGGGCCGGACTGCTTTATTTTATCTTCATATGAGAGTGACAAACAGTGTTGGCTAAGTTACTCTAAAAAAGTAAATAATTACTAGCTACTAATTACATCTTCAACAGTGTAATTAGATTACTGTCTCTAAAAAGTATAGCATTACTTATTGCTAATTACTTTCTAAATCCCATATCAACCTCGACCAGTTGAACAACACAAGGATAGACATAAAAATACTCTTGATTCTTTCAAATAAATAGTACTATTGTTTTATATTAAATTACAGTAAGTAATTACTTCGTAATGCATTACACCCAACACTGCAAATAAACAAAGAAGTCGAGGTGAGGAAGAAGACTGGAAATTTGCATTGTTCTCAGAATTATGATTTCAGATTGATCTGCTCATTACCATCTTAAAATACAAAAAACCCAAAAACGTCATGCTTTACGATTGATCAAACACTCGTGGGCGGATTGCAGTCAGAATAAATTCTTGATCAGATTTTAATGCTTAAAAGTTTTCAGATACAAAAGGTTAGTAAATTCCTCCTCAAATCCTGTTCTAGCAAAATATATGTTTGATTTGACAGTTAATCACCTCCCTCTTTATATATTACACAACCAAAGTGACAAAAGTAGTCCAGTGTTTTTGTGCTTGCATGAAGGCTTCAAACATATTGCGGCTTCTCCACAGGAACCATGTCAGAACATGTCCAGTGTGGCGATATGTGGATTTAAATAACCGCACAGGTGTGTGTGTGTGTGTGCGTGTGTGTGTGAGACTCACCCACTGCTGTTTCTGCTGGCCTCGATTATCCACCTCCTGCTGCTGCTGGTACTTTCTATTACACAAACACATAAGGTTCAAAATTAACACCCAGCAGGTGCTGTCCAGTTGACTGGTAACCTTATATCAAAGTGCAACATGGTTAAAAATCAAATTGTAGCTGATCTCATTGATAGTCCACCCAAAAATTAAAAGTCATACTGAACCTCATGTCGTTCTAAACCTGTATGACTTTCTTTCTTCTGCGCAACACAAAAGAACATATTTTGAAGAATGTTGGTAACCAAACAGTTTCGGGCCTCATTGACTTCCATTGACTTTTTTGTCCATATAGTGGAAGTAAATGGGAACCAAAACTGTTTGGTTACCAACAGTTCCACAGAACAAAGATAGTCATACAGTTTTGGAACAAGTGAGTAAATAATGACAGAATTTTCATTTCATTCCCTTCAAAGAGACGTTTATCTGTGCAAACTGACTTCTGTTCATCGATCTGTGACGCTCTCTCTTTGGCTTTCTTGTCCCGTAACTCCGCCTCCTTGACCTCTCGGTCCTTCCTCTCCCTCTCTAGCCTCTGCCTCTCATCCTCTGCCCTTCTCCTCTCCTCCTGGAGACGCTTCTCCTCGTCTTTCTGAGAAAGAGACAAAAGCATTGAGCAAAACAGGAAAATTGTAAGGCAGAATGATCATGAAAAAACAAAATATGTAATTGATCATTTCTCTTCTCGATCGTGTATCTGTAAATTAATCCTGATTCTCTGGAGTCTGTAAATAGATATAATTAAACAGAATTTACATTAAGACAATGGTTCTCAATTAGGGGGGCCTGAAATGACTTAAAATAAGACAAATCCTTTGAAGAATTCCCACAGTTCATAAAAACCTAGATAAATGAGGTAATTCATTATAAAAGTGTGCTTTCTAGACCAGTAAAAGTAATGTAAATTAATAACATCTATTTATACATTTAATTATTTTATGCCAAGCTCAAAAATATTTTAATGGGTAGAAATATTTTTAAAAGATCTTATCCAGTAAATCATGATGTATTCAAATATTGGAAAGCTTCAGAACTGCATTGAAATGCCTATTTTGTGTGAGGCAACTGCAGAACATACCGCAAGCAGAAACTCTGAAGTATGTATGCTGTATTACCTCTGCTTGGGCCCAGAAAGTGTCTTTGTTGGTTCTCTTGATTTCAGAGATGGCGTTAGTCTTCTGGTAAACAGATCCCTGTATGGAAAAACAATGAGTGGTAAATTATGACTAAACCCAGATGGAATCTTTAGACTTTGCATTTTCCTTGCTGATTTCAGTGGAAAAGTTCTGTGAAATGAAATTGAACATTCAAATATAAAAAAAGAGAGCTGAGAGTATGACACTCTTATAGCTGAAAGCCTAAGCGAATTAGCTAAAATATTTCATAAACATGCATATAATGAAGCTCTCACAGCTTCTGTGAGCAATACTTGGAAACAACTAACATCAAGCATGCCGCTACATTATACATCAAAAAGATGTTTACTCATTCTCAATGTACTGTAGATAAATGACTCAGCTGTCCTTTAAAGCACTCAATTGCAGTTTGTGGGTACATTTAGAGCTCAGCAGAGAAATTATTCCAAACCACCATAATAGTTTTCACATTCCGAGCATTCTGGCTCACTCCCTGTGAAACTCCTGACGCAGCACTGTGAAAGAGAGTTTGAGATAAACAGGCAGCAGGCTGGCACTGACCCGGACACCACTGTGCCATCATAAGACCCGTCTGATGCCTTCTGCTGCAAACTACCAGCTAGGGGTGTGCGATATATATCGTCTAAGATAATATCATAATTGCTGTTTTAACAATGTGCAAGTGCAATCTGACATTATCGAGTTAGTATGTCCCTCACTTTGCAAAAAACAAACAAAACACGCCTAGAGAGTGCATACACTGTGTGATGTAGCCTTTTCGATTTAGGTTAGAGTACCGCGGGTGCATTTAGAGTGAACACTCTCACTGCGTTATTTATTAAAATGCTGGAAAAATGCCCCTGTGTGAGTATTTGTCTTTTAGGCTATATTTATATCATAGGATATAGTTAAGCAATCACACAAAGCGTGCCGTTTTTTTTTTTTTTTTCTTCCTTTTTCAAAATATCAGCACAACTGCAAATGCAATATTGATTTTATACAACAGTTTAATAAACAATAAAGGCCCGGTTTCACAGACAGGGCTTAGACTAAGCCAGGATTAGGCATTAGTTCAATTAGGGCATTTAAGTAGCTTTTATAAACGTACCCTAGAAAAAAACATTCCTGGTGTGCATCTCGAGACAAAACAATAACACTTACATATTTTAAGAGATGTCAGTACAAGTTACTTTCAGTTCAAACAGGCAAACATGCATTTTAGTCTGGACTAGCTGAAGCCTTGTCTGTGAAAGCAGGGGTAAGTGACTTACATTTTAGACACAGTTTTGCCTATTTTAGATCTCTGAGCAACACACAGGGGTGTTTCGTTACTGAACGAATCAGTCGATTTGAATGAATTAGTTGAATGAATGATTCAGTGACTCACATTAACAAAGCCAAATGCTTAATTCCTGAAATGATCAGCCGTTTGAACGAATCTGTTGAATTAATGATTCACTCATTAACAGTGACTTGCCGCCACCTACTGGCAGTTTTAGTTTTATATTTAAAGTATCTTTTCAATTTTAAAATCATTTCATTTATCATCAGTGTTTTATTTTTAAAATATTATTTATGCATTTGTAACTGCAGGATATTCATTTATGTCACATCTGAGCTGCATTAAACAGTTACATCTAATACATCTAAATGCCACTTCAGATGCAGCTTCTGGGCCCTATTTTAATGATCTAAGCACATGGTCTGAAGCACAAGGCGCAGGTGCACTTAGGGCGTGTCCGAATCCTCTTTTGCTAGTTTAACTACGAAAAAAATGGTCGGGGTGCCAGGCACATAGTCCGAAAGGGTTGTACCTAGTCTCTTAATGAGTCATGGGTGTGTTTTGGACACAACATGCAATAAACCAATCAGAGTCTCATCTCCCATTCCATTTAAAAGCCAGTTGTGCTCGCGCCATGGCGGATTCGCTATTTACATGGCGGAATTTGCAAGCGGAAAGACTGAATGCTTCTCCAGAGAGGAATCCTTTTATTTTTAATATTTACAAATGTTTGTGTGCTGCTGCGCATCCCTGTGTGTGTAAAAAGCAGAGTGTGTGAGCGTTGTGCACCCGCCTATAGGCGCATATTACTAACGCACCCTTTAAATAACAAACCAAATACTGCGTCATTGACTTTAGACCAGGTTCTTGTTGGTCAATGGCGCAGTGCTTTTCAGTCGCCTCAAAATAGCAACACGCCAACAATGCGCCAGAACACATCTCATTTTCAGACCAGCACACCCATGGGCGAACAGAAGGCCGCGGGTGCATTTGCTACTTAAACAACGTGGCGCTGGACTTGAAAATGATAACTGCGTCGGGCTGAAACTAGCAAAAAGCACTGCATTGCACCAGGTGTATGATAGGGCCCCCTGTGTTTCCTCTGCACTGCAAAGATGGATTTTGTTGATTTCATTTAATTGGTAACAGCCCTATAGGCATCTTATTGTTCTAATTAAATTTACTGATTATTTACATCGTTACTGACAAAATCCCAGAAAATATTAAGATAATTTTTTGTCAATATCACACATGCCTATTACCAACTAAAAGAAAATCTTTTTCTGAAGCAGTGTCAAATCCAACTAGATTATTACATGCACAACTCATGACTACAACGACTGGTCAATGTTGGTAATGTTAATCTTAACTATTTTGCACCAAAAACTGCTTTACTAAATATATTGGTACATGCCCATTTCCTCTCTGACCACTGGTAATAAACTGGCGGTTTTTGCTACTGTACATTTAAGACTTATGTATGTAAATGACCTCTGTTATGATTATCCTCTTCAAAGAGCAATGAAAATCCTGTTTTCCAAGATGAATGTACACTACCATTCAAGTGAGACGTTTTGAATGTTTTCGAAAGAAGTTTCGTCTGCTCATTAAGGCTGCATTTAATTGATCAAAAATACAGTAAACAGTAATATTGTGAAATATTATTACAATTTAAAAGAACTGTTTTCTACTTGAATATATTGTAAAATATAATTTATTCCTGTGATCTAAGATGAATTACTCCAGTCTTCAGTCACATGATCCTTTAGAAATCATTCTAATATGCTGATTTGCTGGTCAAGAAACTTCTCATTATCATCATGTTGAAAACAGTTAAATTATGTAAACCGTTGTAAAGCATTTATTTGAAATGGAAATTATAACTCTTTACTGTCAGTAGTATATGCATGTTCTAGAACTGGAAATATAAGCTGCACTGGACACTACTCTGGTGCATGATGTGCGTGACACTGACCACAGGCCCCTGCGGCCCGGCGTCTCTGAAGCGATTGGACTCTTTGTGAAAGCTGTAGTTGGCTCCTGAGGCTTTAGCCACTTTCTGCATGATGGCGTCAGGCTCCACGTCCTCCTCCGCTCGTGCGTTTATCGTCACATGAGCTCCCTGCAGAAACAGCGCCATCAGTTTAGTGCCACACACAAAACATGTTTTCAATACTCGTTTTAAACATGCATATGAAACCATCAAATGTAAGTGTCAAAATTCACTCTGGTTTCAAATGAAACATGTCCACGCACACACTTGTCGGTGAATTTATTAGCAACTTTTTGCTGTGTGTAAGCTCTTACTGAACATAAACACAACTAGCTTAGATAGACTACATTTTCCATGTTCTAAATGCATCTTGAATTTCTTTTTTGACTTGGTCATTTTTTCATTAAAATGTCATAACTGGATATTCCAGTGAAAAAAAACAGATTTCTTTCTGCTGTATGTCGGACTTGTCTTGATATTTGGTCCACTTAAAGCCCGCTTTTAGATCTGCCTCCATTCAATCAACAGCCGATGGATAGAACCATGATGCCACTAAAACTGATGCATATGCCCCAACAGTCAAGATATGGAGGCAAAAAATGCCCCTGTATGAGTTCCTGTTTTTTATATTTATAACATATGATACCCACCCTCATGACAAACCCGTAAGACTTTCGTTCATCTTCAGAACATCTTTTTGATTAAATCAGAGAGATTTCTGTCCCTCCGTTGACAGCTACGCAACTACCACTTTGTCGCTTCAAAAATTCCATTAAGAGATCGTAAAAATGAATTGCGCAGTTTAGTCCAAATTTTCTGAAGAGACATGATTGCTTTATATGATGAACAGATTGAATTTACACTTTTATTTACGTATAAACATTGATCAGAGAACATAAACAGAAGCTCAACCGAAACTGCTTGATGTGCGAGAACAGAACTCTTGCGGAAGCTCAAACGTGCAGCGTAACACACAAAAATGAACCTTATTGGTTCTTGCAGAAGCTCAAACGTACTGAGTAACACGAGAATTAATCTTGTGTTACACAAGCCTTGTGTTAATGTCAAGTGTTACTGTCAAGAGAACATGCTTGAGCTTCCGTTTATCATAACTGATGTGAGTTGATGAATGTTTATATGTGAATAAAAGCCTAAAATCAATCTGTTCATCATATAAAGTGATCGAGTCTCTACAGAAAATTTCGACTAAACCGCTCAATTCATATGAATTAGTTTTACGATCTCTTTATGAGGGACAGAAATCTCTCAGATTTCATCAAAAAGATCTTCATTTGTGTTACAAAGATGAACGAAAGTCTTACGGGTTTGGAACGACATGAAGGTGAGTTAAGGACAGAATTTTCAATTTTGTGTGAACTAACCCTTTAATCAATATCGCACAAGCAAGAGTGCCATTTTTTCACGAATATAAGCTTGATTGAAAATGTAATATGGCTTTTGTACAACAGTTCAATAAACAAAGTTAATATGTAGTCATTTACATTTTAGACAAAATATTGTTAGTATTTTGCCAATGAAAATAGTTCCGAACAAATTACATTAGAACACGTGTCTTAATGGTGTTCCATTACTGAATTAATCCACAGTTGAGTAAATTATTCAATGACCCATTTGTAAATACACTCACTTGCATCATTCCTGAAAGAATAAGATGTTTGAACGAATCAGTTGAATGAACGACTCAGTGACTCACTCATTAAAACCTACTGGCAGTGTCCAATGCCACTTTAGATGTAGCTTTTTGTACCACTTTTTGTTTATACTAATTCAATTTGTTTGGTAAAAGCCCTATAGTGTATTATTACTGTACTTCATCTGATTAAATTTAAGAATTTGACATAAAAGATGATGCATGCATTTAATAACGTTAAAAAACCTGCTCTTATAATGGTAAAAATGACCATAGAAATCAATTAAACTGGGCAAAAAATGCCCCTGAAAAGAGAAAGTTAATTTCTGCTTTCAATTTTGAACCAGCCATGACACTTTTAGATGCAGTGAGAGCTTGTGGTCGGATGTTATCAAGCTCTGAACAACTACCAACAAAGCCAAATCAACTGTGTCGCTCTAGATATAGCCCATGATGTCATATCCTTTTGTGAGCCTCTTGCCTGTTAATTGCAGCATTGTGAGTTATTGTGGAAGTTCATCGATCATTAACTCAATCACACAACCAAACACACTACTCACTAGGACTGTAACGGTTCAAATTCCTCACGGTTCAATTTGTATATCACGGTTTTAGAGTCACAGTACAGTCGGTATGTGCTAGAAGTTCAGGAAAATAAAAGGACTACTGTCAAATAAAAATAAAGAAAATAAAAACAAATAATCAAACTACAAGCAATAGCACAAATACAAAAGAGAAAAGATACAAATTAAATACGATTTTCAGGTAGGTCTAACAGTAGTTTTCAGATACAGATATTGAATAAAGTAATCAAATGTAAAATAACCCTACATAGTCTGTATAAATTAAATATAGATTAATCCTTATTAAAGTTACAAAAGTTATTCAGTCAAAATCAGTGAGTGACTTTTTCTTTGTCTTTTGTTGTTAAAATAAAAACACAGACAGCAGCAGGTATATTAGGCTGCTGTCACTTTAAGACCGAATGCACCGATCCAGTATACTGATACTGTTACACATGAGTTGCCTTTCTCGACTGTTTACGTTCACCTAAGACATAACCAACTGTTTACTAGGATACTCGCCAAGACGGGCATGTTGACATAATTTTGTGTGAACTTGTCCATTCAAGTGCAAGAAGAACTCAATTTAGTATTTGCAAGCTGTCTGAGATGTGGCTTTCTGTGCGCGCACTTCAGATATGCGAGCACAGAAAACGTATCACGCAGTGCACGTGACTTCTTTGCGTCTTCTTGCACTTGAATGTTTAAATTGCCAAGGCGTAAAAACGCGCAAATGATAAACTTCAATGTTAGCCGTTTCAGTCTCACCTGTGCTCGGCTCTATCAACACGTGGTGGTGACGCGTAAACAATGGTACTTTCATCAAACAAATTTTGACTGTTTTGATCGTGTTTTTTTTACTTTCGCTGCTGTTACGTATTGGGAAGCCAGAATGTTCTCAGACAGGAGATTTATATGATGCAGTCTCCTTTGCTTGCCATGCTGAGCTACAACGCACCAACACATGAGGAACTGCGATGTCAGCAACAGATTCACATACTAACAGTGGATTAGACAGCTACTCTCACGTGAAACGCATGAGGAGCGTATCCATCGACAGAAACATATGCATCGTCAGATTTGAGATTAACCGTGGTGCAAATCCGTGCTGAATCGTGGGTGGAGAAAATAGTTGTTTTTTTACAGTTACACCCCTACTGTTTCACAATACCCACACACTGAAAAGAATAATAAAATAGCCAAGTTACCTTAAGAAAGTTAGCGATAGAGCTCACATGGTTCGCACACTGGCCTTTTCTGGCATCTTTCACGCCCTCACCGGTCTGAAAAACAATGAAACAAAAAAGAAATGTCAAAAACTTGGACAAAACATGGTTGCAAACATGCATATTAGGGGTGGCTGATGACCAAAATATGATGTAAATTTACATTACGGTTATGGCATATCACAATTTTAGTTTTTTTATTTGCAGAAAACTCAACAACGAAAAACAGTTTATATATCAAATAACCAAGTGACAATGCCTATTTTAAGATAATCCAGTGAATAAATGAAATATGCCATCAAACTGTCCAGACCTGATGAATTTTTGTATTGGATTTGGTGAACAGGAGATAAACTGATTGATAAATACATTTGACAGAGGTACTTTACTGTGGCAACTGGGTCAGCTAATCTCAAGGGCATCTTTGTGGTTATATGCAGTCCAGAAACCAAATCAATGTAACGAGTTACAGAAGGAGCGAAACTCACCCAGTTGATGAGGACGTATTTGGGAAGGCCAGAGTTGGGGTCTTGAACTCGGCAAAAAGCGTACATCACCTTCCCGCTGTTCAGCTCCTCAACCAACTCCTCCAGACCACCATCTGAAAATCACAAAGATCTGGTGTAGAATCTTATATTTTAAATAATTCGATATGAAATGATGAATATGACTCTAAAATCTGACTGGATGAGCCGGTTCGTTTTGCATTTGCGTCCATTTTCACCCAAGTATCAGCTGAGGCTTTACATATGATGTTATGTAGACTTTTGTAAAATAAATTTAGCCTCTTTCCCATATCTCACACAAACTTTTGGGAATGAATTTTGTTGATTACCATGAATATGCACGCCTATTGATAAACCATTGCAGCATTAAAAATGTATCTTTTTCATCTAAAAAGTGATTATTTATGCACGTAAAATGAATATATTTTGTTCTGAAACATTCCAGAGTAATATTAATGTTGTTTTTAAGTTGTTTTGTTAGACATTTGTAGACGTTTTGTAAATTTGGACTGTTTTTGAGCTGTCATAAGTTCAAAGGAATTGTATTAAATCCATTAATTTCAATGGAGTTGAAATAAAAGTGTTCTTATAAATTTCATATAATGATATACTACACTAGTCAACATTTGAAGTGGATCAAAAACTTTCATCAAAGTTCCCCTAAAACCAAAATGTGTTTCTTTCACAATTCATGCACAACATGTAAGTCTGTTATTAGTCAATGTTGACATTAATGAAATGTCATCCTTCATGGCTTTTGATGGTCTCCAGACATGATTGTTTGTCATAGGTACCAATTAATCTGTCACAGGTGTACGTAATTGGGAACTGGTCATCATTTAAGACCCTGAAATCTTCACTTGACGTCAGAAAGCATTGAGAGCATGCCACGTTTCGTGAGAATGCAAGATTCTGACCTCAACAGGGCCATTGGGATGCTGCAGAGGCATGACTCAGCGTGAAGTTGCAGACGCAGTAGGGACGTCTCAAAGTGTCATTTCCAGAGCCTGGAACAGGTTCAGAAGGTCTAGTAGTGTGAGTAGAAGGCATGGTGGAGGCAGACAACAGGTCACAATACCAAATCAAGACCGATACTTGACCCTGCATGCCCGCAGGTATCGTTTCAAGCCTGCAGTCAGCCTGCAAAATGACCTTCAGGATGCAACAGGGGTTCGAGTGTCCACTCAGACTGTGAGGAGACGACTTCATGAAGTTGGCTTAAGAGCCAAAAGACCAGCTGTGAGGGTGCCTCTTTCCAGAGCACAGAAACTGGCACGTCTGCAGTGGACCACAGAACACCGCAGGTGGACACTGAATGAGTGGGGTACAGTGCTCTTCACAGGTTCTGCGTGAACTTCCTAGACAGGCGCGGGAGGGTCTGGTGTCGCTCTGGGGAGAGAAATTTGCCACAAAATGTTGTACAGCATGACAGTTTTGGCGGATCATCGGTCATGGTTTGGGGAAGCATCTCCATGGGTGGAAGGACAGAGCTTGTCATTGTCAAAAATGGCAGCCTGACAGGTCAAAGGTATAGGGATGAAATCCTGAGACCAGTTGTGCAACTGTATGCTGGTGCAATGTGGCCAGATTTTATGCTTATGGATGACAATTCCCGCCCACATCGAGCAAGGCTGGTGATGGAATTCTTGGAAGAGGAGGGCATCTCAAGGATGGAGTGGCCAGCCCGGTCACCCGACTCGAAGCCCATTGAACACATTTGGGAGCAGCTACAGTTAAGAGTTGCAAACAGCGTTGCTGGAGGAATGGCAAGCAATCCCTCAACAGAATATCCAAAACCTCATCTCAAGCATGCACAGGCGATGTGAGGCTGTGATCAGTGTCAGAGGTGGTAACACAGACTACTGACTGGTTGTCTAAATGCATAACGTTTGTTGTTTCTTGTTCATGACTTGTTTGTCGCATTTGTTAAAACATGCAATTCATGTTTGTTTTACAGTACGAACTCAGATTTTTGATCTGCTGTAACGTGCAATAACAACTGAAAAAAAAACTCTTTCTCCTGTTTTGGGTCAGTTGGCCTGTTTTTACAGTACAGTACAGTATCCAGTGCATCACCATTATGACCATTGTGCTGGCTCCTTGAGGCACTCCAAAGGCACTACACTGCTGCACTGCAGGAAATAATGTTTAAGAGGCATTTCTAGTCCATTGTGACTTCAGGTGAATCACAGAAGTACTGAACAACCAACAGTTTTTGGTGCACTCTTGTCTTCACGAATGTGTGACAAGCCACTTCACACCTTGTGACAATCATGTCTGGGCACCATCAAAAGCGATGAGGCATGAAATTCCATTAATGACAACATTGATTAATTAATTTTGAACAATACCCGTTCTTGTCTTAGGACAACTTTGATGAACTTTTTTGATCCACTTCAAACGTTGACTACTGTATATACATTCAAATTAAATTTCTCATGAATATTGAAAAAAATCTTTTTCTTGCATCAATAGAGAGATTGATGCAAAGAGATAAATATAGTAATAACATGTTAAAAACTGACATTTCTGTTACTGATCCGTTGCAATATGGTTTTAGCTTAAAAATATTCAGGGCCAGTTAAGCATCAGGCCCTTTGAGTCAGGTCAGGGTTTCCCAAACTGTGGTTTGACACACAAAATATATAAAAATAAAATCTTACTTACAAAAAAGCACTGTATTTGTTCATCTGCATGTCCATTAACAGACATCAGAGAACCGTGAACATGCAAATGTGTTAATTTTGAATACTTCAAGTCAATTTCACATCAAAGGGCTTACAAAAAATATTAATCGGTTAAAAAAAATATTAAAAGATCTCATTTCTCATTTTAGAGTCTTTTATATTACTGTTTCAGTTGTTTTATAGACGCACACAATAACAAGCTATTACCACATGACACCCCTTTATCATAGTTAAAATCTGTTTATTCACAGTAGACCTTCTCCATTTCCTTCAGAAATGTAGGAAGAATCTTCTGATAAATCTTGGCCTGTCCTTGACAGTCTGTCGGTTCAGTGCACCGCTGATGTAATTAATTCAAAGAACACACTGTACAGTGCAAAACAATCTCAGCAAGCTGAAGATGGCCTTAGGCTGATACTGTTTGCTTTAAACACTGTTAGCTGTTAACTGTTAGCCTACATACCACATGATTCTAGTGTGAATGACTGTAATTCACTAATTGTCTCCACACTATAATGGCGAAGGAAAACCCACCTCCTTTCTCTGCCAGCCTGATGTCATTGGTGTTGCCCTCATAGGTGAAGAGAGCCCTGCAAGACACAAGTGTAAAGACAATGCATTACATAAAGGCCCCGATATACTTCAACTGGTGACGTCATTTCGAACAAAATCAGGCCAAAATGAAGTTTGTTTCAGGAATTCGAAACAGCTTGCCAAAGTGAAATGTCCGAAAAAGTTCATTCCAACTCGTAAACACATTCAAACTACCATTGGTCCATGGTGATGATGTAATAGGTGGGTGTGGCTCTGAAGCTCCACCTTCTTTGAGATGTAAATCTTCTCCAGTTCATTTCTTCTGTTCAGTCCATCGAGGTCAGACGTCCGAGAGTAAAAATATGAACACACTGGAGAAACGCTTCACAGTAGAAATTGAAGTCGGAAGTGATGCTGTCATTGTTCATAATACTATAAAGCTGCTGCTTTAAAACAATCTACTGCATAAAGTGCTATATAAATAAACATGATGTGACTTGACTGGAGTGCTAAATTGCAGAGCTGGTGTACACATCCACATCGCTATGATCAGATGCTTTCTGAACTGCTGTTTTCTCACCGCTTGTTGTATGTTTATTTTGTTTTTGAGAGGAAAGCGTACATCACACATTTATATATTCATCTAAATGTCGCTCTTAGCAGTGTGGATGGCGTTGGGATGTTTGCTAACAGTAAACCGTTGGTAACGTGTTTCACACTTCTTTTTACCCCTGAATGAAGTTCAAAAAAGATCTTCAGCGTAAGCATATCAGGACCTTAGGTGTTAAACCGCCAGGTCACTGAAGATTGAGGGCAGCATGACGCGTTCACATATGGAGCTTCAGCACTTATTTAGCATTTAGAAACGAAACCGGTTGTTTTACTTTTAAGTAGGGCAGCACGATATAGTGCCATTTGTCGCAAATTTTATTGCACGCGATTTGGCATGGTTGCGATTATTTTATGCGCAGCTTGTCAGAGCTGTACAGCTCTGTGATCAGTAGTAAAAGCTTCTCCATCTGAAAGCCAGAGGGCGCTCTTGCGCAGAAACTCTGAATATGCCCTGCCGCCGAAGTAGATAACACGCGTCATTCCAGGAAATCCCTATGGGCATCATACTATCACTGTAGCCGAATAAACAGAAGATTGAAACACTTTGATTAAACATGACTAATAAACACACGACTGCCTTATTCGGTGTAAGAAGCCACATCATCTCACAGAAGGATGCTCAACTGTCGTTATGAAGTGAGTTTGGAGTAAAACATGTTATTAAATGTTGTCTTTTGTTGGACAAGATGTTAATAAATGCTTCTCGTGTCTGGAAAGATGTCTGACGCGTGTTGCTTTTTCAAATGCACATTATAAGCGACTCAAACTCGCAGTGCTTTCAGATGGATTAGCCATACTTTGACAAGCTGCACATAAAAAAAAACAAAAAACAAATCCCAGCTTTTGCGATTTCATAATTACACTAAGAATTGCCTTTAAATGCAATTTCAATGTTATTTTTCGTATTGTGCGATACATTGTGTACCCCTACTTTTAAGGTTTATAAATAGACCATAAAAATAACTGTCAAACTTCAACAAAAAGCACTGTTAACTAATATAGATCAATAACTAGACAACAGCAAATGGAGAGAAATTTCGAATTAATGTAAAAGAGCTTTAAAGTCAACATGAAACGCCGTTCACAAGTGATTTTACTTCCATAATCTGATGCGTTCCCAAGTAAATTTATGAAAAATAATGCAGGTTGAGTCTTTTTATAAATCAGGATTTGATTGGATTGTGAAAAGTGGGTATAACATATCAGAATGGAGCCAGGTGATTGGAGGGGAGGGATTAAGAAGTAAGAGGAGTTTGTGATGTCAGCCAGAAAAGAAAGTCACTTCAGAGGCAGCTCAAGTTATTACATTTTGATATTTTGATTTACATTCAATGCATTATCCAAAGCAATTTACACTGCATTGAAGGTATACATTTTCTGTAATCAGTTCTTGCATTCCCTGGGAATTGAACCCATGACCTTAGCGTCATGCTGTATTGTTTGAACTACAGGAAAGCATGCAAATAATTACATTAAAGAGACAAAGATCAGGGGCCTGGGGCCATATTACTGAAACATCATAAATCAGATCCCTATCTTATCTTTTTGGCGATATTGAAATATTGAACGTCTCAGAT
This sequence comes from Hypophthalmichthys molitrix, assembly GCA_037950675.1. Taxonomy (NCBI): domain Eukaryota; kingdom Metazoa; phylum Chordata; class Actinopteri; order Cypriniformes; family Xenocyprididae; genus Hypophthalmichthys; species Hypophthalmichthys molitrix. Next base: position 29,626,694 of record CM075499.1, read on the forward strand.
TGTAGGGATAGTTTATGAAAAAGGTTTGGAACGACATGAGGGTGAGTAAATGATGACAGAACTTTTATTTTTGGGTGAACTGTCCCTTTAACTTAAGACCTAAAAAGGAAAGATTCTATAGATTCTATATACAGAAAGTAGGGTTGTTGACCAGAATTATTATAGTTAAACTAAAACCATAGAAAAAATCGTAACTAAACTAAACTAATATATATGTATATGTATATATATGTATATTATATATATATATATATATATATACACATTATAAAAACAAACTAATTTGATTTCAGCTACTGTATCTGCCAAGGTGACATTACTCATATAGGGCTCAACACTAAGGATTTTTTCTACTGGCCCCACCAAAATAAAGTAATAAATTAATAAAATAAAATAGGCTTAGTTATTGTTTTAATTGTTGTTGATCCATGTAACCCTAATAAATAAGGTTATGACACCAAAAACTACTACCCTAATTCATATAAATTTTAAATATTGTTGAAGACAGTCAAAAAAAAAAGAAAAAAAAAAGAACAAATAATCAAATTACGAGCAATAGCACAAATAAATACAACAGAACAAACACATACAAATGAAATAAACTGTTGTTTTTCATGTAGGTCTAAACTAGATTTTCAGGTACAGAAATAGTATTTCAGTACCTAAAAATAGTATACTTTTTGTATAACAAAAAGTTATTTAGTCAAGAGCATTGAGCGATTTTTTTCTGTCTTGTTTGAATAACATTAAAAACAGCTTAAGAGCTGCATGAATCCAATATACTGTTACACATGCATTTTATTTCTCACATTGATTTATGTTCACTTAAGTAACAGGGCTGGGACAATATAAACTGCTGCAATAAATCGAGAAATGATTCCGAATCGATTCCGAATGCATCACGATTCTCTCCCGAATCGATTCTGAGTTTAGTTTTCAACAGAAGATGGCACTGCGTGCTTTAGAAACAGACATACTCTGCTTGCTTCCAGTTCCTTACACACACCACTAGAACCTTTTATAAAATAATCATTCATAAAGTTCGAAAAGGAGTGAATTACAAGGGTGTTTGCAGTGGGCTGTTTACATTAACACTGCATCATAAAAGCATTCTGAGGTGCAAGTACATTCTCAGACTGCATCTCAATGTGCATACTATCCATCCTAAATAGTATGTGACATTAGTAATATTCAATACTATTTAGGGTGGATAGTATGCATATGGGAAGCAGGGTCAGACTCAGCCAAAAGCACGAACGCTCTTCTTCGTGAGCATTTAAGCGTGCGGTTAAAAACTAGCCTAGAGCGCCATCTGCTGTTAAAACTAAGCTCAGAATCTATTGAAGGGAGAATCGTGATGCATTCGGAAAATCTCAGAATCGATCCTTGAATCGAGATGAATCAATTTATTGTCCCAGCCCTATTAAGTAATAACCAACTATGTTGTTTACAATGATGCTCGATAAGACGGGCATTTTGACATAATTTTGTGTGAATATGTCTGTTCAAGCTCCGATGTGATAGAGTATTTGCGCGCAGAGACGTGGCGTTCTGTGCATGCGCTTTACGTGTGTGTTGCTGCGCACACAAAACTAAGAGACGCGGGTACTTTCGCATCTAATTGTGCTTGAATATTTAAGTTGGCCAGGCTTATATAACGGTATGTTGATTGATATTAGCTGAATGCAAAAGGAAATGCATCATGCCAAAAACAGGCCTTTAAACACCTCCCTGAATGTTTATAATATGAAGATGGTTTTGAAGCGGAACTTTGTGTGTTTTCAAATCACCTTTGATTCTCATTCTAAACAAAGACACTTGTACAGAAAGGAAGCTGTGTCAACTTCCTCTTTGAAACACAGAGCCCAAGTCAACTCAACTCTCTTGACTGTCAGAAACAGGAAGTGTTATAATGAGGAATAAGAACTGCAGCAGTCTTATTTCTAGAAGGTCTCACAGGTCAGATCATCCTGTGACATTCATGCTCTGTTGTGGTTTGAGATGGAAATGAAAGTGGCAATTGTTAAGACGCAGCTGCTTCTTTAATAGGCGATGTTGAGTTGCTGACTGCGTTGATTTTGTGACAATTTTTTCTATCAAAAACACCCTGACCTCTTTAACAGCAAACATATGCCAGCAAATTCCTTCCCCAGAGCAGCAGCAAATCATAAACTCCTCTATCTGCGTGTATAAACCACTCTGAAATAGTGTTTGACTGGCCATTACCAATTTCATATAGATTGTTTCTGATACAATGAGGTTATTCAATAATCTGAGTGCAACAGTGGAAATGCTACTACAGTATATTATCAGGACAACAGAGATAGATTTGTTGATCATGTGTTATCCAGCATGATTTGAGAAGAAGTTTTAAAATTCATTTCACATAACTATTTTTTTTTATATAAAGCCTTGTTTATTTATGTGATTACATGAGATTTTAAAGTCTACATTTTGGACCCAACTGTAGATAGATTAATACAATTTACTGACAGAAAAATAGGTTAAAAATAGATAACATTTCTATTTACTAGCCACACATACACAATATCAACCAAATTGTGTCTGAGTGCCCAAATATCAACTAATTAATTGCCCTGGTCTATGTTTGTTTAAAGTGGCAAAAAAATACAAAACACCATAAATTTGAATTGACATTAATTAAATGCGAAACTACAACAATAACCACTGTTCAAAATTTAGGGTCAGTAAGATTTTTTTTAATGTTTTTGAAAGAAGTCTCTTCTGCTCAGCAAGACTGCATCTATTTGATCAAAAATACAGTAAAAATTGCTAAATATTTTTACAATTTAAAATAATAGTTTTCTGTGTGAATATATTTTAAAATGTAATTTATTCCAGTGATCAAAGTTGAATATTCAGCATCATTACTCCAGTCTTCAGTGTCACATGATCCTTCAGAAATCATTCTATTATTTTCATGCTTAATTACATTTTTTTCAGGCTATTTATTTTGAAATATACACTGTAAAAATTGCCTTAAAATTTTGAGTTCATCGAAATTAAAAATTTGAGTTAATACAATGAAGGCGATTGATTTAATCAAAAGAAACTCAAAATATTGTTATCTGAACCACATTAATTATCTTTAATTTAATTAAGTTGATTTAACAAAAAAGTTCACTAATCACTAAAGTATTAATTCCTTTAAAAAAAAAAAAAAGAATCGTACTAATCCCAAACTTTTGAACGGTAGCGTACATGCTATTTTTACCCATTTGCGAAACTCAAGTGTCTATATTTGTGTAATTTTTTCCAAATGATGTCAGATCTCTGGGTAGGATGATGAGTGTAATTAATGTAGGTCATTTATAATCACTCTTAATTTCTATAACATTCATGACCCAACTCAAGCAGCGTCGAACTGAACTGATCTCCCCCTGATTTTCACTTCTTGAAAATGAAACACACTTGCACTTGAAAGCACAAAGCTACAGGACTTTGGTCTGATTGAAACCTGTCAAACATTAATATTGTTTCCGTATGACGGGAAAGTCCTTATAACAATTGTGGAAGGAAGTGTCTTACTGATCTCTGTACAGTTTGCCTTGACACTTCTGCATTACCATTCCGGCTAAAAAAAAAAAAGCAAATGTGGATCTTGCATGTAAACCAGAGTCACAAATAATGGGCAGGGAGTTGCCAACCCAGCAGCTATATATGGACAAAGATTACAGGAAAATAAGGAGGTGGGAGTGGTTCAAGATAAGTACACTTCTTAAAGCTCATGTTATCCAAAAGTTAGGTTGCTTCTGAACTCATCAGATCAACTGATCTCATATGTGGAAGCATGCAAAGCATGTCAAAGCATGTGCATAATTTAACAAGAACTTTCTTTCATGTTGTTGGCCTGAAAGCAACAGAGGGAGGAAATCATTTCTGGATGATTCAGTGTGTTTTGTGCATGAGGTGTGAATGCTTGATGGGCACAGGAATAAAGTGCAGTGATCTCGCTAACATCATAAACGGTCATTGTATTGATCAAAAATGAGCATAAATGAGATTTATGTGATGATAAACACAAACAGGGCGCTTAAGAAGCCAAAGCAGCAGCTAACAAGCTAAACATGAGGATGTCAGTGAGTGTAACAGAGACACAACCCTTGTTGAGACGCTACTCACCAGTTAGTCCCTGACTTCTCATCCACCACCTCGTTATAAGCCGCGGTTAGGGCTGGGCCGTTTTTGCTCAGGTTCACAGCCATGATGGTGTAATCTGTGAGATTTTGACCGTCCGACTCCGGGGACAGACGTTGCAGTGAACTCCAGGGGTAGATGGGGATCTCAGCTCTACGCAGACAGGAAGCGCGCAGCGCCACATCACGTAGCACTCACTCCTCCCTGGAGCGACGTTACGAACCCTACTACGGTGAAGGCAGAGCTCATGAATATTAATTACGCAAAGTGAGGTTCGTCCAATAAGCCTTCCTGATTTGCTGCAGCGCTGACGCTGGTATGTGGGCGAACGTCAGCTGGCGAATGATGACTCGCCTTATTATAAATATTATGAATTAGGTTATGCGACTTCTGAAGGTTTCCAGGCAACGTTAAAATTACACATGCCAAGCCTTCGTCGTAGTAGAACTTTAAGAACCAAGCGGCAACGACATCTGCTGGCCAGAGATGAAAGTCGCACGAGGATGTGGTTACCGTTAACTTTCTTTCCACTGGTTTCACAGACAGGGCTTAGAATAAAGGGTTAGTTCACCCAAAAATGAAAATGTCTGACATTAATTACTCACCCTCATGTCGTTCCACTCCTGTAAGACCTTCGTTCATCTTCAGAACACAAATTAAGATATTTCTGAAGAGGTTTTGTTTTTTTATCTCCCATAGAAAGCAACGTAATTACCGTCAAGGTCCAAAAAGGAATTAAAGACATCGTTAAAATAGTCCACGTGACTGCAGTGGTTCAAACTTAATGTTATGAAGTGACTAGAATACTTTTTGTGCGCAAAAACAAAACACAAATAACGACTTTATTCAACAATTACTTCTCTACCCTGTCAGTCTTCTACGCAGTTGATGCAGTGCAGAGCTTGTTTACGTCAGAACGCCAACTCATTATTGGCCGGCTCCTGTGTCATCATCACACACATGCGTCGTGCTGCTCACGTGAACAGCATTGGCCAATGCTGAGCCGGCGTTCTTTATAAACATGCCTTAGAAAAAAAAACTACTGGTGTGCATCTTGAGACAAAGCAATGGCACTTACATATTTTAAGATAGGCCTATATCAGTGCAAGTTGGTTTTGGTTAAAACAGCTCAAACATGCATTTTAGTCTGGGACTAGGCTTACACCTTGAATTCTTGGGGGAAATTATGATGACAAAAATGTCACATTGATACAAAAGTTACATGTCTCAGCACAAGCTTACTTTTCTGTTATGAAAAATAATAAAATTTATTAGTAGTAGTATATTGTAATTCTCTTTTCTTTTGATCTTAAAGGGGACCTTTCACAAGATGTCTCCAGAATGTGTCTGTGAAGTTTCAGCTCAAAATCCCCCACAGATAATTTATTATAGCTTGTCAAATTTGCCCCTATTTGGGTGTGAGCAAAAAGACGCCGCTTTTGTGTGTGTCCCTTTAAATGCAAATGAGCTGCTGCTCCCGGCCCCCTTTCCAGAAGAGGGCGGAGCTTTAACAGCTCGCGCTTCAGTTGAACAACAACAAAGCTGGAGAATCTCACGCGTCATTTTACCGATGTAAAATGACAGCATGATAACAACACTCTACTACAACAACTCTTCCTCTTCTCTAAAGCAGCCCAACATGGCCTCAACCCCTTTGTTGTGTGTTTTCGGGGGCGGGGTTTATGTAAATTTTAGGGTTTGTGATGTCATCAATCCAGGAAGAAGCTCGTTGTAGTCCCTACCAGCCATTTGTTGTAGTCCTTAAACAGAGATTTCTGTAAAAGAAAATATCTCCCTTTGCATTGAACTTTGAGTGTCGTAACTTTGCAGATGTTGTTTATGCTCAAACAGCAACATTACACACTAACTGAAGTTAAAAAAGTGAAATCATAATCAACCACCCCTTTAAGGTAAATATGACCTGGACATGTTCTGTGAGATTTACCCCCCCCATATACACAATAAATGCTGTCAATTAACAGTGTAGTAGATAAAGTGTAAATTCTGAGAATATCTGGTGTTGTACAAACAAATCCAAGAGAATGTATTAAACAAAAGGAGCTTTATTCACTAAAGTTGACACCTTGGAGGTTAGTCTCAGCTGTACTGAGTGATTTCATGAGGAGAGAGCTGGTTAGATGACAGGGTTTTCTAGCACAAACGGTTAGCAAGGAGAGGTCATTATGGCTCTGTGTACATGTGTATGTGATACACAAAGTAGTACAGTACCAATCCACAGTTAAAACACAAAGTATACAGTACAGCTGCTTATATATTGATGGTTAAGGCTAAGGTTTTATTGAGGGTCTTGGGGGAGGTGCGAGAATGGAAAAAGATCCCTGATATCTTGCAAATAGCTGCGGAAAAAGGTTGAAGCCTATCAGAGTGCAAAGCATGCTATACTGCCTTACTGTAGCACAATCTCAAAACTCCACTGCAACTCGACTGGCCGCTTCAGATGAAGCACCAGAGAGGAGCAACGTGTAATTCCAGGCTGACTGCATTTGAGCTGATGACTGGAAGACGACAAATAAATAGCAAATAAATAAATAAACGTAACATTCTACTACAACCAGAGAGCCACATTTAGTAATGAAACATTTTGTCAGGAAAAGTTGGCATAAAATTTTACATTCCATTCAATTTAAAAGAAAAATTCTGTCATTACTTGTGCACCATCATATTTTTTTTTTGTTTTAGGAACACAAAAGGAGATGTTTAGCAGAATGTCCAAGCTGCTCATTTCCATACAATTAAAGTGAATGGTGACCACATGCTGTCAAGACACAATTGCGATTTTGAGCAACTTTTTATGGCACTTTTTATTTGGAGCTTGAAAGTTCACGGTACCCATCCACTTTCATTAAATGGAAAACAGCAGCATGAACATTATTAAAAGTTTCTCCTTTTGTGTTTTTACAGAAGAAAGTCATCAAATGGGTTTGGAAAAACATAAGGGTGAATAAATGATTAGCAGAATTCACATTTTGGGGTAAACTATCCCTTTAAAAGCCTATCCACAAGACACAAGTGTAATTTCTCTTAGTGACAGTATACACAAATATGGCGCTAAATATAATCACGGCAATATTTAGCCCTTTTCAGGGAGTCTTGAGCCATGTGGCTTGTGAAGAGCAGCACCAGGAGATGAGGGTGAGGAGATCTTCACACTTTCTTTCCCAACAGAGAGCGTTTGAGAAGCGACTTTCTTCCGAGCTCCAGTGCGGACAAGTGATGAAATATTTTTCATTCTGCTCCGTGTAAACATCTTGATCATCCACCTCGGATTAGGCAGCCATGAGTTGATGAGCGTGTTTAAAAAAAAAATTAATTTACAATAAAAGTACTTCAGTCCAGCACCTGTGCTGGTCATACATCAAACGTACCATCTACTCTGTCAAAAGTTAGTAATATTAGTGACTACAGGAACAAGAGTATCTAAAGATTGTTAAGGATTACACTCTTGTAGACAGATAAATGCTAAATAGCCGAAAAATATTGCATTCATACGCTATGTCGTGCCCTTTGCCTGCACATTTGAAAGGGGCATAATTACATTTGGCAGAAATGGTGGCATTTCTTTTCTCTTTTTTTTTTTTTTTTTCCCCCCACACAGTCCCACCATTCAGCATTTTTGCTCCCTCTTTTTTTTCTGCAAGCAAATTGGGTGAATTTTTAAGACAAGTATAAAAATCTGCCTTGATTCCTAAAGCAACTTTACAATACTTATCAAAACAAATACTTACACATCAGTCATACCATGCACATGCGGCTGAGGTGAATTAAAGTTAGCGGCCGTTTGCACAGGACGTGTTCTTGCAATAAAAACAAGTTTACGGAACTTTTCATATGCAGTTGCTTATTTAGACAATGCGCTTGTCCATATGTAAATATGCTTAACTTCCCCCAGGTTCATATGATTGATCCATTCTTTTAAAACTGACATGATCAGAACACTACAAACAAAATGGTGCATGTTTACACAGAGCATCGATAAAAATATAGGACAAATGGAAAGCAAGAACATGTCCTGTGTGAACGGCCACCTTAAAAACGACATTCTAGATTAAATAAAGAATATGTCAAATGGAGATATGATTATAACCAAATAATAAAAAAAAACATTTCATGTTGAATAAATAATAATAACACCGTGTCCTAATGAGACGCGACGCTGCAACATGTGATAAAAGCATTGTTGATTTCCACGTTTATCGGTGCTTGTGCTGAACAGCCATTACTCGACGCCTCGTTTATTTTATTTTTTAACAATATGGTTTCTATTCCTGCGATGTCGCGATTGGCGACTCAATGATCATGTCAGGTACTTCCCGAATTACAGAAAAACCACACAAATTTCACATGTGCAAAACCTGTTGAATATGTGTTTTGTACAATATTAAAAGGTTTAATTTGTGACTGAATATCATGTTTTGTGTGACTTTAATAGCCATAATAAAACCGACAATGGATAATTTACCTCAGATCTTGAAAATAACTTAAAGGAAACAAGAGTGTTGTATTCTAAGACAAAAGACTGTGTATGTATTTTGAATAATGTTAAAATTGTTTAATCAACTGAATAAAAATTATGTACTTAACCATTTCAGCCAGCAGTGTGCTTCCGGATAAAGCTCCGCCCACACACTCTTCTGATTGGCTGTGATGATTTGTGATTGATCTTGGCTGTTTAATTCCACTTTCTTATGCCCTTCCCTCGCTAACTCAGTGATGGCAAAGACTTTAGATATACAAAGACAGTGCACTCGTATTATTATGAATGGGAGAAAGTGCAACTAGCAATATGGCGGAATAAGTCCCGCCTTCTGAATAAGACTAACCGTTCACCGGGAGTTTGATTGACAAGCGATCTAACCAATTATAATGCAGAATCTGCCATTTTGTCCGACAAGGCAGTCAGGAGTTAGAAAATTAACCTCGGTGGACTTGAACTTGAAAAATGGTGTGTACTGACGTCTTTCCGCATTTGAAACAACATTCCTTCTCATGTTCAAATTATGTTTATTTGATGCTTTAAATTAACTAGTAGGAAGAGTTGAACGGTTCACGAGCCGCTTGAGCTGAGGCGCTACAGCGATCTGTCACGACATTTTAAAGAGCCACAAAATGGTTCTTATTGTCTGAATTTCTTTAAAAATTACACAATTTGAAAGCTGGGACTTTGTTTAATATCATAAGTAACCTGCTCTGTCTTGTCTGTCGAAGTGTTGTCAGTGTCCTCTTTTCTCCGCAATGTATTTTTCACTGCGTGTGGCGTGACAGCGCCATGGCTTGTCGGACAAAGCAACGGTAACTAAGGGGGGGGGCGGGTCTTTGCGAAGGGTCAATTGGTAAAGGCATCGCGTCACTGCAGCTGCCGTTAAAAGCTCCGGTTGCAATTGAAACCGTCAGATGCGGGCTTCCTATAGAGACGCGTGCTTAGGACTGCGCATGCGCATTAGCTTGATCCAGCCTGAAAAATACAGTTTTTTGTCATGATTCCAGCGTTTAGAAACCAAATTTATGAGTCAGATTTCATTTCATTTAATCGAAAGCTTGGTGAACGGCTTTGGAGAATTTGATGTTTCCCCATTCAAAGAGATAGGAGCTGCACTTGCATGCCTGAGAGAGAGGCATTTCAAAGATGGCCACCGAGTGAAATGACTCAACTTAAAGGACTTTGGTAATGGTCTGTGCCTCTATCATTAAAAAAAGCATAACGGCTAACTTGGATCTCGTGTGCCTTGATAACCAATCACATTACAGCCTTGATGTCATTGAATTTCGTTGTGAGACAGTCAATCACCGTTTGCGGATACCGTAGAAATGAATTTGAAGTGTAAACTGTGTCGTCCAATTGTCTGTGACTTCTCTCATAAAACAGCATTTTTTGTTGGCGTAAACTCTAAAAATAGATCAACCCAAAACGAATGTTTAAGAGCAAACATATCGAAGATTAGCTGATGGGCTGTTGATCCATTAAATAATAAGCTATTTCCTCACAAAAGCAGTTTATTCAGTGTAGTGAAGCCTCTCCTCCATTGACAGCCAAAAAAAAAAAAGCAGCATTACTTTTTTTCTGGCTTAGGTTGCAGGTTTGCTTTCAAATGGCTTTTGGCTAACCTCCCTCCGTCTCGTTCACTTGGATGAACGCCCTAAGCCCTTGATCACTTGGAATCTGCTACGCGAGCTGCGGTTGTGACATCATAATCATGCTGCATTGTGGTCTATGGATCTACCTGACGTGTACATATGAGTCGACTCACTCCCTCTGTCAAAATCGAGGAATTGAGGGTCTGTCCAAATAAGCCCCCCTCGTCCACTGGACAAAGTTGAACACGCTTCAAAATGGCGGCGGGGATTCCCTGAGGGAAAGTGCTTAATGAAGTTCGCAAGTGTAAAAAGTGGAGTTAAACGCAGCCCTTGGCTTGTAGCAAGACAAATGGCTTGGCTGTCTCAGAAATCATCCCCTATACCCTTATATAGTGCACTACTTGAGTGAACAGACATTTGTAGTGGCGTCTGAAACCATAGTTGACATCGAGTGCACTTGTCCCATGACAGCTATGCAGTACGAGGGTCAAAACGAATTAATTCCTGCGGGCGTTTGGTGCTTTTCAGTGTCCGAATTCGCTCACTCGCTTTCATATTAGTGAAGTAATGTAGAGAATAGTAAACGAGGGTAAAAGGGGCGATTGTTGCAGGAATCTCATCGCATCACGTCTGGTTAGGACACGTTGTTATGTTTCTTTCTTTTTATAGCACAAGGATGTAGACTCACTTGACTATTGACCTCCATTTAAAAAAAAAAAATCAAAAAAAATCAAATCACATTTGCTCAATAGGGACACAACCTTTTCCTAATCACATTCATTCATAACACTGAAATGGCAGGAAGTTGGAAGGCAGACACTACACTAAGGTCTTTCTGACACCCGAAAAATATCTTTTTACATTCTATCGCAAACCGTTTGAAAATGGAAAGTGTGTTGAGTTCGAGTACACAAACAATAATGGTTTCCATATGGACTCCAATGAGATTGCGAAATGTGTGTCACCAGCATTCCAACTTCATCCCGATGTTTCAGCAAAACATAGCACACTAACAAACAATGATGACGAGTAACACTGAGAAAATCACAATGACAGTAATAATAGAACTACAATAACAGTAGTACAAGTCTAACTTCCTGGGTTGTGGTACCCCGAGGTTTGTCCGGTTTTAGTTTTCCTGGAGTATTCCAGGTTAAGCTGTTCCGACGGCGGGTCTGGGAGAACGGCACATGACAGCGAATTCAGCACATAACGGCCAACATTTCCAACCAGCGCCTCTCACCTCCGCCTTCTGCTTCCCTTCCAAGGGTCTGTTGTTTAGTTGTCCCCTCCCCTCAACATTCACTTATTTTTACTCCTCTTGTTAAAAGTAAAAACGTGTTTCTCTGTCCGTTTGATTCTGTAGTGTTTTAGTCGCAGGCACTCTCACATGGCGTACTTTTGCGTCCATTCTCTCGCTAGTCTGTTGTACCTGCGAGAAAAGAAAGGACACGCTCTTATGATGTCATTCCAGCAACAGTTCTGTTTTATTGATCAGTGGGCTGGACTGCTTTGCGTAAAGTGAAAGTGAAGTTCGTCGGGTCACTTGCAAAGGTGAACTTCGCAAACTTTTTGAAATCCAGCATTCAGTTTATTTGCTTGTCTTTGTCTTTCTTGTCCCCATGGGGAGATTTTGTTTCAGGGTGTTTCGATACACATGGGTGTTCACACATAAACAATCAATTTAAACAAGCATAAAATCACATCCATCACCTAATACAATCCACTCATACTCATCATCACTGAGACACTCAGTTATACTGTATGGGAAAAAAGAAGAAGAAGAAAGAAAGAAAAAAAAAACTTAATTGCCTGTGGCTACAAGGATTGTTTTCTCCTATTTTTAGAAAATACTGGCATTCTAAACTTTCAACCTGAAGGTATTAGCTCAAACTCTTTGGACAATGGGTGCCTGTGATCTGAACAGAGATGGGCAGTATTTTAATTAAATGGATTTAAAATACGTATTTAATTACCTTTGAGTATTTTATCATTTGTATTTTCCTTAAGGACAAAAAATCATATGTAATTTGTAATTAAATACTTTGAGAGATTATTTTGAATTTAAAATACTAACAATACATTCAAATATGTCATTTTACGCTTGCATACAATAACTTTCATCACCAGGCTTAAAGGTAGGGACCGGGTAGGTCATTTTCGGAAAGGCTAGCAACAGTGAGCCAGCTTTAAAAGCATAAGATCCCACCCTCCCTTCAGAGCGTCTCCAAAGCCACACCTCCTCCAAAACACGTGAACGCGCACAGCAGGGAGAAAAAGCATCACGAGAGACGGCGTTAAATTACCACATGTCTCAACATATAACATTACAATAATAATGAACATGAACTACTTAAAGAGCTCTGACTTGTACCACTGCTGCAGATTCATTTCGGCGTTGGTAGTGCTGCCATTGAAGCAAATAAATTTGAGTCACAAAGCGCTCCTAGTATAACGTCACGGGCTGCCATCTCTTAATTACTGTAGTTAAGGCATGAACGCAGCATAAGCTCATTGTTTTGGTTCAGGAGGAACTGTAACAGTGCATTCACACGGGGAGTTGGTGTCAACGCTTGATGGAGGGTGTGTCTGAAGCTTGGTGCTGACGCGACCGTCATAGTGACAACAGCCAATCACATTACTTTCCGGTGTTGCATGAATGCAATTGGCTTGCATCTGTGCTAGGGTATTTGCATAAGGCGATCTGATTGGCTAACACTTGTTGAGAAATGTTTTACTTCTGCCACGAGCAACGCGAGTTAAGTGACCCACAATTCAGTTCGGCAACGCATGACGTCACCCATTTAAAGTAAATGAGAAGTGTTAACGTTGACGCCCTGTGTGAATGCACCATAAAAGGCGACTGCTGTTTCGGTTGCGGAGCTCGTGACCGATGTCTGTCTGTCTTACTTTGCATAGCAAGGTCAGAAGCAAGTAAAGAAATGGCTTTTATGCTCAGTCAAACTGCTTTAAGGTAAAGTATCTAGTAAAATATACTATCAGATATTATTCACTGAAGGTTAACGCAAATGGCTAGAACTTGTGAATTGACTTGCTAGCTAAAGCATGACGTGCGCTGTCTAGTGATGCGCGGATCGCAGTTATATCCGTTGGCGCTGCAGATAATCCGTGGACGGGTAGGCCAAGTAATAAAAAAATAACATTGCTTAATTGCGGGTGAAAACACAGTCGGTCGTGTTTAAAAATAATGTAACCATGAGTATATTCGGTCTGTGCGTTTGTTCTTAAAGTGACAGCAGCCTAATAAACCTGCTGCTGTCTGTCATTAATATTAATCAGGCAACAAAAGAAAAAGACAAAATCACTCACTGCTTCTGACTGTTTAACTTTAGTATCTCTATAAGGACCATTAAAGGTGCAATATGTAAGAATTTTGCAGTAAAATATCCAAAAACCACTAGGCCAGTGTTATATATTTTGTTCACTTGAGTACTTACAACATCCCAAATGTTTGCAACTATTTGTAAATCGTGAGAAAATTGCAATTTTAACCAAGGCTCCGGGACGTGTGAGGAGTCGCCTGTCAATTGCGTCATACCCGCGTTACCCTCGGTTTCTGGTTTTATTTTGTAGAAACTATGGAAACACCAAAGAAGCTTTAATATTTACATGATTTAGACAAGGGAACAACTGTTTTGATATATTTATAGACTAACTGTTGTTATGTAGCTCAACACTTTTAGTCTTGTTTAAATCTAATTTTCTTGATTTTTTGCGAGTACCATGCTTTACCACGCCTCAGAGACAAACACTATTTTGTGAAGTAGCTAACATAGCATAATCAGATGCAGCTTTATTTTTAGTAACAGCGGCGGCGCCGGCGACTGTGGCATAATAAAAGCTCCGCTGCTCGTGAGGCGTGTGTTGCGCAGTCGCTCCAGCGGCCTCGTTCAGCTCCCACAACACTCGGTCCTGCTCTGCTTCATACTACAGTAACGTTAATCTCATCCATGAACATGATTTCTTCCCGAGTCCTATCCCAATTGTTTTCCACCAGCTGTGAGGTGAAGACCACATGTCCCAAAATTCTGCGCTCAAACTTGGCGTCATCAAGCTACGCCTTTGTTCTGAATAGGCCTCTAGCGACCTCTAGTGGACAGAAAGTCTTACATATTGCACCTTTAATATATATTTAATTGTTACAGTGAGGACTGTGCAGTGTAATTTCTTACTTGAATGCTACTGTTAAATAGTTGTTAGTGCTGTTTGAATGCTACATTGCGTGTAAATTTTGTTTGTATTTTTGTATTTTCAAATGACAAATTACTTGTACTTTAATTAATTATATTTTTTACAGCAGTATTTTGTATTTTATTTTAGTACATTTGATGAGTAAGTATTTGTAATTTGTAACTAAATACTTTTTGATGTATTTGTGCCCATCTCTGGATCTGAAATGATTTTAATGGCTTTACTAAGAGATCTAGTTTGGCAAACTTTTTTCTAAACGTGTCAAGGATCTACTACCAAGCAACTTGCTTATAGAGCTGGACAAATTATGGATAAATTGAGAATCATAATATTTTTGTTTCGAATATGTTTTTTCATTCCACTGCACTACTTTTCCATTATTTTTCAATGTAAATGCACTAGACAGACGTCATTAACCATTGCGCTCGCGTCTTTTGCAGCTTCCTGCACATGACACAGCATTCTAAAAACATGCTCAAATTAAATTAAGTTGAGTTTTTAAAAAATGCGTCTCTAGACCTTGCGCTTCTTTCGTTCTACTGACCTGCGTCTTTGCGCTTTTAACAGCAAAAAGGCATTCTGTGTGAACCAGCCTTTGAACAAAATGTTGGGTTTGAATGAATGATTCAATGACTCTCATGAATATTAAAACTTGTTTCATTACTGGATGAATCAGTGAATGATTCAATGACATACTTTTTTTTTTAACTGTCACTTGTCGCCACCTACTGATGTAACGATGTAATCGATACAATGGTTATCAAGTTACTTTCAAAAGGTGATTCACTCTATTTTTATATATGAACTATACATTTTCATCCCAGTACTTTACAATAATTTGAATGCTTGTACCACAGAAATAATGATACTGTGTGGTTGAAAAGACTGTTTGTGAAGCTGGTTCATACATATTCATGACAACTGCTCTCTCTGGCTCAGCAGCAGCGCCAACACAGATCTGATACCCCTTTTCCACAAAGGCAGTTTGAGTGCTGGTTCAGAGCCAGAGTCTAGTTTCAAATCAGTTCTTTGTCTTTCGACACCCACAGCACCAACCAGGAAATGTGGTTCGTAAGTAGCACCAAAACATTGCTAGTCTAGAAGTAAGAACCGTTTGAAATGGCAGCTAATCGAGGTAATAGTAGCTCGATTGTAATCTCCGTCTACACAAATTACGGCGAGCTGCACAAACGCATTGGATTTGTCGTTTAAATGCGATGTAGTTTCGCAAAGCCATGAGCATCAATAGTAACGCAACGTCCGCCATTGTTGATGGAAGGCTTGTTCGAGATGCATCGAAGCCGCGCGGACCAATCGGCGTGTGACATCGGAGTGCCGCAGGAATGTTTGTATAGTATACGACCCCTTGTGATTTTGGATTGACCTTGTGGTGCTTTGATGTCATACACCGATCAGTCTGCAAGAAGCCGATGCATCTCAAACAAGCTTGGTGCTGCTGCGCTAGCATTGCTGGGTAAGATGAGACGTATACAGTGACGTAAGACCTGGGTCTATGTTGGCTCTCTATCCTGTGAAAAGGTAAACCAGTTCTTAGATGGCTCGTCAGTCGAACTAACTCCGATCTGGCAATAGCACTAGCTCTGAACTAGCACCCGGTGGAAAAGGGGTATGAATGTGATTTTGTAAAAGGTTTAATAGACACAGGAGAATCGTTGTCATTTATGAATAAGATTGCATGGGTGTTTGTATCAAGATCACAATCTTTTAACGAGTAATCGTGCAGCTCTACCATCTAACAATGCTTTTGGGAAACGCAACCCTGGTTTGGTCTGCGACGTTTTCGCCCCTAAACAATGTTGAAGCAAAAAAACTGTTATTGGTCGCTTTAGACGTCAGTCAGTCCAACCTAAGTGGGCGGTCCTTGGCCAATCGTAGCGACTATAGAGCCATCAGTCAAAGGTCTGACTATGTGAGACTAATGTGCCCCAAACACGTCAAGAATAGGAAGAGCTTATTATTAATGTAACATGGAGAGGAGTTTAGGTGTTTACTGTTCACAAGCAATGTCACAACTAACCTGCCAGATTAAAATAGTTTAACTCACAAGTGTGCAAGTATTGGCTATTCTACAACAGCGTTGAATGTGGCTCATCCAATTGGATTTTAGAGTTGGAATGATCTGCAATATTACATTAGTTTTACTGTTTTTTGTTCTTAACCCAATTGTTACATAATGCTGTACTGATGCCAGACTTATGTATTATAATCTTGACGTCCATCAAGTTTAAAATAAAAGCTACTTTTCATTTGAATAGAATTCACTGGATTTACCCAAAAAAAAAATAAAATAAAATAAACATGAACCATTTTAATGAAAAAAAGCGTCAAAGTGTGCATGTAAGGGTTACTCACTTTTCTCTGTCTGCTTTATATGTATGTGCAATCTCAGGTACCAGCGGGTCATCTGGGTTTGGGTCACATAACAGGGAGCAGATGGACAACAAGACTAAAAAAAGGAAGGGGAACACATTAAAAACACAATATAATGCCAAAACATCCTGATCATCTCTACTGCTGGAAAGCCTTGTGTTCATAGCAAGAGGAGCTTCTCCTGTGTTTGTTTGTCATAAAACACAGACAGCTTCCCGTGGAGTCATCCAAACTAGGTCACTTCTTAATCACTGCAGTCTGACAGCATCACCCACACTGGGCTCTGCTATTCGACAGAAATGCCAAGGCTTTGCAGAACACAAAACAAACAGTGAACAGCCAGCCAATCAGGCCCTGTTTACACCTGGTATTAAGATGTGTTTTCATCAATCCGATCACAAGTGGACAACGCTAAATGCAGGTGTAAATGGGATCTAAAACATTTTGAGCTTGTCCACTTTCGACCACTTCCCAAGGTAGTCGAAAATGCATTTGACTAGTCTTAAAAGTTAGTCATCTAATTTTTTTCTTCAAGACTGGTCCTAATTTTTTAAAGTCTGTTTCATAAAAAGGTAGATTGGTCTAATTTTAATCAGAAATGCAAGACTGGTTACCTCTTGACTGATTTCTAGTTAGTCAAATTAGTACTTAAGATACAGTCTTAAGTTTATGCAACTGGCCACTGCAGATTGCTTTAGTAGTGTAGGCGCTCATGTGGTCGAATGTGTTCAAACAGCCACAAAAGACCGTCTACTCTCCTCTTACTGACCTGATGTGAAGACATTATGGGAAGAGCTCTAGCCAGATGGGATTTCAAGTTTGGTTTGAAGATGGGGAAAAAAAAAAAAAAAAAAAAAAAAACGTACCAAGCACAATGTTCTCTCACCATTCCTGATTTCTAACACACACTCACAGCGTTCAGCTGGTCTGACGGCTGTCAGAGCAGAAACGAAAGCTGAGTTTCGAATGGTTTCCGTCGTCTCCGATCGTGTTTATAAGTAGATTGCACAAGCTTATTTTGTCCATTAGATTGAAAGATCTGGAAAAACCCATACATTTTCCCGCCCATAGACCCTCCCCTCGAAGAAATCAGGACAAAAGTGGTTGAAAGTGGACAAAAGAGACGGATTAAAACACCAGGTGTAAACGGGAACGCGTCTCCCTCATCTAATTGTGATCCGATTTTTCAAAACACATCTTAATACCAGATATAAACAGGACCTCAGTGTCTGTCCAACAAGTGCTTAAGCCACATGAGAACATTATATTTCCTGATTTATAGTGATCATCTGTTGGTTTTCCTGAAAAGGAGAACATGTGTTGACCAATGCAATGGTCACATGGTCAACAATAACCTGTACACAAATGGTATGATATAAATTGGTAATATAATTAAAGGGACAGTTCACCCAAAAATGAAAATGATCCCATGATTTACTCACCCTCAAGCCATTCTAGGTGTATATGACTTTCTTCTTTCAGACAAACACAAATCGGAGTGATATTAAAATATATCCTGGCTCTTCCCAGCTTTATAATGGGAGTGAATGGGGCTCAAGATTTTGAAGCGCAAAAAAGTGCATCCATCCATCCATCATCAAAGTAATCCATACGGCTCCAGGGGGTTTATTAAAGCGAAACAATGGGTTTCCATATTTAAAACTTTATAAACTAATAACTGGCTTCCGGCAACGGCCGCGCGCGAGACTAGTTCCAGTGGAAGAGTGACCTCCGACCTGACTTATGACATATTGACGAATAGAGCAAAGCAAAACACCGGTCACAAATTATAAGTCTAAAATGAGAATTTTTAAAGTGAAAAGTCTGAGGATTTCGATATAAGAGAAAAGGAGTTTTAAATATGGATATTTTTCTTACAAAAACCCATCACTTCACTTCAGAAGGTCTTTATTAACGCACTGGAGTCGTATGGATTACTTTTATGATGGATGGAAGCACTTTTTTAAGCTTCAAAATCTTGAGCCCCGTTCACTACTATTATATAGCCTGGAAGAGCCAGGATAGTTTTTAATATATCTCAGATTGTGTTCGTCTGAAAGAAGAAAGTAATATACACTTAGGATGGCTTGAGGGAGAGTAAATCATGGGATAATTTTCATTTTTGTGTGAACTATCCCTTTAAGTAATGTTTAAAGTACAGTAAAAATTTAACATTTTAGTGGAAAATGTCACATTATCATCACTAATACATCTTGATGTAGTAATGTGTTCATACAGCAAAACAGTATTGCAGATGAAGTCTTAAAGAATATACATTCCACCATACAATACATAATTTATAACATGTAATTTTAGCTGTATCATAATATCATCACACATCAAGAGTGCTGTTGTTCCCAGTAGCAGCACAACTGACATCAGAACAACAGCGTCCTTATGCGATATTGCTTGATCATGTCACAATTTATTATATATAGTTATTATTATATGGGGCTCCAATATGTAAATGTATGCTTTAAACTATTAAAATGGCATTAGATTTACACTTCACTAGATTCACCATGGCTGTTGTTACTTTTTTTTTTAAATTTATTTTCAAATTCAGAGTGATTGTTTCAAGCTTTGAGACGTTGCCTGAAACTTACCTTTGGATACAGTAAGTGCAGGTGACCATTGAGATCGCAGGATGTCCAGACAAATACTGCCATTACTGTTAATATTGGGGTGGTAGATTT
This sequence comes from Hypophthalmichthys molitrix, assembly GCA_037950675.1. Lineage (NCBI taxonomy): Eukaryota > Metazoa > Chordata > Actinopteri > Cypriniformes > Xenocyprididae > Hypophthalmichthys > Hypophthalmichthys molitrix. Next base: position 29,646,244 of record CM075499.1, read on the forward strand.
TTGTTGTGAATGCGACCTGTCAGTCAATGCAGAGAGTATTGATCACAGCATTACAAACCACTACATTCATTCAAATATGACTAATGGTCTACAAACACAATGAATACCATAATGCAACTGACCTTTGGTGGTTTAAATGGGTAGTCTGTTGGGAAATGAATCGTAAGGAAGAAAACCCCTCCTTGATATGGACTGTCATTCTAAAAACCAAAGACACAGTTTAATGTATGTATGTATTGCATTTTACATGTTCATATACAAATGATTAGGACAAATTCATTCAAACACTTTGTAACATTCTGTTAGACTTTAAAGGAAGCAAATCACAACAGGATTTTGCTGCTTTTTTTTTTTAAATCAAAAAGTTTTATGTACCATGTAGACAAGCATTCAGTGAGCAACTGTGCTTGAAGGTTAGCCAATCAGAACAGAGGATATTTACATATACAAGTGTTAAATTAACAGTAACAATGGTATTAGTGTAACAATAGCCTGTTTACTTCTCTAAATTACCGTTTCTGTTGCAAGCAACTTTATTTACATTTTGTAAGTGGACTTTGGTAAAAAAAATAAAAGTGCTACAAAAATTAAATAACTTTTTTTGTTGTCAATTTCAGGGTTCCCACAGATTTGACCAATGAATTTCCTATGACATTTTACAGGGTATCTGCAGAAACCTTTTTTAAGACCTGCACAAATTAAATGAATACAGTACGTCCATACAGAACATACAATCTCAAAATAAAGCATGTATCTCAGATTCTTTTACTTAATTGAAGAGGCTGGGGCACACATTCAACTGCAAAACAGGGTCTCAGTCCCACCAGGATTTTTGCGATCAAAATGACTGATTTTGTGGTGGTAATTTCTAGAAATTTGCGAAAAATGTGCAATTTTTTTAATAATTAGGATACCACATTTACCATATTATGTATTATGTTAGATGCCCAATAGTCATACATGAAACAAATGACAAACAAAACATAAATCTTGATTATTTTGGTCTCTTACCAAATTCTGATACATTTGAACTTAAGACAATTTATGTACTTTTTTTTTCCAGAAAGCTGGATATTGAGTGTGTGCACAGCCTTACCAAGACTTCACAAATCTGAAATAATAACAATAATGATAATCATTTCCAAAATTGCTAGGCGATCAGATAGCTAGATGGTCTAGTCTAGTGGTTTAATATCTAGCTTGTGGGCAATGTGACCAAAATCTTACAAGCAAACCACAGCAAAACAAATACTTGCCTAATATAAGTTCTTAATCAAGTAAACAGTCAGTAATAAATTAAGAACAAAGGAACAAATGACAATAAGACAAATAAATACAACCTAAAGATGCAGATATTATGTTTTTATTATCTTAGAATGAGCCATTTCTATCTACATACACCGCGGGTACCCTTACATGGAAGTCGCCATTTTGTACCGCCATGTTCCTAAATGGACGAACTGCACTACAGAGCGCGTTTCGTCACTAAGTTGTTCTTCTTCATCTTCGCTGGTATTTTTAGAGGCAGCTTGCATCGTCACTATGTTGAGTGCGTAGGAAGAAGAAGTAGTAGTAGTAGTCTGGTTTATTAGCAGAAACCGTTCTTTAGAAGTAAGAAGAAACCTCATTGCTTGACTGGCTACTCTCTGCCGGCGACATCTTTGTTCTGTGGCGGCCACCGTAGCTTCTCTATGTGCTTCAAAAGGGAGGGGTGAACGGTGGACTGAGCCATTAGTTGCAGTTCGCAACCTCACCGCTAGATGCAACTAAAATTTACACACTGCACACTTTAAGTACCGTTTTTTCCTGTTGTTGTATGATTTTCACTTTAAGTCCCAGTAATGTGCAGATTCAATACTGACACACATCCCAAACTGTTTTTTAACCCACACTGTTTGTTCACTTAAAACATAACCGCCAAGACAGACATTTGTACATATTTATATGTGTATTTGACCGTTCAAGCGCAATGAGCCTATGAAGAGAACACAGTTCAGTACTCGCGCACTGACAGGCGGCAAAAAAATGTGCACAGAAATCCACAGCCAGATTTCTGGAGGGACAAATAAGCTACTCAAGGAATATAAACACATAAGGCAATAAACACATTATTGTGCCAATACTAGTCAAATCTAGACTTAATATGTTATGTAATGATAAACAAAATACCAATAATTACCATAAAAATGATGCAGCACTTTTAATTATAAGCAAGGCTGAAATATGCAGGACTTTTATTTTGAAATGTCTATGCTTTACTACTACAGCTGCATTTTCAAAAAGATGAGGGAGATAAAACAAGCACTCTTACAATCATTTACAACATATTAAAATATAAAAACCATGACGTAAACATTGTCATAACTCATCAACAGAATCATAAGCAATCGTTTGACATAAATGCGCGGAATAGGTTGTTTGAAATCACGTGGTTCTGGTGACGCGCGAAATTCAGATGGAGGGCAGGGAGTAAAGAAACAGAATGGAAGACAGAGTAAAGTCCATATTGTAGCGGTTTAGACTCTTTTGCAAAAGATAGATATAAACAAAAAAAATCACCACATATGTTGGACGTGAATCTTATGTTATGAAGAGGAGCGATTTTTCTACTGAACTGAAAAATTTGACTGCCATCGAGGAGGTAGATATAGAGAATGTGAAGCTGCCGTCACAAAGTGTTCGATTCTAGTCTGGTTTGTTTATATCATGCTGCCTTTCTGCTAGTGACGTTCAGGGCAGTAATTTTGGTTTTGTCGTGATTGTGAAAAATGTCGCCATTGTAGGTCATTCTACTGAATCGAGAATTGCAATAAGAACTCATCGGTCAGGGAAAAAACTGGACGGTACAATTTTCGCCTTTTCTACGTGTAAACACACTAAGGGAAGCAGGTTGAGGAGGTGATGGGAAGACGCCATATAGCAAATCTAATAATGTCACTGACTGAACCCACTGCCTATCACTCAATAAAATAATCACATAGCTGAGTGTTTTTGAAAGTTTTGCATTTTGTTTGGTTTAATTAACATTACATTTGCGAGTATGACTCTCACTCGGCTTGTGAATGAGTATAAGTTGCACACAGCCACTTCAAAACTGTTCACAAGCTTCTATGGGTTTGATTTTGGTTGTCATTTCTTGAAATAAATACAAAAAATAAAGTGTGTCTGTCTGCTGTGACCCTCTGATTCTCTTTCGTGGCCATATGGGAAAGTGAATATTTACAAAGACAACATTAAAACCAGTGTTGCCAATTTAGCAATTTTGTCACTAAATTTAGTGACTTCCCCGCCCCTTTTGAGACTTTTTTTCAAATGTTTAGGGACAAATCTAGCAACTTCTTGGACAAACCCTATCAAGATTCTTATTTTGCCCACTGATCTATATTCATATTTATATAGATCAATGAATTTGCCATTATGATGTCGTCTAGAGACATTTAGCTACCAGTTTTAGCTACTTTCAATTGAAAGCAATTGGCAACACTGCTTCCAACAAAGAAATGGATCGACTTCGGTCAGCTTGTTGAGCACTTTTTATTTGGACACATTTTCTAGCATATGATGGCTGAAGCAGCAGCGTGTGACACTGTTTTCACGGTAAACAGACCAACATTGTAAACGGAATTCTACAAAACTGAAGTGAAAACACCAAATGATCAAGCAATAAGATAAAATATTAAATATTAAATATAATAAAATCTTCTCTTTCCTGCAAACAATACCTTAAAGAATGTGAATATTTAACCAAGTCAAATACAAAACACACAAGTTAAGATATTTATGACTTTTTATGGCCTTAAATTTGATCAAACTGAATTTAAGACTTTTGAAGGACCAGCTAGGACCCTGAATTTTAAGATTTTGGAAAGGTCTTTTAATTTTGGTAATCTTAAATCTATTGATTTTTTGCAGGTCTGGAAATCACAATTCCCTGATATTTCATGACTGTGGGAACCCTGTTATTTGAAAAGAATAAGGCAGAAAAAAAAAACAGCAACTTACCGGCCCCATTATTGTTGCCTGCCAGTGAAACACTGGAAAACATGAATCATTAAATAAAATCAACTGAAGCAGAGTAAAAACTGATCCAATGTATGCTTAGAATGCCAGTTAGTACTGCACGATGTATTAAAAATAGCACATATGAATATCATCTGATAAATTCACTCCAATAGTAACACATTTTCATAAACTCGTTCATGATATACTCACAATCCTCTCCGACCGGACCTGCTGAACACTGGGCTGGTGGATCTCTCTGTAGGTCTGTCAGTTCCTGAGGGGACAAAAAAAAAAAAAAAAGAATTAAATTGGCCATGTCATGTAAAACAGCATTTTTGGAGCAGGAAACCTTGATTATTTTTAAGTGTACTTCAGTGTGAAATTGATAAAAGAGTAACATGAAAACAAGATTCTTCTTCTGATCAAAACTTTGATCAGCACCAGGATACTTTATTTATTCAAAATGCTAAAAACAGAATTTGGCTCATGTTGGTGTAATGTGGTTGCCAACACATATTCCTAATGCTTTGGCTCTGAGGTTTGTTTCCTTATTGAGATGGAGATCATTTCAGGAGCTCTGCCAGCACAACCAATGCTATGACAATCATCTCACAGTACTTGGTCTGAGAATGAAATATGGTTGTATAAACAATGGGTGTAACTGAAAACATAAGTAGTGGAAATCACAGGCTCCTTGTATGTCCTTCTTTGAAAAGATAATTCAAAATCAAAATGTGATAGAGGTAAAAGTGTACATGTATGAATCTCACCATCAAAAGAAAAAAATGAAACTATGTTTTGCACAAAGACAAAAAATAGTTAAAATAGTGTAATACAATGATTTTTAAAAATATATTTAAATTTACTTAAACATTTAAAATCAGCAATTCAAGTTTGGGGTCAGTTTTTAGTGTCTCGCAAAGGGTGCATTTAATTGATAAAAATAATTTAATTTTTTTTTAGATAAGTTTTCTATTTGAATATATAGTAAAGTATAAATGTATTCCTGTGATCAAAGCTGAATTTTCAGCATCATTACTCCAGTCTTCAGTGTCACATGATCCTTCAGAAATCATTTTAATATGCTGATTTGATGCTCAAGAAACATTTCTGATTATTATTAATGTTGAAAACAGTTGTGCTGCTTTATATTTTTGAGGAAACCATGATAAATATTTTTTCAGGATTCTTTAATCAACAGAAAGTAAAAAAAAAAAAACAGCATTTATTTGAAATACAAATCTTGTGTAACATTATAAATGTCTTTAGTGTCACTTTCTATCAATTTAATTTCTTATTTTTTTATTTCTTATTACATACCTAAATTATTACTTTTATTCAGCGTATTTGCATAAGTAGTCTTGTTTTTTTCTTTTTCTTTTTTTACATACTGACCCTAAACTTTTGAACAGTACTGTATATTTACACTTTTAAAATATGTTCACTTATTTCCTTTTAGTTGTGGGATGAAATTGGAGCTAAATATGTTGTTAACATGTTTCATGAGTTAATTAATACTTCAATAATATTAAATTCTGTCAATAATTAATTTCGAATCAGTGGTTCGGACCGTGTATCAAATGCCAAAGTCATGTGATTTCAGTAAACAAGGCTTCATTACGTCATAAGTGTTTCGAAACGTTTCGAAATTTCAAATGGTTCACGCTCCGAACCACTGATTCAAAACAAAAGATTCGTAAAGCTTCAAAGCTTCATGAAGCAGTGTTTTGAAATCGCCCATCACTAGATATTGTTGAATAAAGTGCTTATTTTTTTTTTTTTTTGGAGCACAAAAAGTATTTTCGTCGCTTCATAACATTAAGGTTGAACCACTGTAGTCACATGAACTGTTTTAAATACGTCTTTAGTAGCTTTCTGTGTATTGAAAGTGTTAATTATCTTGCTGGCAATGGAGGCCTCACTGAGCCAACGGATTTTATCAAACATATCTTAATTTGTGTTCTGAAGATGAACGAAGGTCTTACGGGTGTGGAACGACATGAAGGTGAGTAAATGATGACAGAAATGTCATTTTTGGGTGAACTAACCCTTTAAATCAGTGCTGGCATTTGACACAGTTTCTTGGTTTCTTAAATTTGTCCTTTAAATACAATTTAATTGTTGCTATGACTTGCTCATCTGAATCTCCACTTCTTTTTTTATACAAGCACTGGACAATATTTACAGTGTCCTGTGGTTTTCTAGTTTTCATGCACCATTTGTAATGTGGGTCAGTATTTGGCATCAGGCGTATGTGTGTAACCGTTCTGAATCATTGAGCTGAAATATCTCATATCTCATCCTCATGGCCGTGGCACTCCTCTAATTCACCCCTTGAGCCGCTGTATGCATTGCTAGAAGTTACTGTCTGACTCAGTGCCTGAAAAGGTCTCTCTAAAGATAGACGCCGGGCAGTCAGCTGTTCGGCAAGAACACTTTCAATAACTTTATCTATCAGTACACAAAGAAAAACATGTTTTTTAATGGGTCAGTCCATATCTAACCCTGTACACAACAACAGAGGAACATTAAATGCCATTAAATGACATTTCTGCAAGAACAAAATAACACACTGCCCATTTGACTTTTCATTTAGTTTAGTTCTGTGAAAACTGTGAATAACTTTATTAAAGGGGTCATGAACTGCATTTTTAAATTTTACAATGTTCTCTGATGTCCACTTGTAATGTTATCAAGGTTTTTATATCAAAACACATCCTAATTAAGAAGTAATAAGCTTATTTTCTAGACCCTCCAAGTTTGGTTCAATGGACTTTCAGGTAAGACTGAAACAGGTTTATATAATGGAAAAAAATGACTGCATGCCTACAAATGAAGATGGATATATTTCTGCAAAGATGGAAAAGTATTACACTGTTTTTAGATATGTAACTAAGACGGGTCATAGAGACTAGTATGGCAAGTTAATGTAAAAAATGTAACCTGCTCCTGTCATCTTATGTACAAAAGTTTCCTCCGCAAAGAAAATGCATTTATGACAGTAATTTTTCCCCCCTCATTTGTAAGGGGTTTGAATGTTGGGGATGCTCTGTAAAAAGATAACTCTAAATTACAATTAAAAAAAACTCAGTTTTGATGGGCGTGTCTCATTCAAGACTTGAAAGTAAACACCCACTACTATGACTGGCTAACAGTTTTGCATATAAAAATACATTTTAATGGCCCCGCCATTGCGTGTCGAATTGTTTTGAAAATTTCCGACGTAATTTACCAGAAAGTTTAAGTATTTGCCAATAATGTGAAACATTTATGCATATTACATGCATTATTAGTCTTGGTTGTGACAAGTACACTGTAAAAAAATAAATTGTTGGTTTAACTTAAAGTAAGTTATCTGGTTGCCTTAAAATTAAGTTCACCGAAATTAAAAATTTGAGTTAATACAATGAAGGCGATTGGTTTAATCAACAGAAACTCAAAATATTATGTTATCTGAACCACATTAATTATTGAAGTTGATTTGAACAGAAAAAATGTTTGTCACACTATCGATCTTATAGGCTATTCATCATTCATCTTTTTCGATAAAGTGCAAGATACTGTCATTTGCAGTTGTCGTGTTTTAAATAAAATGTAACGTGTTACTGATGACAAAACAGAAGATGTTGCTCACTGAAGCTTTTATTCAGGATTACAGTGAATCTGACTGGAACTTCATTAAAAATAAAGTTCTTAAAGTGCCCCTATTATGCTTTTTCAGGTATTACTTTTTATGTAGTGTGTAATGTTAGTGAAAGTGAAAGGTCTGCAAAATTTTAAAGAGCAAACTGCACAATAAATATTGTCTCCCAAAAGAAAGAATCGATCCTGAACTGCCTGAAACGAGCAGAATAACCTGACGATTGCTTCTCAAATCTCTCGTGGGATTTGCAAAACGCTTACCCATTAAAGATGGGACGGTACCCACTTTATTTGGACCAAATTGTTCATTAGAAATTACAAACTGTATGATTAATTATTGACGTATATATTTTCTACAGGGTGTTCAAAATACGTAGCTTTGTGTTTTATATTTTGCATGTCTCCGGCTAACTCATGTTATTACTGTCTTACTGAAATACTTCTGCTAATCAGCTGTTGATCACTATTACCTAAAATTGTGTCCATTAATGCAGATTGTCTGTCGTTCTTACAGTACTCTGAGTAATGATAAAGGATGAAGCAAGATTTGTTTTACAAACTTTACATCAGTCATTCATGTTAGTGCTCAGCTAACATATGTGCTGTTATTGACACTGTTAATGATACAGTTCCCACACGTGCACCGCAATAAATTAGAAATATACACAACGTGTTTGTTGATGGACATACACTTGTTAATGCTGATGGTGAGGAATTACAGTTGCAACATCTCATAATATACGTCAAACTGAGTAGTGTATCACTGAGAAACATCCTGCTGAAGTCATCCTTGCAATGGAGGTTCGGGTTGAATAACTAGTTCTTCCAATGTTTCATCATCGGACTCACGCTCAGACTGAAATGGTAAAATCAACGCCATTGTTACTGTCTTTATACAGTGTGTACAATCTCTGAGGACTGAGGAAGATCTGAAGCTGAAGTTCAGTTATGGTAATGGGTGTTTGGTTTCCGACAGGCGCCGTAAGCGGTTGACCAATCACAACAGACTGTGCCATCTGACCAATCACAGCAGAGTAGGGTCTCAGAAAGGAGGGATTCAGAGAGACTGAAGCGTCAGACGAGTCGTTTGAGAATCATTGAAAAATATGGTGATGTGCAATGTATATTATGAGAAAATTAAAGTGTTTTTTGATCTCCTAAACATAATTAGGAACCTTTAAAATAGCATAATAGGGGCACTTTAATGTTAGGATCACAAGGAAGGCAATGCAAAGACCGTTTATCCACAACTTGCCAATGTCTTGTAATCCTCAGAGGCGTCTCTATGGTTTTGTTGCTGGAGTGCTTGCGTCTCTCTCGTATTTACAACTACATGACATGTGCAAATCTGTGGGCGGGGCTAAAGAGGCATTGATGAAACGAGTCGTTTTCTGAGCTTGGCTTCAAAAAAAAGCTGTTTTTGGTCCAACGAGGAAGTTTTGAGCTCTGATACTTACAAAATAGCCCATTTTTAATGGTAAAATGACCTCTTAATTTATGAAAAATTGATTTCTCAATTCCTCTTTAACACACTGAATTGGCCAGACATGATTGATACATTAGAAATGGTCCAAAGATTTATCGGAAATAAAACTATTCTCAATTTAAGTAAAATTATGAAAGATTATATAATAATTGTATAAACCTGCAATACAGTATATATTGGTATATCGTGAGTAAGCAAAAGCAAAGAAATACAGTCTCAATTTTCTTCAGTCCATGGTATCCGCCAACATAATGCCTGTATTAGTAGCTGCTATTAGATTATTTTGCTTAGCTACATGAGTAAATACATGGTTATTTGTTTATGATAGCCTGGACATGATCATGATTGCACAAGTGTGATCCTTAATAAATGACCTCTGGCAGGATCATAACAACAACACACCACATACTGTGTTACATATGTGCTGCTTTTAAAGTGGGCGGAGCTTCTACAGTCTATTTTTGATCTGTTGTTGTCACTCTTTCTTCACCCTTCACTGATGTAACAAGGCATTTGGAAAAAGATAAATGCCTGATATTCATCGTTAGTCTGTGTACATTTAACACTGCATCTGAAATATTTGCATTCAGCGTTTTTATGAATGGATCTTAAGCATCATTTCACAGGGCTTCTGAGACCTTAAAGGGATAGTTCACTCTATAATGAAAATTCTGTCAATATCTACTCTCCCTCATGTCATTACAAACCTGCATGCTGTTATTCTTGCTTTAAAAAGGAGCATTTTCCTTACAAGGACAATTTATAGTGACCACAGCTGTCAAGATTCAAAAATGACAAAGCACACCTTAATGTAGGCTTATCCTAACAACCAGACGCAATGTGATAAGATTCCAGCGACAAACGATTTGTCTGTCCACGCAAGACGCGACAAAATCAATCACAAATCACAGCCAATCAGAAGAGTGTGTGGGCGGAGCTATCTCTGCAAGCGCACTGCCTTCTCGGACTCACAATGAAACAGATAAGAACATAAACAATCTAACAAAGATGAACAATTTTAACTATTCAAAATACAATCTTTGTCATGAAGTACACTTGTTTGTTCACACTGTATTTACAGTTTGAATGTTCTTGTTTCCTTTAAGTTATTTTAAAGATCAAAACAAATTATAAGTTCAACAAAATTATATTCAAACTCAAATTTAACCATTTTAATATTGTACAACATTTATAAGTACCCGAGATAATCATTCTGTATTTTCAGTCTTCTTAAAGTCACAATTATTATTATTATTTTATGGAATAGTTCAACATCACAGTATTTAATTATAAATTTTCCATTCACGTGCCTCAATCTTTAATCAGAATAACTTCCCCTCCCTCTTGCAGCGACATCTCTTCTCTGATGACGAGGCAACCTGTCACTCACATGAGATCCACCAATAGCAAACCACAAACATCCAATCATTTCCTCACGGACAAAATCAAGCCCCGCCCTACATTTGTTCTTGTTCGAGAAGCCGTTTCACTTATACGTCACAATAGAGAAGAAAAGATGCCGACTTAAAATCCTTTTTGATAACTGAAAAAGTTTTTTAAAATGTATCCTAAAAATAACAGCATGTGAGTTTAGAAGAACATCATCATGAGGGCGAGTAAATAATTACAGAAATTGTATTCTTATAACTAGTGATTATGGAATCACTGAAACCAATACAGTTTTTTTCTGTGATTAAAGTCGTTGGTTATCCGGGCAGGGTGGCGAATCTGTTAAAAATACCCTCCGCTGTCCTAGTGCCCTATTTGCCGAGCCATATATGGACACACTGACATTGGGGTTCAGCATTTGGCAACTTGAAAGCAGTTGTCGCCCATCACGCATGCGCACCAGTGGCGTTTCTCTCATTCACGATGACCGACAACAGAAAAGATATATTTTAACAATGTTTAGATGTCTAACCTAACTTACATGGCACAAATCATTCACAACAACACCTGTTAAATCCCCGAATCATGTGTTTTATGCGCACAATTCCCTGTGCTACAACGTCGCATATCAACAATAGACGTTGTATCGCATATTGCGCAAAACAAACACTCGCGATCAGCCGTATCTAAGTAACGGCGACCGTTAGAACAGCATGCGCGTGAATCTGTAATGATCAGAAAGAGACCCTGCGTCTGTCGACTGCATGCATCCACCATTGGCCATCCGTCTTTGTCTTGACCAGATGGGGATAAAATGAGGAAAGTGCGAGTGCTTTACATTCACAACAGTATTAGAAGATGACGATGAGGACATTGACAGAGGCTGTGAGGTTATGGGATCCACACAATGAACACAAACTCACCTTTTGGATTCTTTTCAACGCCATTTGCTCGCTGTATTACAGCACACTGTTTGATCTAGTTCAGATACTGTTGGCCTGTACAGTTTGGATGAGAACGCGGTTGTTTTTCTCCTCAGGGTCACACGTTACGTATGTAATAACACAAAAGCAAAGATTTGGACATTCGCACCGCTGTTTAAACGGCAGTCGCCGATTTGAGGAATTCTTACCCCCTCTAACCTCACTGACAGTTTTTAGTGCTGTACTAGACAGCAGGAAGGTAATCTCGCGATACAACGCAAAGTATTTTAGATAATATCGCGAGACTAGGAGCGTGCGTGTGGGGGTTAGAGAGGTGATCTTGGGAAATGTAGTTCTGTGGGCGTTAAGTGCTAAATTTGGAAAGAAAATTGTGATTTACTTATTGTGAATTTACTTCCACTAACATGCCTTTTATAAGTTAGAATAGGTTATAAATTATATTTATCTGTTTGTTATTCCCTAAAACGCAATTCCCTGAAAATAAAATGTGTAGTAAGGTTTGAATCATAGACTGTAAAAAATATTTGAATGTCCATCCAATGTAGTGCTGTGGTGTCTCTATCCACAAGATAGCGCTGTTTGACTGTTTAAGTGGTGGAAAATGTTTCTTTATCTCGAACAGGAAACCGCGGCACATCATTTCCATCACGTGACATAAAGCACAATTTAACAAAAGGGGGTCAAACCCGTAATGTGAAGTTTTACCTGTAAATATGAAGATGCGTTTCACTTGACTGATTTTAAATCGTAATTTTGGCCACCCCTGAAATGGGTCATACCGTTAACATTACCCCAGTAGTTGAATTAAAGGGACAGTTCACCCAAAAATGAAAAATCTGTCACCATTTACTCACCCTCAAGTTGTTCCAAACATTCTTCAAAATATCTTCTTTTGTGTTCAGCGGAAGAAAGAAATTCATTAGAACAAATTAAGGGTGAATAAATGACAGAATTTTAATTTTGGGGTGAACTGTCACTTTAAATATAATATAAAACTGTGCTCATTCAGGGATGTGCACGTGGATATAAAACAAAGGGTTTGTGAATTTCAGGTTTTCATGTGTGTGTTTATTTAATATAATTTTTTTAATTATAATATCTGATAGCCATAACAACGGTTTCATAAACTGTTTTGTTCATTATTGTGTAACTGTTTAAATTTCACAGAGTAAAGCCTATAATTTAAAAGACTATTATATCCTTTAAACAGCCGATAATAGGTAGTTTCCCCTTGTGACAACCTTGTGTTTAATGAACTGTATCTTGTTTCCTGGGCAATAACAGTGGAAATGTTCAATAGCTGTTTTGTAGCCAGGACTTTGTCTAAACAGAGAAAAACCTACTCTGAGAAATATTTACTGGAGTAAACAGTCTAGTTTCCCCCATCACTTTATAAAAACACTGACAGTGAGAAATAATTTGTGTAATTTACAGTTTTCTGCATCATATTTTGGTGAATTATTGGGTAAAATTTACAGTGATCAGTTTATTGTCTGCCACGTGCACGAGTATCAAATGGCCTTGATGAATCTAGTGTAAGATATTGTATTGTGTCGTAAAACACTGTATTTCGTCTCAGGTTTATCCAATATAACTGTGACACTCATGGCTTCTCTGTCAGCCTGAGGCAGAGTCATGATCTCTCTGAGTGAATTTTATTCCAGCTGCTTAACATTGACAGCTCCTCTCCTGTAAAGCTGCCCCTATTGTGTGCTTAAAGTGAGCCAGGCCAGGGTTTATAGCTGCTTTAACAATGAGAAACTCTCCTAAAATTAAACAATGTGCAGTTATGATCAGTGAGTAAATGGCCTCACAAACATTCTAAAGTGTTATGTTTATAATAGGTATGAGCAAAAAAACATAGATTTGATCTTGAATGCTGATTGGTCAATGATATGTGGCAAATACAGTTGCTTAAATTTAAATTTATGATGAGAATGTACTGCAATCCTATGCATTAGTATGTCTGAGATCATCTTCAGTTGCTAAATGTAAGCAGATCTTACATTTACAGATGCTCATGATTGCTAAAACATGGACAACACAAACACAGCATCACAGCTTTTGTTGCTACTAGCTGCTTCTTCACTCAGCATGTTAAGACGCACAGGAATAAGTGATTATTTCTCATAACATGCCATAAATTGCTTTTAATATTTCTCTGTTTTGTAGTAATCAAGAGAAGTGTTGTGGCAGATTTTAATCCCCAGACACCGAGCAGTATAAGACCATGGACATCATATTATACTTCTCTGACTGAACTAGCAAGGAGCTGTTGGAGCCAATGAGAAAGCTGGTAAGTTCAAGTAAAGTTTGGCACATTCAGTTAGACCATGTTACCTTTATTAATAGATACTTGTATACTGTTTGCTCTTAGGTGGAATGTAAACCTGAGTAAATGCCACTACTTTAATGATTATTTCTAAGTTTACTGATTCAAACTGCTGTCAACCATGTCACATCATTGCCTTAACTGACATTACCAGAAGAATCCTTTCAGCGTGGCAGATATTCGCAAGCGTCTGGAGCGAGCTTATGTAAGTAAAGCAAAACATTTCTGATTTTTTTTTTTCTTTCTTATTTGCTTTTGTAAGGATATCTTAATGAAGAAAATGTAGCTACCATTTTTTTCCCTGTCATCACAAGTCCAACATTTTATAAGTGTGTTGCTGCTTTTTGTTAAGCGCACTGATCTGAGAAATGTGATTTTATTCCTACATTCATGTGAATAAAGTAGCAGTAGCTTTATCTACTTTCTTTATTTGCAGGCTGAATGCTTACTGAAGAGTGAGCTTCAACACTTAAGGTAACTTCAATTGAGTTGAAATGCAAGTTGCGTGATGTCTCCTCAGATAACTGGACACAGACTTTCTCTTTTCTACATCCATTGTTGGTGTGTTTTTGGTTTTCTAGGTTTGTACAAAGTTACACCATATCGATGAAAACGGCACGCATCAACAAGATTTCAGAGACTCTGCGTGACATTTTAAATGTTTATGATCTTCAGGTGAGTTTATATTTGTCAACACTAACTACCTCCATCACTGTCTTCATTGTATATAAAATTAAGTTGGCTTGCTTGTTTAACAGGTTCATTTTTGCTTGACTCTGAAGGGTGTGCATGATGTCAACATGAAACACACTGTAGTCCTCCAGTGTACCTGTGTGAGGAGGACCCACAACTCTTCAAGACTTGAAATGTAAGTATTCAATCTATTAACAGAATTGCTAGTATCGGTGAATGTAACTGTCTATTTTTAGTCTACTAAGTGAAACTTACAGTTGGACCCTCTGTGCTTATTTCATCACTGATTTCGTCATTGTGGTCAACGAAAGCACAAGTCCTTCAAGCACTGCAGCTGTTATAGAAGATGATCTTCAGTTTTGACATGTTCAGAAGCACGTGTTCACAGTCACAGGGTTTTAAAAATAAAAGACTAATCTTCAAAAAAATATTCAATTGTACAGCTGAAGGTTTATTTGTGTTGTTGTTGTTTGTTTTTGTTTTTTGAGTTAGTATTTTTATGTAATGAAGTCCTGCAGAGGTGCCTGATCCTGTTCCTGGAGATCTACCTGCAGAGTTATTCAGCTAATTATTTACACAAAATGTGTTTAACAGCAAAACTTTTTCCATTTACCAATGTGTTTAAAACATTTTTTTAAGTTTGTCTACTTATTCAATTTTACAGTCTGTGTATAAGTAAATACCGGTGTATAATTTTTCAAAATGTGGTAGGCTAAATATTTTATTTACAATAATTGTATAACAACTGCTGTTGTTTGATGTAATATAGTTTTGTAATGGTTTTGTAAATAAAATGTCTTCATGCCAACCTGAGGGCTGTTTCATAAAAGACGCTAAGAAAAGCGAGGATTAAACTCCAAAACCTGACTCGAATGAACCTAACAAATGAGTTGGGGCTAAAGCGGGTTCATAAAAGGTCATTTAAGTTCACGCAATCCCGTTAATTTGATCCAGGTTTACCTAGTCAAGATAATTGCGCGTGCACGCATTTCTTAAGCAGCCCTAGAGGTCGATCATGGATCAAATCGATCCACCACAGGATACATTTTGTGCTATTTTATGCGTTTGAGACATGGTGTTTTCCTCAGTGGATAACTTACTTTTCACAAGCTTATTCTCCATCTGTAAATGTGAGAAAGTCATGCAAAGATTTCCATTTTGCTGCTAAACTTCACAGTGAACGAGCGCTGCTGCGCGCATGCGCGCTAAACAGACGGGGCGCAATAGAAGCGCAATAATTCTGACTAAAATATACATTTTGCTAAAATATTTGATGTTGGACATTAAATGTGCCTTATGTACAATTTTAAACCTACAAGTAGGTACAACGGGGCTAAAGGCGCCTTTGATTTTATTTTTCTCTAAACCACTAGATGGCACAAAAACTTGCCGCAGCACTTAAATATCCGCTTTTCAAAATGCACGTGCAAATTTGTCTGATTCTTGACGCGATCGCGGGCAGCAACGCAAAGTTGATTCTAAGGTAGTTTGATCTAATATTTGGTGTTTTTTAAAATGTTGTTGATTAAAGTATCAAATAAGAATCCATTAAATTAATGTTTGTATTTTCAGACAAAGGTCTTCTTAATGATTTTCATTTTTGTTCAAGGTAATTCAAGCAACAGTTTTTCAATAACGGAAGGATATGTAACAGTATGGTATCTGGGGTAAAAAGCGCCCCTGCTGTTGGGGCAAAAGGCACAGTAATTAACATGATAATGAATAGCTGGCTGACTTTTCCATTTCTTCACATGTCATGGTTAGATTCACATAGCAAATATCATATATTAAATTGGGTATCCATCTTAGAGATAATACCCATATTTATAATGAAACAATCACATTTTAAAATATATTAATCCTATCATAATAAAATGTAATTTATTGTTACTACTGTAAATCTATATTAAATAGGCTATTATGGCATCTCCTTCAATGCTTTCAGAATCTTTACTTTTTAAAATACATTTGTTTCTGTATTTTTAAAATCTATTTTTATATTTTATATATAAAAATATATATCACATAGGCCTATTTTAATGACAGTATATTTATTGAACAAAAATGAATTCTTTTATTATCAAAATAAACAGAAAATAGTACAAACTTTGCTAAAGTGATTCTTTTGAACAAGTATTAACCTAGTCATTATTAAAAACATTATTTTAGCTGAAGTGTTTGTATAAATACTGTGTGCCTTTTACCCCATGCCTTTTGGCCCCCCTCACCACCTCATACATTTATAAGATTTTTAAACAAAATTAACCACTTTATGATTTTTTTTTTTTTTTTTTCACACAAAATATGTTGCTCCATCAATGTCCAATACAAACATCACTTTCAATCATATACTTTGAGAGTAAAAAGCACAATTTTTCTTAAGGTGTGCCTTTAGCCCCGTTGTACCCTAAGTGTATTTTTTATGATAGTAACTGTAAATGGACTATTGTAATAAAGTAAATCAATATACTTTAGGCCAATTGCTAAGTTTAGATTCATCTTAACAATTAAAATTTAGTCTGTGCATATTTATTTTAATTTTGTGATTTTAATTTTTGCTCTTCTAATAACCATAAAAGGTACTACAGCTGCCAAACAAAACCAGAGAGAAATGTATTCATATATTTTAAAACAATCTAATTAAATCTTGGGCACAAAACATTTAGCCAGTAAGAAAAGAAAACCTGTAGGTTACACACACACTATATATGTATATAGTCAAACCAAAAATGATTCAGACATTTTTTATATATTTTTTACTAGTGGGTGCAGGACACTGTAGTTCATTTATGTAAGTGAGGATAGCAAAAAAAAAGTAAACTGTGACATATTATACCCAAAAATTCTTCATACAGTGGACTACCTGTAAAACTGATAAAAATTTGGAATCAAAAATCATTCAGACACTTTGACTTGTTATTTGACCACTTTGCTTAAGTGTTATCTGACATAATTAAGATTAATTTCTGACACAGTTTAACTCTGAGATCTTGTCATATTTTATTACCTTTTTTTTAAACTATTTAACTATTGTGAATAAACTTTATTAATGAATGAAATGTTCAAGGTGTCTGAATATTTATATATATAAATGAGACCAGAGTATAGATTCCCAGAGGTCTATATTTGAGTAAATATGGGCCTTGGAAAAGGCTAGCTGACTTTATCGTGCTTTGAGTGGGTATTCACAACCATGCATGTCACTTCTGCAGTTACTCTGTCACTCTTTTCATAGCTTTTGCTGGCTCTGAAACACTTGGTATTTCTCCTGCTCTTTGTCTAGCAAACAAATCACTCATCACTTAATGAAAGCTTAAAAATGAAGGCCTGATTGCTTCAGGGGCATTGTCACAGGTCTATTGATTTTAAAATTCTGTGTTACTTTTCACACTTAAAACAATGATTTGGTAATCCTCCTGTACCACTGTCCTCTTTTGTGCTAAGAAATAAGTCTCCTGACAGTTCTGTCCGAAGTGGTTCGATTTTTGTCAGTATTAAGTCTGAGAATGATTCAGTGGGCTATATAACATGCCTTATAAAAATGCCTTAAACTTACACCAATCTTTTTTTTTTATTTATTTAGCTCTATTTAGTAAATGTGTGTGTGTGTGTGTATATATATATATATATATACAGTTGTGGTCAGAATTATTGACACCCTTGATAAATATGATCAAAGATGACTGTAAAAAATAAATTTGCATTGTTTATCCTTTTGATCTTTAATTCATAAAATTAGCAAAAATCTTACCTTTCATTGAAGGAAAAGAATTTCAATACTTTTTGCAACCTCCTTTTCCCAAGATAACAGCTCCGAGTCTTCACCTATAATGCCTGATGAGTTTGGAGAACACCTGACAAGAGATCAGAGACCATTGCATCATACAGAATCTCTCCAGATCCTTCAGATTCCCAGCTCCATGTTGGTGCTTCTTCTCTTCAGTTCACTCCACTCATTTTCTTTAGGGTTCAGATCAGGGGACTGGGATGGCCATGGCAGAAGCTTCAATTTGTGCTCAGTGACACATTTTTGTGTTGGTTTTGATGTTTGCTTTGGATCATTGTCCTGATGGAAGATCCAACCACGGCCCATTATTGGATTTCTAGCAGAAGCGGTCAGGTGATAGAATCCATGATATCATGTATCTGAACAAGATGTCCAGGACCTCCAGCAGAAAAATAGGCCCACAACATTAAAGATCCAGCAGTATATTTAACCGTGGACATGAGGTACTTTTTATCCATGTGTGCACCAAACCCATCTGGTGGGTTTGCTGCCAAAAAGCTCTTTTTTTAGTTTCATCTATAGAAGCCGTCCCGTTTGAAGTTCCAGTCTTGTCTGACATTTGCAACGGCTTGATTGCGGCAGTGTCGGCAAGGTAACGACTGCCGCGTCTGGCCCGATTGATTCGGGCTGGAATCGGGCAGTGAGTACACAAGCATCCGGCCTGATCACTGCAGACAGAAGCGGGCCGAGTGGTATGTCTCCGGCAGGCGAGAATTTAACCGGAACTGGGCAGAGTGTATTTTGCTATCTGGGATGGAATATTTCGGGTTCGGTACGGTCTAAAGAAGATGATTCGTTAAAGGTTCTTTACAGTAATAATAGTTAGAATCATATCATCTTGAATAACTGCTTAATGCTAAAATGGTTATTTGTGTTAAAGCCCGTTCACACCAAGAACGATAAGATAACTATAACGATATTTACGTCCACACTAAAGAACGATAACGGTATGTTTATTCTGCAGTTTTAAAGTGTGTATAACATGTTTTTGCTGTTCTTGTTGCTGCAAGTTTACACAGCTTTAACCAGCAGATGTCCTCAGCATGCTATGTTTCAAATGAATAGCTATTGTAATCCATCTAATCTAACAGTGAATTTAGCTGACGCAGTCAATAAAAACAACACTGTAACTTCAAAGGAAGCAAGACAATGTTGTTGAAACTAGCGCTGGATATCTGAGGTTATTTTTATGTTACACTGTTTGCTAGCCTGGCATAATGATCTCATGATACTTCTCACCATTTATTCGAGGGTATGACCAATTTCCATATCCATTTTCTTTAAAGTATACTTTTGTCAAACTGGCTTTTTCTGGCGATTAACTGCTCAGCAATGTTGTCCGCCATTTTAAATGCGCGAGCCCTTAAATTAGAACGGATTCTGATTAGCTGTCAGAAGTTTTATGGTTCAGCAGCTGAAAAAAAATAGTTCTGAAAATGATCCCAGCGATATTGTTTATCTATATCGTTATCATTATAGCTGTGGTGTGAACAGTTATATTCTTTTATATTTAGAACGATTTTTTAGAACTATAGACCTTATGCGCCAGAGAAACAAGCGCACCGCATCTTTATAAAACTGTCTTTGAACTTCCGTTTTTACGGTAGCTCTGTACATTTCTATGACATCGCTGTCAAAGAATAATTAGCTGGTTAAGTGGATTTACTTGTTGTAGAGTTAATGAAAGTTATCATGAGCATTATAATGTTTAAAGCAGATGTCTTAACAAATGTCAGTAGACCGGGAAGATTTTAAAACGAGCAGTTCATTCATAAATGTAAGATCGCTGTGGAAATACAAACCGGAAGTCAAAAGACAACGAGCGCAACGCTGAAAAGAGGCGAGGCTTCATAAGGTCTATATCGTTATCTTAATAGTTGTTGGTGTGAACGGGCCTTTAGAGTTTGGGGATTTATTCCCGCCCTTTTGTAGTTTAAATCTGTAACTGTCAAATTCTTTAAAAGCCGCCGTATTATTGATTTTCTGGAGCTCAATCATCCAACTACACAGACTGTTAACACACAGGTACTTGATATCCTTCTTAAAATGTCTATAAATTATTACTATTTTTTTTTCTTTTCTGGTTTCCTACTAAACATGTCTTTTTTTCTCAGAACATGTAAGTATGAGCAGCTCTGTCGAGTTGAGAATACTTCTCTTCTCCAGGAAGCAAGTAAGTGACAGAAATATTGAATTTATGATCCATATAGTTCCATATAAGACTTCTTAATTTTTGCTTAGGTTAATGCATAAACATGCCCATTACTTTTTGGCACTTTTCCCTTTTAACATACTGTCCATCCACAATGGATTTACTGAAAAGAAATGGGGCCAATTTTTTGGAGGATTTAAAAGCAGAAACACAAAGTTTATATTTTTATAAAATCACTTGCATTAATTCTTCCGTATTATTTGAGCAGTAAAAATGTTCTTGACATTCTTACAGCCGTTTTAGTGTTTCATGGCATTATGCTGCAAAGTTTTCTTTACATTAAAATATTGTTTGTGTCTTGTGGCTATATTGAAACAGATTTACAGATTTGCCTCATTCAAGTGAAAATTATACTTTTTTGTAATCAACATTATGCCACAAGCGCTGTCGATTAAGTTTAACTTGTACTGAAGCCGGCGTATTCCTTTAATAATATTTGTACTTATCAACCATTCTAAAAGCAATAAGGTACTCAAAGCTGTGCTATATTGAAAATATAATGTTAAAAAATAACTAGGCCTATATTCACAATACAGCCAGTGTTGCCAAGTCCAGCTACTTTAAAATTGTTGCCGCGGGTTGTTTTTCATGTCCGCGGGTTGAATAACATGATAACATGATATTTAGCCCCTAGAATGCGAATTTTACCAGGAGAACCCTGCAAAAAAATGCAGTTTTTACCCCTGGAAAGCGAAAAAAAAAAAAGCGGTTGTATAGCAATTGAGCGGGTTTCGTTGTGAAAACCTGGCAACCCTGAATACAGCACAATCACATTTATATAGCTTAAATAAGCGAGTACAGATGAGGACAAGACCACCTTTTTGAATGTGCATTTGTCTTATCTCTCGGCCAAAAATAAAAAAATCTCACGTCATTCCAAACATACGTATGACTTTCTGTGGAACACAAAAAGAGATATTCTGAAATTTAATGTCTAATGTTGTTTTAGACTCCATGAATGACATAAGGGCGACTTTTTATTTTTGACTGAACCGTCTCTTTAACAAAAGCTATGCTATCTGTGAATATGGATCTCATATTGCCACATGAATTGTGTTAGCTGAAATTCCTGCCACCACTTATATTTAATGTTAGACATCCAGCCAGGTTGTTACTTTTAACCAATGAGACGTGGCTTAAAATCTCATAACACCCCCTCTTAAGATTCCCAGACAATTCAATTGGATTTGTACATTTTTCGAATGGTACGATCTGAATGATCAAGTGTTGCTGATCAACAGCACACAGATGTGTGTGTCATCTCTCAGCTCGTCTTCCATTAGTTAGTGAGGCCGGCGATACTTCATTTCATTATCTGTTTAGGCTAGCGGAGGAGCACGCTGATAAACCGGGGGATTGTGAGGGTGATTACTTTATCATTGTGCTGCCTCTATTCATGTGCGAGTCAGCTGGCTGCTCGGATTTCTGCGCTGCCTTGTCTCTCGAACCCTCATGAGTTTCCCTCTCTGTGTTTTAAACAAGGCGAGGACAGAAGAGCGGCCATTCTCTTCACAGGCCCACATGAATAGCTGGCACTGTTCACTGCTCTTAAATGGCTCTCCTCAGTGTCAGGTTTAGGGATCTCTCTTCAGTGTGACACTGAGAAGGAGTATTTTCCTTTTGCAGACCTAGAGATTCCAGCTGATAATATGGCATTGTCAGGGCTCATCCCTGCTCTTTGAATAACTCCAGTGTCCTGGAGGAGTCAAATGCAGTGGAGAAGAGAGGAGAGCAGGGGAGAGCGGCCGTCACTTCTTAAGACAGTTAGAGGGAACTGGAAGTCCACATCTGAGTCACTGAGCATTAGAAAGAAAAATCACAGATGAAATCTCGCTACGGTCTGAGGTGTTTCTCAAGGAGTTTCAGAAGAGATCGCCAAAAGGCAGAGATCTGAAATTCTTCCCAAAGATTTGGGATATGCTATTCTAACTTTCCGGATTCTGCTGAGGTCTGCAAGTGTGCGATTTTTAACCAGACATTTGTGGTTATTATATTTCAGAGTTACTCATTTGAAGAAAATATGGTGCCCCATTAAAATGGTAACAGATATTATTCAGTTTAACTTTTTTTTTTAAAACTGTAAGATTAATCAATTAACTGAGGCAAATGTGCTCTATAAAATGCGTTGTTATTATTATTATTATTATTATTATTATTTACTAATCCTATTCAGTTTTATGAACTGTTGGACTGCAATATGTAAAATTAAGACTGCTAAGTACATATACACCACCATTTAAAAGTTTGGGGTTGGTAAGATTTTATTTTTAAAGAAATTAATATTTTATTCAGCATGCATGCATTAAATTGATCAAAAGTGACAGTAAAGACATTTATAATGTTACATCAGATTTCTGTTTCAAATAAATGCTGATCTTGAACTTTCTGTTCATCAAAGTATCCGGAAAAAAAAGTGTATCTTGGTTTTCACAAAGATCTAACTGTTTTCAACATTAATAATAATCATAAATGTTTCTTGAGCAGCAGATCATCATATTAGAATGATTTCTGAAGGATCATGTGACACTGAAGACTGGAGTAATGATGCTGAAAATTCAGCTTTGATCACAGGAATAATATTACAATATATTCACATAGAAAACAGTTATTTTAAATTGTAATAATATTTCACAATATTACTGTTTTTACTGTATTTTTGATCAAATAAATGCAGCCTTGGTGAGCAGACGAAACTTCTTTTAAAAACATTAAAAAACGTTTAAGTGAGTGTAATTTTTAAAGGGTTAGTTCACCCCAAAGTTAACATTTTGTCATTAAAGGATTAGTTCACTTCTGAATGAAAATTTCCTGATAATTTACTCACTCCCAAGTCATCAGAAATGAAGGTTTTTGAGGAAAACATTCGAGGATTTTTCTCCATATAGTGGACTTCACTGGGGTTCAACGGGTTGAAGGTCCAAATGTCAGTTTCAGTGCAGCTTCAAAGAGCTCTACATGATCCCAGACGAGGAATAAGAGTCTTATCTAGAGAAACCATCGGTCATTTTCTAAAAAAAAAAAATGCTAAAAAATATTTCTAAAAAAAAAAATGCGGCACACATTATGTAATCACGTTGGAAAGGTCATGTGTGATGTAGGCGGAAGTACTAATCCAGTGTTTACAAAGTGAACGTACAAAGACTAAGCCAAACACACTTTACAAAAAAAAGTAAAACACTGATATCAAACAGTTTTGGAGTTGGAGGAGAAAATGAGATGGAGTTTTTCACCCTACCGCAGTACTTCTGCCTACGTAACGCATGATCTTTCCAACGTGATGCGTGGCGCATCACAGAGCAGTGCAAGACAAGCATTTGTGGTTAATTTATTTATTTATTTTTTTAGAAAATGGCTGATTGTTTCTCTAGATAAGACCCTTATTCCTCGTCTGGGATCATGTAGAGCTCTTTGAAGCTGCACTGAAACTGACATTTGGACCTTCAACCCGTTGAACCCCAGTGAAGTCCACTATATGGAGAAAAATCCTGGAATGTTTTCCTCAAAAACCTTCATTTATTTTCGACTGAAGAAAGAAAGACATAAACATGGGGGTGAGTAAATTATCAGGAAATTTTAATTCTGAACTCAACTAATTCTTTAATTACTCACCCTCATGTCATTCCAAACCTGTAAGACTTTCGTTCATCTTCGGAACAAAAATTAAGATCTTTTTGATGAAATCTGAGAGATTTCTGACTGCCTTTGCAACTACCACTTTGACACTTCAAAAAGATCATAAAGGGATCAGAAAACTAATCCATATGAATCAAGCTGAGCTTCCGGAAGAGGTTTGTTCTTGTGCATCATTGAGGTTCGGTTGAGCTTCTGTTCATGTTCACAGATCAAGGTTTACATGTGAGTAAACGCCTAAATTAAATCTATTTAAATCTACAGAAATCTCTCAGATTTCATCTGAAAGATCTTCATTTGTGTGATGAATGAAAGTCTTACGGGTTTGGAATGAGTAAATGATGACATAATTTTCATTTTGGGTTGAACTAACCCTTTAAGTCCACCAATCTCTTGTTCTGATGTCTGTCGGGGGTTTGAAGCTTTAATTTGGCTGGTCAGACCCCTGAAACCCCCCATAAATAACACTCTGGTTATCACGTAAACTGAAGAAGAAATGTTTAATATTCTGCACTATTTTTACGTCTCTGATCAAGTAATTGATCACGTGACTCGTATACAGACGATCAGATGTTCTTGTTTCCATTAAAGCACAAGATGCTCTTCAGATCATTCTGAAAATTATGCTGGAGAACATGTTCATTAAAGTAAAATAAAACTTCCAATTCAGTATCTCACAAATGATCATATTGATAATATAATTTGCAATGAAAAGAAATTGCGTTAATGTAGGAAAAAACATCAAAATAAAACAGAACCATTTACATTTGTGAAGTGATGATGTGACAGTAACGTTTTGAGTTGATTTAATTATTTTGTTGTTGTTTTGTTTATTTCTTAATGTTATCAACTATCTTAAAGCACCACCCTCTTTTTGCTGGGCAAAATATAGATGACAAAAAACAGTGTTGATAAGATTATGTAATCAATCCAGGGTTGAAGCACTTCCCTAGCTTGTGTTTATTAGGAATTCTTTGCGCTCGTGGCAGATTTCAGTAGCGCTTCAGGCATGGGATGGGGGCAAGAGAAGTGTATGCATGTGAGCGCTCATAAAATTAGAGAGTCTCACACTCTCTCTCTGCCCGTGTTGGGTTACCACAGACCAAACACGTTGCAGTATTTTAGAGTGTCTACTTTCACCACCCTAGTAATGATG
This sequence comes from Hypophthalmichthys molitrix, assembly GCA_037950675.1. Classification (NCBI taxonomy): domain Eukaryota; kingdom Metazoa; phylum Chordata; class Actinopteri; order Cypriniformes; family Xenocyprididae; genus Hypophthalmichthys; species Hypophthalmichthys molitrix. Next base: position 29,671,517 of record CM075499.1, read on the forward strand.
GATGCCCCCAGGTCCTGGGGTGCTGTGTGTGTGTGTGTGTGTGTGTGTGTGTTATAGGAGAGGCCTGACCTCTCTCACACTGAACACAATTGAAAGTGGCACTGTAATGTGAGCAGAAGGGCCTGTGGGTGATCTTGGCCCACTGGCCATATCTGAGTGAGAAAGCCCCCTTTATAACTTTCAGAGACCTTAAAGTTCAACACTCAAATGCTAGAGCTGTTTTCATATCTACATGTTTGTTGTAGCAGCATCTATCATTTGAAGATATTTCAAAGGCCTGTTCTGAGACCAGCTGCTTGCTTGATAATAGAATGTGTTTCATCCAACTAAATCAAACTAAAAGTAAAAAAAAAACACTTTAAAATCACAAAATGAGACAATTTTAGTGTTTTACAACAAAAGCAGTGAAAGGTTAGAAAAAGTCCTTATAGTCCTAATTTTCTGTGAGGAACAGTCCATTGTATGGGGAAAAAGCAGAAAAAAATCTTCAAAATATCTCCTTTTGTGTTCCTCCTAAGAAATAAGGTCAAGGGTCAATGATATGTCATGTGGTGCAACCAAAAAATGAAATAATATTTATGAATGAATAATTTATTATGCATGTAATAAATAATACTTTTTTTACCCTGGAAAATATATTTTTAAAACTTTTTGAAAATATTTATACATTCAAGGTGTAAGAAAAATATTTTATTACTTTTTACTTGATGGTTACACCACATTACATTTTTTTAGAGTAATTACATTTTTAGCTTTTGCTGAAAAGTTTTTCAAAACCATATGAAACCAACATACAAAGATTACATTTCTAAGAACTTGGCACGTATTTTATAACCCGTGCACTTTAGCATACTTTTAAAAAGTGAGAATATAAGAACATACTTAAGTGCAAACTGAATGTAATGTTTTCGGATACTTAATTGTATTTACAATTAAATGAAAATGTATTATAAATTAAATGCACTTAGTTCTGTTCGCCATAAAAGTACTTTTTGAACCACTTGAGTAGGACTTAAGTATCTTTATGTAATTTAAAAATTTCTTCTATTGTCTTTGAAATATGGTGAAAGTGAAATATAGCTATTGCTGAAGCATTTATGGTCAACTAAATAGTGTATGATGATCTAGAATTTAGTACATTTAAAATAAATTAACTTTAAATGTAAGATCGAATAACACACTGAAGTTAAAATTATAATCAAATACTTTACATGAGCTTTAGTATGTTGGTCAACACATCAAAATAAGCGTACTTCTTTAAAGCATGACAAAAGATGATTAAAACAATATGTACTTTAAACCTTTTAATTTGGTATTACAAAGTGCCTTTTTTGAAAGCCAACTTAAGTGTGTTAAGAAACAGACATGGAAGTTCACCTAAGTGGTGTTTTATTTCAAGGGGGGTCTAAAGCTATTTCATGCATTCTGACTTATTTACACTGTTAAAGAGTTGGATTCTCTTTCTAAACATGGCCAAAGTTTCAAAAACGAGTTGGACGTATGAGCATTTCTGTGCCAAATACATGGCTTCAGATTTCCTACATGTTTCAGAAAGTTTTTTTCGAGTATGGCCCATGTTTTCCATGACTGCTCGAGCCCACATGATCGGCACTTATGCTTTTATGAACAAGGCCCAGTTCAGCGCTGGATTTACAGATCGTTTGAAACTGAAAGATGGAGTGTTCACAGCGATAAAAGATTCAGGTCATGAGTCAGAAGCGCAGGTGGTGAGTAAAACTGCATCAAACGTCTGTTTTGTTGGCATTCAGTGCATAAGTGCATATAATGGAAACAACACAAACGTTTAATGAATCAAAAGTTTTCCAGGGACAATGCGATGGTGTATTCTGTGTGTTTAATACATTTGTTTAGCTGACCATTGATAGCTTCGCTACGCAAAAGCTGCGCGTGTTCGTCATTCTTTAGCTTCGCCCACGGCATGCCTCCAGGAGCTCGGCTGTTTTTGGAAAGACTCGGTCCAGTGTATCTTTCTTTTATAAATCTGATAAAACTAAAGACTTTTTGGAGATGTGAAGGATGCTATGCTACTCTATAGGTACTCAAGATTAACATGAGTTTGGCCGAAACTGTGTGTTATGTACCCTTTCAGCAATATTATCTGCAAGTGCAGTTTTTAAAAAAGTACTTTTAAGATTTTGACACGTGCACATTCAATACAATTAAGCACACTTCTTTTTCACAAGTAAAACTACACTGTAAGAAATAAATCCCTAAAATAACAGAAAAAGTACACCTGTAAGTACACCTTTTTTTACACCTGTAAAAAAATAAATACAGAAAATTCCTTTAAATTATTGTGCCCTATTTTTACGGATTTATTTAGGATGTAGAATGTTTGTCCTTCTTTTTCTTTATCATGGACACTCTTATACGTCATTATCCTCATAGATGTGAGGGTGACTTAGGCCTTGTTTCCACCTGGTATTAAGATGTGTTTTGGTCGGTTGGATCACAAGCTGATGAGGGAAACACATTCCCGTTTACACCTGGTATTTTAATCCGTCTCTTTTCTCCACTTTCAACCACTTCTGTCCTGATTTCTTCAGGGGGTGGTCTATGGGCGGGTAAAAGTATGGGCTTTTTCAGATCTTTTGATCTAATGGACAAAAACAAGTTTGCACAATTTACATATGAACACGCCCGGAGATGACGGAAAAACATACAGAAAGCATATAAATTTGTTTCTGCTCTGACAGCTGCAACACCAGCTGAACGCTGTGAGTGTGTGTTAGAAATCAGGAATGGTGAGAGAACGTTTTTCATCTTCAAACCAAACTTGGGCCTTCAGCCAACAAAATTTAAATCTCATCTGACTAGTGCGCTTCCTATAATGCTTACGCGTTAGGTCAGTAGGTGGAGAGTAGGTGGTCTTTTGTGTCTGTTTGAACACATTCGACCACATGACCGTGGAAGTGGTCGAAAGTGGACAAGCTCAAAACTTTTTACACCCCCTTTGCACCTGTATTTAGCGTCGTCCACTTCTGATCTGATTGATGAAAATGCATCTTAATATCAGGTGTAAACAGGGCCTAAATGTTAAAAGAATACTCTTCCTTTAACACAAAACGCTGTACGTTACATTGCTTTTAGCTTTCACATCACTTTAAACAGCGCACAAGTTCACAGTCATCGATATATGCTTGAATTGAGCCTGAATGATCTATAAAGAGCTCTGTGCATGGTGACAAATGTTTCTTTAGTATAAATATCTGCCCTTCAGCAATGTCCAAACTCTCTGGCCACTTTGTAAAAGCACATTACATTAAATTAAATTAAGTTAATATATATGAAGCTTTACGTATGCAAGAAACCTGTGGGAAAATCATATTTCGCTTGGCATGTTGTGCATTCATTTTAATGGCAGTTTGATTAAATTGGGCCCATTGTCATGCCAGCGGAGAAGAGCAGCTACAGCCCCTTTGTTCTGCGTCCACACTGAGAGGTTTGTCCACGGCTCTTATCAATGAGACTGATTTGATTATGAGCTCATAAGAGCGAGAGCAGTTCTCATGTTTATGGTGTGCTCAGCAACCCACAGCACAATGTCAGCCTGTCTGCGGGTGAATTCATGAAGAGGCTTCATTCTCTGAACTGCAGTCATGCCTGCACAACCTATTTCCTTTATCTGTGATTTAATTGTGTTTGCTGGACTCGTGTGTGTATGTCTAGACCTTTGTCTTGCCTACGATGGAACTGAGCCGTAGGAAACACGCAAGAGCTGCACGATTAATCGTTAAAAAATCACAATCTCCATTTGAACTTTCTTATTCCTAAATGAAAATGATTTGGTTATGTCTATTAAACCTTTGACAAATACGATCAGAGCGATTCAGATCTGCTTTGGAACTGCCGCTGAGCCAGAGAGAACCGTTGTCATGTATAGGTATGAAACGGCTTCAAAAACAGTCTTTTCAACATCACAAAGTCATTATTTCTGTCTTGCAGTAATTTAAATAATCACACAAGTACTGGGATAAACTTTTATTATTCAGATATAAACACTTACGTTGCGATAAATCACCTTTTGAAAGTAACTTGACGCTTCAAATAAAGATTGCATCAATTACATCTTGGCACCAGTAGGTGGCGACAAGTGACTGTTAAAAATGTATGTGTCATTGAATCATTCAAGAGATTCGTTCAAAAACGCTGATTCATGCAGTAATGAAACAAGTGAAATCTTTGAGTGACTCAATGAATCATTAATTCAATCTGACTTTTAAAAAAAATAGTTAACATTTTGTCAGAACCTCTAGTAAATTGCGTTATTTTGTTTAGTTGTCTATTCAGAATTGTGACCTCAATTTTAAAGAACAAAAAAATCATTATTTTCAATTTACCCAGAATTTTGTATCTCTAAAACACACACTGAATTTACAGCAAAGGGATAGTTGACCTAAAATGAAGATTCCTTCATATATGGAAGACAAATGTAAAAGTTTTGAAGAATGTCCACGCTGTACTTTTCCAGGGGTTGTCAAGATATCAGGGGTGTAACGGTACATGTATTCACCCCAAACCATACAGTACTGATGTCACGGTTCGGTGCATGCAATCAGATGACGAATACAGTCAGTCACAGGCGATACACGCTCCAATCCAGAAGGGGGCGTGCACAGTAATGCAACGCTGTTTGCTAACCAACACAACAGGAAAAAGAGCAGAAGAAGAACAGCGCAAATGCGAATGACTTGAGCACTTGAAAACAAAGTCCACTAGATAGAGAGACACATTTGACGCATGTGCACTTCGCTCATGGACAAAGAAGAATACTTTGAAAGGCTGATTGTGACCAAAATACTTTTTTTTTAATCAGCCCTCTAAAAAAAATATGATCTATGCAAGAGTGAGCTCTGTTTACTGCTTAGTGCTTACTACACTATAGGAGGCTGTACTGTACTAATTAGGGGACTAAATGCTGCTAGGTGGAACAAACTGTGATTTTCACTACTGTTTGTTCAAAAGAAAAGAAAAGAAATCTAGCATTGTGGAATTGTTCCTTTGTCCAGTAACCTTTTAAGGTAACACTTTATTTTAGGGTCTTTTAACTAGTTGCTTATTAATAGAATATTGGCTATTTATTAGCACATATTAATGCCTTATTCTGCATAACCTTATTCTACATTCTTAATCCTACACAATACCTAAACTTAACAACTACCTTATTATTACTATTAATAAGCAGTAATTAGGAGTTTATTGAGGGAAAAGTCATAGTTAATAGTTTATATGTGTTCCCTATACTAAAGTGTTACCCATTTTAATTTAGGGTCCAATTCTCACTATTAACTAGTTGCTTATTAGCATGAATATTACTAGGATATTGGCTGTTTATCAGTACTTTTAAAGCACATATTAATGCCTTATTCTGCATGACCATATTCTACATCCCTTAATCCCTTAATCCAATACCTAAACTTAACCACTACCTTACTAACTATTAATAAGCAGAAATTAGGGGTTTATTGAGGCAAAAGTCAATAGTTAGTTAATAGTGAGAAAGAACTGGACCCTAAAGTGTGACCATTTTTCCTATTGTACCGAAATCATACCAAACCGTGACCCCAAAACCGAGGTACGTACCGAACCGTGACTTCTGTGTACCGTTACACCCCTACAGGATACATAAAGGCAAGCATATGTTGTCAAATCTAAAGTTTGCCTCATGGGTGAGATTTCATTAGAAGATTACTGACAGCGCCAAGTCTCTATATGTTGCATTGTATTGGAAAGGACAGTGTGGACATTTTTCAAAATAGCCTCTTTTGTGTTCTATCAAAGAAAAATATTCATAGTTTAGAACCATTTTTGGTGAACTATTAAACTAGTATCTATTTGTTGTATTTGCTACAAATTGTGAGGCTTATATTGTGTTTCATAATCAGTAACAGTGAAAAAAATCCCTGTAGACGGGCAGTATCAAATAACCAGGAAACATAGTCAAACAAAAGCCAATCTAACCTGAACATCTCAATTATTTTCAAGTTCTTATCCTCAGATATTAGGGTTGACATTGTCTGGATCTATTAATTCATTTTAAAAAATACACTGTATATGCAATTCATATATATGGTGATTTGAATTAATTTTAATTTTGATATTTTTAGGGCATAAAATCAACAATAATGGCTTAATTTATTAAATAATAATAAAAGATTATAAGAACTTTATTTTTTTTCTCAAGAATTTCATTTTTTCTTAATTATATTACAAGGAGTAAATAATCTTTCATTTTATTTCTTAGAGGAAAAATAAGCAGATTTGTTAAAATAATTCAGGCTATTTTGTGTGTAAATAAATAAATAACTACTGCTATTGAAAAGTCTAAAGTCAATAAGATTTTTTTGAAAGAAGCTCTTATGCAGCGTTTATTTGATAAAAAACAATATGTTTTATATAATCTGAAAGAGTAGATTAAATTCTGCTCCACTGATTTTTCTCCTCCACTGAGAGCGGTGCTGCCCTGAGGCATGTTGGGAACTGTAGTCCTGTAGTGCATTAGCTCCAGCGGCCCCCCTCACAGCATGCAGATGAGTCAAGCCAATTAAACACATGCAGCCTGCGGCAGCCTGCCCACTTAAACAACAACGTTCAGCTTTAACAACCAGCAGAACCAATTCCACCCTGCGCTTAATTGTCTTAAGTGGTTCATCGCTGAGAGAGGGAGCTGATTTACTGGCGGGGGGTCATTGCTTAATAACTCCTCATTTCCTTCATTTTACACAATTAGCATGAGTTATGTGCTCTATAAGGAGGCGACGTTGATGGCCGGACTTTCATGAATGTCAGCACTATGCCGGAGAGCCTCGGCCAAGAATTTGACCCTTGTATTTTAATATATGACTTAGTGACTGCTAATGATAATTGCGAACTACTTGATTATGCGTCAGAGTTTCCGACGTGCATGTGATTTAACGTACAGTAAAGCAGCTTCTTTGTGCTTAATAAAGGATGTATTGTCACAGATGACTAGCCATCAGTAACCCTCATTAAAGTGGCTAAGATTGTTTGAGAGCGATTGTTATTGTGTTCTGATGGGAAACCTGCAACAGCTGGAACTTCTGAATCACAGCGCAGGCAAAATAAACAGGGAATAATTAAGCAGTGTTTTAACATGCACCGCTGTTGATGTGTGTAAACCTTCTAATACAATGTTGTGCAGCGATCTACCCAAAATAGTTGATTTCAACTGGTGACTCGCAGGTCTGTTGTACTAGAGATGAAGATTGCACAGAAAAACTAATGCTTAAAGCATATACTACAATGAAACTAACCATGTAGTTAAGATAGCAAAAGGAGCCCTTGTGAAAAAGAAGTGCGCTTAATCGTGTTGTAGTGTACTTCAAATCTCATTAGTGTGCTTTTTAAAAAACTGTATTTACAGATAATATTACAAATGAAATAAAAAGCCACTTAAGTGTAAAAAGATTACATTTTCATGACTAAGGTTCTTAAGTACAGGTACACTTTACTTTACTTTCAAACATGACATTCAGTTCATACATAAGTGTATTCCTTATTTCCGTAATATACTCTTTTTAAAAGTATACTAAAGTGCTTCTTTTTAACAAGGAAGGAAATGTTTCCGTTATTAGCATTAAAGGCCTCTCAAACTGCAGTATTTTGGTGAAAATCAGTCTGTCACTGTGACTTATAGTAGAAACTTGAAACCCTCATCCGTAAAAATCTAAACTTAGCAAGGGAAAGGTAAATTTATGACACAAATTATATTAAATATATACACCGATCAGGCATAACATTTTGAGCACTGACAGGTGAAGTGAAAAACACTGATTATCTCTTCATCACGGCACCTGTTAGTGGGTGGATATATTAGGCAGCAAGTGAACATTTTGTCCTCAGAGTTGATGTGTTAGAAGCAGGAAAAATGAGCAAGCGTAAGGATTTGAGTGAGTTTGACAAGGGCCAAATTGTGATGGCTAGACGACTGGGTCAGAGCATCTCCAAAACTGCAGCTCTTGTGGGGTGTTCCCGGTCTGCAGTGGTCAGTATCTATCAAAAGTGGTTCAAGGAAGGAACAGTGGTGAACCGGCGACAGGGTCAAGGGTCAGGCCAAGGCTCATTGATGCATGTGGGGAGCGAAGGCTGGCCCGTGTGGTCCGATCCAACAGAAGAGCTACTGTAGCTCAAAATGCTCAAGAAGTTAATGCTGGTTCTGATAGAAAGGTGTCAGAATACACAGTGCATCACAGTTTGTTGCGTATGGGGCTGCATAGCTGCAGACCAGTCAGGGTGCCCATGCTGACCCCTGTCTACCGCCGAAAGCACCAAGAGTGGACACATGAGCATCAGAACTGGACCACGGAGCAATGGAAGAAGGTGGCCTGGTCTGATGAATCACGTTTTCTTTTACATCACGTGGATGGCCGGGTGCGTGTGCGTCGCTTACCTGGGGAACACATGGCACCAGGATGCACTATGGGAAGAAGGCAAGCCGGCGGAGGCAGTGTGATGCTTTGGGCAATGTTCTGCTGGGAAACCTTGGGTCCTGCCATCCATGTGGATGTTACTTTGACACGTACCACCTACCTAAGCATTGTTGCAGACCATGTACACCCTTTCATGGAAACGGTATTCCCTGGTGGCTGTGGCCTCTTTCAGCAGGATAATGCGCCCTGACACAAAGCAAAAATGGTTCAGGAATGGTTTGAGGAGCACAACAACGAGTTTGAGGTGTTGACTTGGCCTCCAAATTCCCCAGATCTCAATCCAATCGAGCATCTGTAGGATGTGCTGAACAAACAAGTCCGATCCATGGAGACTTACAGGACTTAAAGGATCTGCTGCTAAAATCTTGGTGCAGATACCACAGCACACCTTCAGGGGTCTAGTGGAGTCCATGCCTCGACGGATCAGGGCTGTTTTGGCAGCAAAAGGGGGGCCAACACAATATTAGGAAGGTGGTCATAATGTTATGCCTGGTCAGTGTAAAGACACAATCGTGAGATATAAAGTCAGTTATAAGAAATAAAGATGCAGTTGCACAATATAAAGTCAAATTGTGAGATGTGAAGTCATTTTTTTAGGGTACAATTTAGGACACGTTTACACAACGATTTTTTCCTTTGCATTTCCGCATGGAACGTTGTTGTTATGATGACAGGCCAGTAGTTGGCGGTATCGTTTTCAAAAACTTGCACTTTGAAACACTTTTTCAAAAGTTTGCATTTTCAGGCCACCAAAACGCTGTTGTCGTGTAAATGAATGGCCAAAATGCATAAAATGTTTTACATTTTTAGTTGAAAACCATGTAGTGTAAACGGCCCCTCAAATCCGTTTTCAAAAGCTTGCGTTTTCAGGCCCCCAAAACACCATTGTCATGTAAATGAATGGCCAAAATGCATAAAAAGTTTTCTGTTTTTAGTCGAAAACTGTTGTGTAAACAGCCCCTTAAACTCTCTAGCAAAAGCACTTGAGGACCTGAGGGAGGGAATTTCAAGACAGGGAAAATTATACACGCACTCACTGGATGGTAGTGTTGTAGTCAAGACCACCTAAAGTGTGACCGAGACAAATGGTCTCGAGACCAAGACTGGTCTGTAGCACTGCTCCTTTTCAACGCTGCGCTCGTTGTGTTCTGTCTCCTGGTTTGTATTTCCACAGCATGAAGGGAAGATCTTACAGATTTATGAATGAACCACTCGTTTTGAAATCTTCCCCGTCATTTGTTATGACATCTGCTTCAAACATTACAATGCTCATGATAACTTTCGTTAACTCTACAAAAAGTAAATCCACTTCACCAGCCAGAGGCAACTGTAAAAAAGATGGAAGTTTATTGTGAAAGCCAGCCCAAACAGTGCTATAGGGAAAACTTTTAACACCTTACAGACTCATACAGAGCCCTATTGTCTTACACTCAGTTACATAATCATTGACATCATCAAGATGAAATTATAATAGCTGTCTGAACCTTTTCTTGCACACGTTCTCACTCATCTAGTCACTCATTAATTTGTTCACTCCCTCGTTTACTCAGCGACACATGAACTGTGTGACTCACTCTTTCTCAGAGAAGATGACTATTGCGGCTTTGGTTCTGGCTGAAGAGCAGGTATAAACATGTGAAAAAAGGAAATGCAACACCCTCTAACATAAGCTTAATTACGGCTCCTCTCCAAATCCATAATGACATGTGTGGTAAATGTTGCAAACCAGAGTAAATTATCATAGCAGACATAATTAGAAAGGGTGTGATTTGTTTTTTTTAGCTATTAGTTTGTATGATTATGTGACAATTAGTTTGAACTCCTGTACACTCCTGTTCAAACTGATCGTGTCATTTCTGTCAGATTACCTATAGAGTTATTGTTACTAAATTTATAATAAGCTAATATTGTTTCTCCTTCAATTTGTGTAAAAAGCTTTCAGAATCTATTATTTGTTTCTTTGAGGACACCATGTTTCCACAGTTATACTAGCGGAAATGGTTGATTTTTTTTAATATACCATTTACAGTATATGTATTTTAACTTTTTTTATTGTAATATATTTTAAAATGTAATTTATTCCTGTGATCAAAGCTGAATTTTCAGCATCATTACTCCAGTCTTCAGTGTCACATGATCCTTCAAAAATCATTCTAATATGATGTCACAGACACGTCAGGTTCCAACATCACCCAATCACAGCGCACTCAATCACCGGAGTACTGATCACCCGCACCTGCACCTCATCATGCCACTCATCACTGCCACTACAAAACACTCACACACACTCTCAGTCACTGTCCGGTCTCGTTCGCATTAGGATCTCTATATGCTTACCTCTTGGACTCCATTTGTATCTACAAACCTGTCTCCATTGTCTCCAAGTCTCCTCGTCTCCCAACGTTGTTCCTGTGTGTGTGTGAGTGTCAGCGTCCATCATCGTCAGCCTTCTCTCCATTCATCCACGGATCGTCACCTCTGCAATTCACTCAAAAGGACAGTATTCATTTCTCATCTTCACGACCACACTCAACTAAACCATCTGCACTTACCAGTTTCACCATTTACTCTGCTGTGTGTGATCAATAAAGTCAATCTCTCTGTTATATCTGCCTCTGACCCATCTGTATTGTAACAGAAGACCGGACCTGCAAATACCGTCATCACACACAGCATGAGTCACCCGGATCCCATCCAAGAGCTCGTCGATGTCCTTCGACGAGCTCTCACCACCACTCCAACATCACCTCATCCAGCGATCACCTCCACAAGCACCGTTACCTCTCCTTCACCTCCTGTGCACGCCAGTCCCATGGCGAAACCGGCGCCCTACTCTGGTTCGGCGGAGGACTGCAGCGGATTTCTTCTGCAGTGCTCACTGGTCCTGGAGATGCAACCGCACAACTTTCCCACCGAAACCTCTAAAGTGGCGTTCATCATCTCTCAACTGCAAGGCAAAGCGCTCCAGTGGGCAGATTCAATCTGGTCCCAAAATCATCCTATTACTCAATCGTACTCTGGTTTTGTGGCTCACTTCCGCGAGGTGTTTGGAAAACCCATCTCTGACTCGTCGATTGGTGAGAAACTATATAATTTAAAACAAGGATCCCTGTCTGTTAACGAATATGCCTTGCAGTTCAGAACACTTGCAGCATCCAGCGGTTGGAACGAACAAGCCTTGATCACAACGTATCGCCAAGGATTGGATCCTCGCGTGCGGTTGCATCTCGCTGCATACGAGGATTCCATCGGCCTTGAACGATTCATCCAACTCTCCATCCGTTTCGCCACTCGTATGCAGTCGTGTTTAGATGAACACCAGGGCCAGTTGCTATTTCCCACTACAGCACGTCGACCAGAATCCGTCAGCTCCCCAGAACCAGCCAACGAACCCATGTCTCTGGAAGGCACTCGGCTCTCCCCCGCTGAGCGACAGAGACGGCTGACCCAGAATCTCTGCTTGTACTGTGGTTCTCCTGGGCATATTCTCTCCACATGCCCAATTCGTCCTCCGCGACCCATGGTGAGTGCTATCATTCCATCAATTAAGAAAATGAAACCCCTCACCACTACTGTAACACTTACTGCTTCTGACGTATCCATTCCAGTTGTCGCCCTCCTCGATTCTGGGTCAGCCGGCAACTTCATCTCCGGCACCCTCTGTCGCCAGCTCCACGTCAAGACCACGGCCACGCCGACCACCTACCAGATTCGATCTGTGACAGGGGAAGCCCTTAGCCGTAAGCACATTCGTCATTGCACCGAAGCCATCCAGATACAAGTCGGCCTTCTACATGTGGAACATCTCCATCTGCTGGTTCTGGAGGGATCCACCGCTGACGTGATATTAGGGCGCCCCTGGTTGGAGCAGCACAACCCAACTCTCTCCTGGAAGACTGGCGAAGTCCTGAAGTGGGGCGAAACCTGCTTTCATGACTGTTTCCCTGGGCTCCCCATTCCTCGATCTCCACGTACTGATTCTCTTCCAGTTTGTGCCACGACCATCGAGAGCCCAGTGGACCAACGCTCCGTGGACATCCCTGAGTGTTACGCCCCCTTCAGTGACGTTTTCTGCCCACAACGAGCTTCCAAGCTGCCTCCACACCGGCCATGGGACTGTGCCATCGATCTGCTTCCGGGTGAACCAGTGCCTAGGGGACGGATATACCCTCTATCCGTCCCGGAGGAGAAGGCCATGGAGGAATACATCAAGGAAGCTCTCGCCCAAGGATACATCAGACCATCCACTTCCCCTGCTGCTTCAAGCTTCTTCTTCGTGGCCAAGAAGGACGGAGGCTTGAGGCCCTGCATCGATTACCGCTCACTCAATAACATCACTGTCAAGTTCCGTTATCCCCTTCCTCTCGTCCCATCAGCCCTAGAACATCTCCGTGGTGCCACTGTCTTCACCAAACTGGACCTCCGCAGCGCGTACAACCTCATCCGGATACGCGAGGGGGACGAGTGGAAGACCGCATTTGTGACACCTACTGGCCACTACGAATATTTGGTTATGCCGTATGGCCTGGTCAACGCCCCCTCCGTATTCCAGGACTTCATTCATGAGGTGCTCCGGGAGTTTCTCCATCGTTTTGTCCTGGTCTACATAGACGACATCCTAATCTACTCCCGGAGCCTGGCCGAACATCGCCACCACGTTGCGGAGGTCCTCCAACAACTCCGCAAATTTCATCTCTTCCTCAAGGCAGAAAAGTGCACATTCCATCAACCATCAGTTCAATTCCTCGGGTACATCATCGATAGCAGTGGCATCCGGATGGACGAGGGGAAGGTGGAAGCAATCAAGAACTGGCCGACTCCCTCAACCATCAAGGAACTACAACGCTTTCTCGGATTCTCCAACTTTTACCGCCGTTTCATCCACAACTACAGCTCCATAACCACTCCACTTACCAACCTGCTCCGTAATAAGCCCAAGTCTCTGTCCTGGACCCCTGAGGCCACGGAGGCCTTTCAACACCTCAAGGAAGCCTTCACCACCGCTCCTCTCCTCGTCCACCCCAACCCAGAGCTGCCCTTCGTAGTCGAGGTGGACGCTTCCACCACCGGAGTAGGAGCGGTGTTGTCCCAGCAGCAGGGGAATCCCAGCAGACTCCATCCATGTGCCTTCTTCTCCCGCAAGCTTAACCCGGCGGAGAGAAATTACGACATCGGGAACAGAGAACTCCTAGCTGTTAAGCTCGCCCTGGAGGAGTGGAGGCATTGGTTGGAGGGATCAAAACATCCCTTTCAAGTCCTTACTGATCACAAAAACCTAGAATACTTACGCTCCGCCAAAAGACTTAACCCAAGACAAGCCCGCTGGTCCCTCTTCTTTACAAGATTCAATTTCTCCATAACCTACCGCCCTGGTCCCAAGAATGTGAAAGCAGATGCTCTCTCCCGTCTCCATGCTCCAGACGAAAAGGTCGAAGTTCCAGAAACCATTCTCCCAAAAGAAATCATCGTCAACCCCATTTCCTGGTCTGAGGAGACCTTACCCTCCTCCAATGCCTCCACCAACGCTCCGCCGGGTTGTCCACCAGGCTTGTGCTACACCACCAAATCTCGACGCACTCCACTGATCCACTCTGCCCACACGTCACTTGGCACTGGTCACCCGGGGGCCAATGAAACCCTCTCGCTGCTGAGGGAACGCTTCTGGTGGCCCAACATGGCAGCAGATGTCAGAAGGTACGTGCAGGGCTGTAAGGAATGCGCCATCTCCAAGAGCCCACGCCATCTACCATCCGGCAAGCTCTTGCCTCTGCCCGTTCCCAACCGACCCTGGTCACACCTAGGAGTCGATTTCATTACCGATCTCCCAGCTTCCAACAACAACACCTGCATCCTCGTAGTGGTGGATCGGTTCTCTAAGTCCTGCCGCCTCATACCCCTGAGAGGCCTACCCACTGCCATGGAAACGGCAGAGCAACTCTTCAATCATGTGTTTCGATACTTTGGAATTCCTGAAGATATAGTCTCCGATAGAGGACCACAGTTTATCTCGAAGGTATGGAGAGCATTCTTCTCGCTCCTAGGTGTGACCGTCAGCCTAACATCCGGATACCATCCGCAGTCGAACGGGCAGACGGAAAGGAAGATCCAGGAGATCGGTCGCTTCCTCCGTACCTTCTGTCATGACCACCAGGACTCTTGGAACCAGTACCTGGGTTGGGCCGAGTACGCCCAAAACTCTCTCCGTCAGCCTTCCACCGGCCTTACTCCATTCCAATGCGTACTCGGCTACCAACCCCCACTGTTCCCCTGGTCCGGGGAACCCTCTGATGTACCATCTGTGGATTACTGGTTCCGAGAGAGCGAGAGGGTCTGGGACTCAGCGCATCACCAACTGCAGCGAGCCCTGCGCAGACGCAGGATGACAGCAGACCTTCGCCGGTCCGAAGCCCCCTCATACCAGCCCGGTCAGAAGGTCTGGCTGTCAACCAGGGACATCCGCCTGCGTCTGCCCTGCCGGAAGCTGAGTCCCAGGTTCATTGGTCCGTTCACCATCACCAAGCAGATCAATCCTGTCACGTATCAACTTCAACTACCACCTCACTACAGAATTCATCCCACTTTCCATGTCTCACTGCTTAAGCCTCACCACCCTTCTGTTTCTCCCTCCACAGGACCTGACGTGGCAGCCTCCGAACCCCCCCTTCCACTCATCCTGGACGACGGCGCCGCATATGAGGTTCACGACATCTTGGACTCCCGACGCCGTGGTGGTCGATTAGAGTACCTGGTCGACTGGGAGGGCTACGGCCCGGAAGAGCGCTCATGGGTTCCCAGGGACGACATCTTAGATCCAAACCTCCTCCAAACCTTCCATTCCACTCATCCTGACAGACCAGCCCCCCGTGGAAGAGGCCGACCACCGCGACGTCGGGGTCCTCGGCCCTCAGGAGCGGGCCGTGGAGGGGGGGGTACTGTCACAGACACGTCAGGTTCCAACATCACCCAATCACAGCGCACTCAATCACCGGAGTACTGATCACCCGCACCTGCACCTCATCATGCCACTCATCACTGCCACTACAAAACACTCACACACACTCTCAGTCACTGTCCGGTCTCGTTCGCATTAGGATCTCTATATGCTTACCTCTTGGACTCCATTTGTATCTACAAACCTGTCTCCATTGTCTCCAAGTCTCCTCGTCTCCCAACGTTGTTCCTGTGTGTGTGTGAGTGTCAGCGTCCATCATCGTCAGCCTTCTCTCCATTCATCCACGGATCGTCACCTCTGCAATTCACTCAAAAGGACAGTATTCATTTCTCATCTTCACGACCACACTCAACTAAACCATCTGCACTTACCAGTTTCACCATTTACTCTGCTGTGTGTGATCAATAAAGTCAATCTCTCTGTTATATCTGCCTCTGACCCATCTGTATTGTAACATATGATGATCTGCTGCTCAAGAAACATTTCTGATTATTATCAATGTTGGAAACAGTCGCATAATGTTTTTGTGGAAACCGTGATTCTTTGATGAATAGAAAGGTAAATGGAACAGCATTTATTTGAAATCTTTTGTAACATTATAAAAAGTCTTGGTGGTCAATTTAATGCATCCTTACTTGTCTAATTCAATCCCACACTGAGCAATGGCCAGCTTTAGCTCTTTACTTCAGACCTGTTAGGTTCCTGCCTGATCCTTTTTCTTTCAAGTTAATAAAAAATAATCAATTAATAAAATTAATATCATTAAATTACATACTATAACTAAATTCTAATATAATAAAAGTCTTGTATATTTGTCTATAAAAACACGTACGTCACTCGCACACAGAAACAGGAGCACAGAAACTTGTCAACTCTTGACTTTTATTAAAGGGGTGATATTAATGTTGCTGTTTGACCATAAACAACATGCAATGTTACGATGCTCAAAGTTCAGTGCAAAGGGAGATATTTTCTTTTACAGAATTCTCTGTTTAAGGACTACAACAAACGGCTGGTAGGGACTACAACGAGCTTCTTCCTGGGTTAGTGACATCACTAACCACAAAATTTACATAAACCCCACCCCCAAGAACACACAACAAAGGGGGTGAGGCCATGTTGGGCTGCT
This sequence comes from Hypophthalmichthys molitrix, assembly GCA_037950675.1. Taxonomy (NCBI): domain Eukaryota; kingdom Metazoa; phylum Chordata; class Actinopteri; order Cypriniformes; family Xenocyprididae; genus Hypophthalmichthys; species Hypophthalmichthys molitrix. Next base: position 29,688,069 of record CM075499.1, read on the forward strand.
TTAGAGAAGAGGAAGAGTTGTTGTAGTAGAGTGTTGTTGTCATGCCGTCATTTTACACCAGACTGCTTCACAAACGAGGGTCAATTCAATGCTGGATTTGCACAAAAGATTAACATGACGGCACATGCTAGTGGATGAGTTGAATCAACTCAGCGTCGACTCCGGTTTGAACAATGTAAGGCTGAACACCGTTACTGACAATCCTCATTTTGTCTGCGTGAGATTCTCCAGCTTTGTTGTTGTTGAGCAACAGAAGCGCGAGCTGTTAAAGCTCCGCCCTCTTCTGGAAAGGGGGCGGGGAGCAGCAGCTCATTTGCATTTAAAGGGACACACACAATTGCATTTACAGGTGTTTTTGCTCACACCCAAATAGGGGCAAATTTGACAAGCTATAATAAATGATCTGTGGGGTATTTTGAGCTGAAACTTCACAGACACATTCTGGAGACACCAGAGACTTATATTACATCTTGTAAAAGGGGCATTATAGTTCCCCTTTAATAAATTAACTTCGCTACTGAATCGCTACATTATATTACTCAGCAAGAAGGTTGTAATGTCACTGTTTTTGATGTAAATAAACTAACGAGTCGTAACTAATGAAAATAACTTTTTTAATCATTTTAACCCTTCCATACAGCGGCCAGGTTTGTCACTTGTTGGGCTCCCCTTGAAATATTTCCGTGCTATTTGCAGTGAGTTTCTGTATTTGGCTGCATTGTGAGCATTTGCAGCACAAGTGTTGTCAAACTGATGATGTTTTTTTTAATTTGCAGGTGTTTTTTCTATTTTTGCATGTGTTTTCTTCAGTTGCAGCGTGTTGAGCTCCCTCAGCCACCGTACTTCCAGTCAGATTTAGCGCTGCAAACATCAATGACAGTTTTAACTTGCCAATGCTGGCAAATGACCATGGTAAAACGGGAAAATCCACATCTAGCTGTGCATTAAACAATTTGAATGCTTTGCGTTCTGTGGTTTAAAAATGTTTAATGCACAGCTAGCTTATATGTGCTTTAGTATGTTAGTCAACACATCAAAATAAGTGTACGACAAAAGATATGTTATTAAAACAATGATTTAAAATGTAGCAGGAAAACTTTTAATTTGACATTATTACAGTGCACTTTTAAAAGAAACATAGTCATGATAGTGGACTCTCTTTAAGTAAGTGGCCTTTAATTTCCTTAATATTATATTATTTTATTTAAATAGACTTATAAGTGCACACTCAATACAATTAAGCACACTTCTTTTTCACAAGGGTTCTTAATGCTGTTACTTATTTCTAACTAAACACTAGCATTAGCATTTCTGCCACTCAGCACTTTGAGTGACAGGTCATCCAGAGAGCTCGTACAGTCCGTGAGCTTCCTCAAGAAACAAAAGAGGGAAATCCTCCTCCGCACACAAACATTGATACAAACACACACACACACGTTTGTTTCACTATAGTAGTGAGGACATTGCATAGACTTTCACTGATTTTATATCAGGTAATGATATTTTCTATGGCCTAACTAACCTGGCCTCTACCCCTAAACCTACCATCACAGAAACATGTACAAAACACTAATCTCTCTCTCTTACACACACACACACACACACACTCACACGCCAAAGCATAAAACAAAACAGACTCGTTTGTTACAGTAACACAATTACACATGATCAAACAGTTGCAGTGTGGTCACCTTCATATTTGGGGAAGACGAACAGATTACGAGTGTGACGTTGAATGAACTGAACCTCTCTAATGTAATGAACTCAACCGGCCCGGCGCTCTGAACGAGCCCTCAAACTGTACTTCAGTGAAAGGCAGCGTTTATGTGGCACTCTGTATTCTGAAAGGGTTCTGCACTGTTCCTTTCATCAGAGGGAAGAGGGGCTCTGTACAAAAACAAGCTTTATGTGTGGATAAAAGACATGACTGCCCTTTTGACTGTGCCCTTGAAATCCAGAACGGATGCAGAGAGACTTTTTGTGCTTTATTAGATATAGTCAACAAAAGAGAAAGATAGAGAGAGAAAGATTTTACTCATTAAATCAACCACCAACAAAAGAGCAGAATTATAAGGCAACAAGAAAGCCAAATTCCTTTCCCTAAAGTCACAATGCATTATTGTAATAAATACTTAGGGTGAATTGGCACTGAGATGACTGGGAAAAAGTGTCCCATCAACTTGAATTTACCCTACATCTGTATACCTTAAAGGTCATGTTGCATGAGAATCAACCAGAGATCTGTGTGCATAATATGCAAATATTTTACACACTGCATATTATGCAAATGCATTCCATTGCACTGCTTTTCTGTTGTTTTTCAATGTAAATATGTGCTAGATGGATGTGTCATCTCTTGCATAACACGGCAATTTTGAAAACATGGCACTTGTGTTAAAAGAAGTTAAAGGGGACCTATAATGCCCTTTTCACAAGATGTAATATAAGTCTCTGGTGTCCCCAGAATGTGTCTGTGAAGTTTCAGCTCAAAATATCCCACAGATCATTTATTATAGCTTGTCATATTTGCCCCTATTTGGGTGTGAGCAAAAACACGCCATTTTTGTGTGTGTCCCTTTAAATGCAAATGAGCTGCTGCTCCCGGCCCCCTTTCCAGAAGAGGGCGGAGCTTTAACAGCTCACGCTTCGGTTGCTCAACAACAACAAAGCTGGAGAATCTCACGCAGCCAAAATGAGGATTGTCAGTAACGGTGTTCAGCCTTACATTGTTCAAACCGGAGTCGACACTGATGGAGAGACTCAGGAAGAAGTTACAACTTTTAGAATGAAACCCGTATGGATGCCCACTATACATAGGTACTGTACCTGTACCTGTTTGCCAAACAGAGCCATACACACCAGGCTAACGTTTATGATTGCTATCAAATGCTGGGAATTGTGTAATACTATTTTTTCAAAATATTGCTCGGACAGAAACACTCCTTTTTTAGCAATCGATCTTACCAGGGTCAACTTCAGGCTATCCAAGCTAACGAGACTCTAAATAGTGTTCAGTGCCTGTCTGTGCAGCCAACAACAGAACAGTTTCGCCATGGCATTAGAACAGGTACACCGTTGATGCTTGAGAAAACAAAATGGCGGTGCCGTGGGTGGAAACGTGCAGATTAAGGGGCGGTAATATTATAATAAGATCCTCTTCCTACGTCACAAGGGGAGCGAAATCTGAGCGGCTCGTGTTTTCACATGCTTGCAGAGAAAGTTACTGGATTGTGCTTTTTCACGTTTTCTGGGTTGGTACATGGGGACCCGATTATAGCACTTAAACACGGAAATAGATTTTCATGATATGTACCCTTTAAACTTTTAAACTTTGCCCTGCGTCTTGTATTTTTTTACACAAAAGTGTGTTCTGCATGAATGGCCCATTCACGTAGCTAATATGGTTAAGTCATTATATATTAGCTGTTTTGTATCAAACATAATATATGCTACTGCTTTGTATAAGCTGTTTTGCAACATTTTTTTTATTAGGCATTATGTATAAGCCGTTTTTATTAGCCATTGTGTTTCATCTGTTTATTATTGCGCTTTTGTTTTTCATTTGCCATCATTATGTATTAGCTGTTTTTATCAGACATAAAATGTTAGCCATTACATATTAGCCATTTTTTATTAACTGTTTTGTAGCTGTTTTTTATTAGCTATTATATTTCAGCCATTTGTATTAGACATTATATATTATTTGTTTTGTATTAGCTGCTTTGTAACAGTTTGTTATTATCCATATTAGCAATTTATATTGGTGGTTTTGCGGTAAAATGGTCACGTGGCACAAGTTGGAAGATGTGAGCGCTTTTTCGGAAAGTCATAACTATGTTAATTTCGACATGGCGTGAATGCACCTTTTATATTAGCCGTTATGTTTTGCTGTTTTGTTTTTCATTAGCCATTATGTATTGGTTAATATATTATAGCCCTTTTGTATTAATTGTTTTTTAGCTGTTTTTTATTAGCCATTATGTTTTAGTCATTATGTGTCAGCCATTTTGTATTAACCATTATATTAGCTGTTTTGTAGCTGGTTGTTAGGCCTATTAGCCTTTATACATAAGCCGTTTTGTATTGCTGTTTTATTTTCATTAGCCATTATCTATTAGCCATTTTGTATTAGCTGTATTGTAGCTATTTTTTATTATGTTTTAGCCAGTATATATATATTAGCCGTTTTGTATTAGTCATTATATATTAGCTACTTTGTATAAGCTGTTCTATAGCTGGCTTTTAGTAGCTGTTTTTTATTAGCTATTATGTTTTAGCTTCTAGTATTTGCCGTTATATATTAGCTACTTTGTTTTAGCTGTTCTATAGCAGTTTTTTATTAGCCACTGTGTTTTAGCCACTATATATTTTAGCCGTTTTGTACTAAGTCGTTTTGTAGCTTGATATTAGCTGTTTTGTTTGTGAATGTGTATTTTGATGTGTGTGTGTGTTTAAGAGAGAGGTCTTCTCTTCTCATCCTGTCTCACAGTAAACAGTTGCTTTCCCATGAGCACCCTCGTGTTCCTGTTGTTGGCCAGGTTTGCGCACACTGGGAAACATCCCAGTCCCTATTGTCCTAAAGGCCAAAGGTCAGAGCGTTTTTCTAAAGCGTTCAATGAGTGAGGTGAGAGGTGGATGCAAGTCATGATAAAGAGGCCTGTCCAGCCCCCCATGGAAAAAAACACATTAAATGTATTCTTTTTCTCTCACTCTAGTCTTTCCCTCTTTTCTTTCTCCTCCATTGATTATCAGATTCTGCTCTTTCAAGAGGATGCTAGGGTGGGGTCCTGGAGGAGGACAAAACAGGGGGTCCTCTGACACAATAGCACAACTCACCAATTCACCATAAACTTCCTGACCGGCCACAGTCATTCCTAAGTTTGTATTGAACGTTTTCCCTCTCCTCGCATTCCGGTTGGATGTCTTTATTATAAAACATAGGATGGACATCAGCTTTCCCACTGAGGAACATAAAGAGTACTTTGACCTGTACTTTAGGAGTATCAGAAGTTCAACTAAAACATCTCCATCCCTCACTGATGTTCTGTCAGAGGACACCACCAACAATTAATCACTTTATTTGAATATATGCATATGAATTCGTAAATAATGCCCCAAAATGAATCCAATCTCTCTCATGTAAATGAGTTTTTGTCATAACCAGCCGCGATTATGACAAGCAATGAGTGACAGCACATTTTGTCGGTCGATTGCATTTATATCAACAAACTCTCGTGGCAATTCAAAACTATTTTATGTTTTGGCGAATTCGTACAATCTTATTTATTCATTTCCGTATGATCTACTTGCGTCCAACTGAGGGTTAGGTTTACAGGTGACCTTTGTGCTTAATTTTTTAAAGATTTTAAAAATTGCATGTCAATCTGTTAAATCTGTCAACTCAGACGGCCCAAAATCTGCAGACTGGCGCAGACTTTCAGCAACTTTAGTCGACTCGTAAGACATTAACGTTGTTCTGAAAGCGAGCTTGCTGTTTTAAATGAACTGAGTGATTGTAGAAATCCGGTGTGGTGAGAAATCGAGTCCCTCCGAGGAATCGTGATCCCATTGGTTCAACAGCCTTTTAATGGGGTAGTATTTTTAGCGCCTGATTATAATTCCTGCAAAATCATGTTATGATTTAAATCGTTTCAAATGCATTATAATGACCATTAATGTCTTTTAAATTACATGGTTCATAACTGAAGCTATAGGTTGTGAAATCAAGTATTTCCTGATCTTGAATCTTGATTAGATTTGTTTTTTGCTTCCAATATCTGTTTCCAGTTTGTTTTAATATGCAATACATAGGCATTAATTTTATATTTCAAGCATGTTGTTTGTGCACTTAATGTAAATAAACATCATACAATAGTGAAATAGGTTAAAATTTTTGAGAAGTTACTACACAGTGTAGTCCTATTGAAAAATAATAGAAACTAATATAGACTAAACTAAAAGAGGAACAATAAACGTGGCAAACTAACAGATATATGAATCAAACTTAAGGAATGGGATTCTTCTTTCCTGGACTCAGTGTTGAAGGCAATGTGTTTTCTCTATTGGCCTTTTAAAAGCATCTTCCATCATAGTCATGAACAGACCAGATCATCATTTATTACCCTTGCCATGAATGTTGTCAATGTTGAAATTTACTGCTGGAGTGTGTTCATCAATCTGTCTTAAGCTTACACACACACACACACACACAAAGCTGGTTATGGTAAAACACACACACCAGGACAAATGCTATGAAACAGGACTATATGACAAATTGCTAAGTGAACTTTACTAATTTTAAAGTAAATAAATATTTGAATTATTAAATAGAATGATTCACACACAGTATGTACAGTGGCACTGATTGACGGGCAAATAATTCTCCAGCGTGACTGTAAACGGGAGACTGCTGGGACCTTTTGCTCTAGTTCTGACACTAGTCAAAGCCATTGTGTGTGTGTGTGTGTGTGGCCTCTCTGCTACTGTAGGGTGTTAGTAGATGGCTGTGGAGTTTCACAGAGCTGCACAATGCAGTGCCACATTTACTACAGAGAGAGAGAGAGAGAGAGAGAGAGAGAGAGAGAGAGACAGAGGTAGAGAGACAACTGCAACTCAACGTGTGTCTAACCCTCGGCACTGGGAGCTATGTTTATTCCCTGTTATTGTAAAACACTTTTTCTTGCAGTCTGTACCTGTTTTCGTTCTTTCTGTTGCTCAGAGGTTAATCTTTCATTGCTTAGGAGAGTTTTAGGCTAAGGTTATTGTAGTTAACTGAAACTAAAGCCATAAAAAAACAAACATTTTTGTTGCTTTAAATAAATTTAAAGGGTTAGTTCACCCAAAAATGAAATTTCTGTCATTAATTACTCAACCTCATGTCGTCCCAAACCTGTAAGACCTTCGTTCATCTTCAGAACACAAATTAAGATATTTTTGATGAAATACGAGAGGTTTTTTTATCCCATTGAAAGAAATGTCACTCAAGGCCGGCGTTCTGACATAAACACTGAAGCTCTGCACTGCGTTCACTACGTCAACTGCGTATGACAACAGTTCAAATTGTTAAATAAAATAGTTATTTTTGTTTTGTTTTTGTGCACAAAAAGTATTTTCGTCTCTTCATTACATTAAGGTTGAACCACTGCAGTCACATGACTGTTTTAACGATGTCTTTAGTACCTTTCTGGACCCTGAAAGTGTTGATTATATTGCTGTCTATGGACATGTCAAAAACCTCTCTGATTTCATCAAAAATATCTTAATTTGTGTTCTGAAGATGAACGAAGGTCTTACAGGTGTGGAACGACATAAGGGTGAGTAATTAATGACAGAATTTTCATTTTTGGGTTAACTAACCCTTTAAACTTATTTTATTTCAGCTACTTGCCAAAGCAACATTTCTTATTTTCATTTAGTTTAATCTGATGTACTAAAATAACTAAAACTGGAATACAAATTAATAAAAACTATATAGACTTTTTAAAATAAAATGACAAAAACACACAACAAAATTACTAAAACCAAAATTAAAAGTGAAAATATACAAATAAAAACGTCAAACATATGAATAAAAACAATTATAGTATCTGAATGACACTAAAAAAAACACTATTTTCAACTTTGACTCAGAGCTTTATTAATTATCTGCTTGGTCAGCAGATATTTTGGTCTTTGAAAGAATTTGATTAGAAATGTTAGCATATTGTAAAAAATGTCCAAGCGCATGAATGACATCATCAGAAGCTTTATGCCAAGTTTGGATACCAATGTTGTCCTATGGAAATCTACTCATTTTTCATTTTTCCTTATAAACAATCTTACAAAATGAATCACAAAATAACATAATTAGATGCCTTTAGCATTATTAATTAGAATCATCTCACATCTGTATGGTGAACTCTTTAGTATTTTAATTGGACTTTATTTATGTTCTGACCGTGAACAGACATACATGGTTTAGTTAGTGGAGCATATTCAGTTGACTCAAACTGTTTGTGTTCCCAGTTGGTGTAGGTTATCGATTGCTAGATAAGTTATTTTTGAGAATAATCTGAGATTTCACTTACTATTTTAGTTCATTTGTGGAGCGGACAGTTCAGTTTTGCAATGCATTTTCCAGGTCAAATGCATAAAATGCAAGAATTATCTTTTGCTCACGATTTTGAGAAGATGCTCTTCAGAAGATAAGAGCTGAGACAGCCTGGGATTTAAAGACACTTCTCAAGGCCAATGTAGATACTTTTAAGAGATAAACATCTTTTCATCTGCTCATTTTGATGCACACTTTAAAGACTAGGAAGAGGTCATTCAGCACATTGCATCTATGGCAAAAAGTCCAAATTGGCAAAACTGGAAATGCATGTTTGTCATCATACAATGAAGATATGTAGAAGTGTGAATGAGTGCTGATGACATCATTTTTATTTTACTGTTTAGGTAAGTCTCGGTTTGCAGTTTAGGTGGATTTTAAAGTTTACGAAATTACAAATCATTCAATCCCAGAAGAAAACGTTCACACAGCTGAACCTTCAGAATCAGCATGAACCAAACCAAACCTCCTATAGACTTGTTGGAGTTTCATGATCCCTGAGGACGGTGAGCTCAGCGCCTCGCTCTGTCTGCTCGCTTCAATATGGACATTCTCAAAGCCTCATTTATCTTTTTTATGGCAGAGGGCTGTTTGATTTCCAGATGGGCCGTTTTTTAACAGGGGAGATTGGGAGCTTCCTGTAAGGCGGACCCTTGGACTGGATGTCCGACGGCTGACGCAACACGTGCCCTGATTTGTTAAGTTGTATTTCATAGGGTGGGAGTCTTTTCATTTTCGTTAAACTTGTTTTATTTCATCTGGTTGCTCAACATTTCACATTCAAACAATTCGCTAATGTTGCCGTTGCCTTAATGACCATCTATAACTCGACCAGTGGTGTTCTGAAATGAGGCGGCAAAGTCCTTGCGTTATTTTTTTTTCTAATAAATCAAATGTAAATTCATGTCCCAGTTACGCTTAAAGGTGCAGTAGGAGATCTGGGAAATGCTAACGTTAGCCTGCTAGCATTGAAAGCATACGATCCCACCCTCCCCGCTAAACGCCATCAAAAGCCACGCCTCCTCCAAAACACAGGAATGCACCATAGACTGTAAAAAAATATGGACGACACACCTCCACTCTCTTCCATTGTAGAAAAGTGAAGCCGCTGTAGTGACAAATTGGGTCCCCCCCGAAAGCGAGTCTCCATTAGGACGCCAAGTGATCCCATTGGTTCAGATTGCTTTAAATAGGTGCTCTATTTAGCGCCTGATTACAATTCCTAAAAATCATGTTACGACTGTTTGAGCTACATTATAAAGACAATTTATGCCTGTATTAGTTAGCTTATGTACTAGCATAGCATACACATACCTGATTAGCCTGATAGCTTAGTTTATACATGCATTTGCACTTACCCTACATGTATTCACAATCATCTTTAATGTAATTGTGTTAAATTAAGTGTTAAATGTCCAAATATTTCAGTTGTAAATAAAGCAAATTAATGATGTTCAATTATTCACTTAATACCCTATTATTATATTATTATTTATTAATTAACAGTTAATTAAGTGTAAGAAGTTGCATTCAATTGGTTTTACTAAGCTCTAATTTGCTTTCTTGTTTTCATTATATAGTAAGCTATGCGTATTTTAAATTAATATCCTTAGTAATATTCATTACAGTTTGTGGAGTCCTGATTTCGAGGGGAGGACTCGATTTGTCGTGACACCGCCAATGTCCCAATATGACCACTTGGGGGCGATCGAGACTCTTTGGCTTCACTTTTCAGGACTTGTGTGGCACGCTTGTAATGCGCACATAGCTGCTCTCGGCAAAGCGTCACAAGAGATGGTGTTAAACATTACATTGGCCACGTTCACACTGTCAGTTTTTGGGATTGACAACCGCATTTACTCAAAATGTCCCGTTCACACAGCAACTTACAGTAGCGTCTGGAACACTGTCTGTATGAACGTGCAATGAGAGTCAAGCCCATATTCTCTTATTAGTAACCATAACAACAGTGACCAACGTAATATTAAAGATGGCGACGTCCATAAAACTGAAAAGTCTTATCACTTTTGACAAGAGACCAATTGAACCGCAAGTGTATCCATTCAAACTTCATTAACCAACAGCAGCATGTAAACACGCGATAGCCGGAGTCTTTAACCGCTGCACGCGCGTTACGTTCTTTGCGACATCTCGCGCATGACACGACATTTTAATTTGGAAAAGAAATGCAAAACTGACGGGAGCTGCTCCGGTGGAGAACAGTGATTAGATCTAACACCTTAAGATGACGCACAGCTCACATCTCTGTCGCTGTAAGTTACCGAAAGCGAAACCACACAGAAAACACCGTCTGTCTTGCACTGTATGATGTGACAGACAGACAGTTGTCCAGTGCGGTTCCGTTCACACAACGCGAATATTCCAAGAATGCAGTTGAAGTCCTGAAAATTTACAGGTGTGAGTTTGGTTATAAAATGCATTTGTCACACCCATAAATAAACCGTACTGTGTGTGAACGTAACCGTATTAAGGACTCAAATACAGGACTGACTGTGTGAATGTGGCCATTAATAACGAACGTAAACAACTTCGAGAGCTTGACTGCTGCAGATTCATTTCAGTGTTGAAACTGCTGACATGGATACGCATAATTCCGAGTCTGAGGACGTGAACAGCTCCGGTTAGAATGTCACGGGTTGCCATCTCTTAATTACGGTAGTTATGGCTTGAACGCAGCATAAGCTCGTTGTTTTTATTCGGTAGGAACTGTAAAAGGTGGCTGCTGTTTGTTTGTGGTGCTCCGTAAATGACGTCTGTCTACATGCATAGCATGAAACGTGCTGATGATGTATGATGTCTGCGTGAACAGGGTGCGCAAGGGTATTTAAAAACATACGCTAACAGGCAGGTAGGACATTGTATTATTTCATTCGAACCGAATATAAAGATTAGATGAACATTTTATGGTCCTACACCTTGAATAAAACCAGTTAATTTAGATGTTACAATTTTTAGGTTAGCATTTTTTTTAGTGTACACTATAAACCTTTTAACATTGTTGTTTCATTCTTTTTTGTGTGGCCAATTTTTTTTCTCTCACTTTTTTTTTTAACAGTTTTTCTCAACAAAATAAATAAATATTTTTTTCAGTGCTGCACTCATTCATCATCATGGAAATGCCAACAAATGCCATTTCTCACTATATCTGGTGTTGGTTAGTCTTCCCCAGTGCTGGACTTTTCTGTTCCACTGCTCATTTTCAAGGAGGCAGGAGTTAATGCAGAATAAACCCAGTACAAATACAAGTCACTTTCATCATCAGACCATCACAAATCACAAACACAGACCTTATAGGAGACGCGTGCATGAGGTGATTTGTATTGTGAGGCCACAGAGACATGAAATGTGATGTGTTTTGTAGTGTGTGCTGGTTTCATATGGCTGAATGCGACACGGGCGCTGCAGCACAATGAGAGCCACTAAAGTTTCGGCTCCAAAATCACGCCGGAGGCTTAACTTATCACCTAATCTCGCACCACTGGCATCAGATGGTAATTACGCTGCATGTTTGTGTGGGTTCGAGGACAGCTGGAAGTGGTTTGGTGTGCGGCACAGAGTTTGTTTTCAGATCAGCGCTGAGGAAAAAGATCTGGCTGTTATGCAAGTATTAGTTTTACTCGTTTCTGACAGTGATGGATATTTCATAAGTCACCAAGACAGAACGTGTCTGTTTGTGTGAGTCTTTAGCTCAGCTTACACTCAATTATCACTCCATTAAGTCGTCTGAGCGCTGACTCCAAAATCAAGGCGTCTTCAGACTCGAATCACAGTCATCCGAGTTTATGGGAGGCACGTGTGCGTTTAAAAGACCTTCCTGCGACGTCTGTTGTGCTCCTCTAAAAAATACAAATTGTGGTGAGGGGTCAGTTCCTCCAGCACCCCCGTCTCCATCACCTCTCCTTCGCTGCGGATGGAGTGAGTGATTTTCTCCTGGTTTTATGAGCACATAAATCTGACTGGTGCCAAAGAACAGAAAAACAGTGGATTAAAATTCCCCTTTCGCCATGTTCAGGCGTCCAGCTGCACTAGGCTGTTTGTTTAACACAGCTGCATGGAGAGACAGACAGAAAGAGAGATAAAGACAGACACGTTTGCCAACCAAAATGCCTTGTTTTCATTGGCAGGTACTGAGGTTTTCTCAGAATTATGATTGCGCTGCAGCGCACTACAATGCAGACTGAATAAACTTCCAAAATAAAGATGAAGCGCTGATAGAAAAATCCTTCCAAAGGCACCTGATGGAACACAGAAATCACACTGTTAGGTGCAGAAAGTTCAGGAATACTCTCATTAGAATCAAATATTTGGAAATGTTAATGTTTTGATTTGTCGTTTTTTTTCTCTGTTAAAGGGGCTTTATGTAAGAATCTTCATGTATTAATCCATGAAGATCAATAGGGGAGAGCGGGGTAAGTTGTCACACTCTTCATAACTCCAAAATTAGAGGCTCTATCTCAAAAATCAAATAGCCACTTTGTGTGACTTCTTCTTACATAGTCAACTTCCTGGTCACATGTGGTCAAGATCGCTCTAATCTGAGGTTAGCACAATTTTCTTATTTTTTGGCTTAAAAAGTAAAAAATTTGCACTTTAAATTTTATGCAATACAACTTTGTTAGGTATGAATGTTAAAAATTATTATTTTGCACAACGTAGAGGAGACAATAACGTGTCTTTTGATACTTTAGCTGACGTGCTATGTTGAGCGAACCTTGAGATTTAGCCACACATGTCAGTTTGGGGCAAGTTGTCTCAATGACTTGCCCCAGTACAAATGTGACAACTTGCCCCAGTACAAATAAACACATAGAACATGCTCAAAAAAGAGATTAAACATGTTAAGCGAATCATCTGCAGTATTCCATTCATCATGGATCTATGTGCAAGCTAGAGAAAATTTGAGTTTAAAGTTCAAAGTAAAGTGGTCTTTCCACTTAATGTGTTTTGATTGAAATGTGTATTGTTTGGATTGAAATAATTGTTTTTCCAAATTCTCTAGGCATGATTGTTTATATTTCCAGTTCTGGTTTGAATTTAAAAACTAAAATCAATAATTAATAATTAATCAATAATCAATAACAATTAAGTAGTTGCGTTCTTATTTTTAGATAAAATAGTGTTACAACTTACCCGCCGATGGGGCAAACTGTCACAAGTGCACATTCTCTATTCAACAGTCTACAACTCCATAATGAGATAAGATATGAAAATGTAATGAATACAACAAATGTGCCCAAGACTTCCTTCTTTCATTTGGTATGACATTTATACCATTGTGATGTATGGTGCTCAGTAAATGCTAGACAGTGTGAAAAGTGTGACAACTTACCCCGCTCTCCCCTACAGCGCTTTTGAAAGTCTATAAATCCAGCACTTTTCATATATCACAAATATACAGTGTTTTCAACCACATAATGTTTATTTTAGGTTTCAGACATTTAAATACATATAAGTACTAACAAAACAATACATTTAGAGTTTGTAAAATACACACAGAAGTCTATAGAAGCGGCAATAACAATCCTTTCCATTATAATTATGCAACATGTTTTATTCATATCAGATACACATTGTGTAAATAACTTTAAAGTTTACTCTATTCTTCTCCCAGTTCACTGGCTCACTTACTTTCATATATTTAGGGAGAAGTGGATGAATTCACGTGTTGTAAATCCAAGATCCGATTCACTGTGCGGCGCAAACTAACATGGCGGCGTCATGTGATGTGTTCGTTATAAAGGTGTTTAAACAGTAAAACACATATTTGACAATCAGAACATCAGATAGTTCATGCTATAGTTAATAAATTTGTGAATATTTTGAATAAAAAAGGAAAAATGAAATAAAAGATCATCAGTCATAGAGTGGCTGCGGTGTGTCACGTGACAAGCGATGACACGTCACCATGGAAACAATAAAGTGATACGTTCTGAATAACGGTCGACAATTTTTTTGCCAATATATGAACAGCTTAACTTAAACTTAAAAAAACAACATCTTCCCCATCTTCCTAGGTTGAAAGCCTGTAGACTGATATTTATTTAAAGGACGTTTTTGTGGGAAAAATAAAAAGGATATGATGGGTGCACGTGCTTCCGCTATTCTGACACATGAAACAAATGCTTATACAGTGTTCAGGGTGATCCCAAAAGAGCCAGTCAATGTGTCATGCAAAGAAAAGGGATTCATTCAAAGTATAGTCTGATATTATATAGTCTATAGTCTCAAATATACTTTATAATCAAAATATCATAACAGTGTAATTTTAATGACCTCATCTGTAGACATGATGCTGATGAATCACAGAGCTGGTTCAAACATATCCACATTACTATGATCTGATGCTTTCTGAACTGCAGTTTCCTCACCGCTGTCATTTTTGTTGTGTTTATTTTGTCATTTAGAGGAAAGCGCAGAAGCACATATTCATCTAACCATCGCTTTCAGCAGCGTGGATGGCGTCGGGATGTCTCCAGAATGTGTCTGTGAAGTTTCAGCTCAAAATACCCCACAGATCATTTATTATAGCTTGTCAAATTTGCCCCGTTTTGGGTGTGGGTCGGTTGCTTTAAATGCAAATGAGTTCGTGCTCTCCGCCCCCAAGCTTGCTGGTCATTCCAGTACACTGAGGCATACATCATACAGAAGCTCAATCAATCTCTGTGCAAATCCTGTGTTTTACTGACGATCGTGTGAAGCATTCTAATGTTAATGAATTACACATATTGTTTTATCTGGACACATTTCCTTCATAAATAAAATTGCATCACTGCGTCCTCAGATGCCAGGAGTTTATGGAGACTCATATGTTTGCTATTATAGCCGTTAACAGATCAGTGATAATGTTTACATAGCTGAGACTTATCACGAGCTCAGGGACGGTCGTTCTTGAGTGCTGCTGTCCTGCAGAGTTTTGCTCTGACATAACTCACCTTCCTTTACGTAGCTTTAGTAATCCTGAAGACATTCAAGTGTGTTTGATCAGGGTTGTAGCTAAACTGCGGGACAGCTGCTGCTGCTGCACTCCAGGAACAGTGTTACTCGTCGCGTGTGAAAACAATGGCGGCGCCGTGGGTGGAAACATACAGATTCAGGGGGCGGTAATATTAAAATAAGATCCCCTTCCTACGTCACAAGGGGAGTGAAATCTGAACGGCTCGATTTTTCACATGCTTGTAGAAAAAGGCTTACCAAAACAAAGTTACTGGTTTGTCCTTTTTCACATTTTCTATGCTGGTAGATGCACCAGAGACCCGATTAAAGCACTTAAACATGGGAAAAGTCAGATTTCATTGATATGACCCCTTTAAGCGAAGAGAAGTTCAGTCTCTTGTACGTTACGTGTGTGTAAACACAAGCAGTCAGTTGCTGGATGCAGTTCATTTAATGGCCACCGGTGTCGCTAATAACAAGGGTTTCTCAATTCTATAGATCGCGCCTTTAAATGGCAAAATTTCTGTTTTGCTGCCCTGCATGACGCTGTGTGCATATTTGCACACCATCCTTTATAAATAATATAAAAATCCTTTATAAAAAAAAATAATAATAATTAGAGCCATGTTGCAAAATGGGTTAAGACATGCTTTTTTTGGGCGTTAAATAATGTTGCAAATACCAGTAAATTCACAAGCGCAAATATTAGTAAATCGCGTTGCGTGATTCATTTAAATACTCTCCTCCCATAAATTTTGCATCTGAAAGGGAAACTCCTACAAATGCATATTCAATAAGGTCAGCCGCAAAAACAACTCAGTCCACGCCTTTTCAGTGCTAATTTTGCACTGCGTGTCTTTAGTGAATGCTGACAATAGTTTTTTAACGTCAAAAGAGGGTTTGTGCTGGCGCAAGCTGTTAGTAAATCTGGCCCATAATGTAATTTTACAGTAAAATACCTTTAAATTTACAGTTTTTGGAAGTGAAAAAGAACAAGTCATTGTATAATTTACAGTGAAAAACCGTAAATTGACATTCCCACAATTCCCTGTGTGACATTTCACATTTGATGTATTTTTGTTGAAATAACTGTTTCTTCTTAGTTTTTTCTAATCAGTTATGCAAATTACACTGTAAAAAAATCCTCATAAAATTTACAGTGAAAAACGGCAGCTGTGGTTGCCAGAACTTTACCATAAAAAATACAGTAGCAACATTTTAGGTTCTACAGGACACACTTTGTTTACTGTCTATTTTACAGTTCAAAACCATATAATTTAAAGGTTTATATTGTAATAATTACGATTAATAGCTGTTTATTTGACATAATAATGAAATATAATTTTTGATACTTGGGTATGGTAATGTTTACATGTAAGCGCATTCTCCAACTAAAGTGTCTGTGGTGTTCAGATGCAATATATGATGCAATATATGTTTTCTTAATTTGTATTTTTGTCTTGTTTTGTATTACAAATTATTTTATTTTATTTTTAAAAAGAATTTTAATTAAATCTTAAATTTACAAGTATATTTTATATTATAAATCTTATAATTAGGCCTATATTTCATTTATACTTTACATTTTATATATATACACATATATATATATATATATATATATATATATATATATATATATATATAATTTTTTTTTTCTGATGAAATATGACTCGGATACGTCTTTGTGAAATTCACTTGAAATGTTCAAAAGAAAAATAACCAGTTATTTCTTTCAACTCTTGAAGTGGAGGTTTGGTGAAATCTACTTGGCAGTTAAAGTGTAATTCACACCCATGTCTACCACTCCTAATTCACCTTTATTAAACACACACACACACACACACACACACACACACAGCGCCCTCATGAAAGCTAACTGAACGATGTCACAGCGATAGGCGAGCATGCTGGGCCTGTTCATCTGCATTCTTGCGTGCAGATTTTCAGCTGCAGGATCCTGCTCTTATAGGTTTGGCTCAGGGATCGTCAGACAGAGCAGCTCGTCTTCAGGTGTCTGATTTTGTGTTGATTTGTCTCGCTTTTATTTATCGTTGGGTGTTGGGTTTCACCAAACAGATTCTTCACAGAGAGCATCCGGTGTTGCAATAACAACCAGTCGTGCAAGATTTAAAAAGGCTTACATTAGGGCAGCATCCCAGTTCACATGCTTATACCATGGAAGTTAAGATAGTAACATCCACATTAATAAAAGTTAAGTTAAACTGCAAAACATGTTCTATTTTTTTTTTAAATGTCAGTATTTATTATTTAGAGATTTTTAAATAATAATAATAATAATAATATGATAGTAAATTATTATTTATTATCATTTACTATATTATTATTATTTAACAATTTATTTTTTTTATTTTTTATATTTTTATAATTTGTTGTAATAAATATAACATTTATGTTATATCATTATAATGGATGTATCATTACTGTATATTATTATATGTATTATATAATCAATATTTATTAAATATCTAAACATCCAAACAAGATAAATTTACTTTATTTATTATTACTTTTAAATCTCAGAATTTATTATTATATTATATAATCAGCATCTGTTTTAGTTGTATATTAAATATCTAAACATTCTTTAAACAAAATAAATTTATTTGTAAATATTTTTCTAAGCTTCAGAATTTATTATATTACTTATAATTTATTATTATATTATATACTCAGAATTTATTTTAGCTATTTATTAAACTATCTAATCATTCTTTAAACAAAATAAATTTACTTGCAAATGTTTTTCTAAATCTCAGAATTTATTATATTATCAGTATTTATTTATTAAACATTCTTTAAATAATATAAATTAATTAGAGGCAGAACTTAACAGATATTCCCAACATTACTGATTGATATAGTTCATATAAAGATATTAAGTCTTATAATGCTATCAAATGTGCTATTATAAAAATTACATATAATATTATTAATTTAATTGTCCACAAATAGACATCCTTTTCTTTAAACTAGACTACATTTTTTGTTGTGATTTTGGCAGGTGAAATATGACCTGGACATGTTCTTGAAAGGTTTTGTAAGATTCACCCATAAGGAAAACAAGCGACATGTTTCTTGCACAAAACGTTTTTTTCTGCCGTGTCAAAAATAGCCCTACTGATATAATCAGAACAGTGCCCAGCGAGAATGTTTGTTTCCTGTTCTGTCCCCATTAGTGTTTTCCAGAAGGATGACTCGGAAAACACA
Source organism: Hypophthalmichthys molitrix (assembly GCA_037950675.1). Lineage (NCBI taxonomy): Eukaryota > Metazoa > Chordata > Actinopteri > Cypriniformes > Xenocyprididae > Hypophthalmichthys > Hypophthalmichthys molitrix. The sequence goes on from CM075499.1 coordinate 29,706,343, forward strand.
GAAAGCGGGAGAGCAACAGGTTAGTGCTGTTTTTCCCAGCTCTAAACAGAAAGTGCTCTACAGGCCTCAATCTACCCAATGCCTGAAAATGGTTGTTGTAATCGTGTAATTTTATGGTTGTGACTTTTAACACAGCAACACATAAAAATGATGGTTTCCAGACACGCTGCTTTATAGGGCAGGTCTGTGTGCATGTTGGGAATGATATGCTGCGAAACCGCGCCAGAGAGAGAGCGAGACGGCATGGGAACAGGCATCGGGGTTGTGGTGGTGGTTCAGCGTTTCCCAAGGCCAGCGGTAGGAAACAGAATAACTGGATCTCCCTGACCTCCTCAACTGCCCCCCTGACATCCCCTCAACTGCCCCCTGGGGGGTTCCTGTCTCAATGTTTAAAACAGACCGTCCAAACGCATCCTGGAAAGGCTAAACCCAGTGTTGGAGCGAGCAGAAGAATAGAGGGCTGAAGGGAAGTTAAGCCGGGTCTAATCTGAGGACCACACAGATGAGGAGCAGAGTTCATTGTGTCTGAAGAGGCCAGCTGGGAGGTGGACGCTCTTCAGTCCCATGGCTGACCTAAAGGGCAGGTGCGAGACCCTAAAGTGCTACACATATACCTTCATTTGCCCCTTACACAAACTATTTCGCAAGAACCATTCACAAAAGGTACAATGGCCCTTTCCAGGAATGAGGATGCATGGGTTTTTATCAGTCTGCTGGAAAACCAAGTCGTTTAAAGGCTGCGACAAACTCACAGCTCTGCAATTCAATGCAGTCAATTTATATAGTCTCTTTAAACAATCAGTCCCTCCAGGATTTCACGATTCTGTGATCGCATAATTTAATGCAAAATCAAGCAAACTATGCATTTGTTGCAGCTTGCATTTTTATTTTACCAGAGAGGGGTAAAGCAATATTAGCTGATAAAAATCCATAATCCAGACAAATTAATTGTTCAATTGTCAGTTTGCAGTTAATTCCACTGTGAGCAGGGATGGACCAACCATACGGAGCAACGGGAGATGGTTATAAGTGCTTGAAAATGTACGATATGAGGCCAATTTGAGAAAATTTCAGTAAAATGTACATAAAAATGTACAGGTAATTGTACTCGTACTGTCACCAACATTAAAGGGATAGTTCACCCTAAAATGAACATTAAGTTCTTTATTTTTATGACCACAAAAGTAGATTTTTTTTTTTTTTAAATGTCCCGCTTGTGCTCATCCATATAATATAACCGACTATATGGAATACAGGACTTCATCATATAATATAATATATAATTCATCATATAATATAATATAACATATAATCGACTGCGTTCATGAGACTCTATTAGCACCACAGTTCACTCCGTCTCACCTAGAAAAACACACAAGTTGTGAGAAAACAAGATTAATAAATACGCTACATGAAATACAATCCATCTTCTCTGAGGTGAATATATCTGTTGCCGGTCCAGAGATATTTAACTTTTTGGGGATTTCTAGGCAATGTATTTTGTGTTATGTTTTTGTTCATCATGACATCATGTTGGGTTTTTACATTTACATGTATGCATTTGGCTGACGCTTTTATTCAAAGCGTATTACTTTGCATTCAAGGTACGCATTTACATTTTTATGACTGGAAAACACAAAAAAAAGCAACAGCAAATTCAGCCATTTTATGCTGTGAAATCCTGGTTGGATCTACAATAGATGGAATTATACACTCTAAAAGATGTTGGGTTAAAAACAACACAAGTTGGGTTGAAAATGATTGGGTTGTTTTAACCCAGCGGTTGGGTTAAATGTTTGACCAACCTGCTGGATTGTTTTATTTAACTCAACTATTGTTTAAACATTAGTGTATTGCTTGCTTAAAATGAACCCAAAATATGTTGGAAATGAACATTTATTAGTATGTTTAATTAATAATAATTAAACAATAAACATTTATTAAATTGCTTATTAATAAATGTTCACCTTTTGATTATTATTGTTGCCTCTAGTAATTATGTCTGATTTTTCATTTCCAACCTATTTTGGATTCATTTTAAGCCAGACATATAATAATTTTTAAACAATAGTTGAGTTAAATAAAACAAAAGTGTAGTTTTAAACAAGAAAAAAGTCAATTTCTTTTTCAATTAGCATTAAAACTTCAATTTGTACTATAAAGTGGCTCTCCAGTGTGTTCATGTTTTTACTCTCGTCTGACCTCGACAGAAATTAACCGGAGAAGATTTCCAAGTCAAAGAAGGCGGGGCCTCAGAGCCACACCCACCTATTACATCATCACCATGGACTAGGGTGACCAACTGGTTATTGCTCTGTTGCATCTTGTGGGACAGTCCTTAGGAAATTACTAGTTTATTTTCCTTTATTAGACTATGCAAACATTAAATGCACTTTATCGGATTCAGTGCATCAGCATCTTGAACAGGTTTGATCAGGATGTTCTTATGCAGTACATGTCTAGATGAAGTCCTGTATTTAAAGGTGCACTATGTAGTTTTTCCATCCGCTAGAGGTTGCCTATTCAAAACAAAGGCATAGTTTGATGAGGCCAAGTTTGAGCGCAATTCATTTTAAAACGTATTGTATGACGGAGAAAATGCTGTATTACTGTTACTAAAAATAAAGCTGCATCTGATTATGCTATGTTAGCTACTTCGCAAAATAGTGTTTTTCTCTGAGGCGTGGTAAAGCATGGTACTCGCAAAAAATCAAGAAAATTAGATTTAAACAATAAGACTAAACGTGTTGAGCTATATAACAACAATTAGTTTTCTGTCTATAAACGTAACCAAACAGTTGTTCCCTTGTCTATTAAAACGTGTAATATATTAAAGCGTCTTTGGTGTTTCCATGGTTTCTAAAAAAATAAACCGGAAATCGAGGGTAACGCGGGTATGATGCAATTGACAGGCGACTCCTCACACGTCCCGGAGCCTTGGTTAAAATTGTAATTTTCTCAAGATTTGCAAATCGTTGGAAACATTTGGGATATTGTAAGTACTCAAGTGAGCAAAATATATAACACTGGCCTAGTGGTTTTTGGATATTTTACTGCAAAAATGTTACATATTGCACCTTTAATCAGTTTTTGATGAGGTCCACACTGGTTCCTGTGCTCCTTCCAGTCATCAGTGGAAAAATCCCTCTCTACGAATGGATTGTTTGGTTATTTTCCCCACTCTAGCTAGAACATGATGGCTGAGCAAATAGATTTTTATATATAATATAGACATAATTGAAATGTGGGACACTGCCTACATCTTGCAGAATGCGGAACAAAGCTCCCAAATTTTCCACGGACCAATGCTAGTTTAATGATGTTTACCAGCCGGAGCGAACTTTTCCAGAAAGTTTGTTTTTGGCAAGCTCCAAACGAACTTAGTTTTAGCCTGATTTTGTTTGAAATGATGTCACACCAATTTGTGCTTCAGTTTCCCTTGAAGTATGTCAGTGAAACAGATTACTGTCAAAGAAAAAATGTAGGGCGGGGACTTTGTTTAATGCATTGATTACTGATTGGATGTTGAGATGTGGGCGTAGCACTCAAAAGTGGAAGCAGACGAACGTGAGATTTCATGGGCCGAGCTTAAGCTCGACGATTGGTGATCAGCAGACAGAAGTACGGAAGATCCAGTCATGACATTTAAAGAAATGAAACGCATGCATGGATGAATTGTTCACAATAAAATCTTTAACATGCATTTTACACAATAAATAGGGTGAATTTTCATTTCATGCTGACTTTAAGGATTATACAAACTGTGAATGAGCTCATTTTGGCTTTGACATTGATGAAAGAATCTGTTACAAGTCAATTAACAAACATCTTGTTACCATTTCAGGGTTATCAACTTATCTCACCGGGAGGAAGATCAGATGATCCAATCACCCATATTCTGGATCTATCTGCATAGCCATTAAAGTCGGAGACAAAGGGTGAATTCATAAGTGCAGTGATGGGAAATAAGAGAGAGTGGCAGAGCAGAGGAATGAGAGATAGAGAGAGAAGTATAGAGTTACTTCCAGCTGTCCTTCATCATCCATGCTTTCGCTCGGACGTATGGCCACTTGTTAATGCCAAACATCCTGTGTATGTCAGACCCATGAGGTTCTGCACAGGACTTAAATAAGGTCGACAACCTCTTGCACAAGCGGCCGGTCCATCATCCTATGGCAACTTTCAGATAGAATGAGCTCAGCTGAGAAAACACAGATGTAGCTGACGCTGTAATAGACAGGAATATTTACATCAGCTCTGTCTGTGGTGACAGGAACTATGTGGCAGCTCAAGACATAAGACAAACTCAAGGATATATTAAAAGTCTCCCCTGCAAATTATAAGTTGTGCTAAATTAAATTTTGCATATAACACAAAGAGATAAATTTTGAAGAATGCTCACGCTGCTCCTTTCCACTTTTACAATGAAAGGATATAATGACCAAGAGCTTTCAAAAACACTAAAAGCACCATAACATTCAGTCTTAACATATCGCACCAGGTTTGACATCAGTGACACTAGCTATGGTTATTTTTATGCGCATTTTAGGATGTTGCATAAAAATGGCTGGATGAAAATGGTATTATGCACATAAATTCTAAAAATGCCCTCAATTGCGCTCAATTGAGATTTTTTTTTTATCCAATAAGAAGACGTTGATGAAAACACATTTACCGAATAAATCCCTCAATGCCCAACAAAAAACTCACTTAACTTTGCCTCTGTATGTGATTGGATAACTAGACTAACCAGCGAACCAATCGCATCGCAGCATCTCAGATGTTGGTTTGGTGGTTCTGAAATGTCAAAGTCTGTCATCAGATTGATTTGGTTTAATTCCCTCTCATGATTGCTTTCACAAACACCAGCATCCGAACGCAAGAGAACATGACAGCAATTATTGAGTTTCGTCTGACACTGAGATGCAGATGGAGGGAAAAAAGAGTTTCTTCCCCGATTACAGCAACTTCCATTTTTATTACAGATATTTTGCATCAGTTTCCCAAGAAGTGATTATTTTGTTCTCTGGAACGCATGGGATGGAAACGCTGCTTTATTCACAAATGTTTTATGCGATATTCCATTTCCATAAGTTAAATTCACAACTTTGGATGGAAACATAGCTATTGTTCCCATGTGTCTTATAATGCACCAAATTTTATTATGCAAAAGCATGAAAACAACAGCGAAGTGCAAAATTTCAGAGAACAATACTAAGCTATTGTATTGGCTTCAGAACACTTTGACACAAGTCGTAAGGACAACTTTTTAGAGCTTTACAGCCCCAAGTCACCATCCATTTTCATTGTATGGAACAGCAAAATTGCTTCTTTCCACAGAAGTCATAAATGATTTGAAACGACGTAACGGTGAGTAAATTACAGAATTTTCATTTCCTGGTGAACTATCCCTTTAAGGTTCTTTATTTTTTTTTTTTTTTTTCAAGGAATCTTAAGTGTATTCTATTTATTTAATATGTATTTGTGTTGTATTTATGTAGTATTTCAAAGAGCACAACCTACTCTGGCTTACTAGGAAGAAGATATTAATAGATGAACTGGGCAAAAGAATGCATGGCAAGGTGCAAGTCCTCAATGTTATGAGGGAAAACAAGCTGCGGAAGCGCATTAGCAAAACTGCAGGTACGGCAGCCGAACCTCTTTGCGTCCATTTGGAGAACACAAGAATGTTTTCAAGTGTCCTTGCATTCGCACACAGCCTGCATTTGGCAAGCTTTGAAGCCCCAGAATATAATGTATCTTAAAAGCAGCCCATGGCCTTTGAGGAGCACAGGCTGGTGTTTCAATCAAACAGACCCTGAAAGACTGCTGACAAACATACATTACTTCATTTTCCTTTTTCTTCTTCTTCCTGTCTTTCTTTCTCTACATGGCTTCAGTACATTTGGCCCAAAGTTGTTCTTCTTTTCTTTTATGGTTGTAGGATGTTTTTTTCAGTCAAATGAAAAGCTTCAAGATAACCTCAAAAACATCTCTTTTCGCCATCAAACTGCTCCGAAGTTAAATCATTTCAGCATTATTTTTTAACACTTCTACATGTCAACAGCATGTTGGACCAAAGAGTCTCACTTGCATGAGACACGTCAGCCACTAACAGAATACAGCTTCTCATATCTCAAAACACTCAGTACAAGAATAAAACTAGTCAAACCTGAGAATAAAACTTGTCTTTTTATCGTATTTAATCAGTTTTCTCTTATACCCTTTAGATTGTAAGAGCTGTCATCTAATATGACACTAGTAACGTTAAAAACCCCAAAGGTCTGGCTTGCCGAGAGTGAAACGGATGTGAAGTTGTTTAATAAAACACATGATTGCAGTTCAGTTTGCCTCTCAGGATGGCTGTCAGCCTGTGGAAGAGACAGGAAGGAAAAGCCTTCATGAGCTCAGATGAAAGAGATACTGATGTACAGGTGCACAGCGAGGAAATGTTTTATTGGCTGATTTGGGCTTCATTTAATGTTTAAACAATGATATTGGCACTGAATTAGCTACAAAACTGACTAACATAAATATTTATTTCTTTAATAAATAAATATTTTCACCAGTACCCCCACTGTTATAAAGGCAAATGCTACAGTAAAATCCGGTTTATTTGGTAACTAAGATAATTTCCCATATACGGTAAAAAACTGTAAATGGTTTAACATCACATTGAACCAAAATATACATTATATGTAATTTTACTGTAAAATAATGTCAGATGCATGACACATCACATCCGATTATATTTTATATAGGTTGTTTGTTATCAATAATGTTCATTAAGGTGTTTTGTGTTACATTTTATGTTATTTAGTTAATGTTTATTGCATTATTTTAGTGTCGTGTGTTTTTATGACCCTGTGCACTGTACACAAGTATTGGCCATGTTTATGGATAGACCACTTACAATGTTATGTTGGACATTTTTTTAAGGTACAAAGCAGATTTTGGGAGCAAGTAGCAAACTAAACTGAATGCTAACTGCAAACAAAGAAAGGGAAATGTTTACTTTTACAAATTTTAGGTTATGTAACATAATGGCCCGGTTTCACAGACAGGACTTAGACTAAGCCAGGATTAGGCCTTAGTTCCATTAGGACATTTAAGTACCTTTTATAAACATGCCTTAGAAAAAACATAACTGGTGTGCATCTTGAGACAAAACAATGACACATATTTTAAGAGATGTCAGTACAAGTTATTTTCAGTTAAAACAGCTCAAATAAGCATTTTAGTCTAGGACTAGCTTAAGCCTTGTCTGTGAAACCGGGGGTATGTGATATGCGATATGCAATTTAAAACACTATTTTCATTGTTAAAATGAAATACACTATCATTTCTAATCAGGGGTAAAAGAGGCTAGTTAGTTAGAGCTGTCCAGGGAAACTTCACTCCGTTGGCCTCAAGAGGTGCACTAATGTTCTTGTTAGTGTGCACAACTCCCATGCAGGTTGACGTTGGTTTAAATCCCAGTTGGAGTGGTGCTAATAGGACGAGTTACATTGGTGCCATGACCCGGATGAGAGTGAAGTTTAGGGGGGTGAGTGTAACAGAGGCCAGTTAGCAACTAACACTAGAGGCTGCAGTCTTTAACATCTTTGTTAGGGTGCTTGCCTCCTACGTTGGTTGATGCTGGTTCGAATCCCGCTCAGAGTGGTGCGAGTAGGACTAGTTACATTGGTGCCATGACCCGGATGGGAGTGAGGTTTAGGGAGGTGAGTCTAAAGGAGGCCAACTAGAGGCTGTGGTCTTCAACGTCCTTATTAACACGCACACCTCCCATGCAGGTTGACATTGGTTTAAATCCCATTTGGAGTGGTGCTAATAGGACCAGTTACATTGATGCCATGACCCAGATGAGAGTGAGGTTTAGGGGGGTGAGTGTAACAGAAGCCAGCTAGCATCTAACGTTAGGGGCTATAGTCTTTAGCCTCATTGTTAGGGTGCTTGCCTCCCTCGTCGGTTGATGCTGGTTCAAATCCCGCTCGAAACAGTGCAAGTAGGACCAGTTACATTGGTGCCGTGACCCAGATGAGAGTGAGGTTTAGGGGGGTGAGTGTAACGGAGGCCAGCTAGCATCTATCATTAGGGGCTACAGTATTTAGCCTCATTGTTAGAGTGCTTGCCTCCTACGTCGGTTGATGCTGGTTTGAATCCCGCTCAAAGCGGTGCAAGTAGGACCAGTTACATTGGTGTCATGACCCGGATGAGAGTGAAGTTTAGGGGGGTGAGTGTAACAGAGGCCAGTTAGCAACTAACACTCGAGGCTGCAGTCTTTAACATCTTTGTTAGGGTGCTTGCCTCCTACATCGGTTGATGTTGGTTCGAATCCCACTCAGAGCGGTGTGAGTAGGACTAGTTACATTGGTGCCATGACCCGGATGGGAGTGAGGTTTAGGGAGGTGAGTCTAAAGGAGGCCAACTAGAGGCTGTGGTCTTTAACGTCCTTATTAACATGCACAGCTCCTATGCCAGTTGACTCTGACTCGAATCCCTTTTGGAGCCAGATGAGAGTGAAGTTTAGGGTGGTGAGTGTAACGGAGGCCAGCTAGCAACTAACACTAGAAGCTGCAGTCTTTAGCATCCTTGTTAAAGCACCTGCATTCCATGCAGGTTGACAAAAGTTAGAATCCCACTATGAGTGGTTCAAGTAAGACTTGTTACATTGGTGCTGTGACCTGAATAGGGGTGAGGTTTAGGGGTTGAGTGTAATGGAGACCAGCTAGAGACTGCAATCTTTAATGTCCTTATTAGCATGCCCACCTCCCATGCTGAGAGTGAGGTTTAGGGGGTGAATGTAACGGAGACCAGCTAACATCTAACATTAGGGGCTACAATCTTTAGCATCCTTGTTAGGGTTCTTGCCTCCCACATTGGTTGACACAGGTTCTAATCCCATTTGTAGTGGTGCAAGTAGGACCAGTTACATTGGTGCCATGACCTGGATGAGAGTGAAGTTTAGGGGGTTGAGTGTAACAGAGGCCAGCTAGCAACTAACAGGCTGCAGTCTTTAACGTCCTTGTTAGAGTGCTTGCCTCCAACATCGGTTGATGCTGGTTCGAATTCAGGACCAGTTACACAGGCAATAAATACAGTATACCCATAAAAATGTCTCAGGAAATGAAATAGCTTAAGGGTCCAAAGGGGGATATGACCTTAGTTTAAGTTTAAATTTAATCATCTCTTTGTCATCTCTATACTGTGCTTTTAAGGTCCACGTGCTAAAACCGTGTCCAGTAAGGCGCAGGTTTGGTTCTTGTTCTGTATCGATGTGTGCATACATACACATAAGCGTGAGATAACAGAGCAGAGATATTAACGTGGGAGCTGTGGAGGATGCTGATACAGTAAGCAGAGGGGCAGGGACAGGAACCCCTCATTAGCACTGAATTAAACAGAGCTTTGATGGGGAGACCTACATCAGTTCAGTCTGGCAACGCATGAAAGAGCAGCCATGAGAGACAGGGACCTGCACTCGTTGTCACTCTCTCCAGCACACACTTGCGCACATTTCATCCCTGCCACATACACATGCACTGAAAATCACATCACTGCCACATACAAACAAAAGCAGTGTAATCTCTGCACGCTATATGCAAATTTCCTTTATGCAGAGAATCCCCAGATGACCTAATAAATTTGCCAACATTTCTGTGCAGAATACCCTAAAATTCAATGCACTTGATTTAACCTTCTATTTCTAGTGTGACGGAAGAACAGGAAGTCATAATAGTCATGATTAATATTTCTTATTATATTATGAAACAAGGATTTCGTATGAATTTGTACAATGTGTTTTATATGGAATTATATGATTTTTAGAAAAAGGGTAAGCATGAGGGTCCACCATTAACCCCACCCCTAAACCAAACCTTCACTGGGAGGGGAAAGAAAATTGTAAGAAAATGTACGAATGAGATTTCATACAATTTCACCAGCAATTCGCCAAATGTAAAATAGTATAAACACACTGTGTGCTATTCTGTAAATGGTAATATATAGTATGTCTTTCTGAACATAACCCCAGTCTTCCACACCAGAAGGATAATGTACAGTACATGATTTGCAAAAAGAACTTCCAAGCAGATCAATGGCCAGCTGAAGGAACTGAGTAAATAAATTTTGTGTCAGCCTTCGGCGTCTCCTCTGGTCTCTTACACCCACACAACAAAAGAGAATAAGGACATAAATATGCAAGCACAGACACAAATGCTTGACTAATTTTTTTACAAGCATGCTGTCCCATTGTACATACTTTGCACACAGCTCCAACATCAAACCAAATTAATATTATGGTAGTTAACTGTAAATATATTCAGAGTCCACATTTAGTCACTCGACGAGTTTAGTTTTATGTCATGAAATAAAAAGGTAGTTGTGGGCTATAGAGAAGGGCTTGTCCCTTTTGTTTAAAGGTGCCCTAGAACTGAAAATTTAATTTACCTTGGCATAGTTGAATAATAAGAGTTCTGTACAGGGAAATGACATACAGTGACCATCAAACACCATTGTTTCCTTCATATGTAAATCTCATTTGTGTAAAAGACCAATGAAAAACGGGCGAATCTCAACATAACACCGACTGTGATGCAACAGTCGGGATCATTAATATGTACGCCCCCAACTTTTGCATATGCCAGCCCATGTTCAAGGCAAGCCAGTATTAACGTCTGGAGCTGCACAGCCGAATCATCAGAAGTTATGCAGGTATTGTGAAGCAAGCAAGGACAATAGCAAAAATGGCAGATGGATCGATAATAACATGATCCATGATATCATGATATATTTAGTGATACTTGTAAATTGTCTTTCATAATGTTTCGTTAGCATGTTGCTAATGTACTGTTAAATGTGGTTAAAGTTACCACATTTATGTTTCATCATGTTTCTTACTGTATTCACGGAGACCAGAGCCATGTCGTTATTTTCCTTTTTAACCCGAAAAGGCTTGTAGTCTGTATAATTCATAAACGCATCTGCATTCTTATCTAGTCTCTTTAACAGTGTGTAGCTTTAGCCACGTTAGCCGTGCAGCACACTATCAAACTCATTCAGAATCGAATGTTAGCAAACATCCACAAAATACATGCCATACTTATGTGATCTGATATGCTGCATCACCAGCAGTTTGTAAAGAGAGAGTTATATTGTGAACTTCAGTATTGTTAATGCAGTGTTTATTGGAGTCGCAAGCATGGGGGCGGGGAGCACGAGCATTTAAAGGTGTACACACACCAAATCAGAGCATTTTTAATCCCACCCCAAAATAGGCAGTTAAAACATGGTATAATAAAAAAATCTATGGGGTATTTTGAGCTGAAACTTCACAGACACATTCTGGGGATGCCTTAGACTTATATTACATCTTGTGAAATTAGGTTCTAAGGCACTTTTAAATGGCCAGTAGCCAATAGCTTCTTACAGCCACGAACCATGATTTGTTAGAAGGCAGAAAGTGATATTAGGGGCGGGGCATTTTCATTCTAGAGAGCATTTGATTGGAATAAAATCCATGTGCCATGAGTCATAAATATTTTTGTGTTTTTGTGGAAGAAAGGACTGTAAATTTTAAATGTGTATCTGCTAAAAGCACAATGCTGGCATTTAGGAGTACACTACGTTCTACATTACATTGATTCATTTAGCAGACACTTTTATCCAAAGCTAGAGTAATTTATCACAGAACAAACAATGTTTGTAGTATACAATGCCAAAAAAAAAAAAACTACATTAGGAAACAAGCTAGACCAAGTGAAATACAGAAAATATCATTTTTTGTTGCATATAGATTCTAAGAAACATGAACAAAAAGTGACAGCTCAATTTTTGATTTCATGGGGTCTTTAGCTCACTTGCTCAGCAATGTTTTCTTCAAAATGTACCTCTGCGACAGGAATAATTCACTGAAAGTAGAAACGCAGTTCACGCTAAAGTCTGCTATAGAATATGGAGAATTGAATGCATGCTTTTCACATTTCAGAATGCAGTGATGCAATTGATTGGATGGTTGTGGTTTGCTATTGGTGGATCTCATGTGAGTGACAGGTTGCCCCGCCCTCGTCATCAGAGAAGAGATGTTGCTGCAAGAGGTCCTCGATTACAATTTCACTTTTTTAACTTTAGTTAGTGTGTAATGTTGCTGTTTGAGCATAAACATCTGCAAAGTTACGACACTCAAAGTTCAATGAAAAGGGAGATATTTTGTTTTACAGAAATCGCTTTTTAAGGACTACAACAAACAGCTGGTAGGGACTACAACCAGCTTCTTCCCGGGTTGGTGATATCACAAACCCCAAAATTTACATAAACCCCGCCCCCGAGAACACACAACAAAGCGGGTGAGGCCATGTTGGGCTGCTTTAGAGAAGAGGAAGAGTTGTTGTAGTAGAGTGTTGTTGTCATGCCGTCATTTTACACCGGACTGCTTCACAAACGAGGGTCAATTCAATGCTGGATTTGAACAAAAGATTAACATGACGGCACATGCTAGTCGATGAGTTGAATCAACTCCACAGCAACTACATAAATTTATCCACTAACCATTCAGAAACGTCCAGTTTCATTCTAAAAGTTGTAACTTCTTCCTGAGTCTCTCCATCAGTGTCGACTCCGGTTTGAACAATGTAAGGCTGAACACCGTTACTGACAATCCTCATTTTGGCTGCGTGAGATTCTCCAGCTTTGTTGTTGTTGAGCAACCGAAGCGCGAGCTGTTAAAGCTCCGCCCTCTTCTGGAAAGGGGGCCGGGAGCAGCAGCTCATTTGCATTTAAAGGGACACACACAAAAACGGTGTGTTTTTGCTCACACCCAAATAGGGGCAAATTTGACAAGCTGTAATAAATGATCTGTGGGGTATTTTGAGCTGAAACTTCACATTCTGGGGACACCAGAGACTTATATTAGCGTCATCTTGTAAAAGGGGAATTATAGGTCCCCTTAAAAAATTACGAGGCACATGAATTAAAACAAAAATCATAAATGATGTGCACTGATAAATCATTTATAATAAATACTGCAATATTCCATAAAAAAAAAAAAAGAATTGTCTATTTTAATTTCATGGCAACTTTAAGAATACAACATTTAGCATGTGCTTCCCATTGTTTGCTTTATTCACACTGCAGGACCAATTAGATTTTTTTTGTAAATAAGGTTTTTTAAACCGTACTTGTTTGGATTTCATCGTGTTCTCCTTTTGGACTGTCAGACAGACAAAAAAAATTCATATTGTATTTTTGCTGCCTCTGAACAAGGCTGTATTGACATTAAGGCAATGTTTGAATATAGCCTAGTGTATTCTTGTTAGGGGTAAAACCCAGCAGTTCACACAGCAGTGGGTACGTGGTATCCACTTTAACACACTACTGTCACTTCACACCATCGCATTATTTATTCTCTATGAGCACGTCTCTGGAAATGACGCAGGTGTGTATTCTTGCCAGTGTGTGTGTAAAAGAGACAAACCAGACATTCATAATTTAAGAGCAATGTCTGTTGAGTGAGTGACTACCTGAGGGGAAATGAAACATTGGATTTGTTGAATAAAATATAAGTTGCAGGAGCCCTCATGTGGGTTGTGTGTGTGTGTGTGTGTGTGTGTGTGTGCAGTTAATGATGTCAGTAGGGACCGAATATGTAATGATCATGCAAATATACATGGTTATTTAAACATACACACATAAAGTACAAGCCCAAATAGCAACTTTTCACATGCAGATGATTTGATTTCAGACCGATATTAAAGGCTGGTTTTGCTGAGTGTGGTTTAATGTAAATGATATTGTCTAGTTGTATGATCAACAACGGTTGGAGGGAGTGCCAAAAACGCAAGGATGATCGATTACGCGTGCAGAATACGAGAGCATGCAGGTTTGACGTTTTGAATACAATAAAAGGTATTATATTTTCAGCAGTAAATGTAGCAGTGTGAACAGATATTGGAAACTGTCCCTACAGGCTAGTTTTCACATGCCTGCAACTTAAGCTGGAGCTGACTTGTATTGTTCAGGCAAACGATCCACCTTGGGCAGAGAGGTGTGAGTGTACACACCTGCCAGATTGCATCAAGACACTCACACACATGCACAAATGTATGTATACACATAATAAGAAAAACACACACACACACACACACGGGTGGGGAATGGTGTCCTAATGAGGCCCTGCGAGGCCCTGCTGGTCTGTCAGTCAGGCTGCTCCATGCTGACACATGGCTGACAACAGCATTGAGCTACTTCTGTCTCTTCCGCTCGGTTTAATTCAGCAAAACTACTGACAGGATTATAGAGACACTCAAATTAATTCAATTAATAATGCGCTCTGTCACTCCCTCCCGAGGAGGATAATAATAAACTGTGATTTGTGAAGGAAGAATGCATGACGTGCGAGAGGAAACGTGCTTGAGAGGAACAAACACTGCGGGTACTTCTTGACAGAATATTTACAGCAGCGGTTCTCACCCGGCGCTGATACCATCAATGCAAAACTAAGATAATATGCTAATGTGGTAATGTAACTAAACATATGATTGGTTGTAGGAAAATAAACAGGGAGGGGAAATGTTCCCCATGTCTTTTGTTGTTGATGTATAAGGCTTGAAAATACAAAATGTGCAAAATCTTAAATAACTCTAGTTTATGTATGTGCCAAGATCTTATAAATGTATACTCTTTGTAGTAAGTTTTAAACTAATTTGTTGGTTGAGATACATTTCTATACCATTTCAACAAATAAATATAAAGTTAATGACTCTGTTGATATGTTTCTGTATCTTATCATTATTTTAAAATGTTGTTTTACATATAATTATCAAGGTAAACTTAGTCGCACCACATTTTACAACCTGAAATTTTATCTGACACTTATTGACCTTGACACAGTCATGCATGATTCATGATAAAAGTCTTTACATTAAGATTAACAGATTTTTTATCCCCTAAGAAACAATAAACAAAACTTTTGCCAAACTACTTAAGGTTTTCTTATTCTTCATTATCTTTATGCCCCCCAAAAATGACAAAATGAATTTTAAATCAGAAAAAAAAACATGTAAATCATAGATATTATAAGTCATTATACACTACACTGTAAAAATGATATGATCAGTAAGTCATTGCAACTTGTTCTTACATTAATTAAAATAATTTAAGCAATAAGTTATGTGAGATTCAACTTGATTTTTGAATTGTTAGTTCACCCAAAAAATGAAATTTCTGTCATTATTCACCCTCATGTCGTTCCACACCCGTAAGACCTTCGTTCATCTTCAGAACACAAATTAAGATATTTTTGATGAAATCCAAGAGTTTTTATCCTCCATTGAAAGCAATGAAATGACCACATTCAAGGTCCAGAAAGGTACTAAAGGCATCGTTAAAACAGTCATGTGACTGCAGTGGTTCAACCTTAATGTTATGAAGAGACGAGAATACTTTTTGTGTGAAAAAACAAAACAAAAATAATGACTTTATTCAACAAATTCGTCTCTCCACTGTCAGTCTGCTACGCTATTTACGTCCAGCACTTCCAGGTTCCACGTCACAACGCCGACTCATTATTGGCCGGCTTCTGTGTCAGTATCACGCGCATGCTTCGTGCTGATCACGTGATCAGCTTTGGCCAATAGTGAGCCGGCATTCAGAGGTAAACACGGAAGCACTGGATCTAAACAGTGTAGCAGAATGACAGTGGAGAGACGAATTTGTTGAATAAAGATTATTTTTGTTTTGTTTTTGCACACAAAAAGTATTCTTGTCGCTTCATAACATTAAGGTTGAAACACTGCAGTCACGTGGACTATTTTAACGATGACTTTACTACTTTTCTGGACCTTGAATGTGGTCATTTTGTTGCTTTCAACAGAGGATAAAAAAAACTCAGATTTCATCAAAAATATCTTAATTTGTGTTCTGAAGATGAACGAAGGTCTTGCGGGTGTGGAACGACATTAATGACAGAAATTTCATTTTTGGGTGAACACTTTCAGTCAGTTTAATATAATTTAATATAATTCAAATTCACTTTTATACAGTTTTTGAACATATTTTTGTGTTACACAACCAAGCTATTGTGGTAAAAATCCATCCACTCCATTTGTTATTTCCCCATACAGTGTCCTCCACAAATATTGGCACCTTTAGTGAATATGAGCAAAGGTGGCTGTGAAAATAAATCTGCATTGGTTATCCTTTTGATCTTTCATTCAAAAAATTCTAACCTATCATTGAAGTAATATAATTAAAAGTGGGGGGAAACTCACTTTATGAAATAAATGTTTTTCTCTAGTTCACGTTGGCCACAATTATTGGCACCCTATTACTGCAACGTCCCTTTCCTAAGATAACAGCTCTGAGTCTTCTTCTGCAATGCCTGATGAGTTTGGAGAACACCTGACAAGAGATCATAGATCATTCCTTCATGCAGAATCTCTCCAGATCCTTCAGATTTAATAGCAGCATTCAAGTAAGAAATGTATTCTTAATAAGGCTAAAAATTAGTTAATAAATTAGTTTAATACTCACAGGACGCGCCATCTGACAGCCAGCTTTATGTGTGCGTGTGCTTCAGATGTGTGCTCAGAAAACCATACAGTATATCAGAAGTTTAGACTGTTATGGCTTTAAAACACATGCAAATAATAAACTGTCATGATGATGAAGAACTGCAATGTCACGTGAGCGTGAGAAGATAATCAAAACCAAACAGATGTTTTGTTAGTTTTTGGCAGAGTATCTGATGTACGAGTTGTACAGGCTCCGCCCTCTTCTGGAAAGGGGCGGGGAGCAGCGGCTCATTTGCATTTAAAGACACATGCAAAAAAAACAGCATGTTTTTCCTTCCACTGAAAAATGGGCATTTACAACATGGTATAATAAATGATCTGTGGGGTAATTTGAGCTGAAACTTCACAGACACATTCTGGGGACACCAGAGACATCTTCTGAAAAGGGGCATAATAGGTCCCCTTTAAGTTAAAATTACTTGTACAACCAAGTTGATTATACTTAAAGATTTAAGGCAGCAACTGACCTTAAGGTTTTTAAGTTAAAAGTTTGGGGTCTGTAAGATTTTTTACAGTTTTTGAAAGAAATCTCTTCTGCTCACCAATGTGAGTAAAATTGTGAAATATTATTACAATGTATAATAAGTGTTTTCTATAAATATATTCCTGGGATGGTATATTATTATTATCAATACTGAAAACAGTAATATTTTTACTGAAACACATTTTTTCAGGATTCTTTGATGAATAGAAAGTTCAAAAGAACAGCATTTATTTGAAACAGAATCATTTGTAACATTATAAATGTCTTTACTGTCACTTTTGATCGATTTAATGCATCCTTGATGAATAAAAGTATTAATTTCTTTCAAAAGTGAAAAATCAAACTTTTGAACAGTAGCTTATGAATTGCATTTTAATATTCATACTTTGTTTTAATAGATCTGGACCAAAAACAAACAAACAAACAAAAAAAAGCATCATGCCATTGATCTGGGTACTTGAAAAGACTTGAATTTTGCTTTGTTAAATCTGCTAACTAGCAGAAAAACAAAACCGCCTCGTGTGGAATCAAACAACATGAATCATTCAGAGGCCTCCTTTCATTCTCTCAGTCTAATCACTGAACCTGGTGGGCCAATGCGTCGTCTTCCAGCAGCGGCTGAGTTAAGCAGTCCCGTGATGAGCAGTGGACACACAGAATACTCTGGATTTGCTAAAGAAGCACTACGCACCAAAAACTAATGACCCGTACGGAGTAATCACCTCAACAATCACCTCATCAGCAGAGAGCGAGACATAAACCTGAAGCAGAGATTTCCATGGTACATCTACATAAACACTGGAAGGCACAAATGCAACAAGAACACAATAAAACACACAACCACTGACACGTGTTTGTGCGCTTGCACTCAGATGCACCCTCCAGTGCTCATTTACAGCAGTTAGTCCAAACGAAGTGGCGTCGTTGCATTCTTTGAGAAGGCGGATTCTTATATGCCAGCTTATTCTCCATTTTTAGCTTCTCAAAACCACACGGGAGAGTTCCCATCATGATTCTTAAGCAGATTTACTTTCATAAAAAGCAGCTCAGAGGAGGAGCCTGTAACTGAGAATGTGCTTAACTTCACACACGATTGTGACATATCATCTTTGTTTTTGTATTACAGATCTGAATGTACAATGAGTCACAATAGGTGTGCTTGCGTAACAGAGTAAGTTCTTTAATTACCTGAATTAACTTTTATTATTGCCTCTTTCTACTTTGATACGCTTATGACCAGCAGATCCCACAAAACTGAACAAAACTTGTGCTCCTTAAATACATACGTGTAAAAAAAGCTCACACCATATTAACAAATATGCACATTTTAATGAAATATACAAAAGATATATGGAAAATGAAGCTAATTAATTTGTCTTTAATCTCTTTATGTTTAATTATATTACTTTGAAAAGTGTCCTCTGAACACTTTAACTTATTTTTGTAACCTTTGTAACGACTGATCTTAAAATATCAATCCTGTTACTATAATTTTATGTGGTAAAACTGATCATGAGAGGCATGTTGTATTTTCAATAACTTATATCACAAGACTAAAAATTTAAAAGTCACCTGTAAAACTGTCAACCCTGTTGCCATAATATATATATATATATATATATATATATCTTAATATAAGATCATGAAATATAAGTCTTAGATCATGAAAAATGGGGGCAAAAATAAAAGTGTTGCGTTTATAATTTTGTTCAGTGTATATATTTATATATATATATATATATATATATATATATATATATATATATATATATATATACACACTGAACAAAATTATAAACGCAACACTTTTGTTTTTGCCCCCATTTTTCATGATCTA